>CM053517.1:7874244-7891785 GCA_028627145.1 Eidolon dupreanum
CTGTGAGACGCCATGTAGACTGCAGAGGCCTGGGAAATAGCATGCTTCTGTGAAACTTCCTTGGGAATAGCTCAGCCTCGGCTAACAGGAGGCTTTCTCGCTGTGAGAGGCACAGGGGACATTTCTTCTCGTGAGGTTAATACACTGGTGGCATATGGGGACAAGGGACACTGGAACTGTCCTTTCTGCCGGCCCAGCTCAGGGTCACTAGCCACACTCAACCCAGCTCTCATTTGGAGGGTCCCCCATGGCTGGGCCAGCAATGGACACAGCCCCCCTCCAGGTTCCCAGAGACTGCAAATTCTGAGCACAGTTGGGGACCTTTGCCTCTCCTGCAGAGAGCTCACCACCCCAGGACGTCCCTTCTCAACTCTCGCCCCACTTCCTTCCCTGACAGAAGGGACAGAGATGGCAGCGGGAGGTGCTCGGGGGGAAAGGTGGGATGGATGACCCGTGCTGACCACTCGGACCTGGTGAGGTATATTGTCCCTTCCTTTTCGTGGCTGCCGTCGATGACAGCAGCTCCCCCACGTGTTCCTTCTGCCCTATCGCCGCCTCGCTTGGAGGACCTGGCTGCCTGTCACACCGGCAGGCTGGGGGATCCCACTGTGCCACCTGCAAGAGCGAGCAACTGCCCAGGCAGTGGAGCGAGGCGCAGACAGAGCCCGGAAGCTGTCACCTGTCCTCTGGGGCTCTCTACACGCCAGCTTATAAAAGGGCCCTGATGACATGCCTGCTTCACACGCACCCTGGAGGGCTGGGGAGCCTGTCCCCTGGCTGGATTCCAGAGGAAATGTCACATGGGGTTGAAAAACTGCTGCAGCTAGATCAGCGTCCACAAATAATTCCCCAAAGGTAACGAGCGTGGTTTAGTCGCCTGAGTCAGAGTTCAAGGCCGTCTCCGTGTGTTATCCAGGAGTGGTGGGGAAGCCTTTCCTTAAACACACGAACACGGTCTCTGTCCCTGGAGTAGCCCCGGGGGGACCGGCCCATGAGCAGAGAACTGAGGGTTTCATGACCCCCAACTACGCTTACTTTCGGCATCTTTCTTTCAAACTGCTCCTTTGACAGAATCAAGAAACAAAAGGGTGCGTCGGCTGTCCCCGGGTCCCTCCCTGGGCCCCAGGAGGCACTGCTCGCATGGGTGAGCGCTTGTGGTGCTGACCCGTCTCCAAGAAAGGAACTCGAGGCCTGTGACTTCCCCCTAGTGACCCCCTGCGCCTCCTTCGCCAGCCGTCACTCAGGGCACGTGGGCTGAGGCCGACAGGCTCTCGGGGGCTCCGCCGAGGGCCACGGGAGGCAGGTGTCCAGGGCGGAACACCTGGGCACCACGACGCTGCTCAGGCTGGTTCTGGACAGGGCCCCGAATCACCCAGGGGCTCACGGCGGAGGGAGGGAAGGTGAGCCAACAGGAAATGAGTTACTTACGCCAACGCAAAGGCCACCAGTGCACCGACCACGACGATGAAGTCGAGGATGTTCCACAGGTCTCGGAAGTAGGACCCGTCCTGCAGAATCAGGCCCTGGTCCACCATCTGCAGAAAGAGGACACGGACAGTCACCTGTCGGCCCAACAGGTGCGGGCGGCGGGTGCCCTGAGCTCAGGGCTCCCCACAGCAAAGTCTCCACGGACCTCGTGTCCACGGCCCACCCTACATGGGGACCCAAAGAGCAGGAGGACAGGTCCCACGGGCTCTCTCCACATTGGGTGTGAAACCTGAGGCCCCTTCTCGCAGCCACCTGCGTTCAGCTAGACTCCTCGGCTGCCACATTCCTCCCCTCATTAATGGCTCGGAGCCCCAGGCATCATCATAAACAGATGGGAAAAAATCCCAGATGGGTGAGGCGGGAATGAGATAGAAATGTGGGTGTCAGGGTGATGGGGGGCGAGGGGAACAGGCCGCAAGGCGGTGAGTGCAGCAGGGGCCGGGTGCAGTCCAGGAAGACGCACCCCTACCCTACCCTTGGCCTTGGCACAGATCCAGGCTCAACCCAGGGAGTGCGATGGGGAGGGGGCTGCTGTCCCCAGGCTTGTCTGCACTCCCGCTGCCTCCCGGGAGTCAGCCTGGCTCCTCCGCAGGTCTACCCCAGGCTAAACGGATCCACCCGGTCACGCTGTGCCACGGGCAGCCTTCACCGGAGCCCGAGGCCAGAGGAGGGGGCCGCAGAGGCCTCACCGGGGCTCTGTCACGGCCCAGGGGCGGAGAGCACTGGGAAGGACACTGCACCAGAGGAGCAGACAGGAGACCCACCCAAACCCTGAAGCCCGGATTTTCTCTAGAGGCTTTTACCTTTATCACCATCTCGAAGGTGAACACGCCGGTGAAAACATAGTCGAAATACCGCAGGACCTGGAAGACACACGTGACCGGGTGAAGAGGTGGTGCGGGGCCGCCGGGCGGCACGCGCTCCCGTCTGCCCAGAGACGTGCCGTCCCGCGCCCTCCCGACCCCAGCGCACTTCGACCTCGGAACAGAAGTGTAAGCGCTGGTTGGATGTGGGGAGGACAGATACCATGGACCCTGCTGGAGCCACACGACCCAGTGGCCAGTCCCTGGCCTTTCCCGCCCTTGGCCAGATCTCAGCTTCTCGGGTCTGACTCATCCCACAAACCCCTCCGTCAAGGACCAGCTCTGGACCTGGAATCCTTGTCAGCTCCCATCCTCCCCACCCCTATCCAGTGCCTCACACACACCCTTGGGACCTTCGGGTGTCTCCACTCCCTGCGGTAGAGCCGCAGCTCCCCAACGACACGTGTCACCCATGACCTTGGCGATGCCCCTGTCCAAGCCCACAGGTGGCTGCAGACCCCTCCGGGGCCCCGGTGGGTCTCAATGCTTCCTCATGTCCCAGGAACCTTGCTCGGCTCCTCTCTCATGCTGGGGTGGGGAGGAGTCTGGATGGGGCGGGACCGGGGCACGCCGGCTGGCAAGGGGCCCCGTGCACCCACTCTGTTGCGCTCCGAGTTGGTCAGGACGGGGTCCTCGGCCGCCAGGGCAATGCTGCTGGCCGCGATCACCAGGAGGATACACATCTCGAAGTAGCGCAGGTTCACGATGTAGTGGCAGGCCCTGCGGATCCTGCAGGGCAGGTGACCCGCTGAGCTGGCCCGCTGCCCGCCCGTCCGTGTCCCCTCATCCCCACCCCCACACACATCAGCCCCTTCCAGACAGCCAGGCCCTGGCCAGAGGAAGCCTTGGGGAGAGCAATTTAATTTCTCAGGCACCACCCTTGATTTAAAGCCCCAGAGGGGGAAGGTAATCAGATTGGTTAGAAGCTGCAGTATGGGCCAAGATACATTATCTGCAAGCACGTCTGAGCCATGGGGAGCGGCCAGGCCAGCGTCAGACCACACACACTCGGGGTGGCTCCACACTGCCCTCCGCTGTATCTCGCCGGCTACTCCCCCACCGTCCGGAAACCGTAGCAGAGCAAGGAAATCAGAAGAACCCAGAAACGTAACAGTAAGACCTTGATTCTAAGATTCCTGAGGAAAGCAGCAACAGGTGTTCTGACTAAAGAGCTTGCACACCACAGACTGCGTTCTGCCCCAGGCGGCCTGACGGTCCTTCCACCCTACCGGCCCCTTCCTCCCCAGAGCCTGAACACTGGCAGGGGCAGGGGCAGGTGGCAGGGGTCTTACGGGTTGGTGGTGCTGAAGATAAACATGGAGCTGTGGGGCACCATGGCTTTGCCCGTCTCTCGCTTCTCCTTCTGCTGCTGCTTCTCCAGCTCCTCCTCCTCCTCCTTGATCTCTGCCTCCTTCAGCGGGCTGGCCTCCCCATCGGTCTTGTTGCTAACTGCAAGAGGAGCGGTGGCAGCTTCAGAAACCTTGCCGCATGCGAGAAGGGAGCCCTTTGTTTCCCGTTGGGGATGGGACGAGAGGACGAGAAAGGGCTACAGGAAAGTGCCTGGAGAGGCCCCCTGCAAACATTGGGGGTGTCTGCCACCTCGCACTGAGCTCAGGCCTCGCTCTCCTCTCAGCCTGACCCTACCCCTAACTTCACGTGGTATACAAATCATACTCATCACGTGGTATACAAATCATACTCATCACGTTTCCTTGGGTAACCGAATGGTTGTTTCTGTTGTCGAGCTTACAAAATTTCTATCTACACTCTGGATTCTTTGTATATATCCACTTATTGAATTGTCACATCAGTACCTCCGAGTGGCACGTACTGCTATGCTCATTTACAGATGGGAAAACCGAAGTTCAGGGAAGCCAAGCATCCGTCGTAAGGTCACGCAGACAGTATGGGTTTCCGAGCCAAAATCCGACATCCTTTTAACGAAATTGCCCCGCCATAGAAGATTTTAGGAAACCATTACTGTTTGTGGCTGCCTTTCTGGCTGCGCCTTTTCCAGTTGTGATTAATGTGGAGAGGAAAATGCAATATTCATGCGACCGTGAGTCCGTGACTACATTCTGAGATGGAGAGGACAAGGGGGCCAAGGCTGAGGGGCGCTTGTGGGCCCCCCACTCTGTTTCATAGGCAAGTCACAGGGGGGGTAAGTGGCAGAGAGGGTGAGGCCATCAGAGTGAGGACAAGGGTCTGGTCGGTCTATAATGTTCCCATTCAGTGAGTGACTCTACCCTAGAACCTTGTGTAAGCAGCAAAGTTCTGAGGTTCTGCCCCTTCCAGAACCTTCCACAAGCTAAGCCATGTGAAGTATTTGAAAATTCTCTGATAACACACTCTTACCTATGACCAAGACCATGGACTGGCCCCAGATGGGAACAGAGGGAGTATCAACCTTTCTTAACATCACTTCTCATAAAAGGGGGTCCAAAACACTTATTTACTGGAGTGTAAAATTAAACAGACACCAAAAGAGGCTGTGAGTCTGAGATCCTGAGACACGCCCCACTCAACCCCAGGAGCACTGGACGTGGGCAACGACACTCATTCAAGCAGGACTGGCATTGTGAGTGCGGAGAAGGTGAAGGAATGGAGGCTGAGCAGCGGGAGAAACGCACACAGGGCGAGAAAACTTGCCCGTGAAGAGAAAAATGTGAAAAAAGTCGGAGGAAAAAAGCAAGGGTGGAATCCTGTGGTCACAGTTTAGTGGCCTTGGGGCAGCAGGTGGGGTTAGGGCGGGGCTGGGTAGGGTTGGGGCAGGAATGGATGGGGGCTAGGGCAGGCTGGGGGTGGGGTTAGGGCTGGGTGTGGTTAGGGCAGAGACAGGGTGCAGGTCAAGTGCTTTCACCCTGTTTCCCTTTAAGGTCTCCTAGATTAGCACCCCCTGAGAGAACTGTGAGGGAAGTGTGACTAAAAGCTCCTAGGAGAAAACTAGCGAGTAAGAGTAATAGATTCATAAAACGTTAGTACAGAGACCTCAGGGCTCATCGGGGCTCTCACTTTACACAGTGGTCCCCAACCTGTTTGGCACCAGGGACCGGGGCTCCTATGAGAATCTAATGCCTGATGATTTGAGATGAAGCTGAGGCGGTGACGCTAGTGCTGGGAGCGGCTGCAAATGCAGACGGAGCTTCCCTTGCTGGCCGCTTGCTCTCCTCCCGCTGTGCGGCCCAGTTCCTCGCATGGCCTGGGGGGTGGGGACCCATTATAAGGGACAAAGTGAGGCCTGAAGAGACACAAAGTTTTCTCGGAGGCCACACACTGAGCAGAGCCATCGCTGCTCCATCACAGGTTCCCTAATTTGTCCGGGTGGCAGAGTGCCTTGGAAGTCCCGGACAAGGCCATCAACTATTCATACAACGAATCAAACAGCTGAACACGTGGCTGGGCACGAGCTCGCACGTGATCTTCCTGAAGACTCTAGTGCGGTCACGGGGCCCAAAGACTTAAGGACATTGTATGAGCAAAAATTTAAGACGGAGAAAATTCTAACTTAATTCTCCTGCAAACCGGGACAAAAGTGCCGCCCGTTTCTACGTGAAGGATGATTTCGTCCTGGGGTTTTCCACGCGGCTTTGCCGGGGTGACCCCGGGCCCTGACCAGCCTGGGTGTGACGGGCAGTGGCGGTGAAGGGGACAGGGGCTGTGCTCTCACTGTGCACCACGGCCGAGTCCACCAAGGGGTCCACGTCGGGGATGGCGACAGTGACGCTGGGGCTCTCGGTGGCGGCCTTGTCCGTGTCGGCCGTGGCGCAGGAGAGGTCAGGCTCGCTCTGGCTGATGGCCCGGCCCACGTCCAGCTGCACCTCCCCCAGCAGCGCCTGCTCGCTGCTGCCCTCCGGCTCCGGCTCCTGCTCCGTCGGCGCCATGTCCTTGCCCACGTCCAGCTCCGGCTGGGGCAGGACGAGCGGTGTGTCCGCCTCATCGAGGGCCCCAGCCAGCCCGGAGCCTCTGGGCACCATCAGGCTGTTGGTCCTGTCAAGAGAGAGGACACGGCTGGTGCTCAGGTCTCAAGACGCCGTTCCAAAAAGGCTGCTGCGGGCAGGCAGGGAGAGGCGCGGTGAGGCCCCCCCAGCCAGGCAGAGGAGCTGAGACCCCGTGGGCAGTGCTCTCCGCCTCAATCCTGTCCGTCCGTCTGTCCACGGCCCACTCCCAACAGGAGACGCCCCAGAGCAGTCCCTGGTTTTAGGCCAGGCTCCACCGCCTGTCACGTTTACACAGCCCTCATCAAGGTGCCTTAGCGTCAGCCCCGCTTTACGAAAGGGGAGACTGAGACTCACCAAGGCTCACACTGAAGAATCCCTACCGCTGGCCAGGGACGCCGCGGGGGCTCACTCACCTCCGTAAGTGCTGGGCCCTCTCCTCCTCCTGGATCGGGGGCTCCTTGGCCCCGCGGCTGCTCCTGGGCTCGCGGCCCTTCTCCCCGTCGGCGGGCACGTCATCATCCAGGCTCCGCTCCTGGCTGGCGGACCGGCTCCGGGAGGCCGAGGACGGCTCCTTGCCCTCCGTGCGGACGCGGCGGTGCCGGCTCCGCCGCTGGCTCTGCCTGTGCCTGGCCCGGTCCTCAAAGGTCACCACGGTCTCCCCTCCCCGAGCCTCCTGCTGCGTCGGGTCACAGTGCCCATGGCAGGGCCTGGCCGGCCACGGCGGCTCCCGCTTGCCCAGGGACAAGGGGCTCTTCTGGTTGTCCAGGGCGCTGGAGAGGTCCCCGCCGTCCCCCTTGAGGGACCCCCCGCGGCTGACGCGCTCCTCCTCGCATTTCTCCAGGCCCAGGCCCAGGCCCTCGAGGGCCCGGGGTCTCCGGTAGAGGCTGGGGTGCGCGTTGAGCGGGTTGAGCGGGCTGAGCGGGTTGAGGGGGTTGAGCGGGTTCATGGGCGGCGCCTCCTCCTTGTTGAGGGCCTCCTGGCTGGACATCTGCATGTGCCTCCGCAGCTGGCTGGTGCGCTGCTCCCACACCGACATGTGGTGCCGGCGCCGGCGCTCCCGCCTGGCACGGAGAGGCGAGAGCCGCGGTCAGCGCCTGCCGGCCGGAACCCACGCAGGGCAGCCACAGGGGCGTGGCCCGCCCCAGCCGCCTGGGACAGGGTGTGGCGCACGGTGGCAGGGGGGCAAACGGGAGAGCCCAGGACCTGTGGGCGGGGGGCGCGGGAAGATGCAAGGAGCAGGTGGGCCATGCGGGGGAGGTGCCCCCAGTTCCCGGGGCTTCCTACTCGAATCCCCGCCCTGTAGTAGCTGGGGGGCGGGGTGGGAGGGGTGGGGTCAGCCCAGGACCGACTTCCCAGTGCCCGGGACTGTGGGGCCACCAGACGGAGGCCACCAGGGCTCCGCCTCCTGCTCTCCTTTGCTTTTGGGGCGTCAGTCTGCACCCACTCTGTGCCCACCGCTGGCCTGGCCTCTAACTCGAGGTTGGAGGCCTTTCTTCCTCCGATGTCCCTCTCCTGCCTTTCAGTCTGCAGCCTCGGATCACAGGGACAGAGAAGTACGATGGCCACATCCCGTCAGAGGGTGACGACAGGGACAAGCAGACCCACGTTACAGAAAGGCTTCGCGTCACCCTCGGACCACGGGCGCTGTGGGTTTCTGCCATGACGCTGATAAAAACCAGAGGACGAGGTGTGCACAGACCGCCAGCAGCTCGCCCTCAGCCGCGGGCGAGCACTTCAGCCCAGCGCCCAGAGGGGCACCCACGTGGCAGCAGGAACACACAAACGTGACATGTACGGGAGAGCACGCGGCGTGGGCTCGCACGGGCGGAAGGGCGGTCACCCACCCCTCTCACACGTGCCCGCGGGTGCACAGCTGCACACTGGTGAGGGGACACTCACGTGTGCCCTCACGCCCGCACGGAGGCCCACACGTGGCTGTGCACAACTGCCCCCGTGAGAGCTACACCCACACCAACACGTGTCCGCTCAGGCCGCACGGAAGAGCGAACGACGCACAGGCCACACACCTTAGACGCACACGGACATGAGCACGTGTTGAAAGGGACAAACCGAGCGCACGGAACGCACACGCACACATCGCGGCACACACTGATGTGCACGCCCAGTGCCACTTGTCCATGACAAGGACAAAGACGCGGTGACCCGCACCCACACGTAACCACTCACAAACACGCAAACCGGTCCACACATACAGGTGGCTGCTGCGTGGCTCCCACATCGACATGTGGTGTCTTCTCCTTCTGTCTCTTCTGGGAAAGAAAAACGAACAGGTTCAGTTCACCCCGACCTCTAGGAGCCACGAGCCCCTCAGCCACCAGCCGGTTCCAAGGGAGGGGCACAGCGTCCCCTGTGTGCCCAGACCTACTCCACGTGCCTGCTGCCCTCTGCAGCCTCCCGACTGGCCGCTCTCCGAGGGGGCGACGTGATTCCTTGCCACATGCAAACACGTGGACCCAGACTTTGAAGCATCCACGCAGAGGTGCAAAGGAGCCACCATTTCGCAGAGCTGACCGCCTCGGCCGCTCAAGCATCAGGCCCCACTGGCACCCTCACTTCTACCTAAATGTCCGGCACTGACCGATTCTGGAAATCCTGTGAAGCTGCGTGGAGAGCTATACTTTCCCCAGTTGCTCCAATCTCACAAAACGTGCAGGGGACCAGTGCTCTGCCATGCACACCATCGAGGCCACGAAAACAGCCCATGGCCAAAGGCAGGGCCACCACTCCAGGGGCCTCCAGGATGTGAGTGGTGACCCTTGCATTTGTGCAACTCGGCTGCCCTGGCCAGAGGCCTTGAAGGTTCGTCCTGCTCAGCTGGGTCAAGGCCAGCATTAACCCTCGCAGCCTTGCAGAGAGATCTCTCCTGCACACGTGCTGTGTCCTTTCCAACACGGTCAGTGTAATGTGAGAGCGACCGGGCATGGACATCGCCCACAGAGGCAGACAGGCCTCCTGGGAAAACAAGACTGTCAGCTCAGGTCACTGCTCAGGCGGAGGATAACGCATCTGGAACACCTGCAGAGGGAGCCGAGCCGGCTCCAGCTCCTGAGCTGACAGACCCAGTCCGGCCCAATGGGCCCTGCCTGGACCTAGAGGTTGATAAATGCTGCTCCTTTCCTAATAAAAGTGACACTCACCCATGCGGAACATGCCGGGCAAACTAGTGCCGCTCAGCGGCCACGTGTCGTACCTGCAGAGGAGCCCCGTTTGGTGGGGCTGAGGGAGCAGGGGCAGCTGGCCTGAGCCTCCCTGGGGTCTGGCGGAGGCTCAGTGCACCTGAGCACTCACGGAGGGATGCAGACAGGACAGTGGAGAGGCCCGTGAGCACCCTACAGCATGCACCCGTCAGCGTCGACAACTGCAACGCGGCGAGGCTCACGTGGGGTGGCAGTGCCAAGAGGCGTGGGTGGCACGTGGAAGCCCACGCTGCAGGCCGGCAGCACGCACGCCGACAAGGAGAAGCACCGTCTACTGTCTAACCGCAAAGTCTCATATATTCAAATATTGGAGGCAGAGGCACGTGTGTAAGAGTATGAGCACATGGAAGAATTCTCTCTCTCGCATGCACACGTGTACACGTGCACACACACACATACACACACGCCAGGCCCAATCTCTAATTCCCACACAAATCAGACACACACTTCAAACTTCACTTCTCCACTCACACATGCAAAGATCCAAGTTCACACCCCTCAGAATCATCAATGTACTTTCATTCCTAAAATCACAGAGAAGCATCCACGTGTCTTCTTGGAAGCCATGCGTCTGTCACCTCACATACAGCCCACAATCACCTTGTGGGCCAGGAAGGCCACTGATATTCTTCCCAATTCAAAGATGGGGAAGCAGGGATTCCAAGGTCATAAGGGGTTCTCTCTCCAAGGTCAGAACATGTGAGTGACAGAACTATGACTAGCGGTCTGGCCTTTCGGTTTGTCTCTTTCCAAGTTCCCCTGGGCACAGCCGCATTCTCTCTTCATCATACTAAGGAACCAGTGGTCTTGCCTCCACTCCCCAGCAGCGTACGCACGCCCCCCCTTCCCACCCGGCACAGTTCCTGCCAGCGGCACCCCCTTTGCACACGAACCACAGGCAAAGCCTGGATCTCTGCTCGTCTTGGATGGTTACGGCAACTTCTTCCATCTCACTGTGCCCGGATACACACACTGCTCACTCCTACAGCCCCTGAGCCTACCAGCAGTTCATTCATTCTGTCATTCCCTAAATAGTGAGCTTCTACTCTGGGCCAAGCACCTCCCCAGCTCACATCTCCAAACCCACTCCTCCCCCGGCTTCCTCATCCCAGTAAATAGAACCACCCACCCCGAAGCGACAGCCAGTCCTCCCAGCAGCATATTTGGATACCTGTGTGTATTTTTAACCCAAACTCATGAGTTCAGGGAAGGTGGAGTAGAAACGACTCAGGGCCTAGAGAATATTCTGGAGAGGAAGTTGTTCTGCCTTTTCCCCATCATTCTTTAACCAATTTTTTTTTTTTTCAGGGGAGGGGGCGGGGAGTTTTTTCCCTCACTCACAGAAGAGGGGCTCAGAGGCCAGGCCTTCAGTTTTGAAAGGTGAGGCCACACGACAGCTGGGCAGGGAAGGGAGGACCCCGCACGCCACCCTGGAATGCCCCGTAAGGAGAGGCAGAGACAGCTCAGGGCCGTTCGCACGAGCTCTGGGCAAAGGGCCCCTCCCCTGCCAGCCGGTGATGGGGTCCGCCGGGACAGCGGTGCAGCTCCTGGGGGTCTCAGACCCTCCTCACTCATGCAGTGCTCATGCAGGCCCAGAGCAACGACATGAAGCCACGGTTCTGTGGCCACGTGTCAGCCCCCTCCCCGCCCCAACACCTTCCTCCAGCACCACACGGGTGGGGCAGCCCCATGGGGGGCCCACGCCCCAGCCCCTACTTCCAGCAGCAACCATAGGTCCAGGTCGTACCCTTAGAAGAGCCTGTCCTCCCGCTCCGCACCATCACCTCCATTCTCTCCCGAGTCCACTCTAACTGGCCTAAGTTCCCAGAGGCCCCTGAGACTACTCTTCCAAGGTCACTAGCAGCTTTCATTTTGCCAAACCCAACAGCCTCTTTTCTGTCCTCATTCTCCACGGCCTTGCAGCAGTATTTAGCCCCACTGTGCACCCCCTGCTCCTCGAGATCCCCAGGCCGCCTCCCTCCTCGCTCCTCCCAGCTCCAGGTGGCCCCCAGCCGTCTCCTTTTCAGAGTTTCTCCTCTGCCAGGCCTCGAGGTGCAGGAGGGCTCTGGGCCCCTGTCCTCGGCTCTCCCTGTCTCCACCCCGACTGTCCCTGGTCAGCTCACCCTCGCTGGCAGCTTAACTACCATCCAAATTCACATGGCTCCCCCCAATCTTTATTTCTAACCCCAACTTCTTTTCTAACCAATTGCATATTCGACGTTTCCACGTGGATGTCTTATAAGTATCTCAAATTTAATGTGGCTAAAATGAACCTGGATTTCCATCATTCTCCAGGGGACTGTAAATACCACCCATCTACCCAGCTGCTTAGGCCTTAGAATCTGGGAGAAATGTTTCTCTCTTCTTATTTATCCCCACCCTTGTCACGTTTATTCCATCATTAGCTCATCCTGTTGGTTCTCCCTCCAAAACAGAGACTGTGTGGAATGACTCCTCGCTTCCTCATCGTCTCCACCTTGGTCTAAAATCCCCGTCACCTCTCACTTAAGAGCTGACTTTCCATCTTCCTGCCTCCATTCTCCGCCCCAACAATCCATTCTCCACAGAACACAGTGACCTTTTAAAAGTATTAATCATGTCGCACACACCCTTTCACTCTCCCATGGTTGCACTGAGAAGAAAAGCGAAAACTCTTCACCTGGGCCTTCAGGACCTGCTGAGCTGGCTCCTGCCCACCTCCCTGACCTTCTATCATCCCGCTCCTCCCCCACTCCCTACACGCCAGCCACACCGGACCTTCAAATGTCACAAGATCGCTTTATACACATTTAGGTCTCTGCTTAAATATCACCTCCTCTGAGAACCCCTCCCAGACTGCCCGGACGTATTCCACCCAGCTCCTGTTCCTCTCCTTATTGCCCATTTTACTTTACAGCAATATCACCATCCAAAATTATTTGTGTGTGCTTATCATCTATCGCTCACTGAGGAGAGAGACTGTCCTGCTCGTCGCTGTGTTCACAGGACATTTCATGGCATGGAGCAGGTACTCTTCGATAACAAATAGGTTTTGGGTTGATGGCCTGGCTGTTGGCACAGGAGCCCGGGGGCGGGGAGGCAGGAACAGCCAACTCACTCGATCGAGGGCATGTTGGGCGCAGACATCGGGCTGACCTCCTTGGCCTTCTGCAGAGCATGTTTCTGGTTGAAGGCCTCTTCTTCTTCCTGTTCATCCTAGACACAAAAAAGAGATGGCTGTGTCTGGGGCCCCATGAAGGAGAGGGTCGCTCCCTTGGCTCCCCCCAGAGGAAGTTCTGGAGAGCAGAGAGAGTGCGGAGAGCGAGGGAAGGGGTTAAACAGGGTGGTATGAGGTTAGCTGGGCTGAGGCCAGCAGCGCTGGTCTCCTCCCCACCCCGCGGGCTGCCTGGGGCGCCGTGGAAGTCGACCCCAACCCTCAGTGCTCAGTGGCGCAGGCCACAGCTGTGAGGGTCAGAGGCCAGGGCTGACACATCTCGGATGCCCTGCGGCGTCTGGTAGTGATGCAGCAGGGCCCCCCCCAGCAAAGCCCCTGCTGTTAAGCACTGAGGCTGCGCCTCCCACCGCGCCCTCTTCCCGGAGAGCCAAGTGTCTCTGGGGCCTTAGTTTTTTTTATTCTTCATGTCCGAGTCCCATGAAGGGCCCCTCTGAGGGTCTGCAGTGGTTTAGCTGTTTTTTTTCTGCATCCTATGAGTGATGCGGCAGGCCCGAGGCTCGCCGAACTCAGCGAAAGTGAACCAGGCTTCCTTCATGGACGTGTGGCTCTCCAGCTGTTCTCCCAGAAGGGGCCTTCCTGGCAAGCCCGAGCCAGACACCGCAGACTTTTGGGGAGAGCCTCAAAGGTCGGGGGGCACCCAACAGCGCTAGAGAACTATCAGATCCCAGAGGACAATGCTTACCTTGGTCAGCTCCTGTGCGTTGGCCAGATTGTCCACGGCGATGGCCAAGAACACGTTCAGCAGCGTGTCTTAGGTGATGAGTTAAGGATGGGCAAGTAAGAAAAGCAGAAGGCTGCAAGTGAGGCTGAGAGGGCAAGTCCACATCTTTCCTGACGGGGATACTAGAAGCTCCCCAAGGAGTCGCTTGAGCAGGGGCAGTGGGAGGAGGGCTGGAGAGGTTATGCAGCTCTGCTTGAAAGAGACTATGTCCTTCCCTCCCTGCACAGACCATCAAGAAATACCTGAATCAAATCACCCAGGGGCCAAGATGGAGTGAAAAGGCCTGTAAACAGCTACGTTGTCTACTCACAGCAACGTCAAGCAGAATCACTGACAAGACAAGATGGGTAGGGAGGCTGGTGTGGGAGCTCGTCTCTCCTTTCTGGGAGGCTGGAATTGAGGTCCAGCTGGACCAGTTGTGCTATTCTGTCCTTAAAGATGAAAAGAAACGAGAACTCACAGGCCCATCACTGACCAGCTCTCAATAACAGGATGCTAATTTATTTTCTCTCATTCTTCTCGTCTTGATGGATTCTACATTTCATTTAACAAAATGTCATCTAGCACACGAGATCATTACGGAACTCATCTCTATTCCACACTCTAACCTCTAAAACCCCAATTTTCCAACTGTCTTTGAGGCCCATATGTTCTGGAATAAAAAATCCAGTTCTAGCATCAATGCCCAGGTCTGACTACCCTCAGAGTAAAAGGAACGTCAAGGTGCCATTGTGACAAATCGGCCTTTCGTGTCCATGACTAAGTCAATGCACAGCTTTCTTCTCATCGGTTCCTCATGTTTAGTTTAAAGTCTGCTCTGGCCCCTATTAGGTTTGGGGGCAGAAAACTAAAAGAGCATCTTTTTTTTTTTTTCCTGTGAGATTCTAGAAAAATGCAGGACTACAGGTGCATCAGCCTAGCTCTCTTTTTACTCCACCCATCCCAATTCAAGTCTCCCTTCCCTCAAACCTCTCATGACCCTGAAGAAGTCTGCAGTTTGTAAGGTGCATTCAAATAAATTATCTCATTTGCTATCACAACTAACAAAGGAGACAGACATTGCTATCCTCCCTTCAGATGTGAAAAGTGGAAGCTCAGAGAGGATTGAGTGACTGTCCCCAAGGGCACACAGCTGGTGAGTGGAGTTGCTGGCATTAAAACCTAATCTTGCTTGACCTAGATCCCGGGACCGGACATGGGTTTTGGAGTTAAATGGACTTGGTTTCTAGTCTGCTTTTAACAGTTTAGTCATTGTTTGACTTTCATCAAGAATTTCTTCTAAGTCTTATAAGGTAAGTATTAGATGGAACAGTTCCAGTAAAGCACTTAGTACATATAGAGACTCATGAATAGCACAAATGCAATCAATGTTAGATATGTTTAGTCATGTTAGTATCAATCATGATACTAGTATTTTTGAACTCTTACTGTTCTGTATTAACCTGCAATTAACTCATTATTATTATAATCTGCCCACTGTTTCGGCCTACAGTGATCTATGTCCTTTCTTCTTTCACTCAGCTCACAATATCTCTGATTTTTCAATATGACATATTCGTGTGTGCTGTAGATTTGGATATTCCATCCTCTTTATATTTATCCTCTTTACCAAACCAGTGTACAAAATCTTTAAGATCAGGAACCTGGAGAGAGAAGTCTTCCTAACTCTTTTTACGAAGCCACGATTACCCTGATTCCAAAACCAGACAAAGAGAGTACAAAAAAAGGAAAACTATAAGCCAATATCCGTGATAAACGTTGATGTAAAAATCCTCAACAAAATATTAGCAAACTGAATTCAGCAATACATTAAAAATATCATATACCATGATCGAGTTGGATTTATTCCTGGGACATAAGGTTGGTACCACATCCACAAATCAATTAATGTGATACACCACAATAACAAATTGAAAGATAAAAACCATATGATCATGTCAATAGAGGCAGAAAAAGCGTTCGACAAAATTCAGCATCCACTATGATAAAAAAAAAAAAACTCTCAGCGAAGTGGGAATAGAGAGAGCATACCTCAATGTAATAGAGGCCATGTATGACAAACCTACAGCTAACATCATACTCAAGGGGGAAAGACCAACAGCGTTTTCCTTAAGATCAGAAACAAGACAAGGATGTCCACTTTTACCACTTCTGTTTGACAGTGTACTGGAAGTCCTAGCTACATCAATTGGACAAGAAAGAGAAATGAAAAGTATCTAAATTGGATGGAAGATGTAAAACTGTCATTATTTGCAGATGAGATGATACTATATAGAGAGAACCCTATATAAAGTTTAGGGTTTATATAGGAACCCTATACGAAGATTCCATACCAAAAAAAAAAAAACCTGTTATAACTGATCAATGAATTCAGTAAAGTAGCAGCATACAAAATTAATATTCAGAAATCAGTTGCATTTTTATACACCAATAATGAACTTTCAGAAAGAGAAATTAAGAAAACAATCCCATTTATAAATGCATCAAAAACAACAAAATACCTAGGAATTGAATTAACCAAGGAAGTAAAAGACCTGTTCTCACAAAATTATAAGTCACTAAAAAAAGAAATTGAAGAAAATATGAATAAATGGAAGCATATACCGTGCTCATGGGTAGGAAGAATCAAGTCAAAGCAATCTATAGATTCAATGCAATCCCCATCAAAATACCAATGGCATTTTTCAGAGAACTAAAACAAATAAGCTGAAAACATACAGAACCATAAAAGACCCCAAACAGCCAAAGCAATCTTGAGAAAGAACAAAATTTGGAGATATCACACTACCTGATATCAAAGTATTCTACAAGGCTATAGTAATCAAAACAGCATAGTACTGGCATAAAAACAGACACATAAATCAATGGAACAGAATAGAGAGCCCAGAAATAAATCCATGCCTATACAGTCATTTAATCTATGACAAAGGAGCCAAGAATATAAAATGGGGTAAAGACAATCTCTTGAACAAATGGTATTGGGAAAACCGGACAGATACATGTAAAAACATGAAACTGGACCACCTTCTTACACCATATATGAAAATAAACTCAAAATGGATTAAAGACTTAGAGATAAGGCCCCAAACCGTAAAACTTCTAGAATAAAACATAGGCAGTAAACTCTGATATTACTATTTTTTTTCTGATATATCTCCTTGGACAAGGGAAACAAAAGAAAAAACAATCAAACGGACTACATCACACTTAAAAGGTTTTGCACAGCAAAGGAAATCAACAAACAAAAAGAATCTACTGAAAGGGAGAAGATATTTGCCTACAATACATATGACAAGAGGTTAATATCCAAAATTTATAAAGAACTCATGTAACTCAACAACAAAAAAATAAACAATCCAATTAAAAAATGGGCAGAAGACCTGAATAGGTATTTCTCCGAAGAGGACATAAGTCTGTTTTCCAATAGACATGAAAAGATGCTCAAGGTCACTAATCATCAGAGAAGTGCAAATTAAAACCATAACGAGATATCACCTCACACCTGTCAATAAATCAAAAAATGACAAATGTTGGTGAGGAAGTAGAGAAAAGGGAACCTTTGTATGCTGTTGGTGGGACTGCAAATTGGTATAGCCACTGTGGAGAACAGTTTGGAGGTTCCTCAAAAAATTTAAAATAGAACTACCTTTTTACCCAGCAATTGCACTTCTGGTTATTTATCCAGAGAAAACCAAAACTCTAGTTCATAAAGACCTACGCACCCCTATGTTCATGGCAGCGCTGTTCAAAATAGCCAAGATATGGAAGCAACCTAAGTGCCTATTAATAGATGACTAGATAAAGAAGTTATGGTTCATATATACAATGGAATATTACTCAGCTATTAAAAAAATAAAATCTTACCATCTGCAACGACATGGACAGACCTAGAGGTTATTATGCTGAATGAAATAAGTCAGATAGAGAAAGATAAATATCATATGATTTTACTTATATGCAGAATCTAAGGAACAAAAGAAATGGACAAACTAAAGGAAAACGGACTCAGATACAGAGAACTGGTGACTGCCAGCGGGGAGTGGGATTGGAGGGCTGGGGGACAAAGGTGAAAGGATGAAGAAGTACAAATTAGTCGTTG
>CM053517.1:7892285-7920469 GCA_028627145.1 Eidolon dupreanum
AGGGCTGTGGTCAGGGGCTCAGGCAAACAGGAAGCCGAATGCGGGTTCCTCCACAGGCTTTTTAAAACCTTCCCTGTGGTTACAACTTTCATTGTCATATCCCACATATTTGCCCCTGGGAATGTCTACTATCGAGATAACTTTACTCCTGCCTGCCTCTCCTTCCTCCTCGAAATTGAACCTTGCCCCACTGAGGCTTCTGCAAAGGCTGTCGCTCAGTTTGAGCAGAACAGAGGGTGGTTGCCATGGTGACATCTTTGCGTGGCTCCTCAGAAATCAGAGGTGACTTGGCGTCCTTCCCACCACTGCCCGCCAGAGCCTTCTCAGAACCCAGCCCAAGCCCCACGGGCAGTGCCCCTAGCCAACGGGTGGGAATGGCCTCCCGCTGGATTCTCAAGGAACGTCGCTGGCCCCCCCAGCCCTTCGGTGGCAGAGGCCTGCGCCTGCCAGCGTGTGTGTTTTCCGTAAGCATGTGCGTCGTTTCTGCGGTGGGCGAGGAGAAATCGTTCTTCTCTGTAGCTGCATACATCAAGCGAAGGGATCCTTTATAACGAAAACTTGACCGTGGAGAACTTTGTCGACTTTTGAAGGGGATGGGAGGGGCATCTACAAGTGCGGGCGTCCCAGGGGATGACAAAACGAACGGAGAGACATCTCCGTGGCGCCTTTCCCGTCCTCCGCAGTCCGCCTTTACGTTACAAAGCGTTTACGGGGTCGCTCAGGTCTCTCCCTCCGCCCGTGCAGGGCAGTGGCCGGCAGGGTTTTGGCCGCGTGTGGCTTCCATGCCACAGCCCTCACGACGTCCCACGTCCCGGGCCATATGGAGACAGCGTGTTTGCCAACTGTTAGAAATGCCGACGGCGCCTTTTCCTCGCCGAGGGTTCAAGAAAAGCCTGGGGAGTGACTGGATCTGTGAAACCTTTCTCTCTTTATCTTTTTCTTTCTGAAAAAGAGAGATCTTTCTGTTTGATAATTATTTTACACGGAAGGACCATGGAAGATGGTTTCCTCACACCCCGTTGCCATCCGTTCTGCTTCCTGGCCCCCTCGGTAGGAACACAGAGATGGTTCCAGCCTTGGCATTTCTGTGTGTCTGCACTTGGGGCACGTTCTGTGACTTTGCGGCACCCCTCAGAGTCAGCTGCCTTGTAGGGGAGTCACATGGCCACTCTGGTTGAGTTCGTGAGCCTTCTGGGGCCCCACACAGCAATGTGAGGCTTTCTGGCCTTTGGGTTTTATATCTTCAGCGTTTAGCGAAGGGCTTTGGGCAGGTGGGTGGGAGACAGCATCTCAGGAGGGAACGCAGGAGAGGACGGGACCGCGTGTGTGACCCTGCCCTTCAGCCCAGGGCCCTCACCCTCTTCATTTCCATTGGTTTACAATGTGTCACTTGCCTAGCTCGAGTCAGGTCACCAGGCGACCTATCCTGAGTTGGATTCTGAAGAGTAAACTTACCGTTTGTAATGGCTTGTCCCCACAAGCAGTTTAAAATAAAAATAGCGGTCCCGCCACCACCTCCTCCCCTGCCTGGGCCGGTGCATCAGGCAGACTCCCGCCAGCTCTCTGGCAGCTGACCCCGAAGCTTCCCGTTGCCGTGTGCCATCGAAGCAGGGCACGTGGCTCGGTCAGGACTCCGTGCCACACGGGACGTCTGGCTCACGGCCGCGTTTGGCCTTTCGTTACTCAGCCCTTGGCCAGAAAGGAAAAGCACGAGTCAGTCTGCCTCTCGATACCAGGAGGAACCGGAATCCCCACAGCAGCTTTTATTCCAGTCTTTCCGTGGAAGTACGTCGCTTTCCTGACACTTGACGCCGTGCCCCGGCCTCTAAGATGGATAAGGTCTGCTGAACGCGTGCAGAACCAGCCGCAGGGGGAGACCTGCCGCTGAATTCGTTCAGTGAAATAGGCACAGACGATTTGAGGTGTCGGAGGGCCCCAGGCAGCCACAGGACGGGGTCCTCTGGTTCCGGCTCTGCTTCGGGGGCGTCGCGTTTGTGAAGGTGTGACCATGAGCTGCTGAGAAAGCGGTTGCTTAGAACCGAAATGCTCGTTTGCGCTCACTCGACGGAGCAAGGTAGCCGTAGAGTAGAGCTAACGTGTCACCTGACACCTGGCCGGCTGCTCCTCCTGGTCTTCCCTGCCTGCCTGTGTGCGAGGGCCCCGCCCCCCCCACCCCCGCACGCCTCGAGCTCTGCCCTTGGGGCTGCTTTCTTGACTTCTAGAACTGAAGGGGGGGCTCCCAAAGGAAGCCATGAGTACACATTAATCTCATAGGGGAAAAAAGAAGAGCGGACAAATTCTTGCTCCACGCAAAGAAGACCCGTTTACCACCGAGCCAGGCAGGTCATCCAGTTCCGCTGTCGCGTGGAAGAGAGTGAAGGATTAAAGCTAAACCTGGCCGTCAGGTGTCCCCACTAACTGGCTTTAGGGTGCCGGCAGAGCTGGGGCTGGAAACTCCCAGCAGCGAAGTCTCCGACAGCGGGTAGAAAGATGCTGTTCCTCGAGACCGCAGCTTAAGGAGTCACCTCACTGTGACTTCCCCTGACTCTGTGCCCAGGCAGGGACACTAAAGATGACTAATGGCCGTGGACTCCTGCGCCCAGTGCTGTCTTGTACTCCCGCTGCCTTGGGAGTGTCTGCATGGAGGGACAAAGTGAGAGCCACGTGGAGCGCCTGAAAGAGAGGCGTTCCCACTCTGCCCGTCCGCGGCCTCGCGCCCCGGCGCATGCTCCGTGATGAACGCTGGGAAGCATGCTGCCCGTCGCTTGTGCCGCCGGTGCTGCCGAGGGCCCCTCCTCAGAACTCGCTCTTGGAGACCTTTACCACACGGAAGCGATGAATGCGGACGCCTAAGCATTTCTCCCGATTAACAAGCACGGATTTGGGACATGATTGTAAATGGGATCTCTGCCTGGGGCCACAGAATCAAGCAAAATGAAATGGTCCAATCAGAGAAGCTGGCCTTCTCCACGTGGTAAGCAGCAGTGTGGCCAACCAGACCCAGATGCAGAAAGCACCCCGCACAGGTGAGCCTTCACGGCTGTGCGAAGAGCCCAGTCCTGCAGGATCAGTAGGAACCCTCCAGATTCAAAAGCAGTTTTAGAGTAACTGAGGCCAGAAGAGTTCATGATGACACTTGGGAAGTATTGGCTCAGATCATGTGACCTGCCCACCATCTGCTTCATCCACACTCACAGAGGCACCACCCAGCATTTGTAATACACCCCCCCCACACACACATACCGTCTCTAGCTGGTGGTGGCGGGGTGTGGGGGCGCAGTGGCTGGACTTCAGCCAGCACCAAGGCCTTCGTAGATCAGATTGAGGGTCTGTGGGTGTGTTAAGAATATGAAGGCTGAGAAGCAAGACAAGTCAGGTGATTAGATTGACCAGACAGAACTGCTGAGGGAAAGACGCCTTGCTGTCTCCTGCCACTTCTCGATGCTTGAGCAAAAACACCTTCCAGTTAAAGTCTGGTGTTGTGTTTTGTAAAGGACGAAGTTTGCAAAGGCGGCCATGAGTGTGTTCAGGGAGCTCATTGAGGTTCGTGTGCAAGGAGAGAATGCAGAGAGCTGGTGCTCTGGTCACAGGACAAGGAAGACGGCAGAATCACAGGATTAGGGTTCGTGGGTGACCCCAGGAGTTGCCGACACTTGGGCCAGAAAGCAAAATAACCCCCAGTCGGCAGCAGCAAGGCAGTGACAGGAAAAGTGATGAGCTGACATTCCTGAGTGGATGGACAGTCCTGTTCCACAGCTGAGAGAGAGACTGCCTGAGGTTTGACATGTTCGACTTGCTCGTTGCAAAGCTAGTTCTTAAACAATTGATTTTTTTAAAAAAATTTCAAGTCCAGGGCTTTCTCCATGACATTAAGCTCCCTCTATCTGCTGTTCTAGTTGGTTCTAAGTCATTAACCCAAAGCGGTAGCTTGGTGTGGCTCTCGCCTCAGCCCGCAGAGCCCCTGCGTCTGCCTGGAGACAGGCAAGCCCTGCGGGCCCAGGGGAGAGCCTTGCCTGCCTTGCTGTTTCAACGGCAGCTTTTCCTGCCCGTGAACCCTCACGACACCAGGCTGATTAGAACAGATATCTCAGTACCGGAGCTCAGGAGCTACCAGTCCTTCTGCTGTTTCCTTCTTTGGCTAGAACCTTCTGGTGGTTCCCATCGGAGAAGGCATTGTAACGTCAATGAGAAGAGCAGAGGTTCCAGAGTCAGGCCAGCTTAGTTAGGTCTGAGTCCCAGCTCTGTTAATTTCCAGCGACCTTAACCCTGAACGTCTCCGTGCTCATCTGTAAGGGGAAACTGAAAAGAACTACAGTTTGATCTTGTGGGAATTAAAGAAGGTACAGTGTATCCAGTGTTCAGTGCAGTGCCGAACACTTAGTGAGTGCACAGTAAGTAGCAGTTACTGTATATTAGTGTCTGGTGGCAGGTAATAGTGTAGACTCTTCAGCCAGGCTCAGGGCCCCCCCAGCATGATCCTCCTCGCTGTTCCCCCAATGCCAGAGGTTCCTTCAGACCCACTCGCTGTCCCTCCCAGCCTCTGGGACGGGGCAGAAGGCCATTCCACTCAGAGGAGGACAGGCTTTCCAGAACCCCACGTCCCTGCTCTGCCCCGTGTGGAGGGAGCCGGTTTCCAGCAGAGACCGATCTGCGAGCATAAGGGGGCCTGGGACGCCGGAGAGCGAGATTATGGAGAATGAGTGATTGCCCATGAGAGATCTGGGGGGCAGGCCGACCACTGAGCTGGAAAATTCTCATCTTTTACTGATGAGACATTAGAGAAATGTGGCATTTTTTTTTTCCTGTAGACTAGCCAGGGATTTACCAAATAAGTAGAAAATAAATGGAAGATTGGGTGGCCCGATTAAGTCCCAATTAAAGTGGGACCAGTGTATCCTAGCCTGTGAAATTATCCTTAAATTTTAACATTAGAGTCCACTTTTAAAGCTGATGGAAATTTCAGTAATTAGCTAGGCAGTGTAAAAAAATTCTGATTACGCATTTAATAGCAAAGACTAGCAAAGTGTTATCAAAGATTATTTTTATTGGTAAAAAGCACATGAATTATTTCTAAAACAATGTGCCTCTAAGTGCGTGAAGAGCGTGTCCTCTTAGTTTGGTAAACCACCTCTTTGGCAATCTTGTGGACTTCGATAATGGCTTAGATAACTCTTGTAGGCGTGGCCTAGCCCGTGTATAAATTCCGATATGTTTTAATTAACGGGAGCTAAGTCCATGGCTCTGTTATCCGGTATTCCATTCATTTCAAATGGCAGTTTGCAAATCAGTGCTGAAGACGTTAGCGCGGCTAAGGGGCGATGGTGCTTTCCTGCAGCCGTCGAATTCTGAGCCGTTCACTGGCTCCTCTGCGAGACCTGTTGCGGGGGCTGCAGGGCGATGACGGATCTTTGCTTTGCTTTTGACCCTGTGTCTCCTTACGTCGCTGCCTCAGGCCGTTGGGAGGCAGCATGGGACAGGTGGCCCCACCCCCGCAGTACGTTTGCCAGCTGCAGTCCGCCATTAAGATCAGGGTGTACCATCAGGAGCCCTGCAAGGGACACACACACAACGGTCAGAGATCCGCTCTGCTCCACAGCATGGTATTTTACGTGGATTCTGGGGCAAGTTCACTGTAGAGATTGAATTCCGTCCTTTATCCACATGTGCAGGAGCAGCAAGAATTGTGGGGCCTGCCTTCGCGAGGTGGGTGTCGGTGAGCGTGAACCCCTGAGAACCCGTCCAGGTGCTGCTGGCTGCTCAGGCCTCGAGGTTAAGGCCCCGGACTGAGCAGTCGGTGAAAGCCTGGGGGGGTGCGACCCTGGACCACTTGCCCCTCCATCGATCCCACTCTGACCTCTCATTTTGGGGATGTGGACGAGTCTACCTCAGCTTTTGCTCAAGACAAATGCAGCCTGAAGGAAGGAGGGTGGCCTGTGTAGTTGTTTGGTAAACTTTTCAATCAAATGAGTCCATTTTTTCCATGGCACGTAGCTTGAAATAATACTTTCATTTGTTTGCTGGTTTACTCGAGGCCTGTCTTCCCTACTCGTCTAAGTTTCAAAAGGTAAGGGACCTCGTTCGTTCACAACAGTATATCCAGTGCTTAGAAATATACTGATATATACTGACCGTCAGTGCCATCATATGAACACGGAAAGGTTTGTCTGCCTGACCTACCTGAGCTCCTGTGTGAAAAGTCGCTGTTAGAACTCAGGGGAAGGTGTTATCTCTGCCCTCTTAACAGATGGAGATTATTGCATGGGGGATTTAATAAGGCTTATGAGGTCTTGGGTTTATTTCCCTCATTCATCATTTATAGCATAAATGATTTACTGAGTAAAATGGTCATTAGAAGTCTTTGTGATATATTTTTTTGTAATGTAGATTTGTGGTACATTTTTTAAAAATTCTTAAGAAAAAGAAAAAATGACTTCACAGCAACCAGCAACTAAGAGCCAAAGCCTGAATTCTAGGCACTTCTTGGTAGCAGCAGGCTGGCTCGCCCGTGGCACTGTGGCTATCACTGTCCTTGGCCAGCCTCCTTTGCATTTATGGGGACTTCAGAGATCATTCCCAGCTATGGCATTCAGTGACCCATGTGACACAGCCTAGACCAAAGCCTACTGGCGCAGAGGCTTTGGGGGTCAGGCAAGAGCTTCGGGCATCGTACAGACAGGGGCCGCTGTCCCAGATCGCCCTGCCGAGGCTGGGCACCCCCTTAGCTTCTCCGAATCTCATCTGTGACATGGGGATAGCGATGCCCGCGCCCTAAAGTTATCAGGGCGTCCAAATGAGAGTTGCACAGAGTTGAGGCCAGAATAAATATTCAGAAAGTTAGCTCTCGAGTATTTTATAGTTATGCTCTCACCCTTGTTTCAGTCGATGTTAAGCCTCACCAACAGAGCTCAGGTGATTTTTCTTCAAGCTGCACAGTGTATACCTTACAATGGACAGTCATGTAATGTATCAGTTGTGGACATCAGGACCTTCACAGACACCTCCCCCATGTTCAGTTGGTGTGATGGGGTCGCTCACCTGTGCTGGTGAGGGATGTCAGAGTTAGCCCTCTCAGGGTGGTCCCTCCCCAAATGCTATTTTCCGTGAGCATAACCGTGCCACGGTGACTTCACATGCCGTCCAGAGAGGTGCTTTCCGGCCCCAAGCAGGCGTAACTTCTCTACCCGGGTTGCTTATCAGGTCACCGGAAAACAGAGTTTGTGGGGAGGCTCCTAAGCAAATGGAAGTAAAAGCGCCCATTTAGGAAACTGCAGTTAAGCTCGCCCCCGTGGGATGAAGCACCACACGGGACACGCCATCCAGTGTCTGTGAAGGGCCTTCGTCTCCGCGGGTCAGAGAGCTGGGCGTGGAGCGAGTGCGCGGGCCTTCCCCTCACGGAGCGCGGGACGCGGCACGTGCCACGGCCACGGCCACGAGCAGGAGGGCTCGGGCCGGAGCTGCTCCACTTTCTTGCCTTGTAAGGTTCTCTCTTCTCCAGGAAGTTTCTGACTCTTCCTTCTCTCCACCCACTCTCCGTTTTTTTTTTTTTTTTTTTTTTTTAACTGCTTTCTGTTTGGATCCTCCATAGGAACGCTTTGGGGTAAATATTTTTCTCAATTTCCTTTGAAGGGAAAAATACAAGGAGTGGGTTGGAGGAGGGAGAAAGCATGGCTGGGCGGGCAGGAGCGGCTCATTGAGAAAGGTGCGGTGAGTGAGCGGTGAGTTTTCGTTCATACCCAAGAGAACACAAATTAGGAGTGGCCCAGCCTTCTCGGGAAGAGACCATTCTTATTGATTTACATATGTATTTGGCTTGTAGGTTGCCTTTATTAGTTAGGTGAACCTCATGCAGTAAAAGAGTCTATTAAACATGCAAAGCCCTGGGATGCTAAAGACCGCATCAGTAGGATGCTTTTGGATTATCTGTATTCAGATCTAGGCTTGAATAAAAGAGACTTGTAGGTCCTGGCCTCTAGCTCTTAAGAGGGTTTTTGAATTCACAGTCTGGGCGTAGCCAGCATCCTTTGAAGTGTATTAAATGTCCTCCTACCTTGCCTTCTGTGAAAGAATAGACTTTTTATCTCCCTGTCTTGGTCGGGTGGAGGGGTATGACAGGAAGGACGAGGTGAGAAGCAGGCGGAAGCCCTTGTAGTTCCCATGGGATGACCTGGATCCCATGTCCTCGGTTGGTTGGTGTGATACTCATCTGGACCAGCACGAGGAAAGAACCGCAGCCTGACCTCCTGACCTCACTACTGAGAGTCTCATTTCCCACCATTGCGTGTTTTACAAACTGCAGATGTTAGAATTGAAGGCAGAGATCTCAGGATGAGCAGAGTGGAAAGAGAAATGCAAGTCGATGTATTCATGTCATCCCTGAGAATGTAATTTTATCTGATAGAAGCAGACATTTCTAAGAGGCTCAGGGAGGGCCACCGGCCTCAGGGCCCAGGTGAAGGCGGGCAGGGACTGCAGCTGGGGCCTCCCCCAGGGAGTCAGCTCTCCCCGCAGTGCTGGGGCAGAGCATCGGAAAAGGAAAGGGCCTGCACAGAGCCAGCCGCACAGAGCTAGCTGGGTGTGAGCCAAGGTCGTGGCAAACAGCCCGCAGGACGTGCTGTCGCGGGGCCGCGGGGCCGGGCAGCCCAGCACAGCAAGGGCCTCATGTGCCCTGCTTCTCCACCCTGCTCCCCGCCGAGCCAGTGAACTCTGCAGAGGTGACAAACCTAGACCCAAACAAAGTGCTGGGTCGCGTCCTTTCCCTGAGGAGGCTGGTCCTTAACCTTGGGTTACAGTCCGTTTGGCCATCATCCCTGGGGAGCCTTCTCCTGGGCAGGCATGGTGGGCATCATCAGTGGGCTTCTGGTCACGCCCCTTACTCAGTTTACCTCTGTGTGGGTTTCACCCTTGGCTGCTGAGGAGAGGGGGAGAGTATTAATGAACGTGCACGGCGCCTGTGTGTGTGCCTGTGTGGTGTTCTGGGTGAGGACGCACGGGCGTGTGGGCCTGTGAGTGTGTGCACATCGGGGAGTGGCTTGGAAATTTTCCCCAGGCATGTTTTGTGGGCTCTCCCTGGAGGATCCTCCTTGCCCCCCTCGCCTGCTTTTCCCCTGTTGGTGTCAGTGCCGTCGTGTGAAGGTCACTTTCGTTCTCTCCTGTCCTGTGGTTCCCCGGGGGCCTTCTCCCCTGCAGAACCAACAAAGGGCGGGACATCAAGACCATCAAGTCCCTGCGGGTGCTGCGGGTGCTGCGGCCGCTGAAGACCATCAAGCGCTTGCCCAAGCTCAAGGTAATGGCCCCGAGCTTCCCCCCATCGCCCCCCTCCCCCGCCCCCGTCTCCTCTCTTTAGCCACGGTCGGCTTGCTTTGGGAGAATTGTTTCTGGATATACTGCTTTTGCTCACACGGGGACTGGGTTTTTTTTTTTTTTTTTTTTCACCTGCCTGAGACTCGGGTGTGGCATGTCATCCAGGAAGAGCCCTGTGTCACCTGGAGCCTCCTATGTGCTTACAGGGGACCCGGAACACCCAAGCGACATGATAGGGACCCTCCGTCTGCCGCGCCCGCGCCCTCGGTCGGGCCGGTGGGCAGGGGTGGTCTCCCCGCACGGTCCAAGGGAGGAAAGCCTCCCCTGGCCCCAACCTCGCCTCTTTCTGAGGTCAACAACCTGCCCAAGAACAGAGCCATTTAGGGCAGAAGCAAAGAACGGGAAGTGAGCGAACGGGAAGTGAGCCGTCCCGTAGCCGGGACCCGTGCTTTCGCAGGCAGACGGTCCCGGTTCTCCTGCTCCCGGACTAGCACCCTCCCTGCTGACCACCCCGTCCTGACGGCCCTCGGGGTACACTTTTCCATTCCAGTCTGTTCGCTGGCCGGCTGAACCTACCTCCCCTGACCCCACCCCATGCTACTGTCATGGAAGCTGCAGTCTCGGGAGAAAAGCCCTCTCCTGAGTTCCTGCGGATGGCAGCCAGCCACACGCCCTGGCCTTGCCCACCGGCCCCTCTGCCACCACCCGCCCTGGCCTCGGGAGACTGCCTCCCTCTCTGCCCTCTGGCTCTGCACAGGTGGCAAAACCAGCCAGCCTCATCACAGTGACCGCTGGAAGCTCACTCGGGAGGGCCCCTAACTGGCTGAGAGTGGCTTCCTCTCAGAGCCCCTGGCTCACCTGTGTGGATTCCCCAACAGGTGCTCGTGGCCACAGGAAGTGTCCTCACTGCCCCGCCTTCCGCACGGAAGGAAGCAGCTCCCAGGGTCTGGCAACCTTTCCCACACTGTCCACTACAGCCCCTGTCCCCAGTACGGGCCCAGTGCAGGGCCTGGCCTGGGCGGTGCCGGTTAATAGTCATGTCTTTCTGCCCCGCCCCCGACCAACTCTGGCCAGGAGGCCTGGGCCCTCCCCGCCGCCCGCAGTTAGCTGCAGCCCGGGCTCCAGTGAGCCATCTCCACCGAGCCATGCTGGGGTCCTGAGGAAAGTACAGGTGGCACGGCGAGATTAGCTCGCAAACTGGAGAGGCGACCCCAACCTTGGTTAATTCCATCTAATTGGGGAGTGCCAGCTCCTCTCTCTGCAGCTCCGTCGCCTGCGGGAGATGTAGGTGGCCCTGACGATTCCGCCAGGCTGCGTGTCACTCCCAGTCCCTGCAGTGTTGAACTAATTAAACCAGCAGCGCTCACCTGCCGCCGCGGCAAGCAGCTGCACCAACATGGCGCCATCGTGGGGCTACACTCTCCAGCGAGCCAAACCTAAAAACCTAGAAAATAACCTAAAAAGGGCTTGAAATGTGTCAGATTCCCGTGTAACTTGTCACGGCTTAGGGTCTGGAGTGGCTTCTCCAGAGGGAGGTCCCTCACTGACGTGCAGGTTCCCGATTCGGCTCCCCCGGGCCCCGAGAGGGTGGCTCTGTGTCCCTTCCCACGGCAACTGCTGCACCCTCATCCCCTGCACAGCCAAGAACATTAAAATGTTGAACCTAATTGGAGCAAATGTATGAACTTATTACAAAACAGCATTAAAACAAACAAAAATGACAGTTCGTTATCACTCTGATCCGTTACGAAAGGGACAGAGAAGACAATACATATTCAGTATATAAATCAAATCTAAAAATGCCACCAAATAAATGTAAGGTCAGGGGCAAGCTATCGACTGGCTAAAACGGGCTCTCGGTTTCCGTGTTTCCCACCAGCGAGGGGGCCTGACGGACATGTCCGTCCCTCTGCTGCCCGATGCCCCCGGTCCCCGCTGCTCCGGGTTTCCCGTCCAGTCCAGGCCACGTGTTCCCTTCCCAGGTTTTAGGCGCTCGTAGCCACGACCACCTTGGAAGCCAGCTCCAGATCCCATGAGCGTCACTTCCTAGCAGGGCGATGTCTCCCGAGGCACCCCCTCCGCGGGGCTGGCCGGCGGCAGCCTGGCCCCAGCTCGGCTCCCGGTGCACACTCAGGGGCTCACGGGGCCCGGGGGCTCCCCTTCTCCCCGCAGGCTGTCTTCGACTGCGTGGTGACCTCCCTGAAGAACGTCTTCAACATCCTCATCGTCTACAAGCTCTTCATGTTCATCTTCGCCGTCATCGCTGTTCAGCTGTTCAAGGGCAAATTCTTTTATTGCACAGACAGTTCCAAGGACACGGAGAAAGAGTGCATGTGAGTGCCGCTGGCTGCCACCGCTCCTCCCGGCCGGGGCAGGTCCCGCGAGGGCCCCTCGGCCCTGCACAGATGGGTCCGTCCTTTCTCGCGCGTTCCTCTTCGGGGAAAAAGGCAGAATAGCAGGTCGCTAAACTTCGAGCACCTCTTCTGTGTCAGACGTGGTACATGGCGTTTGACGTCCGGTTTTTCATTTTAAATCTCTTCTGATGACCTGTGAGTTGGGTCGCGGTTGCGATTGTGGATGGGGAAGCTGAGGCGTGGCCAGTGTAGGTTGCACGGTGCCTGGTGAAAGGATTCGGGGCTAATCTTCTGTGTCTGCTGGGCACCAGGTCCCACTGTTATCCCACAGTGACACCCTGCCGTGAACAAAATCCCTCCCTCCTCGCGTTTGTGTGCGGATCACTGTCACCCCGTTACTGCAGTCCCCAGAACGTCCTTGCTTTTCCACGAGCCGCGGCAAAGCCGCTCGATTTCCTTTGTCCGCTGATTTCAGAGGCAACTACGTAGATCATGAGAAGAACAAGATGGAGGTGAAAGGTCGGGAGTGGAAGCGCCATGAGTTCCACTACGACAACATCATCTGGGCCCTGCTGACCCTCTTCACCGTCTCCACGGGGGAAGGGTGGCCCCAGTGAGTGACGCGTTCGGGGCTCAGGCTCGTCTGTGAGCTGGGGGGGGGGGCGGGGCGGGGGGCATGGTTGCCATGAGAAGCCGATGCGAGCTGAACAAGGCCGACCCTTTGTCATTGTGCCAGGGAGAGTAAGTGGTTATGAGTGGGCGAGAGAGGCCGACGAGAGGAAGAATGAAAACGCTTAAGGCAAAAAATCGAGAGGTCGATGACAAAGTCGGGGAAATATTTGAAACTCTTAACGTCTCAGGCAAGTCTCGAGGAGTTGAGTGGAGCCGTCTGGCTCCTGTAGAACAGATGGGTTTTGAACAGCTCTCCGCCCCTTACCAGGGCCCCTGGGAGCTGCTTTCAACGGGATCATCCTGCCCCTGCAGATTGAGGGGTGAGGATGAGCCGGCAGAACCCAGAGACACCCTCTGTGATCAGACCTCTGACAAAGGAGACGAAACCTAGTTTCTCATGCGCCCAGAGCTGCAGGGAGGTTTCTCAGAGACTCGGCTACTGCCGAGATACCCCTTCCGGTGGCAGCTGAACGCCAGGCGGAAATCCAGGAGCCTCTCGGTGTTGACTGTGACAACCTAAATTTGAAAAGTTCCTCTGTTGCTTAGAAGTTGGATGTGTGATGGGACAGGGGCTGGAAGAGCAGTGGGTTGCGTGTCACTGCATCTCCACCAGTGTGGTTATTATGGACCCCAAAAATATTAATGGAGCATCCGAAAAGTCAGGGAGGTCAGGCATAAAAATATAACAGGCGGCACGCCTCCTAACGAAGCCTCGCGTCAGAGCGGCTGCCAGGGCTGCCGACCCCCATCCGTGCCCCCTCGTGCCGCCCCCCAGAGTCCTGCAGCACTCCGTCGACGTGACCGAGGAAGACCGAGGCCCGAGCCGCAGCAACCGCATGGAGATGTCCATCTTCTACGTGGTCTACTTCGTCGTCTTCCCTTTCTTCTTCGTCAACATCTTCGTGGCTCTCATCATCATCACCTTCCAGGAGCAAGGGGACAAGATGATGGAGGAGTGCAGCCTGGAGAAGAACGAGGTGCAGCGCACGCCCTGCCGTGCGGGACACGCGGGCCCCAGGGAGGAGCCCGGGCCGGCGGTGTCGGGAGGGCAGCCCACACGCTCTTACCTTGATTGAGAATTACAGAGAGGATGAGGGGGGAAAAGCCATTAAACAGATGTTTTTGCAGCATCTGTTCTGTCCGGGGCTCACATGTGAGGCACAGGGAACGGGAAGGTACATAAGGTCTCAGATGCAGCGCAAACTCTAGAAATGGCAGGGAACTGCATGCGCCAACATCGTAACATTAAGACGTCCGCCCACCTGGCCGCGTCCCTCTGTGGCGTGGACGTGCCCTCGGGGAAGGAGACGTGGCTGGCTTATCACTGCTTTTCTAATAACAAACACAGTTCTGGCCGGTTGTAGGGTTCATTATTGTTATGATGGAACTGAACTAGAAATTGCTGGAGACTGAAAGAAATACAGATGACGCCTAGAGACTCTTCCCTTGGGGCCGAGTCGTCGGGCGGGGCTTCCTGCCTGCACACCTCAGGCACCTGCCCTGTGGAAAAGGACATTGATAACCGCTAAGCTTTTGCCCCGCGGGGCAGAACCCGCCAGTTCTGTGTATTCATTCAGGCGACCTCTCGCCTGGGGTTTTGTCCCCATAATCCCGTCGCCACCTCGCTTCCGCTCGTGCGGCCCCACACGGCAGCACAGCCATTCCCGTCTGACCGCCGGTGTGTGGGGTGCGCGGGGTGCAGGGCCGTGGGCGCGGGCTGACCCCCCCCCCCGTGACTGTCCTGCAGAGGGCGTGCATCGACTTCGCCATCAGCGCCAAGCCCCTCACGCGCTACATGCCGCAGAACAGGCACACCTTCCAGTACCGCGTCTGGCACTTCGTGGTGTCGCCGTCCTTCGAGTACACCATCATGGCCATGATCGCCCTGAACACCATCGTGCTGATGATGAAGGTGAGGCGGCGGCCGCCCCCTCACAGGCCGCTCGCGTGTGCGTCCGGGGCCCGGGAAAACCGACCGGGCTGCCGCCTCCACTTCTCCGTCATGGAGTCTCTCGTGGATCTGGGCTCGTTCAGCTGCTCAGCCTCTGGGGCTTTGGGGCAAAACGCAGTGAAACGTGGCAGCAGCAGTCGCGCCGTCCCCGCGGCCAGAGGGGGCGAGGCAGTGAGGTTCGGACGGGGCTGGAAATGTCAGGAGACACAGATGACCCTAAAGGAGTGTTGAGAGAGATCTGATCTCATTTAATACCAAACGGGCAAGTGATTCACTCCAGAAATGCTTCTGCCTGCCCGTCTTCCTCCGGAGAAGACTGTTCTGCTAACGAGCGGCGTTGGTGGGCACGGTGTGTGTTGCGCTGTCTCTTTCCTGTCCTGTCACGTAGGCATGTGGTCTCCTCTCCAGCATCCACGTCCGTCTGTCCTACAGCAGCAGCACGAGCCCCAGGGGCAGGGAGGAGGGGTGGCCGCAGAGCTGCCCTCTCGCCTTAAGGGTTTGGTTCTTTCTCTGCTCTCTTCTCTTCCTGGCAGTACTATTCCGCCCCCTGCACCTACGAGCTGGCACTGAAGTACCTGAACATCGCCTTCACCATGGTGTTTTCCCTGGAATGTGTCCTGAAGATCATCGCCTTTGGCTTCTTGGTACGTGCGTCTTCCCTTCCGGGCACATCCCCACACTGTCAGGCGGAGGGTGGCTGCCGCTGTCCAAAGAAGGTTCACGCACCTGCCCACCTAACTGTGGGCTCCTGTCGACTGCTCAGTGAACTGCCGTAGTGACGAGATGACACGTGGGGGGTTAGGAGAAGGGGCAAAGGAGCCAGATCCCCAGCTCCTCCCTCATCCAGCCAGCAGCCCTCGCCCTGTCAGGCTCTGTCGGCAGCGACTGTCACTCTGGGTCTCGCTAGCCCTGCGAGTTAGACGTCGGTAAGGAGCAAAGCAAGGATGGGACTAATAAACTTTGCTCGTTTGCTGGTAAAAGGTATAAAATTTTATGACTCAAATGGGAAAGTGTCCCTCTCAGCCTCAAATGTAGCAGGCGATAGATTTTACCTAATTGTCTGTTAGTTGCATAGAGTAATTTCTGCCAACAAAGAAAATGTTTATTAAGCTGAAAAAGGCTAATGACCTTTTAAGTGTGTGTGTGGGGGGGGGAGGGGGAGAGAGAGAGAGAGAGAAAGAGAAAGGAGGACAGGGAGAGAGGGAGGGAGGTAGAGGTAGAGATATAGATGTGTGTGTATTCTGGAAATGGGTTTGAGGAGGGTTGGGTTGACTTTTTCTGGCATCATTTGTCCTTTTATTCTCAACTAATTATGATTGGCAAATTCTTGCGTCTGCTCTCGAGTATTAAGCAAACCTTTGCTTCAGTGTCCTGTAAACAAGAATCCTCTCTGCCCCCACCCTGCCTCAGCGTTTGCTGTGAGATGGGTGAGATGCAGATAAACCCACCTGACAGCTGTTTCACACTTATTTAGCATGTGAGTTACCATTCCAAATTACATACATATACATATACATGTATACGGCTTTCCCTGCGAGGAGAGAAACTTCGCTTGTCATCTGAACAAGGGCTTGTCTGGTAGCGGCTTGGTAACTGAGTGTTGATTGTGGGGTTGCTTTTGCTCTCCTAACGGTTCTTTCAAAAGTCATTAATTTGACGGTTTGGGGAGGAGAGTTGAAGGGAACCCATTGCAGGTGGCTGTATTGTTTGTTTGACTCCCTTTTGAGGGTTTTGAGACTCGAGACGTGGGGAAATAAAGGAGTAAAAAGAAACTACCACCGACAGAGGTGCCTCGGTAGCACAGCGGAGCCCTGAGCAGGGCGATCCGGGTCGGGGAGAAGAGCCACGGGAACGTTTTCCTGTGCGTCTTGGTTGCTCGCGTGTGGCGTCGACGCTGTGACTTAAGCCCCTAGTTACGTGTCCAGTTATGGTGAATGCTAAATACATGCTACAAGCTTCACCGGATGATTTGGCCCCAAAGCCTGCCTCCTTCCCACCCTCACCCCATGTTTTCATCCAGAGTCTAGAGGCATTTTCATGCTATACGAGGCACCACCAGTCCGAGATGTGTCTTTGCATCGATAGAGTGCTCTGGGTCTGCAGAATACCTGTCTCCTGGGTGCCGTCCTGTCAGAGCTTTGCAGTGACTCTGAGCGAGGCATGGCCGCTCTCACCGTTCCCGTGGCCGTCGTCAGTTTAAATGAGGAAGATGAAGTTCAGGAAAATTGTTTAGCTTTTTAAAGGGTACACAGTAAAATGCAGTAGTACTGGAAAATGTAATGAGAATTTTAAAAAAGGAAGAAGGAAGAAGAGGGAGAGAAGGAACGTACATTGGCCGTCTGTTACGTACCAAATGCTGTACACATTATTCATTGTAGCATCCTAACAGCTCCACTAGACGGGCAGCTGTCTTCTTTACGGATGAGCTAGGGTTCGAGAGAATTCAGTGCTTTTCCTAGTGTCGCTGAAAGGAAGAGCCGGTGTTCGAATCCTGGTCTGGCTGACTTGTAAACCCTCTTTCTGTGCTCTGTGGGTCTATGCTGCCCTTGCTGTCCGTGCCATACTGTCCTGCGAAGCATCCTCACCTGGAATCCAGGTCATCTGTCTTCCAAAGCCTAGACCTTTGTTCTCTCCACTGTCCTGGGGCCTGTCCAAGAATTAGGGTGCTCACCCCAGGCTGGGACTAGGAGGGCCCGGAGGATGGAGGCGTTCAGAGACTCGACTTGGCTTCACTCCTGAAGGAGTAGGTTTCCTTAATGGAAAGTGAGATTGTGAGGCTCTGTGCCTCAGTTTCTCTACACGGCAGGTACCTGTGGCTTTGGAACCAGACAAGCCTCTCTAAGCCTCCCCTTTCTCATTCATAAAGCGAAGACAGCGGTCACCACTTTATAGCCTTAGACACTCGCGTGCGGCCCACTCGGCAGGTGCCAGGGCATCCAAGGCGTCCGGGCCTGAGCAGCCGCTCGTTAAACACAGTTTCTCTCTCCCCTACACCCCTTTGCTCTCTCTCTCTGTCGCATCTCTCTCCGCACTCTTCTCTCCAACCCCACCACTCGGTATTTTGTGACCAGAGGTATCACTTCCTACCTGTAGGCTCCATGGGAGGAATAAATGAATCGAATGAACGCCAATGGCCCGGCCCAGCGTCGGGCACATATGGGAAGGATTCGCCGGTGCCAGCTGTGTGTTGGGAGGGGGTGCTCTGGTACAGTGCCCTGAGAGCCTCTCATAGGAGGCGCCACCCACAGGCACGTGGCTGACTTTGGGGTGACCTAAGTGTCCTGTTTCTCTGAAGGAACAGAGTCCAAGGCCTTTGTTCCCCTGAGTCTTGGAGATGGGCATGTAGCCCACACTCAAGCGATTGTTAACTGGCTGGTGCAATGTCCAGGTCCTTGATTTCTCCTCCTCCTCCCTCAGCCCACTCCTTCTGTGACTGTCACCTCGTATGTCATTTCATGACACCCCCTCGAAAGGTATGACAGAGGCGAGAAAGGGAGGAAAGGTGAAGTCTGTTCATCTTATTGACAATCAGCAGTGGGTTTGAATTAAAGGAGATTTTTAATTAAAGGAGAATTAAAGGAGATTTTTGGCATGTCTTTGATCTTTAGTCACTTATTGATTATTGAAACAGAATTGTATATTTATGGGGCCATGTGAAATGGTATGGGTAATTTAAAAAGTTATAGTTGTAGAAAAGCTGATTAATATTGTAAATAATTTTATTGTCTTATCGGTGACAGTGTTGCTCTTTCTTTTTGGACTTCATAATGTTCTTAGCCACAGATCTCTTTCGTACGTATGAGCTTTTTAGTGACACCTTCCAACTGTAATGAAACTGCTTCTCAAATGAGAAATTCCCATATTAGCAAAGGAAAAATAACATTTCTGGTTAGAAATGGGGAAACCAAAGCCTGGGTTAGAATGAACTTGTATATGCACTGACAGGTTTTAACTCCAAGTGACAGTGTCATGTAATGAAAGATGTCTTTTCTCCATTTTAATTTCCTTTGCTGTTTTCTTTTTCTCTTTGATCCAATGCTCCATGCCTGATTTCGCTCGGCAGAACTACTTCCGAGACACCTGGAATATCTTCGACTTCATCACCGTGATCGGCAGCATCACAGAAATCATTCTGACAGACAGCAAGGTGAAGGGCTCGTAGATCCTGGTCTCGGAGCTCGGCGCGTATGTAGCGTTTAGACGGACGCCCCTGTAGCCGTGTTCACGCGTCCCACTGACGTGCAGCACCCCGAGTGTTGGGAGTTCACGTCCTCACTCCTGAGGTGTAGGCAGAAAAGTGCAAACGTGGAGGGTGCCAGGTCTCACAGGAGCTTTGTTTCAGTTGACTGACTCAAATAGCCAAGTCTCAGGGGTAAGCGGAAGGACGGGAAGTGTGGGAAAGGCCCCAGGGGCACAGCGCTGTGCTGGACGCCTCGCCAGGGACAGAAGGGGCGCGGTTTCTTTGTCCTGCAAGTCGTTAGACCTGAACCATTTTCCTAAAATTGCTCATCCTGAAGAAGACTTGGGGAGCTGATGGTAACTTTTAAATCTTGGAGGCATCGTGTGCCGGAGGGATTATTAGATCTGCTCCAAGTGCAGAGTTAGGGCCGCCCTAGGAGACTGGGGAGCCGGTTCTGTCGGCTGTGTGCAGGGCCCCCTCCCGGGTACTCCCATGCCCGTCTCCCTGGAAGTAGGGGGCGGGCCTGGGAAGGCTTGGGGAGCTGGTCCTCACTGGCCCTTCAGCTGGAGATTGGGTGAAAAAGAAAAGAGAGAATCCATGTCCAGTTTTCTAACCAAATGAGGGACAAATTCGCAATAGTGGTGCTTAGATTTTGTAAATGACTATTACGTCACTAACTGTACGTTTCCTCTTGGTCCACCAGCTGGTGAACACCAGTGGCTTCAACATGAGCTTTCTGAAGCTCTTCCGAGCCGCCCGCCTCATCAAGCTTCTGCGTCAGGGCTACACCATTCGCATTTTGCTTTGGACCTTCGTGCAGTCCTTTAAGGTAAGAGGCACCAGGTCCTCCCGCTCGGGGGCTGAGACAGTCATAGCGGATAGCACAGCCCGGCCACGTGCATTATTACCCAAGTCCCTTCACTTCCGGGAGGTCGAAGCCCATAGATGGGCGTTTGTTAGAAGCGTTAGGTAAACACAGCCATTCTCAGTCACAGCACAGCCTGGCCGGGCAGTGGTCACCTTACATCTAACTGGAGAGCATCTCGTTCCAGAAAAACACCTCGACTTTGTCACTCAGTTCTCTTCTCTGTCCGCTGAGGACAGGCTTTGTTTTATGAGGCGTGCTCCCTCCCAGGGCATGCCAAAGCACCCCGAGTCGCCCCATCCATGTACAGGGCTGGCTGCCTGTCGTCACATGCCCTCTGCAATTTTAGGGGCATGACAGTGGCTTTATTCCACGAAGCAGTTTTTCAAAGGCCCCCTTGAGTTGTGTTTTATAGCAAGGTGATTCATATTGGTCCCATCTTATCTTCAGTGGTGTCTCTTTCCTGAACCCACGAGCGTCATGCATGCTAACGGTCACCTCTGTGTCCTACCAACCAATAGGACACCTGGAAGGTAGGCACGGCGGGCTTCTTTTGAATGATCATGTGGGGCCATACAGAGGTGTATCTGTAATAAACATAAGTTAGAAATCAGTACCTAAGACCCACTCTCATGACAGAAACTTCTAGTAATAGAAGTTTTCCAAACATATTTCAATATCTTCAGGCTCTAGCAAATACTACAATTAGTTATTTGTAAGATCCCAGGGGCCTAAATACTATTCAAATGCTTACTATTTTTTCCTTATAAAAAAGGAAAATAAATTTTTTTCAACAAATGTGTTTTAAAATTAAATTTGAGGCTATTAAGTGATTCAGAGATGAGGAATCACAGAATTGCCTTCCTTTAATTATTTATGTTTTTCGATTACAAACTGAGATAAAGAAGGCAGGCCAGCGAATCTGCAGTTCCATATCCTCTGGGAAGGGAATTCACCCCACACCATGGTTACTGATTTGCTTCTTCATCAAGGACCTGGGAATGTGAGATGTGAGACCAGTTCTAAGGACGTCCAGGCTCCTAGGAGCAACCTGGACACTTTTATCATCTCCAGAGTCATTGTGTGATGTGAGAACTCCCACAGAGGCCTCCGGAAAACCATTTTTCCAAAGCTAAATGACAGAAATATAAAACCTTAGCAAGAATTTACCGTCTGAGTCTCAGGTGAATTCGGATTCAGAACTTGAAACCAGCTGCTCTGTAAAACCTTTTTTCAGAGGCCTGCCCAACTAGCTGCCTCTGTTTGTCAGTCTCTTAAGAAATATGTGTCAGCCTGTCATATTATCACAATTACCACTTCTCTGTAAAACTGGATACTATTGAAGGCAAAGAAAAAGCATGTCAAAAATTGATGGCCAAATGGTTGGCTTATTCCAGTGACTACAGAGAGACGGTGAAGACAGGTGAGTCTGCCTCCCGGTGACACTGACAGATAGGTGTTTCCTTTGTGGAGCAGTCCTGAGACACACTAGAGAAGTTGTTTTCGTAACGTTAGCATAACAAAGGCTGCCTCTGCAAGCGCACAGCTGAGAGCCCACATCACACACCCGTGGCCGGCCCGCCCCCACCCCGCACATCACACACCCGTGGCCGGCCCGCCCCCACCCTGCACATCACACACCCTGTGGCTGGGCCCGCCCCCACCCTGCCCATCACACACTGCCCCTACCCTACCCAGCCCAGGGCTCCCCCAGCGGCCCCTACTCAGTTCTTCTCTCTTTTCCGTTATCTTGTGCTGGAATTTATAACGTGATAAGGAAGGAGGTCGGAGTGAAACTTTAGTCCTTTCCCCACAGCTGGTGGTAGCGAGAGGAGAATCAGAGACTGGAGACTCGGGGGTGGAGAGGAGAGGGAGGGCGGGAGGGCACCGTAGGTGACGGAAGGTACAGCACCCCAGGTGGCCAGAAAGCTGCCTCCCCACTCTCTCCGTTCAGCAGAGGGAGCCGTCATGTGGCCCCTGGAGATGCAGCTGTTCTGCCCCCCGACACGGGGAGTCAGCACTTCGCTGGGAAGGGGATCCTCCTTCAAACTCTGCTGCGTTTTCATTTTCTCCTCGCTTCAAGCTGCAGACGTCTCCAGGGCTCTTGGTTCACTCAGCTCTGTTGATGAGCTCTGCCCGGCTTGTGCGGTCTGCAGGCCTTTAATTGGTCTCTTGGGATCCGTGCTGTCCACACCAAGATAGAGGGAGGCACATCGTTACAGCCTCTTCCAGGGAGCTCACTGGGTGGTAAAGAAGCGGGCCTTCCTTGTCAGCACTGAGAGCACCCCAGCAGTGCAGTGCCCACCCTGCCCCCCAAAGCAAACTGCCCTACGTCTGCGTCCTCCAAGGGCAGCTCCTCCAGTCCCCAAGGGTAGTTCCCTGCCTCACTTTTCCTCCCTTTGCCTGCTTCACCCCCAGAAGTGAAATGTTATCATCCCAAAGTGGCAGGCAGCTTGCCCAGAACGGAATTTCGTGCCGCCTGGCCTCGAGGCAGGGTTTTGTGGTGGGTAACACTGGAAAGGCTTTTGGGGACTTGGCGGCATGACAGATGATGAAATGTCAGGAGGCTCAAACGCTGGGAAAGGTGTTTTATCAGAGGCTGGAGGCGTCTTCCAGGAACTGACGGACGACGCAGACCCTGGAGTCGGGCTCCGCTTCCGGATCTCCGTGTGGGAGGGAGGGGGACGGGGTAGTGCGGACGCAGGAGCCGAAGCGGGACGCTCGCTGTGTAATTTGCGTCACAGTTGCCCAGGTTGTTAATGTTCCACATGTAAAGTGGGATGAGGGGGGTCCCAGGCCCTGGGGCTTTTTCTAGCTGTCACCGGAGATCATGGCCACACTCTGAGCGCGGGAGTGTTCCTGACAGAGGGTAAAGTACAAGCCACTCTGTGGCCGACAGCGTACGTATCTGTCAGAGGACGTGGGCTTCTGCGAAGGGTGGCACTCCGGAACAGGCCAGCCGCAGGGACGGGAGTCCCGAGAGCGTCCGCAGTCAGCCTCCCGTAGGAGTCCTTGTGCTGCCGGTCTCTGCAGGCCTTGAACCCGGGAGCTGCCCGCCTTTGACCTCACGGCCACCTCTCTGCTTGCCTTCCAGGCCCTCCCCTACGTCTGCCTTCTGATCGCCATGCTTTTCTTCATCTACGCCATCATCGGGATGCAGGTGAGCCAGTGCGCCCGGGGCCTGGTGGGGGGCCGTTGTTGCCCAGGTTGTCTCGTCTCTGGCTCGCCAGCCTGGACAGGACTGGGGGTGCTTTAAAGAACCCCTTCTTGCCCAGGGGCTCCCGTCCAGGATCTCGTTGCAGCACGACCTTGGGACTTTCCCACGTGCCCGGTTCCCCACTCAGGCGGCCCAGGGGTTTGGGGTGATCTGGTCTGGGGCCGTCGGACCACAGTGCTAACTCGTGGGCAGCTGGGCTGCTGTGGGCATGGCAGCAGAACCACCACAGAGATGGCACCGTTGTTCTTCACCAGAGGGGTCCCCCCTGAGACCAAGCAGGGGGCGAGGTTCGTGGTGAGCCGATGCTCAGGGTCACAGGTATTTGGGCTAGGCCTAAAGGAACGTCAGGTGGTTGTTCTCCTGTATCCAGCGGCACTGAGTGTGTTTGAGTTAACCTTAAATGGGTGAGATTTACGCACTAAGATACACCACTGGGAACAACTCATGCAGTTCCCGACAGCATGTCCAATCCTAGGGAGACCCAACGGCCACGTTCCAGCTGATGATACCTCTCGAAGGGCCATGCAGCTTGCTGGACAGTTCTGTTGGGTTAGCACCTCCCTTGCAGCTTTAGAATTGAGAAATGGCTCAGGTTCCTACCGTGGATGTTTATGCAGGTAGCCAGAGTCTCACTGAGCAGAAGAGGCCAAATGATCTTTCAGAGGCAACTGTTAAAGGTACTCTAAGATAACTATCATGCCAAAAAATGTATATTTAGTGTGAAAGTGGTCTTAAAATTTTTTTCACTTTTTATTTTCACTGTTTATTTAGTTGTTGTCATTAACCCAAACCTCCCCGTGCTTGTAACTAGAAAGATTACATCTCAATATAGTCATTAAAAAGCAGAGGGATCCATACAAACAGAAAGGCAAAAGAGTAGTAAAAATATATAAACAGCAATGAACTATGAGAAGAACTGTTATTCCAGCCTTTCAAAGGCATCTTGGGAGAAGAGAGCTTTGCAGAGGAGTCTGGAGATGATGGAAGGAGTGACTCGCTGGGTGGGGACTTCAGGTCCTGAGAGGTGAGGCTTTCGGCCTCAGCGCCCCGGCTCACCAGCTGTGCAAACTTGGTCAAGTCGCTCAGCCTCTCTGGGCCTTACACCCTCGCCAGTACAATAGAGGAGTTGGGTAGAGAGTTTCACAGTCCTTTCTAGTTCTGAAGTTCTGTGATTCCAAGTGAAAATGGATGTAAGCCGATACTTTCAATAACTTCTGAAGGGTCTTAATATTCCTTTTTCTCTTCAATATCTTTTGAATGTAGGAGGTTTGGATTAATGACAACAACTAAATAAACAGTGAAAATAAAAAGTGAAAAAAATTTTAAGACCACTGTCACACTAAATATACATTTTTTGGCATGATAGTTATCTTGGAGTACATTTAACATAGCTTGGGTTTCTGTATTACATACGTACCTCGTGCAGAATCACAGCATGCCCTCCAGCCAGTCCATGACCAGATAAGGTGTTTGAGAAAACCACAGTGCAGACAACTGATGACGACTTCAGTTGTGTCATAGGAAGAAAAAACACCAAGTTTTAAGTACGTGATAAATCAAGGATAAATCGTGGATTCTGAACCAGGAGGGCGAGAAGAAAGAGAAGGAAATGGGAACACAGATGAGGCCACATGACAGTTTCCTCCTGGGGTGTCTGGACTCGATTGATCGTTGGGGATTTTTTCAGGGCTGCTATTCGTCTGCTTGGAGGCCCGTTGCCGTCTCACCTTCCTCCTTCCCCTCCTCCCCAGAGCTGCCTAGCGTGCCCTCTCCATTCTCCCTGAGAGACAAGTAGTAGTACTGGGGTTTTGAAAAACAACGTGAAGAACAAATTCGCAAAGCAGGTGTCAGTGGGAGTTATTTGAACAAAATAGCTGGGGGCAGAGATTGTTCCTTAGTTGCACATTCTGCAAACTGTTAGGGGGAAAATGTGTCCCGTTTAGCATGTATTAGATAAACTGAAACATGTTAAATATCAGCTGAAAATGATCTCAAATGGCTGGGAAAGTGGCCTGTAAGCCTTCAGTTTTGCTAACAGTGACTCGTGAGATGGATCCTGATATCTGAAACGTGGCCGGGGAGGGAAGTGTTCATCTGAAGAGACTTTGGGTCGACCTTGGCTCCGGGCTGCACTGAGCCCGAGACCTCATCATAATTCACTGTCTGTGGATGAAGATCTCTGGGTTTTCCCACTTTTTTTTTTCCCCCCACATGAATTTGCATGATGACAACATCCTAAGCCCAGCAACCAATAGCAGATCAGAAAACTCACTCTTATGGCCGAATCTGCCCCAATCCGTTTTCCTTTTCCTTTTCCAAGCACCCAGCTGTCTTGATTTTTTTTGTCTGACTGGCCTGGGCTTTTTCGTGTGCACTTATTCTCAGGGACTCTAGATTATAGACATGTCGCCCTTCTGCAATTTGACTTTGTGGACAGGGACACATCCCAGGAAGATAGAGATGCCTTTCTCCGACCTACACTGCTTGTGAATTCCCATAAATCGCTTCCATAAATGCAGACATTTCCGTCATTACTACCTGAGACAGGAAGAAGGGGTAGCTTCTTCCCTGACTCCTGTTATGGGGCGATGTCTTTGACAGATTGCTTGAGTACTATGGAAATAAAATGACCAACTTAGGTGTGGGAGGAGCTGCGTACAAGAGCATGGGGCCCACCGGCCTCTCTGGGTTTGCGTCGTCTGCTCCAGCGTCAGGCCACCAGGAGCGGCCCCATGTGCTCACCTGCCCGCCCCGTGTGCTCACCTGCCCGCCCAGCAGGCACGTCCCACAACTCCGTAACGCCCGTTGCTTTCTGTTGCTTTTCTCCTCAAGGTATTCGGGAACATAAAATTAGATGAGGAGAGTCACATCAACCGGCACAACAACTTCCGGAGTTTCTTTGGGTCCCTCATGCTGCTCTTCAGGTACCTGCATGTGGAACGGTGTGGCTGGGGCCCTCCCGCGAGGGACACAGTGGGCGCGCTCTTCCTCCCGGTCCCCTTTCTCCGTTTCTTCTGCTTCCTAGCAGGAAGCCCAGTGGGGGGGGGGGGCAGCGCTCAGTGCCTCTGCAAGCCGCCCGATGACGATGACCTTAGAAAGTCTCCTCAACGCTTTTGACCCAGTAGTTAATGTGCAAAGTGTGACTTCAACATGCTCTTCAGGGCTCTGAGACGGGGAAGGCGAGGACAGTTTTTTGATGACCAAATTCCGTTTAAGGGTTGAGACCTAGGGTGGCCAGGTTGCTGTGGGGCCTCAGAGAGTCCCACCACTATCAGCAGAGAGTCTTCAAAGAGCAGGAGCGGTGGGTAAGGTGGCAGAACCCGAGAGAGACCTCGCTGGCTCTCCATCCCGGGATGGAAATCCCTGGAGGGAGGCAGAGTGGCCGCCAGGGGAAGCCGTTGGGCAAGAGAAAGGGAAGGGCAAGTCGGGGAAGAGGGCCAGAGAGGCAGAGGGATGCAGACCCGCGCCGCTAACCAGCTCGTCCTCGGGGCTCAGGAGCGCCACGGGGGAGGCCTGGCAGGAGATCATGCTGTCGTGTCTCGGCGAGAAGGGCTGTGAGCCCGACACCACGGCGCCATCGGGGCAGAGTGAGAGCGAGCGCTGTGGCACCGATCTGGCCTACGTCTACTTCGTCTCCTTCATCTTCTTCTGCTCCTTCCTGGTGAGTGGCAGGGCGCCCTTGGCTCGAGAGGCGGCCCACCCCACCCCACCCCAACTCAGCCCCCCCCAATAGGCAGTCAGTGTGTGTTCAGGCTGAGAAAGCAGATTCCCTCAGGACAGCTGTCGGAGGCCGGGGTGCGTATCAGACTCCCGGGTGCGTGACCTCTCACGGCTGAGAAGGATCTTTGCCGCTGCTAGGGAAGGAGAAGAGACGGTGAGTGGAGCAGAGGTCAGTGACCGCAGCGCCGAGCTTCATGCTGCATCCGTTGTGATCTAGAGTAAACCCCTCTGTACCTGAGATGGTTTATAAGTCGGGCTGAGAAGCTCTCTCTCGCTCTCACCTTTGAACTGTTTGAGAAAGGTACCTTGGATACATAAGGTGATCGCACTAATGAGAGCAGAATGATGACAGCATGCAGTGGAATAGACGTAGGTCTCTCTCGTGTTGTTACACTTGATGACAGTCGGCCAGCTTGATAGACATGAAAGGATACGATTGTGTATTAGTAAATATTGAGTACTGTCTGTGGCGCACATCCACTTGCAAAACAGTGAGAAGGCCTCGGTGCCACTCTAATTCTTTCTCTGGGAGAAAGCATGAATCAGCACAACGGCACCCAGGAGTCCCCATCCTGAATAATCAGACGGTGTGGGAAGCAGAACCACGAGGCGCTGCCAGACCCATGAGGAGGGCCTTTATTTCCGATATTTCGGGCCCCCCGACGTCCCCAGCTCAGCTTCACTACGAAAGCACTGGCAGCACCGACATCAGAAACCAGCAGCGCCACTGAAAAGCGGCCGCGTGACGTCCAGACATCAAAAAGTGAATTGTCTCCCGTCCAGGCGTTGCGACCTCTGATCTTCAGGGGACTTGCCGCATGTCCAGCACTTGGGTGTGGGGGGTGGCCTGCAGCCAGCCTGTTACAGGTGCCCGGAGGCTGGCGGACCAGGGAGCGGAGTAACCGGAGACTTGGGTGGCCCTCGTCGTGGTCTCGGCTTGTCGCCGTTCCAGCCGTGGCTGAGGCCCCTTCCTTCCTTTTTGTAGCTTCTATGAAATGGGAAGGAAGAAGACTCAGTAGTAAGAGTACGTTCTCCACGGCGAGCTGATCACCTGTGTTTTAATGCGCCTCTTTCTCACGGGCGCGGATGTTGTTTCAAATGAAAACAAAACGGTATCCTATTTGGAAATATGGAAGTAGCATGTTTAATGGAAACAGGCTGAAAGGCCATTTAGAGCAGTATTAACTGGAGTTTTAAGTTTATTCGTTCACAGAGCCAGCACGTTTTTACTGAGCAGTTATTAAAAGGCCTGCTCTGAGCGAGGCACTGGGGTAGAGGTGTCACGGAGTTACAGCCCCTCCCTCACCTACGGTCGAAGGGCGGCGGGCACGCAGGGGTCACAGCGCTTACCGACGGGTGTGAAATGGAGCATACAGAAGGACATGTAGACATCTCCGTTTTATCCTTCATGGTTTAAGTGTTTAATAATAAATATTTAAAAGAAACCAAAGATATAACTGGAAAATTAATTAGGGACTATAAAGGTACTTTTAGAATTTCGAGATGGAAGGTACTGCATAATTCACATTAATGTTATTTTTAAAGAGGCTATATTCAGTCTGAGATGATCTGTTTTAAATCTCAGCCCTACATGAGACTGACTTTGTGACCTTGGGCAAGTCACACAGCTTCTCAGCTCAGACCAAGCTCTCTAGAAAGACTCACTGAGGCGCTGTGATGTGCCAGGCTGTGTGCTTGGCACCACGAACACAAATGGGTATAGAGGGCACTCGTGTCCTTGACAGGCTGGTGGTAATTAAAGCCACCTCACAAAAAGTTAGAGGGAGCATTAAAATAAATAATAGATGTGAATGTGCACACCGCACTATAAAAGATTATGCAAATGTAAAGCAATAATAATGCTGAGTTTTTGTTAACATTAATAATAGGTACCAAGAAAGGAGTATAAAGGAAATGTGTGGCTA
>CM053517.1:7920969-8481037 GCA_028627145.1 Eidolon dupreanum
TCCTTTTCCTAAACTTACCTTCTTTGCCCAGGAAAATATCATACAAGGGTCGTACAGGACCGTAGAGATATTCAGTCCAGCCTTCTAATGCTCTGGAGTGGCACAGTCCAATACGAGTAGCCACTGGCCACATATGACAACTGAGTACCTGAGATGTGGCCAGTCCAAATTGAGATGCACTGTAAGTGGATAAAACACACACCAACGTCAAAGACTGTGGTACCAAAGAAATGTAAAATGTCTCAGTTTTTTGTATGGATGACATGTTGACATGAAACTATTTAAAGATATTGGGTTACATAAAATATATTGTTTTTTGTGTTTACTTTTTTAGAGGTAGCTATGAGGAAAGTTAACATTATATAAGTGGTTTGCATTATATTTCTGTTGGGCTGTACTGCTCTAGAGTGTCCTTCATGGATGGCCACCCACTGCATTTTTAGGGGATGGTTTCAACCATAAGACTCTTAGCTAATGAGATCAAGTGTCTTAAGGTTTGAGAAGATATATTTGATATCAGTTGCTGGTGACTTCCCTTAGAATACTGGTTTCCATTTCGTTGATAAATGGTTTCTTTAGATTAGATTAAAAGAGTAAACCCAACACTACCAACTCTCAGGAAGTACACTTCACATATCCAAAAAATATTATGACCAGAAATGCTTGTTTACAAGGCTAAAAGATCTGAACCATTGCTTAGCAATAATATAAGGTGATAAGAAAAGGTGAGCTTGCGCTTCTGTTTGAGACATCTGGTACACCACATATCCACACCTATGGACACACATATAACCAAGACCTGAAAGATGCACATTTCTCTTCTAAAAGCCATTCTTGGTAAGGAGGAGGCAGAGTCACCTACAGATGAGAAGCAATGAGATGGAACCAAGTCCCACAAGCTTGGCTGTGTTTATTTCCAGGAGCCAGAGGTTAGTGAATTAAAAAGCGTGCAGCCCTCTAACCATGGCATCTACCTTCCTCCGGACACCCAGGAGCATGCGGGATCTGGGAGGGCATCCTCTATGCCACGCCTGACTGTGGATCCCCAGGTAAAAAGCAACCAGCATCTACCTTATGCAGTGGCATCCTGGGCTGTATTGAATTGGTGGGTTATGAAAACACATCTGATGTTTTCAGGTGAGCCCTTGATTTTTCCCACCCCTTTCTTAGAAGCAAAATCTGGCTCATGGCCTTCTCTGTAGAGCCTGCTCCTCCACGGTGGCCTCTCAGCGAAGCCCTAACCACAACAGACTAGCCAGCAAGCTGCCATAACTCCCTCCACATGGGCTCAGCAGACTCAACCAGCCATGCAAGAGATACTTTCCCGGACTTCCCCTGTGTATTTCTCCTTCCTCTTTTCCTCTGCTGGCTCATCAAGCACATTTGCAGTTACTTACACACACCACTGTATCAGAACTGTCTGTCCTAACCAGTGCAGGCCACGCCTCATTTCTTTGTCTGTTTTCCTGGCTTCTCTTATCTGTCTGTCTGTCTTATATTAAGTTTTGACAGAGACAAGAAGGGTCTGTGGATCTATTTTGACATCTGTGGCAAATCAAAAACACCCAAATCTGAGGTGGGCTGGGGGTGGGACAGATGATGAGGGAAGACCACACATCCTTAGTAGCTGCTCAATCACAAGGTCTCCTCAGCTCTAGTGCTATCAAGGGCAGGCCTTCTCTGGAGAGGAAAGAAAACAAAGCCTGGCTTCTTTCATGGTGGAGCCATTTTGACCATCACCCTCACGTATATCAAAGTGGCCCAAGGTTCACGGCAGGTCTTGGCTGAGTCCCTGTGGTAGGCGGCCCTGTGGGAAACTCGCACAGTGGACTCAGCTGCTCGCTCTCCTGAGCATAAAGAGAAGACCCTGGATCGGTCCCAGTGACGAAAAGACCTAACAGAAAGACACTTTCTGGCACAGCCTCCTCCAGCTAAGGTCTGAGCGAGGGGGGTTCAAGGAAGGTTACAGTTTGCGGCCTTCAACCATCTCGGTCCGCTGCTTTCTTACTTTCGACCCTTCCGGTAATTAATCCATACCTGTGTTCCTCTGGGGCTCGTACTTCCAGGTGGTAACAGACCCCAGCTCCATGAGACGTTCGTTCTCCACTATCCGGGATAAGCGTTCAAATTCCTCGTGGCTGGAGGAATTCTCCATGGAGCGAAGCAGCGAAAACACCTACAAGTCCCGTCGCCGGAGCTACCACTCCTCCCTGCGGCTGTCGGCCCACCGCCTGAACGCGGACTCGGGTGAGAAGGCCTCTCTCTCTCCGCCCTTCGGGCCCCAGCCCCGTGGGGCTGATTCTGGCAAGGGCTGCAAATCCCTGGAACAGGGTGGAGGAGAGTGAAGGGAGGGAGGATGCTCCTTACCAAAGGTGGGGGGCCGTGGTGTCCACGGCTGACTCACATCTCAAAACAGACACAGCCCCCTCCACAGTTACCGCAAAGGCCAATGAGAGTCCTTCTTTCCAGAGTAGGGCTGCGGATGTCACTAAACGTCCATTTTCAGGTGGCACCATGGGGTGCCTCGGGGGTGTGCACCCCCCGGTGGGAGCCAGGCTCTAACCACCAACTCCATTTCAACCCAAATAGCACTACCTCGGAATGGCTTTGAAGACTGCAGTTTGTTTTTTACTCGATGAAACAGCAAAGGTACAGAAAGCAGTGACTTGTCCCATGTCACAGGGCCAGTAAGTGGCGGAACTGGGACTAGACGTGAAGTCCTTTGAGTCCAGCGCCAGGGTCCTCACCCTGGCATGACGTTAGCCGTGCCATTATTTAGTGCATGGCAACTTCTTAATTCCCCTCCACTCGTCTCATTTCCCCCCACCACCAAAAAAAGTCACACACCCATGTCTAGGACAGAATCCCTCGGCCCTACTGTTGGCAAAGATTCTAAGCTGTGCCTTAGCATAAACGAAAGCGGAAGAGAATCGATTGCATCCTTTGATGTGCATTTTTTTCTAGTGGCAACTTACACACTCACCTCGTCATGAGAGGCGAGTTCTCTGGCCTTTCTCCCCGTCCACCCGTTGACGTGCCTGGAGGAGTGGGAACTTCACGGACCTGGCCCCCTGGAGACTGCTTTCTTTCCAGTGGCCAGTATGGGCTGAGTTGTGACCAGTTGCTTTTGTCATCTCTAACAGGCCACAAGTCCGACACCCACCGTTCAGGGGGCAGAGAGCGGGGACGATCGAAAGAGCGAAAGCATCTTCTCTCTCCTGACGTGTCCCGCTGCAACTCAGAGGAGCGAGGGACCCAGGCTGACTGGGAGTCCCCGGAGCGTCGTCAGTCCAGGTCGCCCAGCGAGGGCAGGTCGCAGACCCCCAACAGAGAGGTGAGCACGCTGAGGAAGCCCAGCCTCTGCAGAAAGACGAGGAAGGGCAGCCTGTTAACATGAGGTGCAAAATGGGGGCATCCAGCACCCACCCGGACCTTCAGTTTCACAGCAGACGACATCCATTGTGCATGGTGCTTAGTAACCTACTGCTCTGTACGCAGAAGTGACGTGAGTTCACAGAAAACCAGCTACTCCCCCAAACAATGGTGTCTAGAGGTCATTCCACCCCAGTCCTCAGAACCCTGAGTAACAAAGTCACAACCACTTCCTAAAGGCCTCAGCCAGACTGAGGAGGGGAAAATGGCCCTTTAGCCAGAGAATATTCTTCGATCGGTGGCACGGTCCTTGGTGTTAGCGGGAATGGTGATCCGTCTCTCCTTCGGGCCTGTTGCCTAAGGAAAAGCTACCAGAGCAGTGTGAAGACACCCTCTGTACCTGCTCCCCCCACCCTCCTCAAGGCTCTTGGAGCCCAGAGGAGACACCACTCCCCATCGGTGAGCAGAGGGACGCGGGGGCAGGCAGGGACTCTGAGACCGTGGCAGCTAAGAGGCTGACCGCTAGAGCAGTGGTTTTCAAGCCTCGGGCTTGTTCAAACTGCATTCCTGGGTTCAGTCGTGAAACCCAGGATGCTGCCTTTGGAAGGACCCATCCCCAGAGGTCACACACACCTCGAGAAACTGTCCAGAAGGTCCATTTACCACCACCAGGGCTCAGGTCAGGTAGGGCCTGACCCGGCAGATGAAGGGGTTAGAAGCTGCGTTAACCTTGGCAAGCCACCAAGGACGTGGAGGCAAGAGGCCGAGTGAGGGGAGGTGTCTGCCGTCCCAGCACCCACTCCGGAACGCCTCCAGAACACCTCCCCAGCACTCTCGAGCCCGTCGTTCGATGTGCCACTCCTTCCATATCCGTAGCTTCCAGGTCCTCGCTACTCGATGCATGTGTTCCATGGGAGCTCGTTAGAAATGCAGAGGCTCAGGCCTCACCCCAGAGCTTCTGAGCCCGTACCCATAGTTTCACAAGACTCCCAGAAAATTCCATGTGAGAAGTCACATGCCCTGGTCTAGATGGTGCTGACTTCTCTCTCCACCTCCTGTACTCCCTGTGCCGCTAAGGGGATGTGCCCTGCAGCAGAGGGCAGGCCACTTCAGACCCCTCCTGCAGCATGCAGCCTCCCAGGGTCCCTGTGGGAGGGGCGGGGGACCTCAGCAGGGATGAAGCCTGCCCTGGCTCACCCGCCATGTCTCTCCTGCTGTACAGGGCACGGGCTCCTTGAGTGAAAGCTCCATCCCCTCCATCTCTGACACCAGCACCCCAAGGCGAAGTCGTCGGCAGCTCCCCCCGGTCCCGCCGAAGCCTCGGCCCCTCCTTTCCTACAGCTCCCTGCTTCGGCACACGGGCAGCATCTCTCCCCCCGCTGATGGCAGCGAGGGCGGCTCCCTCCTGACCTCCCAAGTCCTGGAGGGCGGCGAGGGGGGCCGGCCCGCGTCCTCCAGCTCCCGGCACACGCAGCAGGGCCCGCACCCCTCCCCGCAGCGCTACATCTCCGAGCCCTACCTGGCCCTGCACGAAGACGCCCACACCTCGGACTGCGGCGAGGAGGAGACGCTCACCTTCGAAGCCGCCGTGGCCACCAGCCTGGGCCGCGCCAACACCATCGGCTCGGCCCCGCCCCTGCGGCACAGCTGGCAGATGCCCAACGGGCACTACCGGCGGCGGAGGCGTGGGGGGCCGGGGCCAGGCATGATGTGCGGAGGCGTCGGCGACCTCCTGAGTGACACAGAAGAAGACGACAAGTGCTAGAGGCTGCTCCCCCCTCCGCTGCATGCTCTTCTCTCACATGGAGAAAACCAAGACCGAATGGGGAAGCCCGTGCGGCCCGGGGGGGAGGAAGAGGGAGGAAGAGGGAAGGACCGCGCCGTCGGAAGGGGGCGAGGACAGAAGGCAGACCCCGGCCCCGCCGGACGCTTCGCTCCCTTCGCAAGGTGGCACCGCCCCTCCGCCGGGGCAGGAACATGCGAACCGAGGGCGCGCCCCCGGGAGAGGGCTCGTCAGGATGGCTTCGCTTCCACTGCCCCTTCCCGCTTTTCTCAGAGCCGTGGAGGCGTCGGGCCGGCCCGCGTGGTCGCCGTCGCGGTCCGGCGAGGCCTGGAACACTGTCCGGCGCTCGGCCCGGCGCCGCGGAGACCGCGGGAGAGCGTCTCCGTCCTCCCTCGCCGGCACCATCCCATGCGCGACCCCGTGGCTTGCTTCCGCAGAGCAGCGCAGACTAAGATCGGGAGCATCGGATGCCAAGGGCAGGGAGGACAGAGCGAGCTGACGTGGACGGGGTCAGGGTGCTGTGGCGGCAGCAGCCAGGGCTGGTCTGGATGAGCAAAGCCATAGCCCAGCAGCCCACGCTGTGGAGGAGAAGGCCAAAGAAGCAGAGAGCTGGTGGGTGCAGGCCTGTCGCCCACACAGTAGGTGCTTTGTGTGCTAGGAGAGGAAAAGGTCCCCCAGGGTCCGCAGACGTGCCTGGAGCTCTGGTAAGGGTGATATTTTAAAAGTATTCACGGCCAGTATGGGTAGGGCGCTCGCTGTCGAGAATGGAGTTCAGCCTAGTGCTGTGCCAGGCCTTAGCCCCAGCGATGCTGGTCACGGCGGAGCCCTGAGGGTGGGGTCCGGGTGGCAGGGGCACTCGAGGGTCTCGAGAGTCTTTTTCAGCCAGTCGAGCAGTAATTCAGCTTGGGGACCAGCTGCGGCAGCCCCAGCACATGCTGGCTGCAGACCCGCCCCGGCTCGGGTCCAGGAGGCAGCGGGCCCCTCTGCCCAGCAGCAGGGCCTGTGCAGCCAAGTGCCAGGGGCCGGGCCTTCCCTGCCAGTCCCCTGAGAGGACAGCGCACACGTATCCCAGGGGGGATCACACATGCCCCAGTAGGGACTTCTCTAGAGGTGGAAAAGACTGACATTGAAACAGCAGCTTCGGTGAGAGCTGGGGTCGCTGAGGGCTTCCTGCGGAGGGCCCCTCCACCTGGAGCTGCTGCAGCTGGTTTGTGGGCGAGGGTCAGTTTGTCAGGATACTTTAGTAAATATACCTCAGCTGAGACCTGGGCTGGTCCTTCTGGCGAAGCAGGCTCTGACGGGGCCTTGTCACACAATGTGGCAAGAGTGGGGCCCTGAAGCTTCTCTGGGCCAGGACTGGGCTCCACCCGCCCCCAGAGTAAGAGCTGAGCAGAAGGCAGCCTCAGGCTCTCCTTCCTGAAGCCCCAAACCCAGAAGCGCGGAGAAAAAACAGCCCTTACTTGGCGAATCTGTTCCTTTAGTATAACTGTCCGTTTGGCAGAACACGTCACTGTCTTTCCAGTGGAAATGCAGCCCCCAGCACCATCCCCGCGGGTGGAAGGACCCCCAGAGAGGAGAGCCAGGCGGGGCCCTCCTTGCCCAGCCAGGAGCTGATGGAGCCTCCTGCACAGCACCCTCCCTGGGGAGACCCAGCGCCCCCTGGACCGAGAGCACAGTGGATAAATATTTTTTTTCTCCCCCCAGCCCAGACTCTGCCTCGTGGGTAGGAGTAGTCAGGGCTATTATTTTTCTTATAATTTCTCTTTTGGTTGAAATAGAAGCAAGACGTTGCCACATCAGCTCTGCAAAACCAAATTCAACCCTGTGGCTACAGATTCATTTATCATGGCCCCGCCTTCTCTTCAGATATCAGTGGGGCCTCGTGACCCAGGTCCACTCCCAAACCAAAGCAGCCCCAGGGCAGGGGAGCCGTGAGGCAGAGAGGAGGCGCCACCTCTCAGGCCCTCTTCTCCTTTCCTCTCCCACTCGGCCTGTGTGCTCAGGAGTAGTTGGGAATGTGAACTTGACTGACTCTACGACAGCCCAAACCCAATGGCATGATTGTTACATAAGACTCTGATGCTGGGCCTTGTGTTGTTGAAAAAGTTTCCTCCGCTCAACATCATTTCATGCCAAAGTGTTGCTATGGGTGGCTTTGTGAGCACAGAATTGCTTTCTTCCACCTCGGAAAAGCAACTTTCCGTAGGGACAGGCCTACAGCAGGACGACCGTTCTGAGCCAGTGAGTCTATTGCATTGTTTTGAGGAAGGGAATTGAAGTGATACCTTGAGCCATTTCAACAGTAGGAGAAGTTTGGGCTGGCAGAGCAATTACTGGAAATGAAATCTGCCTGCAAACGACATCACAAACACTAAATTTACTATGCCAGGAGACCTGGACGCCGGAACACCTCACTCGCACCTCCGCCCACGCAACTGAGTCCTGAATAAAGTGGCAGAAAGCACTGCACATCTGGTTCCCTGACCAACCACCGGGTTTTTCTAGTTCCGATGAACTTACTTAATGAACTCTTTTATTCAACTTCCCCTGACCGAGAAATCCAATTTCTTATCCCTTAGCCTGCTCTTACCCTTCTATTAATACCAGAAAATAAAAGAATTTTCTGCTAAGTCATGGAACTCATAATCATCTTCTATCGGTTTCCTTCTGCCTGTTAATAAACGTGAACTCCCATTTCTCCTCGCGTAGCTGGCCAGGCTGTTCCTTCCTGGGCATCAGCTCTGCCTCTTCTCTTTCCCTGGAAGAGGCCCTGTCGGATCTCAAAACCCGTGCTTCCATTTGGATTAAAAATCATGGCAGCATCTCGACAAGTTCCAAGCAAAAGCAGATGGCTACTAGTGTCGGAGAGACACAGCATGACACGTTTAGCACTGTTGGTCCCTTCACAAGAATCTTTAGCTCTGTGTCGAGTCTCCCTTGCTACTATCAGTCCTCAACATCACAAGAGAGATTAGGGGTGTGTGTGTGGTCCCCAGCAGGCCTTCAGACGTGAGGATTAACTCCGGATCACGATTCCCTCTTAGCCGGGGTCAGGAAAGAAGGGGTGGTGTCCCTCAGGCTCGCCACGAGCCATCAACACAATTGTCCAATGTGGCCTATCCATTCTTCTAGCTAAAGAATCTCTTTCTATTCTGAGCTCCCCCGCTCCCCTGCTGGGTACTGAGACCACTGAGAACATGCCTTTGAAGCGGAACTCCAAGTGTTCTGGATTTTGCCCTCCCTTGACTCTCAGGCCACCACCCACAGCTCCCCCGGCCTCTCCCTTCCTTACACACCCGCGCCCCACATAGAGCCGGTGTGTAACCCAAGTGCCCTCTGCTCTCCATCCCAGCCCTTGTTTTGCTGCATGTTAACACTGACTCGGCTCCTAAGATGGCTAAGTCCACCAGCCCAAGCTTATCTGCTGGCCTGCCTGCCTCTGCCGCCCACAGAGAAGGCTCCATTCTCATGAAATGCAGCTGGGAACTCACTGTGTGATGTTCACAAGATGACTTGAGATGGTGTAAGGTGCGGGGCCATTGGGGTGTGTGGGGAGTGCGTATGAAATGTCCACATACTCAGTGAAAGCCCACTGCAGGGAAATTAGGAATTTAGGAGAGCCTGGCATGATGGAACAAAATTTAATACTTTTTTTAAAAAAGAAATTCTCAATTGTTCATTGCATTATATTTCTAAAGCCTGCTCTGGATATCTCATTTTTGGACAAAGTATTTCTTTAGAGGGTCGAGTCACGGATAAGCTGAGAGATTCTTTAATTTCTCAGCCTAGCTATAATATATAAATATTATAAAGTTTTTTTTGTTTTGTTTTGTTTTTAAAAAAGGTGTATGTACAGTAGGAGGGATTTTTGTGAGACCTGAAGGTTAAGGGACTTTTACTGCTATTTTTTATCAGCTTTACGTCTGTTATGTTTTGAGGCTGGCAGAGGTCTGGTTGACTCTTCCTCACCTGCTTCTCACCTGCCCTTCCCTCCTGGATCCCACGACCCTGAGCACTGCCCGGGAGGTTCAGGAGAGGACCTGCGATGCAGGAAAGGACGAAGTGGGCCCTTGCAAGTGTCCAGTCAGGACACAACTAACTCCAGACAAGAGCCCCGTAAGGAATCAGGTCCAGGTGTGGATAACTATATATCCACACTGAGACCGTTTTTTAACAAAAGCCAAATGAACTCAGGGGTTACGACCTAACCTAGCCACGAAGTGACCAGAGGACATCCTACATTAATAACCACTGCCTGCAGTAGCGGTTTCATCTTTCTGTGTTTTGGTTTCTCCTCTCTGAACTGCCTAGTACATCACAGCCAGGTCTAACTCAACAGAGCAGATGCCGATGGCTGCTCTGCTGGCTGCAGTGACAGGCTCAGCTACAGAGTGCTGGGGTGATTTGTCGGTTGTCATGTGCTGATTCTCACCCAGAGAATATGGATGTACCACTGGTGGAAGGGACACAAAAGACTAAGAACAGAAACAACCATCTGTGGTTGCTGATGGCCTTTTCTTCTTTTGAATCCTTTCTGCTTTGACCCTCTGCAGCTGACGCATCCCAGAAAGACCACTCTAAGCCAAAGATGACAGATTTATAGCTTGTCCCAACCTGCTCAACAGGCCTGGAGGACTTCCCTTAACAAAATTTAAGCCAGTTGGTTAAGACGTGTAAGTGGGACTCACAGTAGTCTAAGCACGTCGCTGGTGAGGCCGGGGTGCCCACAAACTGCCCTTCTATTTTTGTATTCTTGCTTCCCTCTACTCCCCCGCCCCCATGTTCAGAATAAAAGAGGCTTGTATCTTGACCTTCTGAATTCAAAAAGATTTTATAATAAGCCATGCTATGTAAGAATGTTATTGAGTTATGGATTCTTATTCCTGGAAGTCTGAAAGAGTTGAGTAGATCAGGTAAAAAGAAGGGGATTTATGTTTATTTTTGTTTGTTTGTTTGGCTGGTTTTTTGGTAGCAGACCTGCTCTAGAATGGCAAAGAAAAATAAATGGGTGCTCTACAGTGCTTCTGAATCAGCTGCTCTTTAGGATTTTTTTTGTCAAATTTAATATTTGCCTCAAAAATCTGAGGTTACACAAAACCAGATCCATCTTCTCTCTCTCTTTTGTCTTATTCCTTTTGTCTAAGTCAGCCTCTCTCACCTGTTTCTCTATCTCTCCTCTTTTTAGGGACTTAAAATACAATCTCGATTAATGAAAACTGCCTGAAAACTTCAGTGAAAGCCGAGGAAGTAATAGAGTAGGTATAGAATATTTTCAGGACATCTTTAACCAATATATACAAAATTTATGTCTTGATTAGAAGATTAAAAAAATTTTAAACAGTAATCTGGTAAATGATAATTCTTGGGAGTAAAAAATAAAATATTCCAGCCTTCTATACAAACTTGTGCCTTCAGCAAACGTATTCCATCTCTCTACTTCCCCATATTAGGAAAACAAATACTAGTGCTTGGCTTGTACATGGGTGTGTCATGTGTCTGTAAGTAAATAACTCTTCAGTTAAAGCTCTTAGTCCCCACAAACCGATTTGGAAAAAAACTCTACTCTTTATATCCTATTCAGGACCTATAAAATTCTTGGCATTGCTATAAACATTTATTTTTTAAAAACTTCATGTTTAATGGAACCTGAATCCAGGATCTGCTTTAATTTCACACTTCATTCTTCCTATTTTCCCTCCCTCCTCTTATTAGTCTTCTATCAACAACATCCACCACTATCCAGACTTTTTTTCCCCTCTAAATCCAGGAAGGAAGCTGAGTTTTCATGCTCAGAGCTTCCTAGTATCTTCTCCTTATGGAAACGTAAGCCAGCCTCAGATCAAATACCCATAAGCTACACCACGGGATCGAGACCTCTTCTTCTGCCCAACATCTGAGCAAGCCTTTAATCTCCCTCCCTCTCTCCACTCTGGAGCTAGATCCCAGAACTCGTACCAGGTCGGGTCAATTCCTTCTTGTTTTCTCAGAGGAGGCCCCAGATCTGAGAGCAGACTAAGTCAGTCCAAATGACCAATCCAAATCCAACCTTATTTGGTGACTCGATTTGCTTTACGGTACCCTGATTTCTTAGTGTGATGGCCTGTATTGCACAAGAACCACCATGCAAGGCAAGTCTATTAGAAATCTTTACAAGAGATGAGCAGGAAAAATACACATCAAAATTTTAAAGTGCCACTAATCAACTTTTAAAAATACAGGTAAGATGAAATGAGGGCTAAATGGTGTAATCGAACTGCCAATTAAAGTATACAGTAGTTCTGGTCTATGTTACATCTGATATGGAGCTGTATAACATTAAGCAGATCCCAGCAGATTTAGTGAAAACACAGGCATTGAATTTTAATGGCTACCAATGGGGATATATACTTAGCCTGCAGGCCGAACTTCAATCAGTGTTTTTCTATCCTGGTGTTTTGTGACCAAGCCAGTATTTCTACAAAGCCACCCTAAGTGCTGCAATTGCAGAGGAACCTCCCTCTTGGTGACATTAGAGAGCTGTCCAACTCCACTCAAACTGAGTCCAAGATTTGGAACTCGCCCAGGAAAACAAATGGAGGAGAAAAATCTAATGTGCCAAGTGTGCACAGCATTTCACAGTCAGGGCAACTGGGGTGGAGGCTAGGAAGACAAGGTCAAGGTGGAAAATAAAGCTAGTCCCAGGAAGAGGAAGTAGAGATGTGTGACCTGGGGTCCTCACTTACAGCGGATCACTGGTCAATTTGTCAGCATGATGCTGGATTTAGAGGGGTTCTTTCTGTTAAACTCTCCAAGGGTAGTGGGTTCAAAGGCCTCAGAGGCTTACTAGAGCCCTGAAACACTTTTCCATATCTGGGAGATGGAGAGAAAGCAAGTTCTTGCTTTAAAGCAGCGGAAGACAATCTCTTTGACTTTGGCAACTCTTAGTATCATCATGCCAACAGTGGAGAGATGTTATTGACCTTCCTAGCAGTGTAAGTGCCATGGGAGACGAGAGGGGTGGTGAGAGTGACAGGGGATGAGCTTTATCAGAAGTAGATTTTAAGCTCTGCAGGGCGCGCATGCACTAGCCTCCAGATAACGCTGCCAGGAGGCGGACGACGATATCCAGGCCAGGCTCTCTGTCCTGTGGGACCCAAGGTCAGATCATTCCCTCCTTACTTTTCTCTTAGAGGATGAGCATGTACGATGGGATCAAGACGGGAATGGGTGCTCTGCCTCAGGCTGTTAAAACGCTGCCACCCTCATTATAAAACACACACAAGTCAAGGCGCATGAGACACTTCCTTACAGGTAGCCCCCACCGCGTGTGCCGGCCTGAAGCCCCCTTCAGTGACAGTGTTTGAATGGCAGCCAAGGCTGGCCCGCCTGGAGTACCGGCGCATCTCTCCTAAAGCCAGAGTTCGGTACTACATGTGGACCAGGTGGATACTCTGTAATATGAATGCTCGTTTGGATCCAAAAGGAAAACCATTAAAAATAAATGAAAGATGAACAACTTTAATGTTTTATTTGGGGGGGGGGGTCAAAGAAAATAATAAATAAAACCTTGTTGTAAAGAATGAATCGGCCTGATGCTCCTCACTCGCTGTTTGATTGCTCCCTAATCAAGGGAGAGAACGGGAATGACATTTTGCCAGGACTCTTGGGGTGAGTGGGCAGCGAGTTCTACAGTGCGGTGAGTTGACATCTGCTCAGCCCAGCTAGTTATGAGTATCTCAAATTTCCAAGGACATCCTAGCCCTGAAAGATTTTCTTGTATTAAAAGTGCCCTTGCCTTGGAGGAAAACAAACAAAAATAATGGGCTTCAAACAAATTGATTCCTTGAAAAACATTGAGCAGATTTTTGGATCAGAAAAATATTATCTCCACGTGTGGAGTTTAAAAGTAGGCACAGAGTCTCTTTATGGAACACGAGGCTCCAGGACTAGAAGAACTAAAACCAGCCTCCTCACCAAAAGACGAAGAGAATTATGGGACACCAGCCTAGCTGCCAAGTTCAGGAAGTTCAGATACCTGGGGACTTTCAAGTGACACTGTTCCTTCCTGCATTCTGCCTAAGTAGCTTCCTTAATGAAAGGAAAGAAGCAGTGCCTAGGTCCATCGGTCCCTTCAACTCTCCATTCTGAGAACAACTTTCTTATTCTTCCTGGGGAAACAATATCCTCTTCTAATCCCAGTGTTGGGTTTTTTATTTTAATCTGAATAATTATTTTATCAATTTAATAGAAATCTAAGATACGTCCTCTATTTCTGCAGTTCTATCAAAGATGGTTTCTTGAGCCCTAAGACAGGATTTTTTAAAATAATTTTCTTATGATCAATTGGAAATCTCTTAAGATCCATGCCATTCAGATTTTGTGTTGTTTTCCCATTATTAGCTCTTTCCCATGGCTTCTATCACCATTGGAGTTGGAAAGACAGAACCTGAAGAATGGTTTTGCCTCACTTCACACTTTTATGGGATGACAAATTGGTTTGTTTGGGCAAAGGTTGGCTTGTAAGGAATTTTTCTATTGATTAATATGGGTTTTTTTACATTTCCTTCTAATCTAGACTTTAGGTCCATAGTATTTACCAGGGTAATGGTACTAGGAGACACACACAAAGAAAAATAAACACTATGACCTTCTTTCTGGTGTTTTCGTATCATGATTCTGAGCATCTATTGGTTACCCTACACAATATATCCCTTAACCAAAATCTTGCCTCTAGGTTATTACAAACTTCTCTTTACTTGTATACCACATTCTTTTGCTAATAAACTAGGACAATTCTCAAACCAAAAACCAAGGTTTCAGTTCCTTAAAAACTCAAACATAAAATATTGGTCAGACCCAAGTGAATTACATCGGCACACCACTATTCATTAATGGTGTGTTCTTGAGCAAGCTGCTTAACCTAAAACGTACTTACTTCATCTTTAAAGTGGGAACAATGATAGCAACTACCTCATAGGGTGGCTGCGTAGAGTGAACAAGTTATCGCCTATAAAGAAAACAGCCAGTGTCTGCCCCATAGTAGGCATTCGATAAAAGTCAGGTATCACCTTTAATGTCATCATGGTCACATAAAGTACATTCCCCAGGCCCAAGGAACCGAACCCTTCAGAGACACGTTCTAACTGGAAAAGTGTGCCAAGTGAGTGTTCCCTTCTCTTAGTGAAATACGGAGGACAATTTGATCCTCAGACAGGTTTCCAAGGAAAAGGGAATAAATTAGCTTTAAAAAGCAGTCAAATCATTATTATATATTTATTTTTAAATAGTGCCTCTATGCTTCTCAGAAACAAGCCCTAAATTGCTTATTCTTCACTTCTAATTTCCATATTCATTCAATAACAAAGTGGGGGAAACATTAGTGAGAGATAGTAATTGTAAAAGTAGCAATAAAGTTAACGGCAACATTAGAAATACTGTACACATACAAACATAGTAATACTCAAGGCAATTTGAAATATCAAGCAACACTCAAATTAATGGCACACATAAGTGAATCATAAATTCAGCATCTATGGCCTGATTCTTGCTCCATTAAAAGAAAAAAATAAGAATAATCCTTTTGAAGGACCATTCCTAGGTGGTTGATAAAGAACTATTTATTCATAAGGTATCAACTCTGGACATAAAGAAATTATGCAGTACTTTGCAGGGGATTGCTGGGGGAATACTCAGGACAGCACAAAGGCATAGCAGCAACGTGAGACTGAAGCCAACCACCCTGAGTTCAAACAAGAAGGGGACTGCCACGCCTCAGGGCACGACTCCCAGATCTCTGGCCTCTGCTTCTGCATGCAAGGCCACATGTGCACATAAAAATAATAACTATGGCCTTCATCTGCCTTCATGTGGATGTCTGGGAGGGAGTGGAGAGAGGAAAAGGATATCTCATACAAATATAGTTTAGAAAATATGCTGACATAAGCGATAGGCAGACCTGGGTCTAAATTCTAGCTATGCATTGAATAGTGAGCCCAGCCACATTACTTAGCCTCTAACCCAATGGCAGAATTAGGATAACAAGACCAACCTTGAATAGCGGTAGTGAGGATAAAAGATCTCTCTCTCTCTCTCCCTTCCCTCTCTCTGTCACATACACACACACACACACACACACACATTAGCATTCGATAAACATGATTGCTATTATGTATCCATTCACTCATTTATTAAATGTAGTTATTAATCCCATACCATGGTACCATACACTAGGGTTTTGATAACGAACAAGCCAGGTGAAGTAGTTGTCCCCAGGCCAACAGAAGCTACGGACAAGAAACAAACCATTGCAGGACTTCTGGTCAGGATGGTGGAGTAAGTAAATGCTGTGCTCACCTCACACAAACATATCAAAATTACAACTAAATCATAAAACAGTCATCATTTGGAATCACCAGAAGACTAGCTGAACAGAAGTCCTGTAACTAAAGATATAAAGAAGCCACAACAAGACTGGTAGAGGAGCAGAGATTAGAAAATTGCAAGTTCGCATCCACAGGGTGGCAATTAAAAATCAGGAGGGCTATTTCAGCTGCAAAGGTCACTGACGGTCAAGGGGTCCCAGTCCCTCACTGGCTCCCCAGCCCAGGGAACTAGTGCTGGGAAGAGGAGTCCCCATGACATCTGGCTATGAAAACCAGAGGGGACTGCATTTGAGTGAGACAGAGCTAACCAAGGTGCTCCTTTTAAGAAACCTGTACACAAATTTGCTTGCTCATAAACTCACAGGCTCTAAGCCCCAGACCAAGGGCAGTAGCTCAAAAAGCACCAGGGACATATGGGGAGGAGCTGATTGACTAGCTTCAGGACAAGGGCTGGAGGGACAGGAGTCAGAGCAGCTCAATATGGGGACAAAAACACTGGCAGTGCCATTGTTCCTTTGTTGACCCCTCCCTCATGCAGCCAGCCTAGTACAGGGAGTCACCAAATCTAAGCTCTCCATTAACCTGGCTAACACCATTCCAGCACCCACAACCCTTCCCCACCACAGTGACTCCCTGAGGCCTTGTTCCACCCGAATTGCATGCCCAGCCAGAGTGACTTCCAGCAGCTTTTCCACAGAAGCAGCCCACCTCAGCTCATGCTGCAGACTTTCCTAAAATTTCTCAAAGGTTTATAAATCCCAAACAAGCAGCGCTGGCCTCAATGTGCCAAGTTCCTCTTGCTAAGTAGCCCCAATCCTAACATAACTGGCAACTAACTAGTCTCAACTTGCATTGTAACTCCCACCAGGTGGCCCCAAGACTGGCATAAGCCGTGGCCAGTGTTTGCTTAGAAGATAGCTTCGCCTACGTGCCACAAGCCTGGCACAAATGGTGGGTTGCCTTAGCTCACATTGTGGTGTGAACCTGCACCACTTCTATTCAACATAGTATTTGAAGTCCTAGCCACAGCAATCTGGCAAGAAAAAGAAATAAAAAGCATCCGTATTGGAAAGGAAGAAATAAAACTCATTATTTGCAGATGACATGATACCATATATAGAGAACCCTAGAGATTCCACCAAAAATTATTAGAATTAATTCGGTAAAGTAGCAGGATATAAAATTAATATCCAGAAACCAGTTGCATCTTTATACACCATTAATGAACTATCAGAAAGAGAAATTAAGAAAACAATTTCGTTTACAACTGCATCAAGAAGAGTAAAATACTTAGGAATATATTTAGTCAAGGAGGTAAAAGACCTGTACTCAAAAAATCTGTAAGATATTGAAGATAGAAATTAAAGAGGACACAAATAAATGCAAAGATATATCATGTTCATGGATAAGACAAATTAACACCATTAAAATGCCATACCACCCAAAGCAACTACAAATTCAATGTAGTCACTATCAAAATACCAATGACATTTTCACAGAACTAGAATCATTCTACAATTTATATGGAACCACAAAAGACCCTGAATAGCCAAAGTAATCTTGAAAAATAAGAATAAAGTTGGAATTATTATGCTACCTGATATCAAACTACAATACAAGCCTATAGTAATCTAAACAGCATGGCACTGGCAAGAAAGCAGACACATAGATCAATGGAACATAATAGAGGGCCCAGAAATAAACCTACTCCTATGTGGTCAATTAATCTATGACAAATGAGGCAAGAATATACAGTGGGATAAAGACAGCCTATTCAATAAATGGTGCTTGGAAAACTGGACAGATACATGCGAAAGAATGTAAATGGATCACTTTCTTAGACCATATACAAGAATAAACTCAAAATGGATTAAGGACTTAAATATAAGTCCCAAAACCATAAAATTCCTAAAACAAACAAACAAACAAAAACATAGGCAGTAAATCCTCTTAGTAATACTGACATTTTTTGGATATGTCTCTTTGGGCAAGGGAAACAAGAAAAAATAAACAAGTGGGACACTACATCAAACTAAGAAATTTTTGCATAGTGAAGGAAATCATCAACAAAATGAAAAGACAACCTACTAAATGGGAGACAATATCTGCCAATGATATCCAAAATATATCCAAAATATATAAAGAACTCACATAATTTAACATTAAAAAAAAAAATTCCAACTGAAAAATGGACAGAGTACCTGAATAGACATTTCACCAAAGAGGACATAAAGCTGACCAATAGACATATGAAAAGATGTTCAACACCACTAATCAGAGAAATCCAAATTAAAACCATAATGAGATACCACCTCACACCAGTCAGAATAGTTATATAAATCAATAAACAAGTGTTGACAAGAATGTGGAGAAAAGGGAACCCTCATGCATCGTTGGTTGGATTGTAAATTGGTGCAGCCACCATGGAACGACCACCAGTATGGTCGTTCCTCAAAAAATTAAAAATAGAACTACCTTATGACTCAGCAATTCTACTTCTGAGTATTTAGTCAAAGAAGTCCAAAACACTAATTCAAAAAGACATATACACCCCTATATTTACTGCAGCATTATTTACAATAACCAAGATATGGAAGTAATCTAAGTGTCCATCAATATATGAATGGATAAAGAAGATATAGTACTTATACACAATAGAATATTACTCAGTCATAAAAAGAATGGAATCTTGCTATTCGCAATGACATGGATGGACCTAGAGGGTATTATGCCAAGTGAAATAAGTCAGACAGAAAAAGACAAATACCATACGATTGCACTTACACATAGAACCTGAAAAACAATAAATGAACAAAGTAAACAGTAACAAACTCATAGATACAGAGAACAAATTGATGGTCACCAGATGGGAGGGAGATTGAGAGAAAGGATGAAAAAGGTGAAAAGATTAAGAAGTGCAAATTGCCAGTTATAAAAATAGCCATAGGGATGTAAAGTACAGCATACCGGACATAGTCAATAATGCTGTAATAACTGTGTATAGTACCAGGTGGATATTGGACTGAATGGGGTGATAACTTCATAAGGTATAGAAATGAGAATCACTATGCTGTAGTCCTACACTGGCGGCAAAGCGCAGTTGTCCGCTGCTCAGAGAGATCCAAGGGGCTCTCAGTACAGTAACTTCCATGCTCCGATTAATGGCACACACAACTGTCACTCACATTCAGCTTCTTGAGAACACTTCTCATAGGGTGAGACAAGGACTAAAAAAAATCAGACCAGTGTCTCATCTTTTAATAAGAAAACCCTGTCAGAATCGTAACCAGTGGTTGAGATAAATTATAAAAGAAGCTTGATTTGTCATCAAAACATTCTTTGCTTTGTGAAAGATTAGTACAATAGTGGTCTCTTTGTGTGTTTAAAAATGATTGAGTTTACTATGAATTAATTCATAAACAACTTCCAGAAGCACATCTTAAGCATAAAGTGAAATACCCCTCAAATGTTTGCCTCAAGAGAAGTGAACTAGTTGTGCAGGCAAAATGGGCCCACCGATTCTCCTTGCCCAGTTTTAGTATTTAAAGCCCCTTTGCCTGGGACTCTGTATTTTCCTGTTATATTTCTGCCCCAGACCTATCAGCTCTCCTTTCTTATTTTCCAGGTATTTGGCATCTGTCTTTTCTTTCTCCATCACTTTTCTTTTGCTTGTCACTGTGAGACATTTAGTGAAAACAGGAGAATGTCTTCGTAAGTAGATTGTAATCATGAATAGTCTCAGTGCAGTCTTAAATAATCCCTGCTTCTTAGATCTATTTAAAATAAGTTATCTTGCAGGGCCTTCGTCTTGCATGGGACCTGAGTACTTCTCGGGGTGTTGCTAACCCTTCCAAGACAGGTACTAAGGTGGGGTGGAGAAGCTGACAAGGGGTCCATGGCACTGGGTGGGCTACTAGGCTCCCCACGAAGACAGCCTGTGGTGTATGCACCCTTTGCACCCTGTGGGACAGAAGGAGCTGCCACTGAGATCTCAGCTGATAGGTGGTGGCTTGAATCTTGAGCAACTGAGTCCGAATGGCAGCTGCTCTGCCAGATCAAGGGACTAAGAGAGGGTTTTCAGGCACCATGATTGGTCACCAGCAGCATACATTTCCTTGAGAGAGGGATAGAGAAAGGAAAGGGAGGAGAGGGAGGAAAAGGAAGAAGAGGGGCAGAGTATTAACGCAGTAATGTCACCATTACCAAGCATCATAATCTAGTCCCCAAACATGGCAGAAAGGATCTTTGTAATTAGAAAAAGCAGCGGGTTAGTCACACACTAATCGAGACCTATTTTTGCCTGAATTAGGTCAGTCTTCGTTAAATGCTTCTCTAGAAGTAGGCGGAGGTCGAACTCCCCATGGGTGGTTTGCGCTGATGCAGAAGGATGACTCACGTTTGCTCATCTCGCACACTGTACAGATGGCTGGGAAGGGCTGATGGAAGGCTCTCTGCCAGCTCCCCCAAGATGGACGACACCACCCTCGCACCATCCTCACTAGGAGCCATGCGAATGGACTGCAGAGCGCGCAACGGTGGCTTCTGAGCTGATCCCCATGCGAGAGGGACACGAAGTTTCTTGGACCTTTTGCTAACAGAATGCCAGAGAGCTATCATGTCAGCTAGCTGTGTACCTGTGGCTGGCACAGAGGAGCCCCTGGTCCCTTTGTGGACTGGCGGGTTTCTGCCGTGGAATAAATCACCACGATAGCGAGGTCCTCATGGGGTGGCCAACTTTTTCAGTTTGTCTGAAAGGCCTGCACGCTAGGAATCCCCTCAATCCTGGGTAAACCAATTATTGGCCATCCTACATCTCCTATTGAAGGGTAAGATCTGCGACCAAATCCTTACTTGAAAGACACTCCAGGTTCTCCACATTGGAAGAATTATTACGTGAGAAAATGTTCCAGATGAAAGGGATATTCGTAACTACCTGATGAAGGAATTCTCAAGCTTTAGCATGCATCAGAATCGCTGGGGTAATTTACTGAAAATGCAGATTCCTGGGTTCTACCTCCAGAGATTCTGATTCATCAGGTCATGGGTGAGGCTCCATATTTTGCAATTTTATGAGGACCCTGGATGGCTTTAATTACAAGTGGTCCAAGAACTCATGTTTACAAAGCAGGGATTTAATTCCAGCCCCTCAATTTACTGATAAGAAATCTGTGCTGTGTCAGGACACACGATATGTCCAGTATACCTGATCTAAAATAAACTCCAAATACACGCGCCCTTCCAAGTCCAAAGTTATTCCCACTGACAGCAGTTTTATATGGAGGCCAAGAACAAGGACTGCAGGGTGGGGGGAATTGGTTGAGTTCAAATCCTGGTCCACCACTTAGTGACCCTGGGAGCATCAGTCTCACCTATGAAATGAGGATGATAATTATTTCTACCTCATATGATTCTTGCAAGAATTAAACAGATTAATATACAACCCATTTAGAACACAGCCTGGTTCTACTTCAGTGCTTCCTAATCTAATTATTGTATATATAATTTATATGTAATTTAATGTCATGGCCTTCTACCAGGACAACCCTTTATGATGACATGGGCCGAGAGGTTTTGTATTTGTGCATCTGATCTACCAGCTGTTCAGCAAGTACTGAGAGTCTGTGGTTAGAATTTAAAAGTCCCTGTGAAATTATTGGTTACTGGGTATTTTACTTGGAAGAAAAATTAGATAGTCTAGTCTTATTTAGTGAACATGAAGGATAAAAAGAAAAGCCCAGAGAGGTAACTTACCCCAATTCATACAGCTACGGCCTAAAACAAGGTCTTCTAACTCTCATTCCAGTTTGCCATTACTCAGAATGGTACCAAGTACATAATGGGCACTAAAAATGTTTTACAGGGGGAAAAAAATGATTCATTTAGAATGTACTGAGAGAGCCACTGAATTTCTTCAGATTTCTTTATCGCAGCATGCACTTAAGTCTCTCATTTCAGGACATAAACACACACACTTATTTACTTAGAAAAATTTTCCTGACTATATTTTGCCTGGCTTCCTCCTCAGCCTTCAGGAAGGAAGAACTGAAGCTAGAAACCTTGCTTGATGGCACAAGTCTGCATTGAGCATCTCTCCTGTGTCTTCCCATGGCATCCAGTAGTTTCCCTATTATAGCAGTATCATAATCACACCAAATTATAAATTGTCTGTCCACTCCCTTAGAATGTAAGCTACATAAGGGAGGGACTGTGTTCATGTTTGAACATGGTCTATTCTTGGCACAACAGGGACCCCGTGTATAGTCATCAGATTTTCAGATGAACATCAGAAACTGTGGGAGATACTGGTCATTGTTTCCCAGTCTTCATTACTCTTTATTCTTTCAAGAAGAGTATTTCCCCCGCATCCCTCACACACACACACTAAGTTTAGAAGGTCACATGACCACCAAACCAGAGAAAACATTTCCCATTCAATCTTATAGCTAGAAGAGGCCAGTGACTAAGTTGCCACCAAAAGAATTTAAGCAGAAGTGATATATACTTCATTAAAAGGAAATGCCTGCCATCCACCCTTTCTCTTTCCCTCTTTCTTTGGGCTGGAAGGCAGGTGTGGTGCTGGTAAGCCAGGCTGGAACTTGTGGAGACAGAAAACACTGGAAGGGGTGGTGAAGCAACAAGACAGAAGGAACCCAGGCTCCTGGATGATCTTGTAGGACAGACTGACTGACTTTGGGAGGTTAAATGAGAAATATATAAACCTATAACCTGTCTGAGTCCTTTTTTGGAGTCTCTTTGTTACAGCTGTTTAGGTCATTGCTTAACTAAAATAAACAAGCATAAGAATCCTAAATAACCCCGGGAGGCATTGACCATTCAGAAGCTTTGAAATTCCCAGGCACAAGCAGAATTTAAGCTACATCGCTGGCAAAGCATGGCTATATTCAGCAAGGTGAGCCCTGGTGCCAGAGGGAATTTCATACTAGCACTGTCTGCCTTCCACCCCAGACAGCCTCAGACTCCACAAGGGCTCAGTCTTGCAAAACTGCCACTCCACCCCCACCTCACACACTGACAGCAAGTCCCAGGTTGTTACTTGTGCTTCTAACCATCTATAGATGGGAGGTTCCAAAGACCCCTCCATGGGTATGAATAATTTACAAGAACAGTTCATAGAACTCAGAGAAACATTTTACTTACAGGTTTATTATAGTTTATTATAAAAGGATATAACTTCAGAACAGCCAGGTGGAAGAGATACATAAGGCAAGGTATAGGGAAGGGTGTAAGGCTTCCACACCCTCCCCAAGCACTCCACACAGGAATCTCCAGGGGTTCACCAACCTCGAAGCTCTCCAAACACTCTTCTTTTGGGGTTTCATGGGGGCTTCATTACACAGGCAGGATTAAATTATTGGCCATTAGTGATTGATCCAACCTCCTCCAGCCCCATTCCCTTCCCAGGAGACTAGGGAGTGAAACTAAAAATTACAAACCTTTAGATAGGGTTGGTTCCCCTGGAAACCAGCCCCCACCCTTAGGTTACTAAGGGGAGTTCCAAAAGTCGTCCATTAACATAACAAAGGACACTCTCCTCACTTAGGAAATTCCAGAGGTTTTTGTAGCTCTGTGCCAGAAGCAGGGACAAAGACCAAATATACATTTCTCACTATAAATCACACCCTGTAACCTATTACATAGTCCAGGAGGTAGAATGCGGGCATTTTTGGAGGACCATTATTCTGCCTACTATAAGAAGACTACTGTAAGAAAACTTGCCGGCCTTTCATAACAATTGTCTACGTTTTCTCGTTTGACAAGCATTTTGTATTTTTTGTTTGTTTATGGCACTGAGATAATGGTTGAAGTTGATTTTTCACCCATATGAATATCCAGTTATTCCAACACCATTAATCCCCCAGCCCCCCCCAAAAAAACCCAAAACAACTACCCTTTCTCCAGTAAAGTATATTGGATCTTTGGGGGGGGATCAACTTGACCATATATATGTGGGTATATTTCTGAAATCTTTATAATATTCTATTATTCTGTATGTCCAGATTTATACCATTAACACAATGTCTTAATTACAGTAGCTTTATAATAAGTCTTGAAACCCAGTAGTTATAGTTTTCCAACTTTTCCTTTTCCAAAATCATTTGGCTGTTCTAAGGTCTTTGTTTTTCCATATAAATTTTAGAATTAGTCAATTTCCTCAAAAGTAGCCTGGTGTGATTATGATTGGGATTGCATTAAATCCTTTCATACTTTGCTAAACTGATCTTATACATTGCTAGGTTCAATTTGCTAATATTTTATCACGGATTTTTACATTTATGTTCATGAGAAAGATTGTTCTATAATTTCCTCTTTCTGTAATATTTTTGGAATAAGATTAATGCCAGCCTTATAAAATGAATTGAGACGTCATCCCTCCACTATTTTCTGAAAAAGTTTGTGCAGAATTCATATTATCTCCTTAACATATTCATGTCTCTATATTTAGAATGAGTATCTTATAAAAAGCATATAGTTGGGTCTTTGCTTATTTTTTCTTTCTTTTTTCCTTTAAAATCAAATCTGACAATTTCTGTGTTTCGGTTGAGGTATTTGGACCATTTATACTCAGTGAAATTATTTATATGATTGAAAATTTACTATCTTCCTATTTGTCTTATATGTTCTTTGTTCCTTTTTAACTGTTTTATTAAGGTCTATCTTTAAACTTTTCTACAGCAGGTCTAGAAGGGTCGTTATAACAGACAGCACAGTCTAACTGCTGAGCTGTGGGATCCCCACTGAATGCTGCGATATGGTGACCAGTGGCTCTCCAATCTGGCTGGTCATAGTTTGAATATCTCCTCACGGCTTACACATCTCTTCTATGTTTTCTTCTATGAATACTCAGCAAAGACTCCAGAGAATCCATCTTGGGTTTCTGGAGTACATTTATTCTGCACTGCAACATCCAACCACCTTCACTGCCTTGAGCTCTAATTTTCTAATTTCTACCTCCTGAAATCATTGAGGCCACTGGGCCCTGCTTGGGTTGACCTCACTCCGCATATCCTCAGTTCGAAAGTTGCTTCCAGGCAGAAATCTAAGGTGGTTATGGGGCTGACCTTAAATATTTCTCTCCATTTAACTACTAGGGGTCACAGTCCTGTACTTCCTGTTGTACAGTGTCTGAAAACAGTGGTTTCTTATTGTTATAAACTAAATATTTGGTTCCCCCCAAATTCATATGCCGGAATATAATGCCCAAGTGATGGTATTTGGAGGTGGGGGCTTCACAAGGTGATTAGGTCATGAGGGCGGACCCTCATAAGTGGAATTAATGATCTTATCAAAAGAGACTTCACAGGACCCACGGCCCCTTCCTCTAAGTGAGGACATGATGTAATAATAAAGACTGCTCTCTGTCAACCAGGAAGTGGGCTCTCACCAGGCACTAAATCTGAGAGTGTCTTGATCTTAGGCTTTCTTGCCTCCAGAGCTGTGAGAAATAAACTCCTCTTGTTCCTAAGCCACCCAGTCTATGGCAATTTGTTATAGCACTCTGAATGGAATAAGACACCTACTTCACCTAGTTTTCTAGCTGTTTCATGATGAGAGATTTGCCTTAGTCTTTATCTCATCATGGCTTTAAACAGAAGTCCAGTCAGAGAGTTTTTATTTAACCTATTTCTACAGAGAAACTAAAATTTGAATCTTGATTCATTCATGTAAATAGAAAGTTCATATCCAATGTAGATAGAGAAGAAGAAACAGGCAAAGAAAAAGAGGAGGCGAAAGAGTGAGTTTGCACAGTATGAGTTTAGGCCTCTTATCTTTTAACCCAAATCTGACTTTGATCATCTTCAGCATTGTTTTGAAAGTATAAAAAAGAAATATTTAGATGTTTTTGCAAGAGTTTCCTTTCATTGGCCTCTAGATACATATTGTAGAGTCTAAAAATAATTAGGCTGAACTAGTAAGCAAAGGGGCCTTTGTACTTTGAGGGGGTTTTGATGTGGGCCTATAACTCCGTAGATTTAGAATTGGTCACAAGCAATAAACTCATCCCGGTGGTCCCCAAAGTCCTTTCATTCTGGGCAGTGATCAGCCATCCCTGTGAGCCTGAGAGATTAGGACAACAAAGATTCATTGATACAGCTGTGAATGCACACGAAGGGGTATATAAAGACAAAGCAAAAGCAATTCCCAGCCCTGGTAAAATTTTATAAAATAACTAAATGGATAAGTCAATAGTGCCCAAATAAAGCTGAAAAGAATCTCTACTGAAAACTTTCCTTTAAAAGCCCTCATTTCTTATCATTTAGTCACGGCCGAAAGCTGTTGAGGAAAACAGGTAACATCTGTCCATGTCTGGACGGCCCTCGCTGCCCCCCAGCCTGGAGCTGCAGCGCTCCAGTGGGGATGGCTGCGTCCCAGAGATGCCAATAACTGACATCTTCTCTCCCAAGCCAATTCCTCTTGCAAGTACTCAGATGTGCAAGAAACAAAACACTTTTCCTCCTCAACTCAACAACCAAGGCCTTTCGGGGAACTCTTCCCTCCTTTTGATAAAACTTGCAGAGCAGTCAATGTTACTACTGAGAAAGGATGACTTTTAGAAAGAACTATCCTGTCACCTCCCAATTGTTCTGTGTGTGAAAGCAGCAAGGCAGTACATAAGGAATGCACACAGCGCAGGTGTGCACATCTGTGTTTAAAAGTTTATTCCCAATGGAAATCACTTATTGAGATCTTTCTAGAAGCTAGAAACTGTGATAAGTGCTATAAGGGATCTGTAGACGTGAATTAGGGCAAGGACTTTTATGTCTAAGAAAGGCCACATCTGGACTTGATGGAAAGGACTGCTTAACACCCGGGCTCCTGAGCTTTAAGCAGGCTGGGGGACTCGATAGGGCTTTGGGTGGCCCCCTTAGTGAGAGTGTCCTACATGTGAAATGAGAGTGAGAAGGACTTCTCCGATTAGATTGGCAGTCTGTTTCAGAGGCTTGCTAGATGCTCACCATCCTGTTTTCCTCTTTCTGAGCATGCAGAAGACTACATTCCCCAGCATACTGTGCAGTTAGGTTGGAACAATAAGGGTGGTTTCTGGACAGTGGAAGGATGGATAGAAGTGATCACGTATAGCCCGGTACTGTCTGATAATGTGGCCACTAAATTTAAATGTAAGGAAAATTAAAAATCCAGTTTCTCAGTCTCACTGTACTTCAAGGTTCTCAGTAGCTACCTGTCTAGTGGCTACCATACTGGATGGTGCAGATATAAAACATTTCCTTCATCACAGGAGGTTCTATTCAACGGTGCTGGTCTAGCCCTTCTGCAGTGAACTTGGCAGTCATTCCCTAGATGATATGTCTAAATCCTGGGGAGAATGGTGACTCTAATGATTAGGACAAATATCATAGATTTAAGTGTCAATTAGAAATAACAGATGCCCCTAGGAAAACAAGCAAGTGTCCAGTGGGTGAAACAGTCCGATTTATCCCTGTAGCAGAGAGTTGGGGGTGGGGGAGAGGGGGAGGGAAAAATATTTACTGCTTTAATAACAATTTTATCGTCCTCAACACTGAAAAATGTTTGTATCATCTCTCTGTTTACGGTATTTGCAAAGTGCTATGAAAATAAGCCAACAGGCTATCCTGACTTCTAGACTTATGATCCCCTCAGAAATCATATTAGCACACTTGAAGGGAAAGTTTGTAAATCAAAGATAAACCTCAGGGTTTATTGAAACAAATTCTTAATCAATGAAGTCCTGGGTGCCTACAAAGTGCTTTTGGAAATATTGAATTTCTAAATTATGATTAGGGCCAATGGCTGCCTGTGTGGCTGAAGGATTCCCTGTGGCAGTCATAAAAATTCTTCCTGCCTCTAACATCAAGTTAATCAGAGCATTTTGTGAAAATATTCAGAAGAAATTGAAGTGGATTTTTTTCCCCAAAGGAAACAGAATCCACCTTAATTTCAAGCCTAAACACGTTATCTTTCTTGATTTGGTTCCTTGAACATTTCTCCAGAAGGATCTAATGGATGACAAGCATTATTCATGATCCTAGTTTTCTCTCCCATCATCTCGACAAGGTCAAATGGCCCATATTACTCTGGAGCCAAAGGTGCTGTCTATACATTCATTTTTCATGTATAAGTCTGTATCTATCTAAATGCTATAGCCTCTTCCCTTTTAAGATTTTGCCTTTTTGCACATATCTAAATTTACCCATGTTCCTACCCACAAATACATCACACTGGTAGCATTTTGAGGGGAAAGACGAACAAGCATAATTCCACCACTATCTATGTGACCACAAGCAAAGTCACTTAATTTTTCAAGACCTCTTGTTCACTCTACTCTAAAATACATGCAGGAACAAAATGATCTCTAAGACCTATTCTTATTAACTTACATTATTTATGACTTCCACAAAAAGGAAAACCAAATAGAAAAATATATCAAGAATACAGCAGGTCCTCAAATAACATAGATTGATTCAACATCATTTTATTATAACATCGATGAAATACCATAGGAACTTAACTCAATTATATCAATTAGCCTATGGTAAAAATGGTTTGTTATATAGGTCATTTCACTTAAAGTCACAGAACTTATCGATGTTAAGTGAGGGCTTACTACATTCTACTTAAAAATTTACCGTCCAGCTTAAAAACGTATTAGTTTTAGGCCAGAATATTTGACTTATTTATTAATGCCCATAAACAAATAAAATTTGTTTGAATTTCGCTAAGTATTCCTGAATTCATAAGACCCCTTGGCTGTAAGGGCAAATTATCACACCATTAAATGCCAGGGTTGATGGGCTGATAGTGTTGGCTAGATAATCCAGGATGACATTTGCTGTCGTAAGGAATCTGACCAAACCAAATGCATATTTTGTCCTATAAACTGAAAATTGTCCTGCTGACATTTGTTCATGTGAGGCCACATCCATCTAACTTTGAGTCACTCTAATCTCTCAAATATCCTTCTTTCACCAGGTACTTTTTAAATACAAGGAACCATATGAAAATCAGAGAAAATACTTGATCCCCATCAACGTCCATGAACACCTCCCTAGGAAAAGAATATTTGGTCAGGAGGCAGCACTATAGTGTGGAAATAGTGTCACACTGGGAACCAGAAAAACTAAATTTGAGTCCTGGTCTCCATTTACTCTAACAAACATTTATTGAGCAACTACTATACCCAAAAACATTGGGCCAGCACCTGGAGATACAGTGGGGAATAAAACGAAAATAGCTTACTGATTTATTGGGAAAGATAAGTGTTAAACATATAATTGCAGATGTGATGAGCATTTCCAAGGGGGAGATAAAGAGTACTACGGGACCATCAAAGAGGAGACTTTTACTTGGTCTAAGGGATAAGCTGAAATCAGAAAATTAAGTGAGAGCTATCAAGAGAAAGGAGAATTAATCCAAACAGTGGGAAATGCATCTGTAAAGGCTTAGAGACAAATGAGAGCATCAAACATATGAGAAACTAAAGGTGGTCCAGAGCAGCTAGAGTGTAGAGAACAGGGGGAAATGGCCTGAGAGAAAGATGGGGTACACAGAAGCCACAGTGTGGAAGACTCTGAAATAACAATAATCAGCTGTGGCCTTGGAAAGGCCTCCTTGCCTCTCCATCGTAGTACAAGAGGCTGGAGTAGGTGGACTGTAAGGAACCTTCTAGATCTGAGTTTGAAAGAGTCTATGACAACTTATTTTTCCACCACCCAGAGGTCTACCAGGGTTGAGGGAAAGGCTGCTTATTTAGGGCAAACCTTAGCCTGATGTCTCAAGCAATTTTTCACTAGTCTATGAATTTAATGGCTGCCTCTGTATGATGTCAGGGGGTAAAAAGCACAAAGACACTGTATTGTCCTGCTATGCGGCTTAGTCACTGAGTGGAGATTCTGACAGTACGAGGTCTTTGGTCCTGCTTTGGCTCCTCTGCTGACTCCCACAGTCTGGGTGGTGATTACTCTCCACCTTATCGCTTCCGTTTGCTCCTCTGAAACTCTCAGGAGGGCACCGAAAACACTTCTTCTAGAATAGTCATGATGATTGCGCCCTGTAAAATGTTTTAAGTGTCTGGAATGAAAAGCATGGGCAGAGTAATTGGTTCAGTTCAGTCCAGCCACATAAGTCACCTGAATTTTAGCAAGATGACATTTTTGATAGTTTCATGAAGAAATCTGGCCTGGAACAAAGTTTCGGTGAGCACCCACAGCTGGCAAGCAATGACTGCCAAGGTCCCATCTCTTGTGAAACCAGGAAAATGTCTTTTTCATTCTGCTGGATTTAGAACACCTAGACAAGGTTGGTGTTGTAGCTCAATAAATATTTACAGAACATGCAAATTAATCAAGGTGTCTATTGGAATGGTTTGTGTTGACTCAATTTGATGAACATACAGCAAGAACTCATAAAAATCATCAAGGGTACTAACCCACATTTCCAAAACTGGTCCAATCCCCTCCTGTTTACCCATTCCAATTAGTTTTGTACAATTCTTAACTCCCTGGGTTTTGCAACCTTAGTTTGGCTCAGTCATTCAATGTTAAACTTCCTCTAATGTAGTGGATTGGTACTAGTCTGTAGTCTGTTGAGAACCGGGCCGCACAGCAGGAGGTGAGTGGTGGGTGAGCGAGCAAAGCTTCATCTGTATTTGCAGCTGCTCCCCAGCACTAGCATCATCGTCTCAGCTCCACCTCGGATCACTAGGCATTAGAGTATGCTCTTATAGGAGCACTGGTCCCTGGTGCCTAACAGGTTGGGGACCACTACAGTGCACTCCTATCTTTGACAATCCATTGTGGGCTCACTACTCCAGCTTAAGTGGCATCTCACTTCATACCAAGTGCTAATATTTGACCTTTGGAATAGAACCATGATGGAAACCTTTAATTCCCTGATGATACAGAACAAGCCATTTGTGAAACCAAGACCCATGTGTCACTAGGGAGCCTTTCGTCGCATTATGGCAAAAGTGGCTTCCTTCACTTCAAGTCATTTAGCTTAAGTCTTTTCTTTGGAGAAACAGAATAAGCCTAGTCTTTCTTTCACATGACAGTTATTCAAATGTGTGAAAATTAGTGATTATGTTCTTCCTCAAGTTCTTCTTCTCTAGAAATCCTTTTAAAACCATCCTACCGTACACTGTTTTCAAATCATCTACCTTTCTGATAAATTTGAATGCAGAAAACCGAAATTGCATGGCAAAAGCCACCATAACCAGAGTTAAAAGAGAACTAGTAAGCCAGGTGAAAATATTTGTAGGATATGTCACAGATAAAAGCTAATATACCTAATACATAAGTAACTCATAAAAATTAAGCACAAAAATTTGATAAAAAGTGATGCAAGATAATGACACACAATTCACTACACACACACACACACACACACACACACACACACACGACCCTCAAACATATGAAAAGATGTTCCATCTCATTCAACTCGATTTTATGAAAATTAAGTTAATGCAAACTAAATTATGCTGAGATATAATTTCTTATCCATTAGAAAGGTGAAAACTAAAAAAAAAGACATTTTGTTGATGCTATGTAGAAACAGGTACTCACATGCATTGATGGTGGGAATATAAACTAGTAAAATTCTTTTGAAGGAAAATTGGGGACTACATAATAAAAAATATACATGCACTTATCTACTGACCCAGAAAAAAATTCAAAGTAATTGCTATAAGCAGTCCGAGGAATTTATCCTAAAGATTCACCCTTCGGAAATATAAAAATAAACATGTACAAGATTGTTTGTATTGCACAGTACTTGAAACAACTTAAATGTGGCAAAGCAGCTGAATAAATGATGGTACATCATATAATGCAGTAGTATGTTAACTCTAAAAAATGAAAAAGTTATTTATGAATGAACATAGAATAATTTTCAGGGTATAATGTTAGGTGAATAGAAGCAACTTACACGAGATTGTCTATAGTATGCAGCTTTGAGTGTAAGAAGGGAAAAATATTCATGAATGAGCTCATTTATGAAAAAAACAAAAAGAATGAATGAGAAACTAATAAGATTGTGGGTAGAAATGGTGAAAAATGGGGGTACGGTAGGAGAGATTAAGGGAGTGACACTTCTAGAAAAAACAAAACTTTTTATAGATGTGACTTGCAACTATGTTACCATCTCACATACTCAAAGGAGAGATATGAAATTAAAATGAATGGTGGGGAAGGAGACCCCAAATGGAACAGAAGCAGAAAAGGATGAACCAAACTCTATTCTCAATTACACAACCACACTGATGGTGGTGGTGGTGGTAACTTACCAACATACTCTGGAAAACTGGTTTGTCTACATACTCTAAGACTACCTAGAAAAGGGGAAGGAAAAAAAAAGAAAACTACACAAGTATTGTGCTTTAGTTTGCAGTTTTGTTTTCCACAGGGTTACGGTGTAGCTATTCTGAACCTACTTTTCCCCATATTCTAGGAATCAGCAAGTATATTGCAGATAATGAGAGCTAAGGTTGCTCTTTGTCAGAGAAAGTAGTTTTGAATCAGTAAAAGGGGAAGGATAGAATAAGCCTGGGGAGTTAGACTGAAACTGGAGGCACTGGTACAAGTTAAAGCATTTAAAAATATATACAGATGGATATAGAAATAGTTATAGATGAGTGTGCATTCATACATATATTTCACAGCTGTCTGCTGAGAAGGCCAGATGCAATTATACTTCTACATCGATGAGCATACCTGTTCTCTAGTAAATGCAACTGTCCATCAAATATCATTCTTGGTAAAAGGAACCAGGAGTCCTTGAAGAAAGGGTATATTTTAAGGCATGAGCAGGGAAAATACAAGACGACCTGAAATATCTCATGAGGTCAGAGATTAGAACATGATATATACAAACAAAAAACCATAGGGCCACATTAAAAGAACACTTGGAACCAATTGAATAAGCTTCCAATGACCAAATTCAGAACAATTTGAGCAACAAAAGAAATAATCATAGGCTATAACTTACAGAATTAAATAAAATCCATGAGTCCACATAGGTATAAATAAATAATTAGATACTTAAATGGTGGAGAAAGGAAAGTTCCTCCTTGAATTAGACTCTAATTATTAAGTGTAAAAGGAATATTGGAAAGACGTAATCACCATTCAGCAAATACCACAGAAATGGGCTGAATTGTGTCCCCACCCCTCACCACAATTCATGTGTTGAAGTCCTCACCCCCAGGACTTCTGAATGTGACAATTTGAGACAGGGCCTTTAAAGAAATGATTAAGATAAAATGAGATCATACGGGTAGGCACTAATCCCACGTGTTAATTCCCACATGTCTGACATCCTCATAAGAGGAGGAGGTCAGCACATCAACAGCACAGACAGAGGGATGACTATGTGAGGACACACAGAAAAGATGGCCAGCTGCGAGCCAAGGAGGGCGTCTTCGAGAAGAATCCAAACCCGCCGACACCTTGATCTTAGATTTCTAACTTCCAGAACTGTGAGAAAATAAAGTTTCCATTGTTTATGCCACCCAGACCCTAGTATTTTATTACTGCAGTCCTGGAAAACGAATTCAACACACAATAGAATATTATTCAGCCTTAAAAAGGAAGGACATTCTGACACATGCTACACTGTGGAGAGCCTTGAAACATTATAGTAAGTGAAATAAGCCAGTCGCAAAAGGGCAAATACTGTATGATTCTGCTTTTAGGAGGTACCTGGAGTGGTCAAAATCATAGATACAGAAAGCAGAGTGGTGGTTGCCGGGGCTGGGGGAAGTGGAAATGGGTAGTTATTGTTTAACAGGTACACAATTTCAGTTTTGCAAGATGAAGAGAGTTCTAGAGACAGATAGTGATGGTTACATGGGTGAATGTGCTTAATGCCACTAAAAATGGTTAAAATGGTAAATTTCATGTTAGGTCTATTTTACTAGAATTAAAAATATTTAAAAGAGAGAAATTTAGATATAGAGACAGAAGATACACGGGGGAATTACCATGTAATGATGGAGGAATAGTTGGAGCAATGCAGCTATGAGCCAAGGAGCACCAAGAATCGCTGGCAACTACGCGAAGCTAGACAAGGCAAGAAAGGATCCTCGTGCAGGGCTCTCAGAGGGAGCATGGCCCTGCTGACACCCCATGATTTCAGATGTCTAGCCGTCAGAATCGTGAGAGAATAAATTTTTTTTTAACTGAAGGAAGGAAGGAAAAAAGAGTGAAAAATAAAAAAGGAATAAAAGAGGAAAAAAAAAGAAATAGGAAAAAAGCAAAAAGGAACCTGTGAGCTGAGGGCCCCTCTCTGAAGCTTCTGTGATACATCACACAACACTATATATCTAGCCAGCTTGTAATGGAGTTACAGCATGAGCTATCATTATTTCTTGTGGTTTAAGTGCTTAAAATGTGTGGGTCTGAGGAGTCTGTAAGTGCATCTGCCCAGACAGCAGCCAAGTATCATTCTTTACCCCAGGGGAACACGTTCGTCTTTGTCGGCCACTGCCTAAACACAGCATTTCTGCAAGGAAAGGGCGAAGCAGACAAACTTTGTCTCCCTTGACCCTACTTCCAATTTCTTAACCTTGCTTTTCACCAGAGCAGCCATGGTGGTGGGAAAATAGTAAAGGAATGGACCTCATCAAAATAAAAAAAAGCTTCTCTTTCAAAGATACTTTTAAGAGAATGAAAAGACTCACCATGGATGGGGAGAAAACAGACACATATCTAGAATATATAAAGAATTCTCACAATTCAATAATAATAATGATAATAATAATTAAAAAAAAACAATAAAAATGAGCAAAACATATTTTTTTTTTCTAATGATATATAGACAGTACGTGGGCACATGAATAGACACACATTAGTCCTTAGGTCCTGTCATTCCTATCTCTAAACATCTCCCTCATCTACCCACTTTTCTCCATCACCCTTGTTGCTTCTACATTCCAGACCACTACCATCCCTCATCTGAAATAGTGCAACAGCTCACTGTATGTTAATTAAACATCAATAACTATTTTTTGAAAAAAAAAAAAAATCTCTGGATCAGGGTTCCAGGTATACAAATTTCTTAATGTTATATAAACAGGAGAATCACCAAATTAAAATGGGGAAAGACTGGGGGAGGAGGAAAATCGTGACTCTCCTGGAGAATTTAAGCAGGTTCCACACCACGATGGCCGCCTTGAGGTGTCTTGTCCTCAATGCAGTTGACATTCCACTTCAGTCCCTTGCCTGACGCCACCGGCAATGCTGTTTGGCTTTGTGATTTTTTTTTAGCATGGTGTCTATTTTTCTTATGATCCCACTTGTAGCTCCCCAATTTTAGTCTGTTGTAGAACAGTTGCTTAGACACCTATCTGGCCATCATCTGTGTTCTAAACATACCTACTGCAACCGATGAGAATACATTTAGAATTGTAAAACTGCTAGATGGTTATTTTGTGTGCTGTAGAAATATCCTATAAGGCCATAAGATAGGAATGTGCTTTCGCACGTTACATATAAAGAAACCCTGCCTGCAATATAAGTACTACCCTACCCACCTTCTGTAAGAAGTTGGGGACCCTGTCTGTTCTGACCACCCTGGTGTCCCTGTGCCTAGAACAGTGTCTCATACAAAGCAACTATTCAATAGATATTTAATAACCTGTGGGCTGAATTAGTTGGCTGAAACCCAAGTGTCTGATAAGTTCCAAAACTTGATTTTCTGACAATTCCATCTCCTAGGAAATAGAAAAATTAATCACAGATTCTGCTACCCAGGGAGATGGGGAAAATGCATGAAGCATACTATATTTGGATTTTAATATGGCATTGAAATGTCATCTGACAAGGACTCTTATAAGATTCTTTTGGGAAAGAAAACAAAATAGAAATTAGGTGTTATTAGGATGGTTGAAGTTAGCTAAAACCTAAGGATGCTGGTTTCCAAAATACAGAAAGACAGGACTCCGTTGTCTCAGTCTGGTTGAACATTTTAATCTGCCTTACATACAATCTTTGTCTGTTTTATTAATTACTATAGCTCTAGGACCTAGAAGAATATCTGGCATTTACAGTAAGGGCTCAACAAATATTTGTTTGAATGAATGAATGAATGAATGAATGAATGAATACAGTAACATACTTGAAGTTTGGATAGCAGAATTGTACTGAAAGAAATATACTGGATGATCCTTCAGCGGTATTTGATACATTGATGGTTTTCTGCTTCTTGAAAGTTCCTCACTGGTTTTCCATCTGTAACGCTAGATGTTTCCTTTCTTATTCCTTTGTGGAGTCCTCAGCCTCTTCCAAAATGTAAGTGGCTGTATTTCTTACATCCTTCTCTCCTCACCCTTGACCCTCTCATCCCCACCCCTTGTGCTCACGTCCCATCATTATGCTGAAGATTCCCAAATCTCTAACTCCATTAATCTGCCATTTAGATTGACATTCATGCATTCAAATATATATCTGGCATCTCGGTTTTCAACCAAAACTCAGTTTATGAAAAACAGAACTTATTGCCCAGCCTGTGCTCAAAGGAACAAATAGCCAAAATAAGAAAACATCTGCTCCTCTACCTTGATTCTCTCTCTCTGTGAATGTGTCAGGTGTTCACCCAGGTAGTCAAGTCAAAATCCTAGGTATTATTTTTACCACCTCCTCATTTACCCCCTAAGGCTAATCTTTCAGCAGGTCCTGTCATTCCTATCTCTAAACATCTCCCTCATCTACCCGCTTTTCTCCATCGCTCCTGTTGCTCCCACATTTCAGACCACTGCCATCCCTCATCTGAGATCCTGCAACAGCCTAACTGATCTTCCCGCCTTCAGCATTCTCTCTCTCCAGTCTGTTCTTCACTTTGGAGCCAGAGGGATCCTTCTCGAGTGAAGGGCTGCTGACGTGCCAATCTTTTCATCATTTAATAGCTCCCCATTTCTTTTAGGATGAAATTTAAACACCGACTTGGCTTACCTCTATTATCTTGTTCTCTACTGCTGCGTCCTCATCACCCATTCCTAACCTGAGCTTGGAATTTTCTCTCTTCTTTCCTTAAGGTGTTTTCTTTGAGGTATCATTATTCCTCTCTTTTTGCTTGACCAACACCTACATCTCTGTCACTATCCAGCTAATATATAATTTATAATATATTATAGTTTATAATATAATTCAGCAGTCCCCAACCTTTTTGGTGACAGAGACCGGTGCTCCTATGAGATTTTAATGCCTGATGATCTGAGGTGGAGCTGAGGTGGTGATGCTAGCCCTGGAGAGCAGCTGCAAATACAGATAAAATATCACTCACTGGCCCACTGCTCACCTCCTGTTGTGTGACCCGGTTCCAAACAGGCATAGACTGGTACTGGTCCGCAGCCTGGGAATTGGAGATCCCTGACATAATTTCCTCCACAAAGTCTTTTTTGATTCTCCAAACTAGGTTAGAGTCTACCATAACATTCTGTACCTCCTGTTAGAACTCTTATATCACTCAACTGTACCCTGTTAGACTAATTGCTCCTGTTCATTATTGGGTGAAAGGTTCATAAGGTCAAGGACTGTGTCCGCCGTAGTCATTAATTTACATTCTCAGGAAAAAAAAAAAACTGCAGGATAGAAGATCACAAACAGTATTGAATGAATGAAGAAGTTAAAGAGAGCCAACACCCATCTAAGTGCCAGAGTTGGCCCTTATTCTCCAAAAAGCATACATACAAGGTAGGATAGAGAATGAGCTTATAATAGTGAACATGAGACAGACTAGGAATCATGTGACAAGAGACTGAGGATGAGTCAATAATCTGAGCTGTGACAGTCCAAGAATTGATTCAACTTCGGCAGTATTAACATGAGCTACCATATTTGAAAGATGGAGGTGGAGGCTTCCTTATACTCTACACTGATCGTAGCACACCTGGAGTTCTGTGATCACTTCTGGACACTGGGTTCTGAGTATAATAGTCAGAGATAGCCAGAAGAAGCTGACTAGAAAGATGGAACTTCACTGAAAACTATAAGACATTAATGAGAGAAACTGAAGACACAAATAAATGGAAAAATATTCTATGCTCATGGATTAGAAGAATGAATACTGTTAAAATGTCTATACTACCCAAAGCAACCTGCGGATTCAATGCAATTTCTATCAAAATCCCAATGGCATTTTTCATAATCCCAAATTTTTTATGGAACCATAAAAGACCCTGAATAGCCAAAGAAATTTTGAGGAAGAAAAGCAAAGCAGGAGTTATCATGCTCCCAGATTTCAAACTATCTCACAAAACAGTATGGTAGGCATAAAAACAGACACATAGATGGATGGAACAGAACAGAGAGCCCAAGAATAAACCCACTTATAATGGATTATTTTGTGACAAAGAAGCCAAGAATATAAGGGAAAGAACAGTCTCTTCAATAAATAGTGTTGGAAAAACTGGACAGCCACATGCAAAAGAATGAAATTTGATCACTACTTTATACATTAATGAAAATTTGCCCAAAATGGATTAAAAACTTGAATGTAAGACCTGAAACTATAAAACTCCTAGAAGAAAATGTAAGGGGTAAACTCCTTGACTTCTTTCTTGGTGATGATTTTTCTTGGTGATGAGTTTTCTTAGATCTGACTCCAAAAGCAAAGGCAACAAAAGCAAAAATAAATAAGCAGGACTACATCAAAATAAAATCTAATGCATAGCAAAGGAAATTATCCATAAAACAAAAAGGCAAACCACTGACTAGAAGAAAATATTTGCAAATCACATATATGATAAAGGATTAATATCCAAAATATATAATGTCAAAGTCAGTAGCAAAGAAACAAACGATTTAATTTAAAAATGGGCAGAAGATACAAATAGACATTTTTCCAACAGGTACATGAAAAGATGCTCAACATCACTAATCAAACTATGTTACAATGCAAATTTAAAACTACAATGAGATATTACCTCACACCTGTTAGAATGGCTGTTATCCGAAAGACAACAAATAAGTGTTGGCAAGAATATGGAGAGAAGGGCACCCTTGTACACTGTTGGTGGGATTGTAAATTGGTGCAGCCACTGTAGAAAACAGTATGGAGTTTCCTCAAAAAATTAAAAATAGAACTACCATACGATCCATCAATTCCACCTCTGGGTATTTGTCCAAAAAATAAAAATAAAAACACTAACTCAAAAAGATATCTGCACCCCTATGTTCACTGGGATGAACGGGGAGTTAAATAAACCCTAACTCTTCTCATACCTTTTGCTAACTCCATCAAGGTGACATCACAAGAAAACAAAACCAAAATTAGACAATGAAACAAAAAAAAGAAAGAAAAGACATTCTGGCCACCCCAAGAGTGACAAAGTATTTTTCTCTTCTACATCAGCACTTTTTTTTCTCTCGCCAAGTCAACAAATGAGCTTGCTAATTGCCAGAGTTCCAAATTCCTGGTTTCACATTCATTCTGATTTGCACTTCAATGCCATTAGGGAAGATCACTGGAAAAGAACTTAGAGGATGAGTCTTCTGCTGGTACATAAGCCAGTGAGAAAGCCAAGTTTACTACTTATCAAGTGGATCAGTGTGAGAAGTAACTTACTGGCACTTACCAAAGAGAGATTTGTAAGGAGTCAGAAAAAGAAACACTTTTTAAAAATATTTCTGCTAGCCTCTGATTTGGGAGGTTCTTTGGGGAGAGAGCAGAGTAGAATCCTCTTACTCCGTGAGTTCTTCCTATGCTCTGTTTGACCCAGAGAGATACAAGCCATCTGAACCCGGGGGCTGCTGATACAAATGTACACAGGAACGTAACTGGGGTGAGGCAATGGTGGGCGGGAGGGACTGTGACCTCACTCTGACCAAAGGCGGCCTTCATTCAGCCAATTATGGCCACGTGTCATTGTAGGCCCAGTGTTACCTTATCCCATTTGTTTTTTTAAATCTAAGCTTCAGATTTTTATATAAAAACTCCCGCATGCCAATGTTGGCGATTATTTCAATTTTTGTAACACTGTACCAACTAAGTAAAACATATTTGAAATCCAAATTTAGCTCAGAGGCAACTGGTCCACAACTCTTGCTTTAAATAAACCAATTACGTGAAAATCTCGATTTTTGCAAATGTTTAAAAAGGGGGTATAATTATTGTTTGAAAAGATGTATCACAGATTCCTTTAGGGAACAAGTTCCAGTATTTAAAATGTTACTAGGTTCAAGGGAAACTTAATTTTAGACTCATTTTGAGTAATACATCAATTCCGTAAAATATCTAATTTGCACAGACAACCAAATCTTGCTTGGTTCTATCCTAGTTCTTTGAATTCAAAACTATTCTAATTAAATTTAACACTTCGCTCATACAACACACACGTGTAAAGATGGCCCTTAGGTGACAAGAAATTTTCAAGGTGCGGAAAAAACCAAGGCAGATGAGATTTGGTCCTGTAAGGGCTTATGTTCACAGCGGGTGTATGTGTAGTGGGGGTCATGTGGATGACAGAGTTGGCTTGAGTCCTGAATCTGATTAGCTCTATTACCTATTACTGGCTCTATTAATCTGTCTCAGTTGCAGTTTCCTCACTTGTAAAATGAAATAATTCCACCATTCTAAGAAGATGTCATTAGATATATGTGAAAGCAGGAGGCAAATAGGTGTTCAATAGTTAACTAAGTTAAATTTCTTGATAGTTCATTCTTTTATTTTATTAAGTAGAAAATTTTTGTTGCAAGTGACATAAACCCAATTTAAACTGGCTAGACAGCTTTTATTAAAAAAAAAAAAAAAAAAAAAAAAACACAAAAATAAATTATGTAAGCAAAAGAATTGTTGAATAACCAGACCACGGCAGGGGCAGGGTGCAGCAGGGAGGGCCCAGAATGGCATCGGGCTCTGTCCCCTCTCTGTTCTGTCACTAAAGTTCTGCTTCCTCCATATGACAGCGCAGATGCCCTGGACAGAGCCCAAGCATCACATTTCACAGCTTTCACCTCTGAAGATGGCCTGCTTCTTATTTTAGTGTCATTTTGAAGAGGGCCAGGGAAGGACCTTGATAGGCGTGATTTGGGCCAGCACCCACCTCCAGAGCAATCGCCGAAGACTGCAGAGGTGGATGATATGAACACGTGGACGTTCCCTATAACCACATGGGCGCTTGGAGAAGAAATGGTCCCGAGGAGAAGGGGAGGTGCCAGTTTTGTGAGAAGGGAAGGCTGTTGGACAGACACGATGGCCAATGACTTCAGCCCTTTGGAGTGGGCCCAAAACACAGACAACTGGGCTCCTCTCCCACAAGAATATCTACTGTATGGACAGCTGGTGATTTTAGGAAATGCAAGTGCTTTTAGGAAGAGGAGATAGCTTCTGGACAATCAAGAAATGACTAATATCTACCACTTATTTATCATATTATGATGTTCCACACTGATAAGTTGAGCCCAGGGTTTCTGCTCTTGGCTAGTATAACTCTCCAGCTATCATGCCTTCTAGAGGTCCCTTCTCTTCCTATGTCCCCTCCTTACTGTGGGATTTTCTACCTGACAAGCCCACCAATCCCTAAGCATACGGTCTTTACTTCCTGCCTCTCCTGGTGCATATCAATAATATTGGACATTGAAGTAGTTATCAAACACTTTCCCATAATTATCTAATTATTAGATGCTCACAGTACCTCCACAAGAGGTAGGATAAATATTACTATCCCATTTTACAAATGAAATAACTCTAAATCAGATCACAGAATTTAACGAAGATCTAAGCCTACTATATAATTTTTATGTGAAATCATATGCTGAGGCTGAGGTGCTATTTCTACTAGACTTGTAAGTTCCTTTAAGAACTAGAATCTCCTTGAGCACTGAGCACACAATGAGATTGGAGGTGTGGCAAGTTGTCAATAGATGGTCTCATAGTTGTCTTCTTTACCCCCAAACCATCCCAAGCTACAGGTTCAGAATGCTCTGGAGATGTGCCCATGTGACGCTCCACAAATCCAGAATCCCATGAGCCCGTGTGCAGGGATAATACACTGACCATCAGCATTTCTAACTGCACAAAGTGTCCCATGGGATGCTACTTTCACGCATTTATAAGTTTTACTGAGGTGGAATTAACACACTACAAACTACACATTTACAGTGCTGGATCTGATGTTTAACATTTTAAACACGATCACATCAAGCCATCCCTTCATTCAAGAAGTGAAGCTGTCGCTAAGTGCAATCAAGATACGGAACATGTTTCACTCCCCAAAATTTCTTCCTGCCTCTTTGTAATCCCTCCTCATGCCCTTCTTCCCATCTTTACCCCCAAGAAAGCATGGATCTGCTTCTGTCACTATACGTTAGTTTGCATTTTCTGGATTTGTATACAAATGGAGTCACACAGTATGTACTCTTTTCCTGGCTTCTATCACTCGACATAGTTATTTTGAGATTCATCATGGTGCTACATGTAACAGTGGTTCATTCCTTTTTATTGATGGGTGGCATTTCATTGTGTGGATAGACCACAATTTGTTCATCTACTCACCTGTTGGACATTTGGGCTGTTTCCAATTTAGGGCTATTGTAAATTAATCGGATACGAGCAGTGAACAAGTTGTAGTATGGACATATGCTTTTATTTTGGGGGAAAATACCTAGGAGTAAAATAGCAGGTACATCTTTAACTTTTTCAGAAACTGCTATATTGTTTTCCAAAGCGATAACTACACTATTTTTACATTTCCACAGCAGTGTCTGAGGGTTCCAGTTTATTCGCATCTTTGCCTTGCTTGCTATGCTCAGTCTGTTATTTTAACCACTCTAAAAGGTGTGTAGTGGCATTTCATTTGGTTTTAATTTGCATTTTCCTAATGACTAACAATGTTGAGCATCTTTTCATGCATTTTTAACAGTGTCATCTGTATATAACTTTGCTGAGGTGTCAGTGCAAATACTTTGCCTTTTTAAATATCTGGCTATTCTCTTATTGAGTTTTGGGAATTCTTTAGATATTCTAAGTCTTTTATCAGACATGAACTCTGAAAATATAGTTTCCCAATGTGTGGCTTTTTAATTGTCTTAATATCTTTCAAGAGGCAGTTTTTAAAATTTTGATGAAGTTCAATTCATTGTTATTTCACAGGTTGTGCTTTTGATGCCAGACATTTTGAACCTTTGGAAATTTGTTTGTAACTTAAAGCAGAAAATGGGAGAGAATGAGGTGGGAGAGATTAGGGAGGGAAAAGGATTTATTAAAATTAACCAGGGATTTGGATGTAGCTAGCAAACCTATTCCAAAGGGATCATTACAGTGCATTATTCTGTGGGACACACACACACACACACACACACACACACACACACACACACACACACACACACAGAGCTATTTAAACATTTTCCAGAAGAAATGAAAACATTTCCAAAAGGCGCTTCTGTCTAGTGTTGCCTTTATTTTATTATTATTTTTGGCTCCTTTGTTTTTTTTCTTGACACAGATAATTAAGAGGTTAATTTGGATTCAGAGCACTTATGTCCCAAATATGGTCCTTTTGACATTCCTAGAAGTATTCGGCCAAGACTGACTGAAATTCTGCGTTGATGACGATTAGTGATCCCAAGACAGCCCATCTCAGTAACGCTCGGCAGTGTAGGGAGTGCGCTATGTCGGGCTCTTGGAGGAGCACAAAGATGCTCTGTTGCCGGGGTGCCCTTGTAGAATCAGGGAAGTTCACGGTGTTAGCACACGTGTGACCGCACACATGCTAGACAGCGGGGCAAGGCCCCGGGAGCCCCGTGCTGCACCTGCACCATGGGATCATTAGGCAGTGTTTTCATCTGACTCCTGATGACATGACCATCTGACCGTGGGCCTCACTGGGGGGCATCCAGATGCTCGGCGGGCATCCAGGCTACCTGGCCGTGTTACAGTCAATCAGTCCAACCCCTCTGGAGCCCAGAGGCAAACCTGAAAGCTCAGTGCACGCTCGGTGGTGTCTTGCAGCATCTTGCAGCACGTTGCAGCTTCCTGCGTGGGATGTGGCTGCAAATGAGCAATGCTGTCTGAGTCCTGCTGCCAGCCTGAACAAAAATGCAGACAGGGCTTGGCAGCTGGGATCTCCCTGCAGTGCTGCTGAAGCCTGGGGTTTCCCCAAAGGCCCTGGTGTAGCAGGAGCAAGTAGTCTGGTGAGGTGACCCCTAACGGAAGCACACACCGGTTCGGATTAATCTGCACTGAGAGGGATTGTCTGGAAGTGCCCAGGGGCATGGCTGTGTCGACATTTTTGCAGACCAACGTTCATCACACACGAGCCTATTTTCCCTCCTGGGGTGGAGAAATGATGTTCGACTGAGAACCGTTATCCACAGCCAGGGTTTATATCACCACTGTCTTCCTCCTGGATTATAAGTAACCAGGATGGATATATCGCAGAAATTATCTGATCGAAAGAGGTTGAGCGGAGGAGGAAAAGGAATAAGATCCATATTTCTGACAAACAGCTATAGTATAGCAGGGCACTCTCTGGCGGAAGCAAACTTTCTTCAGTCCAGAAATAATCTTGGAGCCCAGAAGGTGCTCCACAAGGTCATGCTACAGCTGGTAAATTTCCTCCTCATTCCTGAGGTTTCCACCAAAATATTTCACTGAATTTGGGGAGGCAAACTGGGGGAGGGGGACTTAGTTTGGGGGAAGAAATCATTTTGCAGGCCCTAGGAGAATCTGTGCCAAGAAACAAGACATGGATTTCCAGACAATAATACTGGGTAAAGTATGACTAATGAGTCTAAGAAAGATGCCCTGAGTGGAAAGAAGTGAGTCTTTGAAGACTTGGAAAACCAAAGGAAAAATGTCCAGTTGGGCGTTTGGTCACTGGGCTGCAGAGCTGCCAAGATGCCCTGGAAAGGCAGGCTTGAGACCCTCATGGAAAAGTCACCTCCATGAAGGTGTCCTGAGGGAAGGAAGGGACTAACCACAGATTGAAGGCCTATGTGTGCTGGACAATGAGTACTGAGAGGGATCCGAGCTCCGATGATCCTGCACAAATTACAGGCAGCACCTCCCCTCATCCAAACAATAACGCTGTGAAGCAGGCGTGCTTTTCCCCACTTTTAAACTGATGCTTACGAGACTTTCCTTAATTCATTCACTGACCCCAACTAACCGGGGAGCTTCTATGTGTCAGCACTCTGATGGTGACTGGAGATAGAAAGGTGAACGAGACACAGTCCCTGACTGTCAAGAGCTCATGTTCAAAGTGGCCCATGAGGACAGACGTGTCAACAGCAAAACTACAATACAGTGCTCTGTCATATATTGTTTTAGTTCAACTGTTCACTCGATTTGAGTAGCAGTGCAGTGTTACATAAAAAGCAAGACTAGAGAAAGGAGAGATAATTTGGTCTGAAAGGCAAAGGGATTATCCAGGCACAGGGAGGAAAAGCTCTTTGCAGACAGAGTCCCAAATTATTATCTCAGAATGGATTTTGAGCCTGGCTCTGTCTGATAGGGAAGTCCGTGCCTTTCTGCTGCACCAACTACTAGGGACCCAGGCTTGGAAATCCCAGAGTTTCCAGAACCTGGCTGCCTCTGAAGGAACGGTAATAACTCCAGGCAGAGAAGAGGCCCAGGCTTCCAGGAGGCAAGATAAGCCCGGACTACGTTTCTAAACTGGTAGACCATGATTCACTCCTGAGCATCAGATTCTAAGCGCCCCTGAAACTAAGACAACCACAACCAGAATTCTCATGAGGGTCGAAAACAGTTCCCTCCACAAAAACTGATGAGTTACTTCTTAGCACTTTGAGGTTCTTAGCGGTTAATGAGCGCTGATATTAATTGAAAGCTTACTAAGCACCAAGTATTATTCTTAATCTTTAGGTATATAAATTCATTCAATATATGGAGGTAGTTAACTATATTCCCCATTTAATAGATGAGGAAAACGAGGCACAAATGAGAAGAAAAGTTGAGCTGATGTGGACCCAGGTACCGAGGCTGTGGCGCTCTGCTGCATGAGGCCCAGAACGGGAACTGTTAAGAGAAGGTCTAGAAATCAGGATGGGACAGCTCTCGGCACATCACTTGAATCAGAGTAATGCACCAAATTTGGACAAAGACCCTCATTTTCCAAATTTTGTGAAACTCCCACAATCGTAGGTACCAAGTAGCTAGAGGTGGCAATACAGCGAGACAGTGAGCAAAGGACAGCATAGCATTTCCACATTTCATAGTACTCAGATGCTAAGATACATCTGGTTAGCACTTCAGCCACCCTTGACTGCCCTTGACCCTGAAGAGAACCTGAGAAGACACCTGGTAGTGGAACCCCACTCTCCTGCCACATACACCCCACCTTGGGTGTTAGTCCTTTGGGATACTTTCTTCCTTTTTCAGCAAAGAGCGATTAGCTCCAGATGCCACGAATTCCCTCAAGAAGGCTTTGCTATGGCCAGAGTCTTATGCTCATTAGACATGCTGTCCTAGGTAGACTGCCTTTAGTATAAACAGATGGCTATTTGACCCATGGAATAGCACTGCGGGCTTATCGACCTCCACCCAGAGGGGAGCAACCGAGGCTTCCGCAAGAGATGGTGGTCCTTTTCAGGGATTAAAAGTCATGTAAGTCCCAGGCAATTCTCACTCCCTCCCCACTAGAGGGACAAAGATGTCAACTGCTTCCTAGTTGCCCTTGGTTCGACTCATGTTTTCGTCTTTCTCCAGACCCAGGAAGGTGTTTCAAAACATAGATTTTATTGTTATTCAGGGCCAACAGACCAAGACATGACTGCCATTGAAAAGAAAGTCTGCTATACTCGCAGCTCCCGAGAGGGCACACGCCATGCTGTAGGAGGGCCACATGGAGAAGTACCAGGGTCAGTCAGGAGATGAAAGGAGAGGGAACACACGAGCAAGAGGGTTTCCATGGAGAAAACAACAGTGAGGCAGGAAGAGCTGGCCATTAGTATTGTCTAGCTTGAATCACGTGGGCAAGCTCTAGGGCATAGGTACCTCATTGTCTGATATCTGACCCTAGAGAGATTAGAGCAGGGGGACAGTGGCCCAGAGAGTGAAAGCCAGACAGAGGAGGTGACTGGGGGTGTGGGCTATGGATTGGTTGATTTGCAATCAAATCCACACTTGTAGGCCAGCCTTTAACTGTCTGTAGGAACTGGCAGAACCCTGGGAGGGACAGTTCCTCCAGGGTAGGAAAGGCCCCAGGATGACAAAGCATGAAACAGAAACTAGAAAACATGGTTTTTACACATAGAAAGCTGCTGGAGTCCGCTCTGCCACCTCTGTCCAAGGTCCTGCCTTAAGTGGCTTTTACCAGACGTAGGTACTCTGACTCATTTTGGGAACACTCCATTTTCTCTGCTTTGCATCTAAAAATTAAAATATCCAAATTCGGCAGTAGGTTTGGAACTCACACAGCTTTGTATGTGAAGCTGGTTTCCCTGGATCAAACATAACTTCTTTCCAAGAAGGATTTTTAAGTCTCTCTAAACTGCTAAAAATGGGGTTATGGATCCCTAGGCCACTTACAAATAGCCAACTGGTTCAACAAATTGTGAGTCAACTGCTGAGAAAGCCATCAAACGCAACAGCAGCCAGTCCACACAGCTCACCTTAAAAGTTACAACGACGAGGCCAAAGCCAGGTATTCTTCATACCAGTAGTTCCCAGCCCCAGCTGCAAACTAGAATCACCAGGAGAGCTTTTAAAACAGAACAATTAAATCAACATCTTTGAAGATGTGGCCTGGGTAGAAATAGTTTTCAAAAATTCTCTATGTAAGTCTAATGTTCATGCAGCATTGAAAAGCACTGTCCTATAACTGAATTATTAAACAATTTGACCATGGGTCATTAGAATGGCTGGGGAATACAAATGGATGATATAGAATTAAAGCTGGGTCCATCTGGAGCCATCTTGATTTTGTGACAGAGTTCCTGCCCTGAAGGAGCCCAGTCTGAGGCACTCAGCGTCTGCTGCTTCCTCCACCACTGTCCACCTTCTCCCTCATGAGACTAACCAGACTGAACTGAAAGAATATCCTATTACCCCCCATCACCTTGTGAAAACAAAAGATTGCTGGAGGCTCTGGTAGACGCCGAGAAGCACGTTTTCAACCCATGTGCCACTCAGGTGAGAAACTGGACACCTACCCTCCAGCCGTGAGACACATCTCGGCCTGCGATGGAGTGTGAGCGCCGTGCCAAGGGGGAATGGAGGCCTCGGCCTCAGGCCCAGCAGGCCTGTTCCTTGTGCGCCTCCCAGACCCCTGGCTGAGCTCTGTGCAGCCTAATTGTTGGGGGAAGCTGTGGCAGAGCTGTTTACCCACATCAGCTCTGTCCTGCTGCCCTTGTTTCCATAGGTACCAGGAAGAGAAGGCAATGTTGCGCAGCTGTCCTCAGGGTTTCCATAAAATCCAGGGGCGGGGAGGATGCGCTCCAGTGAGCCGATCCGTCTCCCGATAGAGGTATGACTCAGGAAATCTCTGCAATGGGAATGTCTTCCTCGCTCAACTGACTGGGTCCTCAGGTTTGCTTCTGATATAGGCCCTTTCTCCCCTTCAGAGGACGGATGGCCACGTGGATGGCTCTCCAAGCCCAGCTAGGCCTGGTGGGGGCGATCATCCTGACAGGACTACACTTTGCAAATGGTTCGCCCGTCTGACCCCCAAGGCCAGGCCAGATTGGCGCTGAGGCAGGCTTCTGGGGGATATGGGAGGGCAATGGCATAACTGAGCTGATTTACAGAGGGCCTGCCAGCTCCCCGAGTCTGGGCTGCTCTACATAATAATGAAAACTCAATCAGCCCAGGGCTGGAGGCAGCCAGGTCCCTTACCATCTCAGGCCAAAGTGCTCAGATGGGCATAGCTCATTAGCCAGGAGAAAAAAATGATCTAAACTGAATAAATTTAACCTTGGCCCAAGAGCCAGAAATTGGCTATGTAAGAAACACCCTCAGGAAGTAATGTGATGGACTGCAGACTGCAGAACTCTGTCTTCATGGCACCCATGGCCTGGGGCCCTTAAAACTCTTTGACGAGGGGGAGGTACTTCTCTAGGCAGCACCTGAGGCCCTGCTGGGCTGGGCACACTTCCTGTGGAGCCTGCAGAGGAAGGGCCACCTGGGACTCGGGACAGGCAACCCTCTGATGGGCTGGAGGAATGAGCCTCCTGTCAGTGCTGGGCTAGGAGCTCGCCCTGCACCCCCAGCTCTGTGGCCCAGTGCCTTCACAGAGCTTCACAAAGCCCTCCAGGGACACTGCCTTGTGGGACCTTCTCTAAACCCCAGTGGGCCACGTAAGGCTGTGTATTGGTTTCCTAGGGCTTGCCATAATGAAGTGCCACAGACTGGGTGTCTGAAAACAACAAAATTTATCGTTTTACAGTTCTGGAGGCCAGAAGTCTGAAATCAAGATGTGGACAGGGTTGGTTCCACAGAGACTCAGGGAGAATCTGTTCCATGCTTGTCCCCTCGCTCCTGGGGCTGGTGGCAATACCTGCCATCCCCTGGCCAACACACATATCATTCCACTCTCCGCCTCTGTCTTTCCTTGGCCTCTTTCTCTGGTTTCTCCTCTGTGTCTCTGTCTCCTTTTCTGTCTCTTATGGGACAGCCACCATTGGATGTAGGGCCTATCCTAATCCAGGGAGACCGTGAGATCCTTACCTTAATCACATATGCAAAGACCTTTATCCAAATAAAGGCACATTCTGAGGTTCATATATGTTGGGGGCCGTTATTCAACTCACCACAGACTGACATTACAATTATTACATAGCTAGGGAAAACAAGGCTCCAGGAGGTTCAACTACCCAAATCACAAAACTATTGATGGACGTGCCAGAATTGGGAGAGAGAGGACAGAGCATATCGTATCTCCGGGGATGCTGAGGCACGACGGTTCCCAGCCACTTGTTTGAGCTGTAAGAGCACCTCAACTTACGCGCTGTTAATTGTAGATGAAACGAGCACCGTTAACAATTACGGGGAGACGTCAACACCATCTCACCTCTACACGCTTTCAGTTGCCCAGCTGCTTAAACAGAAGTTCCTCCTCAGTTTGCAGGTGGTTCCTTTAAAGCTAACATCTCTGAGGACATACCTATGTTCGGGTTACTTATTTATATTGCTGTGATGGACATTTATGGAGTATCTGTTTTATGTCAGCCACTGTTCTGCGGGGCACAGAGATGACGATGTGTCAGATGCAGCCCCTGTCTGCACGATGTTTTCTGTCTGGTGATGAATGCAGACCTCTGAAGTCCACAACAGAGACGAGGGTAACGAGATGTTCCAAAGACCGAGGATGGAGCCAGTAGTTGCGCTCCAGGGCGGGGCCCATGAAGAAAGCTTACATGAAGTCTGGAAGAAGAAGTAGTGTTCCCTCAGGGAGATACATAGGGAGAAGATTCTAGATCAAGAGAATAACACGTGCAATGGTAATTGCAAGTGAGTAAACAGGGATTTAGGGGGAGGAGGAGTAACTATTAAAACATTGAGAAGGTAAGCAAGGGCCATTTTGTAACTGACCTTACATGCCAGACTCTAAACCACAGGAAACCACTGATGAGCTTCAAGCAGGGTGAAGTGTGTATGTAAATAGACTTGCATTTTTAAAAGATCCAGCAGCAGAATGGAAAATGTGAGTAGAGGGCTCGTTGGGAGACAAGGAGGCCATTGAGAGGCTTTGCAATAGTCCAGTTGTCAATGCTTAGAGCCTGAAGGGACACGTGGCTTTGGAGATGGAGAGGAGGCATAAACTGGAAAAGTGCTTGTTGGTGTCTGTCCTGAACCCCACTAGGCTGAGTTCCTGTCCTCTTTCATGCTCTCACGGCACCCCTAGATAACATATTGCTCCCATACCACATTACACCATACTTTCGGTTTACAAGTCTGCTTCCATCGTTAATCATGGGTTTCCTGAGACTCTGCCTTATTCATCTTTGTTTCTCAGAACCTAACAGAGATGTCCAATAAATACATATTGATTCAATTTTTAATGAGGCAGAACTAACAAGAACTGGTGATTAGATGTGGAGAGTGAGGAAGAATGGGGGAGGCTAGAATGACCCTGAAGGCCTCACCTGTGTGGCTGGGGAGATGGTACCATCATGAGTACAAGAAAGACTGAGAGCTTTGGCTTGCCGGGGCTTATTGTGGCTATTGTTAGTGCTTCAAGGAAAGAAATTTCATCAGATCCAGCTTGGTACTGTGCGTCATAAATACTTCATAAATTTTAAGGCTGAATTGCCTGATGGAGGAAAATCTATCACCTAATGGCTAAACATCACTGGACTGGGTTTCAGAAGAACTGGGCTCTACCCCACCACTCTGACCCTCTGGGCTCAGAGAGGTCCAGCCTCTCTGCCCGGACAGCCATGCTTGCAAGCCCAAATGCTTCAAATGCCACCTCCTCCTGGGAGCCTTCCCTGACCTCCCAGTTTGATGTAATCTCCACTTCTTCAGATAGTCACAGGCTTTCTCCCCCAACCCCTGCACCTCTCATGATACCTTCGTCACTCTCCACTTTTTATTCTATTGCAGGATGTGCATGTCCTGACTCTGAAATTAAAACTACCAAGAGCAGGATTCATGGTAGATTCATTTACCGACAGTGTGGCACATAATACCGTTTTCAATAATTTGCTGCATGGATGAATGAAACTCATTAAAAGGTGGGAGAAGGGATCTCGAAGACTCCTCCCAGTTTTTATATTTATTTGGCAATCATTGCCTGGTCTGGGGGATGAGCCTGGTGGCAGGGGAAGAGGAAGGGAGATTTCTGGGGAAAGAGGACTCAGGCCTTGTTATAAGCCAGGGCAACCCGCAGGAAATCGCGGCCATTTCCCTGATGCTCCCCCGCCCACGGCACCCCCAGCTTAGAGAATAACAGGATGAGAATCTGCTCCATTAAGTCCAGAAAAAAATGGACCATGACATTCAGGATGGACAGGTTGCTCGTTCCCTTAAAGCCTCTGGGAATTTCCTCGTTGGCTGCTCCCCTTCTAGGCAACAAATATGCTTCCAGTTTACAGCCTACTGAGCCTCTGGTTTGGCTTAGTGGTTTATTTCAGCGTCCAATTATCCAAATAGACTCTGACAAGGATTCCCTGGGATGGTAAGGGCCACATCCCCCTAACCCCTACCAGCACCCTTGCGGAGCGGAGCGGAGCGGAGCCTGCCGGGTCCATGAAACACGCCCCCTAGCGCTGCTCCTAAATCAGTGCCTGTGGGGGCGGCTGACAGTGCGCAGGCTCCTCCCTGCTGGGAGGGCTCCCATTTGTAATCGACTAAAATACTCAGCGCTGCGGTGACTCATGCCCGCCTGATATTTGCCTAATTAATTCTGGCTCTTAAATTCCCGCTCTCTCGTCTGTGAAGGGGCTGGCCGGGAGCTGTGGGGGAGTGGGATCCATCTAGAGCTCCAGGTGAATGGCTGGCAGAGCCAGCAAAGGACCTGCAGCCAGGAAGGGGCTCCCCTGGGAGAACGGTGGGCTGCAGGAGCCCTGCCAGCTCGCCAAGGAAACTGCTGGGACCGCTGACATTTCTGCAGCCCTGCTGAGGAGGCCTGGGCAAGGCAGGGGTGCAGAAGGGCCTGCGGGAGGATGCCAGAGGCTGGCGGCTGCCCTCTTGCTATTGATCACTATCAACACAAATGCCCTCCGGGCAGCTTGGCATTGCTAGGGGAAGCTGAGGGTCTGGCATGTATCCATTAGAGGCAGGAGACCAGTGGGGAGGCCTTCCCTCTGCAGCATGACCTGTGGCCTGGCTGTCACTCCATGTGAGGGTGTTTTGATGGAGCTAGAGATGCGTTAGAATGCTGCAGAGGGAGTTTAGGCCTCAGCAAGGAGTTTTTAAACTTTTGTTTACGTTATAATCATCTAGGAAGCTTGTGAAAATGCAAACCCCTAGGCTCCATCTGCCCCTCAAAGATTCCTTGCAGGTGTTATAAGCTCTGAGGTGATTCTGATACAAGCAGCCCCTGCAGCAGCTCAGACACACCAGGAGGGAGAGTGGGACCAAATGGTCATCCGTGGCAAGGTTTCCCTTCCACAAGCACTGCCAGCCTCCTTTGATAGTGCTGCCAATTTTCTCTAAACTCACGGGGAGAACCCCAACAGCGGATTTATGCAACTGCAATTCCCTCCTCCAGGCACTCTGTGCCTGGGACACTGGATAAACACACGTCCCTAGGCAGACAGACTGCTGATCCTCAGAGGCAGGGCCTCTAACTCAGCTAAGCACAACCTGACATCACGCCCTGACCCCATCACCTCACTATTTCCCGGGGCAAAGTTTTACATCCCTTTGTCACTTTCCCCAACTCTGCCTACACCACCTGCCCACTCCACTCTGCAAACAGCTTGAGCTTCCGCTTCACAGCAAAATAAAAGTCCTTTGGGTAGAAATGCATTTTCTCCCAAAGCTACTTAGAATCGTAGCTGCACAAGCACCCAGCCTTCCTTCTAGTCTCAGGGAGGAGAGCTGTCACTCTCCTTCACCGGCGTCTTAACCTCTCCTCTCGCCCATATTTATTGTCTCTCTGCCCTTCACATGTGCACGTGTCTGAGTCTCTCCACCTTAAAAATTCCCCCTCAGCCCTGTGCCCTCCCATCACCACTCGGGGACTTTTCTTTCCTTCACCAACTTACTCTTTTCTCTACTTTTCACCTCCTCTATTTGTTATACTCCAGCTTTCTCACTATTTTTCTGAAATTGCTCTCATCAAGTTAGAAAACGATCTTCCATTGCCAAGTACAACAGACACTCCCCTCTCTCTCACTTGGCTTCCGGGCCGCTCTCGAACCTGTTTGGGTCTTCCTTCTTGAAACTGTCTTCCTCCCTAGCCGCACTGCCTGTTGGTTTTCTTCCTATTTCTCTGACTGCTGCACCTCGTTTTCCTTCCCAGAGTCTTTTCTTTCCCCGAGTTCCATTCTCATCTCACACACTCTAGTGGCTTCAACCACCATCCGCATCCCGATGTCTCCAAAGACCTGCTCCACAAGCTCGGATGTTTTCTGTGGCTTATTGGATATCTCCTCTCAGATGCCTAACAGAGAACTTTAAAGTCGTGTCTAAAACAGAACTTACCACTCCTTCATCCCTGCCATTTTTACACTAGAACGTATAACTTTTCCTATATTTTATAACTCAGTGTTTCTCTAAGGTTTTGACTTGTTTTTATGTCCTGGCATAAATGTCACCTTTTCAGAGAAGGTTCTCCAACTACCTTACCTAATATAGCAGCCCTGTACCCCCTTCCATTAAATTCCATCCCCTTACGCTGTTTTCTTCAGACCACATTGCTACTTAAATATTATTATTTATTGCATACATTTTATGTGTTTTATTCTCAGACTCTCCCACTTAAAGGCTCTGCAAAGGCCGAGAATTTGTCTCATTCACTGCAGCATCTCCAGCACCTAGACTGAGGCCTGGCACACAGTGTTTGTTGAGGGAATGAAAGAAAACATAGTCCAGTAAAATTCCCTTGGGGTGTTTTGAAAATGCAGGTGCCTGGGCTCAGTTCCACCTACTAAATCAGAATCTTTCAGGATGGAGTTCAGGGATTAGCATGCTAAAAAGCTAAGTGAATTCTTGTAAGAACTATTTCCTAACAGGATGAATGCCACACGAACCTGCACATTCCTTCCCCCTTACTTCTCGCAGGTCTGTCATAAGCACACCCTACATTTCTCTCTTCTTGTCATCTTGTCTCTCATCCTAATGTTTTCAGCATCACTTAGATGTGTACCCTCCTTCGTATTTGCCAGTCACTACCTTCACACCATTACCATTTTCGTCAGTTTCCCAGAGATATTTCTAACTGATATCTCTACCTCCAGTCTTTACCTAATGCAGTCCATTTTTCTATTCTTCCCTCTGACTGAACTTTCTAAAATGAAATAACACCACATTATTCCCCCCCTAAAAAACCTTTCGTCCATTCCTTACTGCCTTTGAATTTAGGCTCAAAATCATCAGCGTGTCCTGGCTGCCACATATGTCCAGTGTCACCCTTCCTGAGTGAACCTTATCCAATCACACCAGACAACTGGCATAACGATTGACCATCTCCCCTCATAGATATGCGTATTTATAACTGCTGCTCCTTCTGTCAGAATGCGCTTCTCTCTGCTCTTCCCCCTAGCCAAGCCCAATTAGTCACATCCTCCCAGTCAGGGCTGGGTCCTCTCTGAGTCCAGTGCACTTCTAGGTCACAGCTGAACTGCAGCGGCTTCTTCCACTAAGCTGTTGGTCTCTTAAATGTAGGACTGTGCCTTTCAGCTCTGCATCCTCAGAACCTACAGGCTGGGCGGTGCTAAAGCCCATCACCCAGCCTGGGAAAGCCCCCTGGGCACATCTGTCCCCAAACCCACATTTACATTGGTAGCTTGTAATCAGCCATGGTGAGAATATTTATACCACGGAGACTGCCAAATGCTATGAATCCGGGCTTTTTTTTCTGGAGAGCTGGTTATTAAACATTTACCAGCATACCACTGCCCACAGGGAAACAATCTAACACCCAGTGAACACTCAGCTCAATCAGTGTTTGCTGTGTGAGTGAAGGAACATATGAGGGAATAAAAATTTCGAGAGTCAAAACTGTCTTCTTGAAATTTCCAGCTTCATGGGTTTTGTTTTGGTTTTTTTTGTATGACACATTACCCGACTATTCTTTCATTAAAAAAAAAAAAAAAAAAAAAAAGATTTAAATGAAATACATAGCTGTAGTGTTCCTTCCTAGTCTCCTATTTTTCGTACTAAAGTGCCTCGATTCTCTGAGTTGTTCCTTAGGGACCTCGCCACACTGGCAGACATCCCTTCCTGACACTGAAGCCCAAGATGTGAGCTGTGCTCACGCAGACATGCCCATGTGCATGTGCCACGTACACACACACAATTCCATCATATGCTTGTGCACAAAGTGGATATTGGAGCAAAATGCCAGTTTTCACATATATCCTTATGAGTTTTAGCTTCTATTTCCCAGCCTCAGTACTCGAACCTATTGAGATGCTATTTCATCTTGATTCTGTCATCTCTCAATGTTTATTTCTGCTCTGGCATCTGGGTTATGAATTATGCATCAGAGATTCTTGAGTGGGCAATAGAAAAGGAACTCTGGGAAGGAAACAAGCTAACATTCATTGAGCAATGCCTTCTATGTATGCTCAAGGTATTCGGCAAAATATTTTCATGTGTTTTGCCCTCTTGAATCCTAGTAGCCACCTGCAAGGTAAGTATGGATGGCACGTTTTAACAGATGAAGACCTCGCGGTGCCTCAAGGAGTTAAAGAACTTGTGCAAGGTAAAGCGGAGCTGGAATTGGGACCCATGCCTGTCTGTCTTAAGTCTATATTCTGGCTCTATGTACGCCACTGCACTGCTTCCCAGAAAATATTACTAATAACTAATATTAGCATTCATGAAATGCTTTCACAGCTATTTCCTCTTGGGATGCTGACAACTTCATGAGGCAGTTTCTGCTTCCCTGCTCTTTGGGAGTCTTATTTCTTTGGATAAATTCAGATAATCTCCTCCGAGTGATCAGGGAATGGTCCATGGTGCCTGACCACAAGGTAGACTGTCACATGGGTGAACCATCGCTGCCCTCAAGCCATGAGAGTGGTAATAAAACTAACACTCTCTTTGTAGCATGTGTCAGGCACTTATGTGGCAAGTTCTCTGTGAACCTCGCTGTTTGCATGTTCTTGAGTAACATTCACAGCCAGCATATGAGGTAGGAATTGCTATTTTTTTTTTTTATTTTCTAAGTGTTAACTGAAGCCTCAAGAGGTTAATTTGCCAGCCCCAAATCACAGCTAAGTAGAGGCAGAGCTGGGACTGGTGTCCAGTGTGCCTGACTTCTGCACCCGTGTCCTCAGACGTGACGCTCGAGGGCCTGCCTCACCCGAAGGAGCAGAGAAGCTCAGACTGTCTCACAGGCCACATGGAAAATTCCTGGCCTCGCTCAACCTCTTCTCTAAGATTCTCTGGGTTTTTTAAGGGCAACTCATGTATTTGCAATTCAGTAACATTCAGATCCTTGTCCAAGTTTCATTTTTTGTTTAAATCTATGATAAGAAGGAAAATAAGCAAAAGAAGAAAAGAAGAGGATGGAAGATCTGTGCCTCTCCATTCCAGAGCCACGATATTTTTCTCTCCCAAGGTTGCTTGACTGGCTGTGAGAGTCTAGTTCCTTCTAGCATGAGCAAAATGATGATGTCAAAATAGTCAATCACCCAGGCTCGCAAAGCTACCGGATTCCATGTTGGCATTCCACATGTCAGTGATCAAAGTAGACCAAGAGATTCCTGGCAGGTTTATTTCCCTAGACAGATGTATAACCCCATCCACTCCAAAGGAAATGGTATTTTTCCCCTTCACTTGCTCTCTCTTACAGTCTCGCTCCTGGACAGGTCCTGCCTAAACACTGTCACCACAGTAAGTGGTGAGCTGTCGTGCTAAATAAAGTGTCATACTGCAGGGGGCCTTAGCTGCTCACAGGAGCCTGAGTTCATAAGAAACAACTCTTCTGAAGCCAGAATAGCTAAGCAGAGAGAAATACTGCTAAGCTTGGGTGTTTGGTCCAGACTAACTCCTTTAAGGCCCTTCTTATTTTGTTCTTATCTCACCTATCACATTAGATGTACATAATTGGCCCCCGGGTATGGTTTTGGTACCTCCTATCTGATTCTGCCACATAGCCTGGCCCCGCCTGCTCACACCGCCTGGATTCAGGCTCCTTCCAGCTTCATTTGCTTCTAAAGACCTTCCTAGCTTAGTGGACCTTCAGTGGTTCAGGCTGCTATCCCAGGCTGACTTTCCACAATCCAGATTCTCCAACTGAAAGGTCACAGTTCCAACGTGTTAATGCTGCTACTGGGTGACTTCTTGGTCACCAGTGTGAATTCTGCTTCTTGACTTCCTGCCTAGTGGGAAAGAGGCAGACTTATTGTACAAGGAGGGTGCCCTACACTTCTATTGCTGGCTAGATTCCCAGCAGAGACACCTAACCAGACCTCTGTTTACGTCACTAAAGGCCCTACAAGCTACTGGAGGCTCTTCAACTCAGGCCAGCTTCGGGTGGCTCTACTTTCATTAGAACAAGCTTGGTAAGTGTGTTCTAGGGCCAAGGAACATTCAAGGAGGTTTGAGAGGATACGACACTCACTCCTGATCACACCTCAGCCCCAGACATGAGATGGTGATCAGAGACTCCCACCCTTCCAGAACCATGACACCATGCTTGCCTTCACTCAATGACAAAAACAACCCAACTTACTCCCATCCCAAGGCCACCTTTAGTTTCAGACCTTGCTGCACTGTTCTTGATGTGCCCTGCTGCATGTCCCAGGTTTGAAGGAATTTCCTTAGGAAAGATTAAGTCTACAGTTCTCCTGTTCATCATCTCTAGGAATGAAGCAAGATTTAGAAAAATACACTCATTTAGGGCCTTTCTACTTCCAGAACTGGGCCATTCCCTTCTCCGCAGTTGAGTTACTTACAAAAACAAACAAACAAAAAAAAAAAACAAACAAAAAAAAACACCACCCAATTTCTACTCAATTTAACCTGTATTCATTGAGCATCCAGGTACTCGGTTTGGGGCTACATGTTGAGAATGTAAAAATGGGTAACAGGAATTCTTACCTCGAGTAGTTTATAATCCAGTAAGAATACCCAAACTTCTTAAGTCATCATGCTATGTATGCAAGAAGAGAAGTGTGTACAGAATTCAGATACAGAAGTGCTATAAAGGAGGAAGCCATTGATTCTGGAGGTGTGGGGGCAGCCATGGGCAGGTCATGCTGCACAAGGGTTGGAAGAAATAGTCGTATGCTTCCTGTTAAAACTGATAGACTGAATCACATCAGCTCTACTAACTCCTGAAACCCTGCTAAAAATGATAATGCAGGAATTTTTAAAAGGAATGAATCTTTAAAGACAAAGAGAACAGGAAAAGGAAATAACACTAAATTACTTCGAAGTGGAAAAGCAGAGGAACATTCAATAACAAACTCATCAGGGCTGAGACGGATGAAATCTTAGCTGGCAGAGGAAGAAACTGCACTGCAGCACCCCAGAAATTTACAAGATTCCTCTAACAATGAAGGTGAAGGTGAAGCTGAAAGTAAAAGGAAGAGCTGAAGGTTGAGTTAGGAAGCAATGAGACCCTCAAATGCCTTCATCCTTCGACTATCCTCTGCCCTCCACATGCAGATAGGTCTGCACTCTGCCATGGCAGGGCTACTGGAGAGGGGAGGTGAAGGGATGCTGGGCTGGGGACATGAGGTGCAGCTGAAGGTAGAAGTGCTGCCCTGAAAACAGGAGGAATCAGTGAAAGTCTGCACAGAAGTGGAAGAGTCTTCTACACTACGTGACCAGGACAATAGCACTGGGCTCATTTCCTCTAGGAAAGCTTTTTCTCTGGGCGGTGAGGGGGGATGGGGGTCACCTGACTAGCCCAAGAAAAAAGACATAAAAGTTTCTACAGCCAGGTCACCCAAAGTGAAGCTGATTCTAGTCAACAGACCTCACCCATAAGCATGGAGCTTTTCAGAATGCCACTCAAACTAGAGAGACAGCCCAGAATTTCCAGACATTTGAGAAAAGCCTCTCATAGCAAAGGCAAAAATGACAACAAAAAAATAATTTAGAAGAAAACAGAAAACTTGGGGAAATGAAACCTATAAACTATAAGAACCTATAAAAACATGTATTTTCAATATCCTTGGAAATAAGAGGAAGAATTTTATTGTTGAAACAAAAACAGGATGCTCTACAAAGAAAGGAGGCATTCATAGGATGAAAAAAATAAAGACCTCTTGGAAATAAAAAGCATGAAGACTCAATAAATATTTGGAAGATAAGTTGAAGAAATATCCCAGAGAATAGAAAATACAAAGATATAAAATAAAAGTAAAGGATGATATTAGAGAAACAGCCCATGAGTACTAAGGGATTCCAAAAAGGATAGAATGGCACAAACAGGAGTTATCAAATACCTAATTCAAGAAAACTGATCTCAAAGACATTAACTTCTGGATAATAAGAGTGCATCGAGTGGCCAGCATAATGGAAGAACACAGACTCACACAAAAGCAAATCACTGTGAAATTTCAGGACACCTGAGACAGAAGATCCTAAATGTTTTCAGGAGGCCATTTATAAAGGATAAAGAACCAGAATGGCATCAGACTTGCTTAGTTTTCTTCTCTGCACTTACCACTAACTCACAGGCAAAAGCACTGGAAACTAGAAAACGCTGAGGATTGTCTTCAAAATCCTTAAAAAAAAAAAAAGTTTTCAACCTAGAATTCTATACATGGCCAAACTGTCAATCAAATGTAAGAAAAGAACAAACACATTCCCAGACATGTATGTTTTCAAAAAAGTAACCTCCCATACATCCTTTCTTAGGAAGCTACATTAGGATGTGGTCTGGCAAAAAAAAAAAAAAAGAGTAACAAAAGACAAGAAGACATGAGATACAGGAAACAAGGGGTCCAGCATGGGAGAGGGAAATAATTCTAGGATGAGGAGGAAGAGACATGAGTAAGATAGCTGCTCAGCAGTCCTAAGGTGTAGTAGTACGGATGGTGGATGAAATGTGTCCAAGAAGATGAACTTGTTGGAATACTCGATGTGTGCGATTACATGGAGAGGAAATTTACACTCATGGAAGAATGTCTAAGTAGAAATTGGCGGTAGGTGAACAGACAACTATGCAAATGAAGAAATAAGACAATTATTAACTCCAGGGAAAATTCAAAGTTGTACCAGAAAGGAAATGTAATCATGCTTTCCTACACGAGCATGCTGTGAATATAGTCATAATTATGTAAACACTGAATACTGATCTGACTAAAAATGATGATATAAATCTATTGGGAGACTGAGGAGAAGAAAATTGTGGAGGTGGGTGAGGGAGGTGCTAAAGAAAGCTAAATCTAATCTTCCAGAGTGAGAATTCAATAGGTAATTCCTAAAACTGAAAACCAAGAGGTTACTAGAAGAAATGTGTTATTTAGCAATGTGGAAGTAGATGCCCAAAGAGCAACAAAAACAGTTGCCTCTGGGAAGTGGGAATAAAGGAGGGAAAAGGAGAAGGTCAGAGCACTGCTATTTTTCATAAGGTTTATAACTATTTAATGTTTTAAGAATATATACAACTTAAATTTAAAAAATAAGATTTCCTGTGGTGAGGAGAAGGAAGAAATGGTTTTCAAGGTAGAGGAAATGTATGTCTGTATAAACGCGCAGATGTGTGGCACAGTGTGGTGTACGGGGACTCGCCCTGGAGTGCGGAAGACATCGGGAGGCGTGAGGAAGGTGAGCAGAATCCGTGTTGCGAAGGGCCACTTTTCAAGGTGGTGGGAGAAATCTCAAATTGCTGAACCATGGATAATGGAAGAGCTGCTGGGCTTCTTAAAATGGACAAATGTTCGCTTGACTTGCAGGAAGAAGAAACAGTTTGGTGCTACAGAATAATAGCTCATTGGTTAGGTTAAATTTTAGCGTCAACTTTCAAATGGGTGTCTTTTGAGAAGAAAAGGCTAATGAGAAATCAACATGAGTTCATCGGGTCACACCAGAATAATCTCTCATTGTTATCTAGCCTGGTCATGAGATTGGGAAACCAAGAAAAAGCTATGCACAGAGTCTCTTAATTTCAATATCTGTCTTCCTGCTGTCCCTGTGGACGAGATGAAGACATACATGTAGGCCAGATGACAATACAGTGGCGTTACTATAGAACTGACTGATCATCACAAATAATGGGGTGTGTCATTTGCTCAAGGGCTCAGAAGAAGCAAGGCCAGTATGCGAAGATACCAAGGAGACCTGTGTCAGAACTGCAAAGTCACCTTTGTCCTAAGTGATGTTTGTCCCAAGTCAATATTTTTAACCATGAACCATGGCATTTTTGTCACATTCTCACACGTCAGGAACTGAGAAGGTTAATAGTTGAGACAGAGAGTGCAGTCTCCTAAACGATCTTGATGTGTTTGATAAATGGACTGAATCTAAGAATGGAAGCTTAACAAGAACAAGGGGAATTCCTCTGCATGGAGTGTACGTTCCCACCATCACCTGGCCCCGTTATCGGCCCAGCTTTACCTGCAGACACAAGTTCCTCAGACTCTGGGCAAAGATAACTACTTGCAGTTTTGACACAGGTCTCAATATCTTTGCAGACTGGCCTTGCTTCTTTTGTGTGAAATGTCTTCTCTCCCCCCTCCACTGTCTACGCTTACTCGACACAAACTCCACTGTCAGATTCACTTCAAGTCCTCTATATATTTCTTTCTCGTTGTAACTTCTCTTTCTACCCCAGCCCCACTGGAATTTAACATCCCCTCCTTGAGGCTCCCACTGTACCCAGTTGATGTCTATCAAAGTAGCTGTAGCACCTTAGGGCTGATTCTTTCTTTTATTAGTGAGGTGGTATGATGAGACAGTTAAAACAGTGGCTGAGGTGTTGGTTAAGTCTCTTAACCTGTGTGTGCCTCGCTTTCCCCATTTAGAGAGAGGGTGATGATAGTTCCAACCTTGTAGGGTAGTTAAGAGGATTGCATGAGTTAATACTAATGATTGGAACATAGCAGGTGTCACCTGTTCCTTTTACACCTGTTACTCTTTTAATAGCCAGTTGATCACCTTGTCATTTGCATCTCTGTACTGCAGCACTTAACACAGTACCTGACACATTGTAGGGGACCTGCTTAAAACCCCTCAATAGCTTTTCACTGCCCACTAGGACAATAACCCAAATTCCTCAACCTACCTATTACATCACTAGCCTCCACTCTGCCCTCAACACCCCTCAGATCCTACACTCCAGCCTGGCAAAAAGGAACTTTCAGTGGCCAAAATCTCAGGCATTTAACCTTCTCCAGACCTTTGCACTGGGATATATTGTCCTTCTTTTAGTGTTGATGTTCTGGCTAGAGCCGCAGTCACGTCTAGGCGCTTAGAGGAGAGTGAAAGAGTCACAGGCGTAGAGCCAGGCTCACTCTGTGTGTGGGTACATTGCTGTGGACCAGGACATACGTCACCCCTAAACTACAGTCAGGCTCTTTCTCCACTCAAATGGCCTCCTGCAGAGCCTATTGGCACAGTAAGGGACTTCTCACCCCATGGAACCGTTGGCCCTTAGGGACAGCTTTTGCAACACGTCCCATCCCTCAATGCAGATATACCAGTAAACTCAGACTATTATAACACAGAATCGGCAACAACTAGACCTGGGAATATTGGCTGAGAACACTATGATTTCTCTTTGAGTCATGGGCTCTGTCATCTCCACTTTCTAGACTCCTCAGCTTCCTGACCCAGAGTCATGAACTTGGGAGCTGTGCCCCAAACTTCACTGCTGATTTTGGTAAGCTGAAAGCCCCAGTTTGGAGTGAAGTGAATAATGTCATTTATTCACTAAGAAGAAATGTTTACACTGCCCTCTGTGACAACTTTTAATCACTACTTTATTTAAAAAAGTAAAATAAAAACGAGAAAGTATTGCGTAAGTCCTACAGCTTTCCAGGGAATTTGGGCTTCTAAAAGCGAGGGGCCATTTCCTGATGCAGATGCTCAGATGGTCAGTGAGTGGAACAGCAGTGCCATCTAATGGCCATCTTGCTTAATGCACGATCTCCTCCATATTCCTGCAACCATTATTTTTCCTACTTACCCTGAACAAGGCATTTCAGAAGTCCTATAATGTAGAAACTTGTTTTCCCTGAATCATTTGGCTATGCTGCTTATTTTCCCCATAGTTAAACATTTGTTAACATTTTTAAAGATTAATGTTTTATGGCATTTCTTGGAGAAAAATTCTCTCAAAATGTGATCCAGTGACTCCCTGTTACAGTCCCCAAGAGCTTTTTAGGGCTTCTTTAAAGTCAAATCACTTTTATAACGCTAGGACATTATTTGCCTTTTTAATCTCATTCTTTCATTAGTGTACACTGTAGTTTTCCAGCAGCTACCTGACCTGTGACAAAGCAGGGACAGATATGAGAATTAAGTTGTTTATTAAGCCTAATATTAGAGAGATTTATAAAATTACAAAAACGATGTTACTTATTTTTTTTGTTCTGGAAAATATTTTTCTTAAAATGATGTTACTTATATTAATGTAATTGGATTATTTTAAATGAATTAAAAAAATTTTTTAATGTTTTGAATATGGTTTTAAGTATTGAGAGATAATACCCATCTACATGAACAAAAGCTTTTTGGGGTCCTTGATGATTTTAAGTGTACAGAAGCACCAGGACTTGAGAACCGCTGCTCTAGAGGGTCGAGATATCAAGCTGTGCCGCCGGCATCACTTCTGTCCTGAATGGTACACAGGGGGACCGTGACCTCACTGATGGAGGACACAAAGAGATGTGAGTATATTTTTTTCTAGGGAGGAAATATTTAGCTTTCATTACATTTTCAAAAGTAATTGTGACACTGCCCACCCCCACAAAGGTTAGGAGCCACTGGAAGGTGGACATAGCGTAGAGCGATAAGGCTCGGAGCTCTCATCCTAATCTAATGTCTGAGTTTTAAGAGAAGGAAGAAGTGGGCAAAATATCTGCCCACTGTCTCTCTTCATCCAGAACCCCTGTCCGACTATGGAGAAATCAGATAAATATCCATTTTCATTACACTTAAAGAAGTCATTTTTAGGACCATTTAAAGTGTGATTTATACCATAATATGTTCATAAAAGCCTTTAACCAACTAATAAGAAAAATGTGACCTACCTTCTGGGATAACCATAGGAGACTAGACTGGAGTTAAAATACTTTTCCAAATATTTGTCTATGCTATTGAACTTTCAAACACTGAATAATTGGATTTCTTTTTCTCCAACCCCCCCCCACCCCCACAACTTCTACCCCTGACCTATGGATGTTGCCATTTCCCCTTAAGAACTGGATCTCTGAAGGCAGGGTGGGGTGTCCCCTCCCACACGCTCACGGCGTGCACCAGCGTGCACCCAGGGCCTGATGCACCTGGGGTATGGTCCGTGGCTCCACCTGGGCATGAACCCAGGACCTTCTGCATGGAAAGCAGGTGTGCCAACCACTACGCCATGGAGCCACCCTGGATTTATTTTTCAATTCCACTGTTCTCTATTTTTCTCTATTCTATCTAGTTCATTAATTTTTCTTTTCTTTGGCTGAATGTTTTAAATTTTTTATTACTTTTTAAAACTATAACTCATTTAACACTATGAACTTTCCCTTTCCATACAGTTTTGGCCGTATCCTATAAGTTTTTACACGTAATGTTTTTAAGAAAATCCTAAATAATCTAGTATTGGAGTTTTAATTGTTTTTATTATCCAAAAGTTGAGAGGTTTTTAAATTTTTTTTTGTTTTCTTTTTAAAAATACTTCATTATTTCTAGTTCCATTGCATTTTTATAACAGCTTTACTGAAATATAATTCACATACCATACAATTCACCCCTTGAAAGTACAATTTAGTAGGTTTCATATATTTAGAGTTGAATAGTAAACACATAAATCTAGTTTTAGAACATTTTTATCAACCCCCAAAGAAGGGCTGTATCCACTAGCCATCACTCCCCAAACCCCACATTCACCAGCCCTAGCCACCTCTAATCTACTCTCTATCTCTATAGATTCTCTTATTGAGGAACTTCATATAAATGGAATCATACCGTCTGTGGCCTTTTGTGTCTGGTTTCTTTTATTTAGCATAACATTCTCAAAATTTATTCATGCTGTAAGATGAATCAGTATGTCATTCCTTTTTATAGCTGAATAATATTCCATTGTACAGATATACCATCCTTTAATATTCTTTAGTTGATGGACCTTGGGGTTGTTTCTAGTTTTTGGTTATTAATAATGCTGCTACAAATTCCTGTATACAAGTTTCTCTGTTGGTAGATGGTTTTTATTCCTCTTTGGTATATACCTAGGAGTAGAATCGCTGGGATATATTACAATTATATGTTTAACATTTTAAGGACTGCCAAACTGTGTTGTAAAGTAACTGCATCATTCTACAATTCCACCAACAATTTCTCCATGTTCTTGTAAACACTATGGTCTTTCAAACAAAAAATTGTAGCCATCCTAGTGGGTGTGAAGGGTATCTCACTGTGTTTTTGATTAGCATTTCTCCAGTTACTAATGATGCTGACTGAATGCATTGCATTTTGGTCAGAGACTGTGGTTAAATTTTAGCATTTGTGATTTTTCTTTGTAGCTTAATATGTGATAAGTGAAATATTCTGTGAATTAGAGGAAGAAAAAAAATCTTTTTTTTTTTCTTTTTTTTTTTTTTTTTGTAGGACATGATGGTTAGTTTTCTCTGGAAAACCCTGACACATAATGTAGACATTTGATATACATATTATTTAATTATATCCTTGCTTATTATTTACCTGTTTAGTTTGTTAAAAACTCAAAATAGGTCAAAATCTTCTACGATTATATTTCTGTTTGTTCTCTATTTCTAACACCTTTCCTTTGAATACAGTGAAGTAGTATTATTTGGCACTTAAAGGTCTATGATAGTTTCAGCTTGGAGAACGAAATTCTCATTAATAAAATAGTTCTCTTTGTATAAAAATGTTTGTAAAAATAAGTTTTGTCTGATACTGATATTGCTCACCATCAATATACTATCATTAACATTGATATTGTTTGTTAGTTACATTTGCATAAAACACTTTTGTCATGTTTGCTTAGAAATTATATTGGCACTTTGCTTTAAATAGATCTCTGATAAGTAGTGTATGGTTAGATTTTGGAATTTTATTTCTTTTTTCACTCAATCTAAACTTGTCTTTAAGTGGAGGAATTCATCTCATTTATATTTATTTCTAAAAATTGCAAATTTTGTCTTAGTTCTTTACTGGTTTTTTATTTTTTTAAAAAAAGGTTTTCTTGTTACTTCTGTTTTAAGCCCTCTAACATATTTTCTCTTCATTTATGATTTATAGTTTTGAATCATATAAACTTCCTAATTATATACATAAGCAGTTCATAAATCATTGGTTTTTTTAGAAAATATTCAAAATCATTAACATATTTCTTTAAAATTAAAGAATTCAACAATAGTTTTTAACTCCCCTCATCTCACACCATTTCTCTCCACTCTACTCCATGACTGTCACCTTTTAGGTCTTTGTTACAATGATCTGGGCTTTTTTGATCTAGAGTGCTGTCATTATGCTGTTTTATATTTCTAATATTTTTATTAATCATTTTAACTTTTCACAAAATTTCATGATCAGATGTAGAGCAAGTATTTAGACAGCTCTGTTTTAACTGGATTAAGCCGTCATTGCCATTCCATTCATGTCCTGACTTCTCTAATCCTAAACTTTAATTTTGTTGCCTCATTCATTTGCAGCACAACTTCAAGTAGTTATTAAAATAAAAATACAAGAGTAGGCCCTTTTCTCAATCCTTAGATATCTAAGAATATCTTTGTATTGCTGACATACAAGGAAAGAAAGCTTAGCTATGCACAAAATTCTTAGGTTACAAAATTTCCTAGATTGTATTCCTTTTTTTTTTTTCTGCAATTCACTATTACAAAGGAAAAGTATAATGGTTAATCTGTTTTACTAGGCAAAGTAAAATAGAAACACAAATACTACCCAGCAATAAACATACTTAATGCTTTGATATTATCTCAGATTATTTTATGCCTATAATATTGTTTTCCAATACTAAGATGACATTGATCTTGATGTGTCATTAATAACAGCTTTTTGGGGAAAAAAATGAAAGGGCACAAAAGTTTTTATTTGTTCATTTTTACTTGTAGACAATACATTTGTCCATATAATATTTTGTTTTAATATTAAAGTCAGTGTTTTAATCTAAGTCTTCCATCTAAGGTTTAAAGATTATACAACATTTTGGCCATTAGCAATCATACATACAATTATAGTAATTTTATGCCTTTTAAGTCTACATTCATAACACTCATCTTTTTTGGCACCATTAGAATTAATAGCATAATTTCAAAGCACATCAAAGAATGCTAGGATTTTATCTACATATCCTATATGGAAATTTTTATTATTTTTAAAATTACATTTGACAGGGCCTGAGTGATGGTTCCTATAGACACATAAATTAGCCATATCTAACTCTTTGAGTTGTGAAAATTCTATTTAGTACAAGAGATATGGCAGTATCTATTTTTACTGCATTGCTTAGCATATGATATGCAATCATCTATTTACAAGATATCTGCATGATGAAGCATTGAAATAAAAAGCTGTCTTTTCAGGATATTTTATGCAACTATAGGGGAGGAAAAATATCTTTTTCCTTAACGCTTTTAAGGTCTCAGCTTGGGTCCCATAACAAAAGTCAGATTAGCAAGAGAAAAACATACAAATATATCTAATGTAAGTTTTACATGACACAAGAGCCTTCATAAGAAAATGAAGACCCAAAGAAATGGCTAAACCCGAGGGTTTTTATACTAGATTTGATGAAGATTAGAAAGTCATGGAAAAATGTGTTAAGGCAAAAAAAAAAAAAAAGTATGAACTAAGTGTAGTAAACCGGGGAAAAGAGCAAGGCCTGCCTATTCCTCTCTGCAGTCCTGTGTCTGAGCAAATCAGGAGGCCTCTTCCTCCAGGTGCAGGGAGGCCGTCTCTCATGTGAGGGTCTCACGACCTGTTTCAGAGGAAGGTCAGAAAATCCTTCCTGCACCTGCACAAATGCCTTCAGCCTGAAACATTCAATGTGGTGTCTTTTGGGGGTACTGTGTCCTGAACCCTGTCACAGTAAAGAGGCATCCCAAGTATGTTAAAGGTATAAGGGATCTGGCAGTGTTTTACCAATGCAATGGTTAGTGTTATACTAGGGCAAATAACTCAACTAAAATAACAATTTGATGTTAGTGACAGTTTATAATTAAGTTTGCACATGCAAAAGCAATGACAACTACCTCATAGCTACTAGTCCACGTGACAACCATAGGTGGTCTTTTAATATCAACTGCAGCATGCATTTTAATTTGGAAAGATAAGAATATCTTAACATTTAGGAAATGCATTATGAACTACCAATTGGATACTGATGTTGTTTACAACTGTGGCTATTTTGTTAATGTTGCAATTTAATGTTTACTTGTCTAAACACTTCCTTCAGTTGAAAATCCTAAAGGATTGCTACTCTGAGTAAAGAGTTAAAGAAACATTTGAAGCTTTGATACACATTGCCATCTAGAAAATCTGCCTGAATTCACAATCCTGACCAGAAATGAGAGTAACATTCCTCTATGTCCTTGCCAAAACTGGTTTTATCATTTTTTACATTGTAGATCTGATGGGTGAAAATGAAATTTTATTGTTTTAATTTGCATTTATGTCTAGTTAAGTTCAAACGTTTTCATAAATTCTCTATTTTCCACTGGTTTGAAATGCTATTTTATATGTGAAGACTATTAATACTTTATCTGTCATATGTATTAAAAAATATATTCTCAATGTCCCATTTACATTCTGACTTACATATGATGTTCTGATCACACAAGTTTTCAATCTTAATGTAATTAAAATCAACCCTTCCTTTTATTCTTTTTCTTTGCTATGGTCCAGCCTGATTTTTCTCCACACTGGTTGCTTTTAAGATTTTCACTTTATTATCAACTTCTGGCAAATTTATTTTGAAGTTGCTGGGTGTAATTTTCTCCATTTATCTTGCTTAAAGTTTATAGTGCAGTTGGTCGTCCATATTCAACCAACCATGGGTCAAAAACATTTGAAAAAAAGTTACGTTGTTGCAGACGTACTATGTAGTTAGGCCCATCATGGTTGGGTCTGTACCAAACGAGTCGTCTTTTTGTCCTGTTATTATCCCCTAAACAATACAGTATAATTACTATTTTCATAATATTTACATTGTATGAGGTATTACAAGTAATCTAGAGATGATCTGACATAAATGGAAGAATGTGTGTAGGTTATATGCAAATACTATGCCACTTCATGGAAGTGACTTGAGCATCCCTGGATTTTGGTATCCTCAGGGGGACCTGGAATCGCTCCTCTGAGGATGCTGAGGAATGACTATACCTCCTCAGTGTGTGGCTCATGATCTTTCTTCAGTTTTAGAGAATTATCAGTCATCATCTCTTCAAATACTACTTCTGCCCTCATTCTTCCTTTCTTTTCCTTGCAATTAAAAGTACGAGTATGTTACACCTTTACACCATAACCTATGGGTATCTTAATTTTTTTCTGTGATTTTATCATTTTCCCTTTCATTGATTTTTACTGTTTCTTATCTATCTTCTAATTCAGCTGTATCTAAACCCATTCAGTTTTAATCACAGTTGTTTTTCAATTCTAGAATTTCCATTTAATTTTTAAAATAGTTTCTAGTTGTCTGCCAAAATTCTCCTTCTTGTTTAATTCCTTCAACATAGTAATTATAACTATTTTAAAGATCATACAAATGTCTTCTTTAACTTCCTTATCTGCGTTTCCTACAGATTTGTTTCTATTGCCTGTTTTATTTTCTCTTAGTCCTCAATTAAGTCAGTATTTTCACATACTTGGTTATATTTGATCAAGTGCTAGATATTGCTAATGAAAAACTGCATAGCTAGTTGAGACCTTAGATATTATCATCTTCCCTCAGAGACTGTTTTCTTCTCATACTTCCGTAGGCTGGAAACACTAGCAATCCCAGATCACAATGCCATCAGATAGATGACTTAAAGATAGGTTTCTGGCCCCGTGGGAGCAGATCTATTCCTAATTCATGCTTATTCCTGGAATATAACACTGCAAAGGCCCAGCTGGAAAGCAGGTCCCTTCCTGTTGGTTGAGCTCCTAACTCCAATGTTTGTCTCCCTGGCTCCATGGGGCTAAAACTCTGTTCAGCTTTTTATTCTCTCAGCAGCTGCTGTTGAACTTGACAGCTGCCTTGAGAAGTACATGAAATGTTGGGCTTTTCCCCTTTGCTTCCTTTTTCTCCCAGAATCTTAGCCCCACAAATTCTCACTGCTTTGGAAGTTCTCCAATGCTTTCAAACAGATGAATTTTCTAGATTTTCTCGGTTTTTTTTTTATATAAAGAGAAAAAATAGTACAGTCTATCATTGCTAAAAATGTAGCCCTAGCCAATTAAAAAAAAATTCTTTGCTGTTAGTCTGTTGATGCCCTTAGGATTATTCTTAATTAAAAACAATTTGATCAGGCCATATCTAGGTATTGGTTTCCTCTTAAAGTTATTAATTTTGCTTAAAGCCTGAAAGCAGTCTTTTTTTTTTAAATAATAGAAATCTTCTCTCATATTTCAAACAATTGCATTGGTTCTACTTAGTCTAATCTTTTGTCCAAGAATATCTATTTTATCTATATACAGAGCTCTCTATTTTCTACCATCCATATATATCATCTTCTTGGTCAGCATTTCCCTCTATTTGTCCATTTAATCTGAATTCTGAATACCTTCCCAATTTTTTCCACTGTTTCAGTTCTCCACGATTTTAATTCTGCTCTTTATATCTGTCTTGGTAAATTTTAAATATGTAATTTAAATGTAAATATGTACTGCAATTTCCTTACAAACTTCTTTTACCTGTTTTTAATCTCATTTTATGATTGTCATCTCAGCTTAGTCTCCCTTTGTGACTTTTTCCCTCTTAATTCATAAAGTTCACATCCTTCAACTTTTAGAGGCTGTGGAATGGTTTTTCAAAATAATCTAAATCCTGCATAGATTGTTCTCAAATGTACATTCCTCCTTTGAGTCTCCCAGATGCTGTTAGCTATCTTTTCTTTATAGTGACTCAGAATTTGCATACCTGTGACTTCTACTTGAGGAACTATTTTAAATGTATATTCATAGGAAACAAACATTTTTAATCCTGGAATTTATAACTCTTAGGGTCACCAGCAGAAAAATTTGTAGCTAATAAAACAAGAATTAAATTGGGTAAGTACATTGCATTCTTCAAGTTTCAATAATTAAATGGACCCAAAAGCTGCATTTTTACTTGTTTAAATATTTGTAATACTCAGAACTACCTTAAATGCCAGCAGCACACTTTAGTTTCTATTACTTGTTCACCAGACATTTACTAATTTCCTACAGTAATAAAGGAAACACAATATGAAAGGACATGTATCCTAATTTCATTTAATATTAGATAAGAGGGGAAAAGTGTATTAGTGGAGAAAAAAAGTATAACCTATTTGAAAGAGGTTTGAAGAGAGAATTGGGAATTACCTGACCTATTTCATTAAGAGAAATTAGGTATGTTAAGTCAGTTGATTTATTTGAACCTAATCCCAGAATTCAGCTAAATTTTATGTGATCATTAATGTTAAGATGCGTAAGGAACATCTTACATTTGATATGAGAAAGTCCTTGTATAAATTCAAGGTGGATTATTAGTGCTGTTATTTTTACTATAATTATTATTCTCTTGTGCTTCTCTAGGTCAATAGTTATTAATTCCAGAAGTCTGGTGAGAAAAATTCAGAGGGGAATTTATTAGAATTGCTGTATCCTTAGAACATAATCTATACAAATAGATACATTTTCCTTATACTTCTTCATGTTCCCTTTAATGAGAAAACCAAAAATCTCAGCTGATATTTGATATTTAAAACAGAGTTTTTTTCAGAATAAAATTCTGAAGAACCTGTTGTTTGTGTTTACATTTTATTGCCTACCCGTCTTTTTAATTATACAAATTTTCCTATATTCCTTAGATTCTCTTCTATCCCCATCATTATATATTTTGTCCATTTTGGCAAAAATCAATGCTCAAGATTGCCAGTGAGAATGTATGAGGTCATTATAGATTTTGGGGTATCTACTGGTCGCATGGTCAGAAACATACACACATATGTACACACACACCAGCACTGTAGAGATGATTTCTTCCCTTAAAATCTTAGAAGTTTCCTTCTTCAGGTTCTATTTTGTCAATCCATGGGTAAGTGGCAATGAAAATCACTGTGACAACTGTTATATATATATATATCTTTTCCTTGCTTCGATGACGAGTTCAACAAGATAGTAAAAGATCACGTGTCTTGCACTTTGCACTTCCAGTTTTATAGTAATAGAGATTAGGTGATTTTTTAAAAAAATTTCAAACTCTGAGGCCTCTATGTTCTACAAAGAGCCCTTCCCATGAGCCAGAAGCATTAAATTTTATGATACATTTTTCTGAAGCAAATTGTCTTCCATAATTGCATGTTTTGGACATTTTCACATAGAAAATAGTCTTTAGTTCAAAGACCTGAAATAATTTCTCTCCTGATCTATGACCTAGTGTTCACTAAATTACATACCTATGGATTAAATAGGAGGGCTAAAACAGAAACAGGGTATTGCAGTAACTCAAAAATACGTCAGAGAGGAGACATCTTCCAGGAGAGGAAGCTTACTCATCCGACCACATCCTCTGCTCTTACGCTCCTCTAAACTTTGGCATAGACAATTTAGTTTGTCTCTTGGATTTAAGCTACTGGTTCCTAAATTTCTGCTGTGCCATGGTGATTTTTACTCACAAAAGACTTATTTTCAGAAAGTACGATGATTCTAACAACATTTACTATTACGACCGAACTATGTTTCTGAGCAAATGTCTACTGCAAAAATATGTATCAGACATCATGTCAGACACTGTGAGGCTAAAGGAATGAGAAATACATGGTCCTTGCACCAACAGTTTTTCTATGGATACTAAATTTTATTCAGAAACGGGAATTCAAAACAAAGTCTAGAAGACAACTAACCAAGCCAAGATGATAAGGACTCTGGGTTCACAGAGGAACAAGGCTCTGAATGTTTATGTGACGGCACTGAGGCCCATGTGCTCAGGAGAACGTGTCCATAATCACAGCTGACATTTGGGTAGCACTTTATAAACTATAACTTTATAAAGCTCTTGTCTCTGAACAATTATACTTTATCCACACAGTGACCCTGATAGCTATGAGACCTCGGGCAAGTCATTTAACCTCTAAGAGACTTAGTTTCTTAACTAAGTCTATAAGACTTAACTAAGTTTGTAAGAATGAGGATAACAGTGCCTGCTTCTTAGGGTTGTTCAGGATTTTAAGTACAGCACTTAAAATGCTGGCACTAAAAACTATATGACATTGCTGAAAGAAATTAAAGAATAGCTAAATAGAGGGATATGCCATGTTCAAGGATTGAAATAGTCAATATTGTTAAGATGTCAATTTGCCTCCAGGTGATCTATGTATTAAGTGTAATTCCAATCAAATTGTCAAGTTTTTTTGTAGAACTTAATAAGCTAATTTTATAATTTTATGGACATATGAAGACTCTAGAATAGCAAAGGAAATCTTGAGGAAGAGTACAGTTCAAGGACCTATTTTAAAGCTACAATAATATAAACACAAACACAATGTGGTATTGATGAAAGAATAAAGAGAACAATGAAATATAAGAAAATATAAGAAGAGGCTCACACAAGTACAACCACTTGATTATGACAAAGAAGCTATTACAAATCAGTAGGGGAAAGGATGACCCTTTTAATAATGAATCAACTGGATGTCAATATGGGCAAAAAAAAAAAATAAATAAATAAACTGCCTGCCTTCACCTTGCACTTAAAAATTAATTTAAGATGAGTCACAGACCTAAACATAAATGTAAACAATAAAATTTCTAGAAAAAATGACACCTTCACAAACTTTTTGGTGGCCAAATATTCTTGAACAGGACATAAAAATCAATAACCATAAAAGAATGGATACATTAATTGGACATTTTAAAAACTAAGAACTATTAACAGTGAAAAGTCAAGATACAGGGAGAAGATATTTGCCATATATATACACACACACACACACATATGGGACAATAGACTCATATCTAGAATATATCAAGAACCCCTATAAACCAGCAGATAATACAAGCAACAACAGTTGCAAGGCAAAGACCTGAGCTTCAAAAAAAGGTTATCCAACTGGCCAAGGAACATATAAAAAGTTGCTCAGTGTTGTGTATCACCAGGGAAATGTAAATTAAAGCCACAGTGAAATACCACTGTACCCCTACCAGAGTGGCTAAAATTACAAAGCCTGGAAATACCAAGTGTCAGCGAGAATACAAAGTAACTTGCTCTCTCATACACCTGTTGATGGGTGTGCCAGGTGATATAATCATCTTGCAAAACCACTTGGTCATCTCTACTGAAGGTAAACATACATAAGTCCAAGATCCAACATGTTCCATCCTGGGTATATGTTCAAAAGAAATAAAGACATGTCCCCAAAAGACTTGCACAAGAATGTTCACAGCAGCTTTATGCGTGATTGCAAAATCTGGAAACAAATCAAATGTATGATAATAAAATGGATAACTAAAGTGTATTCATATAATGATATAGTACACAGGAATAAAATATCACTGATACATGCAACATGGATGAATCTCACAGACCTAGCAGTTCATGAGGAGTCAGAAAAAAAAAAAAAAAAGAAAGTGTGCCCATATCAGTCCATTTATAGAAAAGTCATGAATAGGTGTAACTTATCTATTTTGATAGAGATCGAATAGCAGTTACCTCTGGAGGTTATTCATTGGAAGTGTGCTGGTTTGGTTTTGTGTTGATCTGGATAGTGGTTTCACAAATGAATAGATATGTGAAAATTCAGTAAGCTTTACACTTAAAATGTATACACTTCATTATATGTATGTATAAATATGTACATGTATGTGCTTATTATATATACATACTGATATATACATACAAGTATATAAATTCACATATAAACACATATATAAATATATATACACATTTGTTCAGTGTCTGATACATAGTAACTGCTCAATAAATGTCATCCATTTTCATTATTAAGACCCAATGGAATAAACAGAGTGAATAATGATATTTTAGAGATGACGGAGGTCAAACTTGGCCACACACTCAAACACTCTAAGCTTACAGAACTGACAATGGGCTTTGAGCCATGTCCTATGACACTGGATAGAGCTTGAATGCTGCCTGCCTTGCCTCCTGGTGCTCCTTCAAGGGTGACTGGAGCCCTTTCTCTCTGCCTCCCAGCTAATCAGGGCATGCTTTCTGCCTTCCCTACCTGGTGCTGAGAGATTTCTCTAGTTCAGCTGGGCCGATGAGGGGAAAGCAGACAGCAACCAGAGCAAGCACGCAGGCACTTAGGACAGGCTGCCTCACAGTAACTGGTAAAAAATTAAAGATGTAGTGATAACTGTACAAATTGCTTAGAACCACGTACTACTATACTCACGATTACTAACTTGGTATTTAGTCCAGAACACAAGGATTGAGAAATAATGGGGTTTTGTACAGTGCACGCAAGAGATGTCCCTACTTCCTGTATTCCTAGCCCTGTGGCTGGCTGTGTTCTCGGCACAGGATAGAACGAGCCGAAGGCGACACATTGCTCCACTCAGATTGCTTCATGATTCCTTGTGATTCCATTTCTAGTTTCCAAAAGTACAAGTGTGACTACTATTATTTGGTATAATTTGAGCTGAATGTGTCTTATGGGTAGTCACAGGCATGGCCAAAATTTGCCTGGGCAGCTCTCAGTGTCTGGAGGAAGGGCACCCTGGGCGGCAGAGGGAACAGCCAGTGCAAAGGACCTGAAGCAGGAACACGGCTGCTGTTTCGTCAGGAGCAGCTTGGGGAAGAGAGGCTGGGGTAGGTGGAGGCAGGGGAGATGCATAGAAACTGAGGTCAGGTGACAGCCAGATATGCACCAAGCAGTATATTTGAAAAACAGGAAAAGACCTTCCGAGATCTATTATTTTCTGCTTTCACAGGTCTATAATTAAAAGGTGCTGGGAAGGGAGAGGAACCAGGGCTGAACGTACTGGTACCCCTGTAACGCACCATTTTCTGGAAACAGAGAACCACATTTGGCATGACTTGATGAGCTCTGAACTAAAGAATACACTTTTTTTTTTTTTTTAATTCAATTTTCCTCTATTCTCTTGTCCAAGATCCCTGGGCCTTAGGGTATCAATGCTGCTTGGTCAAGTTTCCGTTCTTACTTAGCTTCAGCCAGAATGTATTGTCTCATATTCTTTCTCTCTCTCATTCTCTCTCCCTCCCCACCCTTTCTTCCCTCCCTGAACCAGGCAGAGAAGATACAGAATTTATTTTTGCACTTTTGTGGCAAGGCTGAGTTATTTTTATCTTCATAAATTATTTCCCATTCTTTAAAAAATATTTCATTTAATGAGATGTATTTCTAAGTGACTAGGGTTATACATATTTCAGTAGGCACCCACCGGGCCACGTGAGAGCCTAGCTTGGCCGGAAGGTTCCTAAGTCCTCCTTGCTTCATTTCTGGGTGTGGCCACAGAGGTCAGATGGTAACTGAGCCCCAAGAGAGAGTGAAGATGAAGGGTGCATATGCAGGGTGCTGGGAGGCGGATAGATTCTGGCCTCTCAGGCCCTTTTTAGATTGCCTTTGTCAGCTAATAACTTTGTCTTAGTTGGAGTCAAATTTCCATGGAGTCTGGGGGTAGAAGAGAGGAATACAGATGCTTCGCAGTCCTCAGGAAACAATTTTTACTGGAAATTGCTGTGTATAGATCTTGTATTAGATAAGATGAAAGGAGTCCCAGTTCCTCCCAGCCTGAGTCAACATGATCACATCTATATCTTCATCATAGATACTTCCAGTTATGGGCTGAAAACATATTGATGCATGAGCAAACCTCTAGCATTTACAAAGGGGGCTACCTTAGGAATTCTCTGAAAATTAGAAATGGCTTTCTGATATAGGAAAAAGGAAACAGGGAGAATAAGAAATATGAATAAAAAATAAAAACAACAACAATGACTAAATGTAACAGCCAGCAATTATTATGTTCTCATTATGGTCTGACTACTGAGCTATAGTTCTTACCTGTATTGTCTCATTTAACCTTGCAATAATTATAAAGCAACTATTATTATCCCCATTTTTCAGAAGAGGAAACTGAATTTTAGAGAGGTTAAGTAACAAGTTCAATTCTAAGCAGCTCAAGTGCATTAGAGAAGATTCATCTGCTCTAAGTCTTTGGCAAAAAAGAGAAATAGATGAAGAAATGGAAAGCCATTGAGAGACACAAAAATCTTTATAAGTAGGAATACAGGAAACAAATTCTCTATGGATAATAGAAGAAAATAGAATATTTGGCCTTATAAAATGAATGTCATACCAGGAACATCCATGACGTGTGTTTTCACACAGAAATATTCTTTTTCAGCTAGTTGACAGATGTTATATTTGCTACAGTTCTTTAAGCAATAACAAGGTGGGTTATAAGATAATAAAGGTGAACACTTTTCCTGGGGTGTCACTCATCTGGTAGGAGAGACTAATAGCTCAGAAAGCAAGCTTTCACTTATTATCACATCATCTACTTGCAGAGTGGTATAATAAGTACGCTACTTATTGTCACACTTTCAGAGCAGAACTTATAGTGTCCTTACAGCTCGTGAGAGCTTGTTAGGCTCACTCAACTCTTCAGCACTGGAGGAGTGTGGCTCTAAATGACCTCTAAGTTTCCTTCCCACCTTAAGGTGTCATGATTCACTCTTCCCTCATGTTTCATTTACTCTCTCATCCATCTACCTATTCTATCATTTATCTTCATCTTTGTAGATGGTTCCCAAACCTAAATCATTGCAACTACAGACATGGACGTTTGTGAAGCTTTAAGAAGCTAAGATTAGGTAGCGCACGAGAGTATACAACACTAATGTATGTTATACTAATAGAATATATAATACTAGCCCCTGAATCGAGCACACAAGCAGAGATTTCATTCTCTAACTTGGTCTGCCCTGTTCCAAGTTCACTATAGGTCCTGGGAGGATGAAAACTGGCAGCTTCCAGAGGCTACTGTTCCAGAGTTGATCACAGGCTGCTGACTCTTCCTGGTGAAATGGCTGGTAGGAGGAGGTGGCATCAGTGTTATGGCTCTACGATAGCCCCTCCCAGCTTTGATGCTTCTGTCTTTGACTAGGTTGATGAGCATATTTGGGGGACATATTTTTATTAGCATATTTTGAAGACATTTTTGGTATTCTGACTTGGGCTGAGTCTTAGACTGAGTCTATTACTGAAGGGGAAAAATACAAGTTATTTGCACTGGAAGCACTGTAAAGATGTATGTCTATGGATAAAATGGCTTCTTTCTCTTCCTACCCTTTCTATACGTTTTTTCTGCCATTTCTTCAACCTCTTCTACTCACTCCTAGAAGTAGGGGATTGTAACTCTTGAGGGCAAGAACATGTGATTTATCTTTGTATCCAGCAAGGCACCTATTTCTGTACCTGTAACATGTAGGTGATCAGTATTTGCTAGTAGGGTAGATGGATAGATGGATGGATATACTGAGAATGGACAAAGGAGAGAGAAGATTTAAAATTCTCTAACTTTGCCACCTATTAGATATGTTAATTAGGCAATTTGTCATTGTGAAGTCAAAATTCCATATCTTCCAAAAGTAGAAATTGCAACGACCTCATCATTTGTTAGGAGAAGCCAATGAGATAATCTTCAAAAAGTACTTAGCACAATGCTTAGTGTTATTTACCTGCTCAATAAGTGTTACCTAGTTAAAGAGAGATAGGGATAAACACTAGGAATGAGAGAAAGGAAATTCAAAGACCTCATGGTGGATGGCAGTAGGATATGGGTTTTTTATTGAAGTTGGGGCTTAGATAATCTCTCTGGGAATTTTATAGGGTGGAGTCAATAAGAACCCCAAATCTGATACCTGGTGAAGACAGAGTAGGGAAGTTGAGAGGCTGAGATTCGATCATATGTCAGAAGTTTGAGCAAGCACTTAGTTCTTACCAAAAATAAAAATAAAAAAAGACACCAACGTAATCTCAAGATCAAGGAGTAAAGTTCCTTCTTTCACTATACAGCTGAAAACAAGCCTTCAGCAAAAATGGTCATTTAATTTATTGCTTCCTTTCTTCTGTTCTTTGAGACTCTGACCTAGCAAATATTTGTTTAATATTTGCTATCTTCTAGGTACTATGACATTATAAAGGGCTTCAAAGATCAATAAGAAGTACACAGTTGCCAGTCTTATATAGGAAGAGCTTAGAAGTTGTCACTCCTGTCCTCAAAACAAGAAAAAACTGAACTAAAAATTACTCTTCTTAAATCAGAGAACAGAGGTCACAGGGCAAACTGCCATCTTGAAAACTGGAAAAACAAATGAAAATAAAGAATCATAACTTGCCTGGAATAGAAGCTGTTGCAGGAACCAGCTAGGGACCTTTACGAGTAACTGAACTAACTTGAAAAACTCCTGGGGACCCCAGCTGTCAGGGGAGAGCTCCCCACACTTTCATGAGTTTTATCTCCAGGAGCCCCACCAGGATTTAGGGGTGAATATTGAAGAAAAAATTCCCCATGTTTCTGGCATAAAGAGATAAAGCAAACATAAAAACAGACTCAGATATGGCAGAGAGTTTAGCAAATGGGGAATTTATAAATACTATAATATGTTAAAGGTTCTAATGGAAAAAAGTAGATAACAGGTAAGATGGGTAATGTAAGCAGAGAGATAGAAACTCCAAGGAATAAAAAGCACTGTAAAAGAAACAAAGAATGCCTTGGATGGTCCGTCAGCAGACTGGATGTGACCGAGAAAAGAACCAGTGAGTCTGAAGATATGTCGCTATAAACTTTCCAAACTGATAGCAAAAAGAATGAAAAAAATGTAACCGGATTTCTAAGAACTGTGGTTTGAAATGTGGTTCACAAAAGGTTTAAAGTACATATTATAGGAATGTCAGAAGGAAAAGAGAGAAAGGAACAGAAAAAAAATAGTTGAATAATGGCTGAGAATTTTCCAAAATTAATGACACCAAACCACAGGGCCAATTAGCTCAGAGAACACCAAACAGGATAAATATCAAAAATCTACACCTAGGTATATCATAGTCCAACTGTAGAAGATCAAAGAAAATCTTGAAAAGTCAGAGGGAAGAAAAAACATCTTACCTATAGAGGAAGAATAAGAATTATTTTGGACTTCTCTTCAGAAGCTATGCAAATAAGAGTGGAGGGAAATATTTTTATCTATATACCTAGAAAGGGAGAAGACTTGTAAACAAAAGATTATAGCATGTGTTCAATGATAGGACTGAGGAAGGAATGTTTAACTGTTAAGTCAGGCATATGATAGGATGACAACAATATGTAAAAGAAAAAAGAAAAAGAAATACAGGAATAAAAAAAAACTAGCTTCTTAGGTGAACAAGTTACATAAAGTTATACAAGAGCTGGATGTTCCCATTCTTACTCAAGTCTTATTTTCCCCATTAAAATCACCTCCATGGAACAACCCCCAAAAAAGCCTTTGACAAAGGCATGAATTCTTCTGGAGGAGCCTATAGCTAAGTGGGGCCCAGTGGTAACTAGAGAAGGCCATGGGGTTGACCCTTTCACAATCAATTCCCACTTGCCTGGGTTTTGTAACTCTGGTAATGTTGAAGAGTTCATGAGTTACTACAGCTGAGAACCGATAAAGTAGAAAGCCAAGGTCACAAGGGATCCTGGTGAACACATGGTATAGAGCAAGAAGAGAAAGAAGTGAGGTTGAGAGTAGTGGGGGTGTGGTGATGGAATAAGGGAGGTCGAAGAACTGAGGTCCTGATGAGACAGAACAATGGTGAATATAGAAGAGGTAGGAAATGAAAAAGTGAGAGGGGATTTTAAGTCTAGTGGTAGAATAAATGTGATGTAGAGTTTAATTGGTTTGTAATGCTAGGCCAGGTCTCAAAGGACACAGGAAAACAAGAATGTGTATGTTCAAACATACCTGCACTATTGAATACATGAGTCAAATAACGTGTCCTAGCAGTATAGAGCAAGCCTTGCTATTTTTATACATTTGTCTTTTATTGTAGTAGTGATTTTTTGATCTTCTGGTACAGATACCTCCAGTCTCCATATCTTATCTATTACATTAGACTATGGCAATTGCTTTTTTATTCTGTAAGAAATTCCTTTTGGAGTGTGGAAAAGAGGAAAAGAAATAATAAACATCTCCACCTCAATAGCAATTGTGGTCAATCAATTGTCTTGTCATTTGGCTTGAAATCTAAATTTGCCAACTCGAAAGCCAAAAGATTCTGAAGCACTTCCAGTTCTGAACTGGGCAGGCCATTTCAGGAGGAAAGTGACCACCAAGTGGCAGAAAAGGAAGACCCGAGACCCAGTGTGTCTGGGAAATTTGCATGGTTGGCAGCAGAAAGCACAGGATGATAATGGTTGATTATTTAGGATGAGGTTTGATGTTTGGGAAATGCAAAAAATAACAGGTCACACTAATCATTGTCGTTTAGATGGTACTGCCTTTCTTTTAGTTAGATAATTGCCTGTGTGGTATGAATTGAGGGACATCGTGAGGAAATGTCATGAAATCTTATAATAATATAACTGAGAGGGACCGTCAAGAACATCTAGTCTAGCAATCCCCTCCCTGCCCGCACAGCCCCTGGGGCAGTCAGAGCAACCTCATTTCCATCCAGGCGTGCCACACAACGACCGTTTCCTACATGTTCTGACAAGAAAAGAGCTAGGAGCACTAAGTGGCCCAACGTCACCATTTCCTATGCGAAAAACATGGCGAGGTGAGGTAGCTTGGTCAGCTGTTTGGGGCAGAGTCGCAGCTAGAATCCAGACTTCCCAAATCCACTCCTCAGCCCACCACATCTTAGTTCACCCTGCACTGGCTGGGAAGCTCCTGGACCAGCACAGTTATGCTATGTCACGGCCTGGTCTGCTAAGACTTGCAGTAGATCCTGTCAGCTCCCTTCTTAAAACTAAAGGCCTCTCACTGCAATTACATAAAATCCAAACTTTTTATCATGGGTGACGGAGTGTCCCATGATCTGACCCCAGCTTACCTCTCCAGACGTACGTCCTCCTTGCCACACCACAGCCACACAAGTTGTTCCCACCTCAGGAACTCCACGCTTGCTCTTCCCTCTGCCTGGAACACCCACGCCCAGACCTTGCTCCTTCTCTTCATTCAGGGGAAGGCTCAAATGCCATTTGCTCAACGAAGCTTTCCCTGCTCACTCCAGCTCACAAAATCATTGTCATATTGTCATGCTACCTTGCTCCATTTTCTTCATAGAACTCACCACTATCACAATCTTATACTTGCTTGTTGTTTGTCTCTCCCACCTGAGCATAAGCATTAAAACCTTGCTTGAATTGATCCCTAGGAAAATGGTCTGGCGCACGGTAGGCATTTCAGTAACTTAATGAATTAATTAGCAATCTCCTATTAAAATGTGAAGTGTCTTCAGCAAGTAATATGTTAAGTCATTATCAGTTACTAATAGATTGTTGTGAATTTGTTTACCAGCTTCTTTTCTGAGCACCAGCTACCAGAGATTCATGACTCTCTCTAGCAGCTCAGTGGGGGAACAAAAGAGGATTAAATAGGGCTGCAGACTGGGAAAGAGGTTTAGTTATGGGGAGGAAGGGGAGAGGCTCAGGTGGGAGGCATGGGCAAGCAAGGAGGGGACACCTGAAGGGGCTTCTGGAGAGGAGTGTGCCATTGTGACCACCAGTGCACTCAAAGCTGCCCCTTCACCGTTCAGAGGGGACATCAGCACATTTGTTCCAACTTAAATGTCACCTTCTTTCAGTGACATCACCTGTGCAGCATACAACACAATCCTGCCTTGACCGTCAGGAGTCTCATCACTCTGTACCACTTGCTAAGAGGAAACTCAGAGAAACCACGTAAGTAATTACTAGAAGAAGCTGGAAGAAGAATCTTAAAAAAAAAAAAAAAAAAAAGGATATCTAAAACCTCTTTCTGAAGCCACTCACAGGTGAGGCTGGAGAAAAGATGGGAGCGACAGTGACATGCCCAGGGAATGAGGGGTTTTGGCAGAGATGCACTTTTAGGAACTAAATAAGAACAATGATAAAGTCTTTCGGAAAGGATTAGCGACCATGACAGCTCTATTCAGGAGGGAGAAATGAATAAATCTTAGAACCAAAAGTTGGCACGAGTCACAGCTGTATGGCTAGAAAAGACAAAGGTTGGATTTCCCCAAATTTCTTATCCTCTCGGATTCTCTGCTGGAGTCCTCTTGGTTCTGTAGAAATAAGGCTGTGCCCTTCCCATCTACTTATTCTACAGGCCTGTGGCACAGACTTACATAAGACACATACCAAAAAAAAAAAAAAAAGGATTTCTGGGAAGCAGATCTTGAAGGTTTATTTTTTTTAAACTGCATTGCTAAATTTAGGGAAATGATTCAGAAGACACCCCCACTCCGTCACATGCACACATCTCTGTCTAGTGTTCCATGCACGTTTAGCTGTTCTTGGCATTTCATTTTTCATCTAGTTTAGGCAAAGTGCCTTGCATTTGTCAGTAAAGATCCTTTCTGTAAGGATCGTTTGCCTCCCCCCTCCCCCCTTTTTTTATGGTGAGGTGATGACTTGGACTAACATGAATAAACGATGAAGCAGGGCATGACGTGTCTTCACAGGATCAGAGATTTAGGAACTGCATGGTTCATGAGAGAAAACGCATTCCTCCACTGAGGGCCTGGGGAGGTTTGGGGTGATTGCTGATAGTCACAGGGCATTGATCTGTGAAATGTCAAGCTGAAAACAAGCACTTGGTATCAGATTCATGCTATTGGCTTGGTCATTTGTTTGTTTCCCCATTACCTGGAAGCAGGAGGCTATGTGGTGACCCCCTGTGGAAAATGCACAGTAAGGAGACGCCTAGATTCTAATCCCAGATGTGCTATGAGTCAAATGTTTCTTTTGGTCTCATTTCCCTCATCTACAAAATGAGGGCTGCATCAGCCTTTCCCAAACCAATACACAGCCCTCTAGCGGGAATACACAATCACACTTTTATCCCTTCTTTTGGTCATTCGCAGAGTTCAGAAGCACTTTACAGACTCAGTATGTTCTGTATTAAAAAAAATAACTTTGTTGCTCATGCTACTTTCCATGAAACAGCTCCTGTGCCCTTTCCTTCCCACTCCCTCAACTTAACCTCTAATTCCCTGATGTTTCAAGGAACCCATTTGTATAAATCCTAAAGTAGATGACCTTGTACGTGACCTTACAGTCTCCTTTTCACCCAGATTCGGCTACCACGAGGGCCCACTTTTTGCTAAATTGTACCTTGCCTCTAAGCTGCTTGCAGTTGAGGACAATTTTGGTCCATGTGATAGAAAAGCTGACTGCCTAGTTAGCTGATGACATCACTTGGCACTTGATCTTAGCCAAGAGACTGAGAAGCGATTGATGACGTCATTTTGAAGGGTAAGTGGGATGCCTCATGAGTCAAGGACTGATTATAGTTCATCAGCTGATAAAGAGCTTGCCGTAAGTCCTTTGTTGCTTACTTATGAACTCAGCAGAAACATGTGGATTCATCGTAAAATATTGGTGGGAGATTGTCACTATTTCCCCAACAACTCCCCTAAACGCTGGACTGAGAGAGCTCCCCCTGGTTCTAGAGAGCCACGATCAAATGTGGCTGCCCTGGGATAAGACAGTCATCAAGGATGATGTAGACAGTGTCAGGAGCTTCTGCCCGTGAATGTCACTTTCGATGTCATTTGAGGAAAATAAAATTTAATCGAGAACAAGAAGACTTCTGTTGGACGGTGGAGCAGCTTAAAATCTGTTCCAGTATATTTTATCAAAACATTTCTCTGATTTGGGATTCTCTCTTCTGGGCAAGGCAACTGCAAATCTGCCTCAAGCTTTACAGCTAATGGTACCACCCACCAAGTCTCCATATGGCCCCGTGACTAAGGACATTTGTTATAACTTTAAAGTGGCTACTAACTGTGCCATAGGCGCAATACTACATGGTATCAGGCTATTAGTGACTCAGGGGCAAAAGCTACAGAGGAAAAGAAAGCTGGCAGAAAAGATGCTGCTTCGGGATGCACGAATGACAGATGGCTCGCCAACGGCAGGTGGAACATCTAAACACCAGCTCACCTTTAATGAACGCTCAGGAAGACAGGCTTTCTCTGCTCTTCTTCCCATAGAGTGCTAACAGATGACATTTGATGGGAAGAACAGTAAGCGAGAATACAGAAAATGAAACAAAGATGTGGGGAGACTGTGGGAGGGAAAGATGAGGAAGACAATTTATGAGCACTAGAACCACAGGATAAAACTGAGCAAATGTGGACTGGAGAGGATTTCAGGAGTAGAGATGTATTCAATTTCAACTATTTGCAACTGAAATCTAGCCCCCTCTCTCCCACATGTGTAGCAGCAGGCAAGATAGAATACTGTTGCCTAAAAAGAAAGGAGATGTTTGGGAGCGAAGTGAGGGATTGAGAGAGAGGTGACAGCTATTGTGCCACTGCATGTTCTCCTAGACGAGACGTCCACTTGCAAACACATGCTGCGGGCAGCCGCGCTGAATGCACTTGGGGACGGAGACTTAGATTTCCTAATTAGCCTTTCTCATCTCATTTCTGTGAGTGGGGTGGCCCACTTTATGTAACTGCAGCTTTGACAGTCCAATGTCTTTCAGGGAGAAATGGGAGAGCCGGGAGGCAGTATTCTGCGGCTCAGCTCGGGGTCCAGATCCCAGAGCGCCAGGAGGGTCAACCAGTTGCTAGGTTTTACCTTCAGACCTGCCTTTCTGATCACTACCTTCTCCCTGTCTTGCCCTTCTTCTCACAAGTCTTTTTTTTCCTTCTCATTGAAACCTCATCTTTTTCTCTTTCTTCTCCTTTCCCTCTTGGTCCTACTCCCTCACTATTCCCACCCCAGACCCACCTCATCAGCACCCCAGCTCATCTCATCAGCAACCATCTCACCAGTACTTCACATGACTTTGTGTCTTTGTCCGTACCCTGCCATCACTCATGTAAACTTCCAATCTTAAGGAATTCCAGCCACTTTTTTGCTTTTTTTCTGCTTGGATAACTGATTGCTAGAGAAGAATCCAATCACTTCTGTTCCAGTTGAGTGTTCTGTTGTGCCTGGCATATCTTTCCCTGCAGAGGTGACCTGACATTTTCACCTCTTTCCCAAGCCCTTTCTAACTCCTACTGTCCCCCACCTAGTTCTGTGTCAGCAGATGGCCTTACTTCTATATGCACACAGGGTAACAGAAATCAAAACCAGGCATCTGGATCTTGTTACTTGAAAGGCTTTTTCAATCAACAGAGTATCTTGATGAACTTGGATTTACAAAGGAAGGCTTAGACCAGCAGAAGGGAACAAGAGTTAGGGACAGTTGCTTGGTATAATAGAATGAGAAAATGTTAGCATCCCAAGGATAACACAGGAAAGAGAGAATAAAGAGGAGAGAGAAAAGACAAGGGTTGGGGGGTGGGGGCAGCCAACAAGTTGTCCAAAGTAAGCTGACACTCTTGGGTGATGAAGCCAGTAAGAAACTCCAGTGGGGAAAACTAAAAGGCTTTTAAGAACAGAGTGAGTTAAGTGGGAAGCTATTTGTGTCGTTAGGATAAATACTTCTCCTTTGCTGCCCATCAAAAGCCTCTGTCAAGTCCACCACAAATACAAGTGCAGTGTGAGAACGCTGCTTTGTAGAATGAGGCATAGGCATCAGAGTACCCACGGGACGCAGTGGGTCTCTCAACAGAACCAACTCAGTGAAAACCAGGACTGAGACCCAGAGGAGCCCACAGGAATTCCAGCCCAGGAGTCTAGAAATTCTGAAAGGCTTTGAGACTTTCACAAGGTTTGGAATAATACTGAGGCAATTTAATCTCAATTAAATTGAGAGGGGCAGAGAGGATCTCAGTGAATGGATATCCAAATTGAACAAAGAAAAAAGAAGGCCTTCAAGTGTAAATTTTTTTCACGTTTGTCTCCATTCTATAAATACATCTCCAGCTCTCTATCTATGTTACCTCAATCTTATTCGTCTCAAAGAAGAGGCAGAGGCAGTGTAACATGCTAGCAAAAGGAGGAACCTAGATGGAGCAGGAGAATAAGCAGCTTCTGGCTATTAAATATGAAGGAGAAAAATTAACCTTATGAAATCGAACTTTAATAGAACTAAGGTGCAGTAAAAACATGAGAAACATTTAGGGAATATATCTGAGGTTATATATTATAATACAATCATTTTAAATAAACTTTTATACTCATTCCCTTCTCCAAAAAAAAGTCAATTTTTCATGTTTACAGTTTTGCTTTGAAAAATAACCAGAGCAAAGCAATAAAATGCTAAAATATTAATTTCCACTCACATCCTCTGTGCCAATTTGTAGAAAACAATTCTGGAAAAAGGTTTTGATGATTTGAATTTCTCATCAATAAATATTTGTGAAATTGAATTAATAAACTTCAGTATTTCAAGAACTGCACAAGCATCAACAAAACCTTTATTGATATTGGAGAGAGGAGAGTGAATAGTCAAATAAATCATGTTCATTGGCTACCTTCCTGTTGTATGTATATAGATTTCTGTCACCATGGTGAGCAGTGTTCAGATTTTTCCATTATAAAAGCAGTATATCTCCAGGTAAACAAGGTGGTTTATCACTTATTCTTTAAAAGACTCTCTTCTTTGTCCCATGTGCATCCAAATGTTCACTGCAACATTATTTACAATAGCTAAGATATGGAGACAACCTGAATGTCTATCAATGGATAGATGAGGAGGTGGTACACGTATACAACAGACTATTACTCAATCAGAAAAAAGAATGAAATCTTGCCATCTGCAACAACATGGATGGACCTACAAGGTATTGTGCTGAGTAGAGTAAGTCAGAGAAAAACAAATGCTATGTGATTTCACTTAATATGTAACATTTAAAGAACATAAAGGAACAAACAAAACAGAAAAAACTCAGATATAAAGAACATTTTGATGGTTGCCAGATGGGAGGGGGGTTAGGGGATGGGTGAAAAAGAGGAAGGAATTAAGGAGTGCAAATTGGCACTTATAAAAAAGTCACAGGGATGTAAAGTACAACACAGGGAATACAGTCAATAATATTATAATAATTATGTATGGGGCCAAGTGGGTACTAGATTTATCAGGATGATAACTTTATAAGTTATATAAATCTCTAATCACTATGTTGTACACCTGAAACTAATATTGTATGTTAACTGTAATTGAAAAATAAAAATTAAAAAAAAAAAAGAATTCATCTGTCCCTAAATGCAATAAAGTCACAGTGAGGGAATAATAATATATAAATCCACAAGAGAACAATAGAAGGAAAGGATAGATAAGAAGATTTGGCAGTTTCGGAAGATCTGAGTTTAAATACCAGATGGAGAAGCAGTGACAGACACCACAGAGTGCAGTAAGCACCAGCCCACATGCCTGCAGAGAAAAAGGTAAATAGCCTAATAGATTCCTGGAAAGGCTTAGCATCTGAAGACGCAGCCAGCACCAAAGAGGAGGGTGAGGTGTGGGACCGGAAATAGGGGCTTGCTTGGCCGGAATCTGTAAGGAGCAGTTGGATCCTCCAGACCTCCTTTCTAAAACTACACAGCCAGATGAACAACCCCTGCAAAAAGGCAAAAGTTGGTTCACCAGTGAAATTGAATGAGAGGCATTCCAGGTGTGGAAATATCAGGCACTGAAACAGGGGACTTCAGTGAAAGTTTGCCCTTTAAACAATAAAACCTTCAATTTTCTTTTCCTACCTTGCTTCTGAAACACATTTAATGATTACAAATATGCAATAGAACAGATACAGCATATTTTACTCAACCCTTCCACTAGGTTAGACTTTAATGTTGTTTGCAATCCTTTGGCATTATAAATAAGACTGCCATGGATTTCTTAATGTCTAAATTTTAATTTAAATTTTGGATTATTTCCCTAGAATGGATATTTCCTTAGGATTATTTCCAAAACTAAAGATGGGAGCAAACCTGATTTATATTTTCATAATTCTGGGTAGATTTTACAAAAATCAATTTCAACAATTACTCCAATTCATGATACATCCAAGCACACATGCACAAACTTATTTACCCACACATTCACCAGCATTTTACATTTTTACTGAACATCTTTTGCTAACTTAGGAGGAGGAAATGTCTTTGTATATCATTTTCTGTTTGTAATGATTTCATTGTAATGAATCACCTGTCCATAAATTCTGCTTTTTTATCCATGTAGTGCTTAATGCTTTTCTTATCACTTCATGAAACTTCTCTGTATCAACGCTGTGACAGTTACCTGTATTTTAGTTTTTTTTATTATATCGAAGTTTTAAAACCATGTAATCAAACCAGTTGATCCTTTCCTTGGTAATTTATTACTTTATAAGCACATATTTCTACAAAGGTGATAACCACTTAAATTCTTGTTCACTCTGATTAAGTTTCAAAAGCCCATAGTAAAATAAGTTCAATATTTGTTGAGTGCCTATGTTCCAGGCACTGGAGGTTCAAGAGGGATAGGAGAATTCCCTGCCCTCTACAAGTTTATACAACTGATGTTTCCTACAAATTGTTAGCCCACCCCACCGCTGTCATTATGCAGAATGCTTTCTTTTCTCGCTGACCTCATAGGTCACAAACTCATATGTAAATATATTCTCTATTAAAATGCCAACAGCGCTTTTTCACAGAACTAGAACACTCCTAAAATTCATGCAAAACCACAAAAATCCCGAATAGCCAAGGCAATATTAAGACTGAAAACTAAGCTGGAGGCATCACACTTCCTAATTTCAAATTATATTAGAAAGCTATCGTAATCAAAATAGTATGGTATTGTCATAAAAATAAACACATAGATCAATGGAATAAAAGGAAAAAAAAACTCAAATAAACCCACACGTACACGGTCAGTTAATTTACAAAGAAAGAGCCAAGAATACACAATGGGGAGAGGATAGTTTCTGCAACACACGAAGTTGCGAAAACTGGACCACTATTGTATACTATACACAAAAATCAACTCAAAAGTGGATTAAAGACTTAAATGCAAGACCAGGAACCATAAAACTCCTAGAAAGAACATAAGCGGTAAGCTCATTAACAACAGTCTCTGCAATAATTTCTTTGGATTTGACACCAAAGCAAAGTCAACAAAAGCAAACAAACAAGTGAGACTACAAACTAAAGCTTCCACACAGCAAAGGAAGCCATCAACAAAATGAAAAGGGAACCCACAAAAGGAGAGAAAATATTTGCACATTATATAACTGATAAGGGATTAACATCCAAACTATAAAGAACTCACACAGCTCAATAGCAAAAAAAAAAAAAAAAAAAAAAAAAAATCATTTTAAAAATGGGCAAAGGATATGAATAGACATTTTTCCAGAGAAGAAATAACAAATGGCCAACAGGTCCATGAAAAAGTGCTCAGCCTCACCAACCATCAGAGTAGTGCAAAACAAAACTGCTACATAATTTCACACCTGTTGGAATCAACAAATTCTTAAATCTGAAGCAAGTCTCATAGTTTTGCTGCCATTATCACAATTGCACCCACCTTGGCTTGTCAGTTAATTTCTGCCACATGGTCTGCTTTTCCAAAATCCTATCATCCCATTGCTATGAGTCCCATTGTGTAACCATTACTCCCAGCCCACAAAACACAGCTACTGCTGAGCTTCTCAGTGACGCTAAAGTCCTCCTCACCATCGCATTCCTTATTGCCTTGCTAAGTGGAATGACCTCTGGTCCCTCCTGAGAATTGGGTCAGCTAGTGGGTGTTCTGGTCGTATACAGCAGACCCAATCCAGCGGACCCAGTTCTCTGAGCCGATTCCTTCCTCCCCCATTTGCTACGGTAGTTCTTGCATTTTTACTTCACTTTGTGTAGGTCATTGCTTTTTCAAACCCTCTTAAGAGCTGTCCCAGCCACAATCTAGAGTCATCTCCCAGGTCTTTGCTGGGGTATTAATTAACTTATGGCGGTGGTGGAGGGCTCCCATATACACTAACTCCCCCTTAACCAACTTTATATTCTTGCCCCCTCAAATACTTTCAGGGTCCTTCTTAGACATGCTCTCCCAGCTTCTCCCAATAAATTTATTCTAGGTCCTGAGGCCCCTTCGACATATAATATCACCTCCCTCTTGGCTGGTCCAGCACTTTTCTGATTAAGCTATGGTGAGATCTGATGCTGTTACGAGTCAGGTAGCTGGGAGGAAAAATGAAGGCACATCCTGAAAAGGACCTTGCACTGTTTTATAAGGTCTTATTTGAAGTCTCTTTATAGTCTTAAGCAAGATGGGATAGGAGACTCTATTTTCAATAATGAGAAATAGGCCACTTCTTCAGGATCAGAGTTCAGGGGAATGAAAAGTCAAAGCGCAGATCTGCAGAACTACCTCTGTCACAAATCTCAGGGTCGCACTCTTACTCCATTTAAGGCCCCAATTTTGGCTTAAGCGACTGGCCTCAGCTGAGAACTCAGCCTTCCCAGAGCTTTGCACTACTGCAATTAAGACCTGTGCCTGAGCTTCAGCTGTTTCTGCCCTGGCCTCATCCTAGCTGCCGGAGTTAAGGCCTTCTGAGACTCACGCTTTGCTTTAAATTTTTGACCAATAAACCCAAACCTGTAATGTTGTCTCTTCAATTACCCAATTCCAGAGACCTTATAGTTATTTTTTTCCCCACACTCCTCAAACACGGAGACATTGCACACAATATTCTTCGACCCAAACCCACCCCAGCGCATTACAAACAGAAATTTTAGCAATCAGGCCGTACAGCAGAACAAGGATGATAATTCTCCACCTACCTTCAGCTGTGGGATCCTCACTGCTGTTCAGCCAGCTCCAGGATGGCGTCCTCAGGGCCGGCTTCCTAAAACCACCTCTGATGCCAGTTGTCTTAAGTTGGGTTCCGGAGCAGCTAGAACGGAGATACGGGGGGGAAAAAAAAAGTCTTTTCAGTGATTGAGGCAGTGCTGCCAGCATAAGAGGAATGAAAGAAGCAGAGTAGGACAGAGCAGAACGCTTAAGCAGGAGTGTGGTACCGGCGGAAGACTCGGGTCGGTTGAATTCCACAGAGATGCGGACATTGCACCACAAAACTACACCCAGCTCAGGGCTGGGGGCCAGGTCTTTATACCACCACGTCTGTTGCCATTCGCGGAGATTTGTCCCGCGTGGTCGGTGGTGGGGGCCTCCTGGGCAAGGAGATCTCTGATTGGCTGAGGACTATTTTCAGGGTTAGGGGCAGCTGTGGATTGTTATCAATCAACAGGAATCGCAGCCCCGGGGTGGGCGTGCTGCTTGTAAAGAGGATTCAGGTGGGACACTAAGAGACTCCGTTACACTAACATTAGTTAGTGTGGGGTAGAGGCTACGTTCTTTTCCACTGACTGTCTCATTTAAACTTGCCAGCAGCTCCAGGGCAGAGGTGTTAAAATTGTCTCCACTTTATAGATAAAGGAAATTAACCTTGAGAGTTTAAATGACTTGTGGTTACATAATAGGGGTCTGCGTTTTCAGGTGTAATAAATGTATAGATAAGAAGGCATTCCTCAGTTTACATATTTGTAGAATAGGTACATGCAAAACCTATTCATGTTCATATCTTTGGAAGCTTAAAGTAGGGGCTCTGGAGTTAGCCAATTGGATTCAAATCCCGAGTTTTAAGTGCTTTGCATTAGAATTGCCTCTTAAATATAATTTTGAAACTTATTCCTTAGATATTCTTGATCTCATATGTTGACTTTGTGTGTATCGACTACGTTACTCATAATATTCAATTAGTTGAAACATCACATTTCCCAACTCCTTTGAATAATAGGTGCTAAAAAAATTATGAAGAAATTCTCCATTAAGTAATGGAAAAGCCAGAAAAAATAGTCTAGACATGAAATTAATAATTTATTTAGCTTTGGCTATGTGTTATAAACACGTTATATCCATTTTCTCATTATGAAGCAAGTACTAGCATCATTTCACATGATATAGGTAAGAAAACTGAGACTCGGGGAGGTTTATTAACTTGCTCCAAATCACAGAATTAGGAAGAAATGGGTCTGGGAATTGAACCTAAACCACCATCTGACATCAAAACTACTATTGGAAGTTAACGAGAAGATGACACAGCGTAGATCCGCATATACAGAAACAATGGGTGACGCAGGTCTCAATATGGGTAAAGAAAATTTTCCACTTTCTCAACTTTCTTTCACATGAGCCAAATCTGAAAGCTGTGAAGTAGATGGAAAATTTCAAAAACTACTTTTTCACCTAGCACATCACTGAGCAGGAGACATTCCTAAGACAAGAAATAAGAACCGTTAATAATGACCTGCTAAAATAAAAAGTATTTTTCTAGGGGCAGCGCCCTGAGCTGACGCAGGATTGAGTGGCTCTGACTCCACAGCTTGAATGAAATCATTAAATCAGGTTCTCTGGCCTAAAAGAGGATGAGGTTTTGTGGCTGGGGTGGGTATCTATTACCATGGAAACCACACCAGCCACTTGCCCTGGATGTTGGTCTCTGCCAAATGCTATTGAGATTTTCCTTGCTTCCTCTCCCTACTCACTAACTCCCACCCCCAATCAATAAATCACTTGCTGAATCCCTCTGTGCTCTGTTCTTGGGGTCACTCTTAGAAAGGAAGCTACGTTGTCCCACTGTCATTATCTCCCTTCTGTTGTCTTCAGATACGTTACTTAGCCTTTCTCGGCATCGATTTCCTAATTTAAGAAATAGAATAACTCACTTCTTTGAATTGTTGTGGGTGATGTATTTATTTTATACATAAATACATTAAGTGTGTGTGTGTTTATGTGTGCGTGTGTGGGTACTCTCGCGCATATGCCTGGGACAAAAATGTTTCTGAATAAATTCAGATACCTTCCCCACACCTCACCCTATTAAAAGTAGAAAGAACTATGGGAAAGGAATATTACTTCCCTGTGCAAAACTCTCAACCATCTTTCCCATGACATTTCACCTCTCACCAGCCATGGAACATGATCTGCATTTGCTCATCTTTACATTCTACTCATCCTCCTCTCTCTGCTTCTACTGGTCTCTCTCAATTTTGCCAAAATCTGATCCATCACTTTAGTCTTAGAGAGTATGGAAATTCTATGCAAATCAAATTTCAGAAAATTATAGAAATCGTGAGTATTCCATTCCTTCAAAGTATTTTATCATTTGTTGCGGATAAAACTCAAATTTAAAAATGTTCCTTAATGTTATCCAACTGACTATTTTAAATGTACGACTTGATGGCTTTTCACAAAGGGCACATACCCATCCATGTAACTATCTCTCAGCATGAAATAGAGTATTATTAATACCCAAATAGCCTCCTTCATGCTGTCTCCTAACTTCCACTGCCTTCTCCACAGGTGACCACTATCCTGATCTCTAATATCATAGATTAACTTTTTCCCTTTTAAAAACTTTATGTATGTCTTTTCATCAATATTATGTTTGTGATATTTATTCATATTGTTGCATGTAGCAGTAATTCATTTTTGTCCTTTCTTTATAGCATTCATTCATGGATATTCCACTATTTGTTTATCCATTGTACCGTATAGACAGGCATTTGAATTGTTTCCAGTGGGCTAAGCAGAGTATGTGCTGGGAGGTTCCTCATCTGAATCACATGCATCTTATCAATCTCTGGCCCAGATAATGGGCAATATGACTGCAGAGTTTGGTACAGTGTGCTGGGATGTGGACACACACTCATTTTTCTCCCTCGGCCCCCTCTCTCCAAGGCTAGCACAGCTTGGTTGGATAACTTTCTTGAACTTATTGCTGCAGAATTACAACAAGAGTCAGTTACCAAAATGTCTCACGGAGTTACATTAATAGGTCCTTAAAATAGCAATATGGACTATCTGTCAGTTATTTTTATTCTAACTTTGACAAGGTGTTCAGAAATTTGAGTTGACCTGACTCTCATGCCTCTCAATGAACAACTAAATTTGAAGCTTTAAGGAAAAGAAAAACTCATACAAGTCCTAGATATTCAAGCATTTATGGTGAAATTGAAACTTTTCATAATACAAATCAATAAAAATGATTCTTATGATTTGTTTACTATGAACCAAAATGGACAAGATTTAAGTCAGTGTTGTTTATTTAACTTTGATTTCAGGCAATTTCATTTACCTTTTTTTGACTGTTGATCAAATTTACTACGTATTTGATGAAAATGTTCATTTTGTTATCTTAGAATTATTTTTATATAACAAATAGTTTTTTAAAATTTTACTCAGCAAATTACAATTAATTGTGAAATTTGCAGCATACCTTATTTCAGTCTGTCTTTTTCTCCCACTGTTTGGGTCATAATAGTAACTTCTGCATTTCTATTTGATTCTCCACCAGTATTATGCCTTTGTTTTAAATTTAAAAATCTGTCCATACTTATTTTAACATGAAAAAATAATTTAATTGTATTATAATGAAAATAATACGTGTTTGAGTTTAGTTATCAATTATAATTTATGTAGATACCACTGTAACCCATGCTGTCTGCATAAAATATTCAAATAAATGTATTATGTTGCATTGCTGCTTAGGGGAAAATCATTCAAACTGAATCAAAGGTTGACACCAACTGGATCAATACTAGACCCAGTTGTAATACTAAAAATGACAGGTACACACAATACTACAATAATATCTGAAACAACATGACAGTAAAGTAAGATATGATCCCACCAAAACAATAACGCTGTGTTTAATGGAGAAATGTTTTACACTGCTACAGTTTTAAAATTAATTAAAATTAAATAAGTTTAAAAATTTAGCTCTTCAGTTGTACTAGCCACATTTCAAGTACTTAATTGCTACCTGAACAAAGCTAGGAAGAAGGCAACTTCTGCCAGACCTGTATCTCTCCTATTCCTTTTTCTTTATAGCTAAGAATCTGCCTCCTCATAGCTGACTGGCCATCTTGTTATCTTTCTCTCTTTCTCTCTCTCTCTGCCATCTTGCACTATCTTCTGTGCACTGCTGTAGACTGAATGTTCACACACTGCTGCCCCCCACCCCACCTCCTCCAAAGTCATATGTTGAAACCTAATCCCCAATGTGAGGGTATCTGGAGGTGAAGACTTGGAAGGTGATTAGATCAGGAGGGTGGAGCTATCATAAATGGGATTAGTGGCCTTATTAAAGAGACCCCAGAGGGCTCCCTTGTGCCTTGTGAGAACACAGTGAAAAAAGGCTGTCTAAAATCAGGAAGTGAGCCCTCACCATATATCAAATCTGCAGGCACCTTGATCTTGGACTTCTAGCTTCCAGAACTGTGAGAAATAAATTTTTGGTGTTTATAAGCCCCCCAGTCGATGGTAATCTATTACAGCAGCCCAGGCAGACTAAAACATATCCCTAAGTGCAAATTCTTGGCTTGGTCTCCAACAACATGCCACTGGCCATAAATTGGCAAGATCCCAAGATCTGCACTATGGTTTAGGGAAAGAACAGAGCTGCAGTGGCCTTCAGGCTTTGCTGCATGTCCTGACCCAGGTTTACTGGGGCACTGCATGTTTACATTTAGTCGGGACTCTCTGATGAAAGTGAACAAATTCATTGGAAAGTATATTAGCGGGAAAAAAAGAATTTATTGGCTGATATAATCAAACTATGGAAAGGGCAGGCGTGTAGCTATTCTCCCCTTGGGGATGACGAGAACTTGATAAATTTGCCCTCTGGACTCTAGAGTTGCTCTTAATTAAATCATTCTCCCAGCTCCTACTTATCTCCAACCTCATCACTGAAAATTATCCCCAGCATTTACTGAAATACAGAAATGTGTTTATTTTGTAATAAGAAATAGACTCAGTGGAGATATAATTGCTCTCTTTAGATATCTGAAAGGCTGTCATTTCTAAGATGAACTTCCTATCCCTCTCTCAGTCAAAATCAAGACTGAGTAGACTTAACTCTAGGCCAACTTGGGGCTCAGTCTAGAGAAAGCACTTCTAATACCTAGAGCAGTCAGATGGTAAAATGGAATACCTAAAAAAATGTGAGATTTCTATCACTCAAATCACTTGAAGTGTCTAGGAAGAGGTTAGGTGACTATCTATGTGAGTTTGGTATATTAAGTTGATGACTGAAGATGACTTCCAAGATTCTTTTCTTCTCTGGCTTTATGAGATCCCATAAAGATGGAATTACATCAAACTGTTTGTCTGTCTTATTCATCAGTTGACCATCTATCAAATGCATATTCCAGGCATTGGTCTGAATACATTCGAGACAAGAGTCTCCAAATACTCAGAGTATCAGGGTAGTTTGGGGAATTAGAGAGATCAGCATAGTGCTAATGAGCAAACCTATGTGTGTGATTGCAAGGTTCTACGGTGATCTGAAGCTCTTTCCTGGGCCATATTCACAGTCTGTGCTTTATTCAGCTTCATATTTTCTCTTTAGCAAGGTACTATGAAGAGTCTGTAGGACATTATTATCCTTGCTGATATTATCTGAGGACAGCTAAGGCTATACATTAGCACACCCCTCTCTTTTCCAATAATAAATGGCCTCAAAATTATTATAGACTAAGAGCTGTGCTAAGAAAATTAAGCTTCTTTAAAATTTTGCTTCCAGAAAAGTTTAATATATCTGTATGCTATTTGAAATTCACACTGCTTTGAAGTTGAATTTGTGATTATTCCACTGAGTCTACATTAAAATAATTCCCTAGTTGTATTTATTATGCTCAGGAGATTTCATGATTTATTATTAAACCTCTTAGAGTTAATTATATTTATTGCACCAGTCTTCTCAGAAGGAAGCTTGGGAATTGTCTTTCTCATCCTTAATTAGGAAATCATAAAATGCAGTTCTGTGGATATGGACATTGTTTCCCTTTGCTCAATAAGACTGACCCTCCAAGTTTATTAAACAAAACTCTCTCTTGATACCAGATAAAAAATTTTTAACTTTGCTGTAAAATGTAAAAGGATATTCTGTTAAATAGCAGGTCAGATTTACGCCTTAATTTCTGGTTCCTTATTTCACATTTTTAAGTGCAGAAAGTTTTTTTTCCACTGCTGAAAGCATACTTTTCTTTTTAAATAACGAAATTGTCTTTTAAGTTGTAAATGTTCTGTTAGTTTGGTAGGGCTTCCGTAACCAAATACCACAATCTGGGTGGCTAAGACGACAACAGAAATTTATTGTCTCACAGTTCTGGGGGGTGGAAGTCAGCCACTGAAGTGTGTGCAGGGTTGGTCCTCCCGGGGGTTGTGAAGGGGATTCTGCTCCAGACCTCTCTCCTTGGCTTGCTGATGGCCACCTTCTCCCTACACACGTCTGACTATGTCCAAATTTCCCCTTTTTATAAGAACATATCATTATTGGTTTAGGACTCACCCCAGTGACTTCATTTTAACTTGATTCACTCTGTAGACTGCCTTCAGGCACAGTCACATTCCGAGGGACTGGCATTAGGACTCCAACAGTATCTCTTTTGTGGGGACACAATATAACTCATAACAAATATCATCAAGGAAAATGTCCTACAACATGAGCTACCTGTCCAGCAATGCTTTTGAGTTATTAAAAGGAGCTGGAGTTACCTTTGTAACCAATTTTCCTTATTTTTTCCCCACATGTTAAGTGGAAAAGATAACATAGTCTTAAAATATGTAAAAATGGTCAAAAGCAGAGAGAAATAGACAAGTCCATAATCATAGTGGGAACTGTTTATACATACCTCTTTTAGTAATTTATAGAAGAAGCAGACAAAAATTTAATAAGGATATAATACCAGGAAAGAATAATCAAGAAATTTGACCTAATGAACAAATATAGAATGCTCTACCCGAGTACTTTAGAAAATAGTTTCTTTTCAAGCGCACATGAAACATCTAAAGAAAATGACTATAAACTGGATCACAAAGTAAATCTCATCAAAGTTCAAATGAATGAAATCTTGTAGACTAGACAGAGCATGTTATTAGTCCTAATACAGTTAAGCTAGATATCCATTATAAGAAATAACCAGAAAATTCTCATATACTTGGAAATTTAGCTCATATCCTACTAACTCCTGGTCAAAGAAGAAATCATAAAGGAGTTAGAACATATTTTGAATTGAACAATATGGAAATATTACATATCAAAATTTGTACAATTTAGCTAAAGAAATCCTAAGAAGGACATTTACAGCTGTAAAGGCATATAGTAGAAAAGAATAAAGACTGAAAATTAGTGAGCAAGTATTTTATCCATCTAAAGAAGTTAGAAAGGGATTAAAAAGTAAGTACAAGTTAAAGAAATGATAATCGAGAGCAGAAATTAATGAGATAGAAAACACATATACAGTAGAAAATCAACAAAACAAACAAATAATAATAATAATAACAATAAGGGCCAATAATATTAACAGGCCTCTGGTGAGACTTTTCAAGGAAAAAGAAAAAGAAAAAACAAATATCCATACAAGGAGTGTAAAAAGAGACAACACTACAGATTCTGCACACATTAAAAATATAGCAAGAGGAGACCTTAACAACTCCTTTGGACAGAAATTTTTAATGTCTTATTCTCCCCACTCCCCAGCTTATAGACTGCCAAAATTACTGGTTAAAATAAGTGGATTATTGGATAGACCTTGGAAAACTTTATGCTATGGATTTTTTTGAAGACAATAATATGGGAACCATCTCCTAATTAAATGCAAATGAGGGCCACAGAAGTTCCTACAATTACATTTTTGAGGTAATCCTCAAATCTATGTTAATAGTGTCAATTCTTTCTTCTCACTCAAATGTAATGAATTCTCCCAACAAATAGTAAAATAGACCAGTTTTAAGATTTACCATCTTTCTAATGGAGGTAGAGTGAGTACACAATGCAAACAAAAATGCCATTTAGAAAGCCAAATGTAGGCAAATCCAAATTAATCATTCTGAATAATTCAAGTTCTTTCATCATATGGACATAACTTGAAATATTGAGCTACAAGAGCCATTAGCAGGAGCTTAGTAAATTTATATAAAAGTTGTAATGGACTTTAAGATATGTAACTCAGAAATATGCAACTTTTGTATTGTTAAATTACATGGAAATTAGAGAATTTCCATTTTTATTCTTGCATAAGTTAGGATAATGACCAATGACTTGTCATCACAGAATATTTGGGCTCAAGTAGACATCACTTACGGTTCTACACGCTCCTTAGTAGACCGACGTTTCCATAAAATTAAGAACATGCATTATGAAAATAAGAAGCATGAGTGTTCTGTTGGCAAGTATTCCTTTTGGAAGCTTGGATTTAAGGTTGCTTTGGTGTGGCCATAAGCTGAGACATATGGAAAGTCGTAGAAATGGGTCCGACTTGTCAGGTGCTTCGTGTCTAGGAATTATAATCCATCAGAGAAATAAGAACTTCAGGTTTGTTTTGTTTCTTGGAAAAAGCAAAAGGTACAGAAAAGTTCAAAGAATAATAGAGCAAACACCCATGTATCTGCCACACAGGATAACCCAATATTAACATTTAGTCATATTTTCTTCAGATCTCTTGATCTCTTTTGTGGGGAGGGGTAAAGAAAAAAAAAAAAGACTTTACAAATTAACTTAAAACTTTGTATAATCTCTTTTCTGGTACTCATCTCTTCTACCTCTCCCCAGAGGCTATCTCAAATTTGTTGTCTAGTCAGTGCTTTTGTTTTTAGGACACATTTGAATATCCATAGTTTTTAGTAGTGTCTTTATTATTCTACAACTTGCTTTTTTCACTCAATGTTTTCTAAACCTATCCATGTAAAACTTATAGCTCCATTTCATTCATTTAAATTGCTATTTAGTGTCCCGTCATATGTATAAAACACAATTTATTTATAGTTTTTCTTATGAAGGAGCATTCAGGATGTTTCCAAATTTCTGCTATTACAAATCACGTTGCAGCTAATATTCTTGTATATCATATATATACACATATATATTTCCTCATGCATATTTGAATTTCTATGAGCAGGGATCTCCTGCTTTGTTCATCAGGCTGTCCTATCAATAAAAATTTAATTACCTATCTCCAATATTGCTATACTTATTTATAAATGTCCTATCATACTACTATGTCATATCCAGCATAAAACATAATTTTTTTCTTAAAAGATAAGATAGATAAGTACGAAGTTCCATTATTTTCTTCCCACACCCCATTCTGAATTGCTGGGTTATAGATTATAGACATGATCATCTTAAATTACTATCATATTAGTACATTAATTTTATCACATAACAACATAATACATTATTATTCTATTACTCTGCAAAGAATTGTACTAATTTGCATTACTTCTAACAGAGTATGAACATTTCCATTTCCCTACAATCTTGCTAATATTTAATATGAAAGATACTTTAAACATTTTATTTCAACAGCAGAAAAGGTACTAGAATATGGTACAGTGACCTCCTGTATAAGCTTCATTGAGATTCAAAAATTAGTAAGACTTTGCTACATTTGCTTGCTTTCTTTCTGTCTTCTTTCCTCCCTTCTGAACCATTTGCAAGAAAGTTGCAGATAGTATGACCCATCTATTCTAAGGATTTATTCCCACATGTTTCTCTCGAGAACAAAGCACTTCTCTTGGATATCGAATTCAGGAACTAAACGTTGATGTAAAACTATAAAATTTCAGTTTTCCCAATTAAGTTCTTTTTGGCAATTTTTTTCTGACCCAGGACACCCATTACATTTAGTTGTTGTGTCTTTTTAGTCTCCTTTAATCTGGAACAGTTCCTTGATTTTCTTTCTTCTCTAAGATATTGACCTATTTGAAGAGTCAGTTCAGGTATTCTGCTTCTGCTTCCCAATTTGGATTTTCCTGGTGGTTTACTCATGATTAGATTGGGTTATGCATTTGGGCAGGAATACAGTATGTGACGTTGTGTTATTCTCAGCGAATCACATCAGGAGGTTGTCATATTTTTAGAGATTTTGCCAGTCTAATGGTAATTGGCTTTCCCCAGAGCAAGTGATGGGAGGTGCGGGGTGAGGCAGGGCAAAGCACTGTGAAAATCACCATGATGCCATTTATGACCAGCCTCAGAAGGTGTGCATCTCCACTGCTGCTCTATTCTATCCATTAGAACACAATCACTGAGTACAGCTCACACAAAAGAGGAGAAGACTTAGGCTCCACATTTTGAAGGAAGGAGTGTCAAAGAATCTGTAGGCATATTTTTTAAATTTTTATTTAAAAACAATTTTTTATTCTTTTTTTTTTTTAAATTTCAGCTTTACTGGGGTATAATTAACATAAAAATAGCAAGATACGTAAAGTGTATGGTATGCCGTGGAAATGTGATGTAGTTACATTATTGAAAAATCCCCCCCACACACCCAGTTAACACATCCATCACCTCCCATATTTATCTGTTTTCTCTCTGTGTGAAAACATTTATGCTCTACTCTCAGCAACTTTCAAGCATATAATATAGTATTGTTAACTATAGCCACCATGTTTTCCATTAGATCCTTGGGTCTTATTTATTTTATAACTGAAAGTTTGTACCCTTTGACCAATATCTCCTAAATTCCCCCACCCCCCAGCCTCTGGTAACCACCATCCTGCTCTGTTTCTATGAGTTCAACTTTTTGGGGTTCCACATATACGTTGGTATATATTTTAAACCACCACAACTGTGAAAAATAAAAATGTAAGCAAGCATAATTTCTAAACCAAAAGGTGGGGACTTGCAGCACATTCTCCTCATGGCAGGCAGGCAGCTTATCTCTTAAAGGGTCACACACACCTCAGCGACCTTGCTTAACAATAATAGACAATAGCCACGATCTATTAATCTCAACTGTTTTCCTAGAAAGGAAAATTGCTGCACATTCCAAAAATATGGGAATATTTTTCAAGGGTCTCCCATAACAGATTGCTGTAAGGATTATTTGAGATAATAAATGAAATACCCGACCCCTAAAAAGTCATCATTAAATGATAGCTGTTATTATCCCTGTCACCAAGCCATATTGACTCCACCTTAGAAACCTCGGGCCTCTCTTCATCTTATCTGCTACCATCACTTGTCCTTGACTTCATCAAAACTACCACACAGAACCCATGCTCCCCAATTTGTCTCCAGCCTCCTCCACATCTTCTCTGCTTTCTGGAACAAGTCTGTTTTTCTATAAATCTTAATTATGGCTTATTTTCTAGAAGCACCATTTATTGACTGAGCTAATCTACTGAGTGCCCAAGACTCCTGAGACAGTGAATCTCTGAGCCAATTTGAGGGTGTGGGGAGTGGTTAAGGAGAAAACAAGGAGGAGAGGGATATAAAAATATTACCCAGCCATAATGCAAGAATTTTAATTGTTCTGGCATGCATTTATGCAGAATGGAGAGAGGGCGACTCATTTTAAAAATGAGCTTCCCTCTCGGCTTTAAAAACATACTCTTTGCTGGTCTGATGAAACACTGCGTCATTCCATCTTTGGCAATGTTTTCCTGGGTCATTGAGTTTGTGGTTCATAGTCTAGTTCTGAGTCTAGCAATGACATCTGCTTGAGTGTTCTAGCAATTAAATTGATGCTTTACACAAAATTTCCTTGCCAGCAAGAATTTTTAAGGCCTCGTTGGAATTCCTGCATGATCTATTGTGCTCATGTCAGGGGTAATATAGCTATTTAATGTGCATGCATTTAGATCATAAAATATTGTGTAAATGTTCAGTGCCAAGATTCATTGCTGGTATTTTTATGTGTACAGAATAGACACAGAAAGTTTCCTTAGTCAGTGAGATAAAAACAATGTTGCGCCTTCAAGGAGCCATCACTCTCTTAGCTCCACTCCCTTCCTCCTCGCCACCTTATTGATAGGTTTTCTAAGGATTAGCAATTAATACCTATCAACCCGAGCTCTCTCAAACCCATTCTTGAGTAATTCATAGGTCTCCTTCCCTGACTGATGCCATAATTTCTGCTGTGCTGTGTTTCAACCTTTATCTTCTCTGGAATATATGGTCACTCACTTTTAAAATGCCTGTCACCAAGAATTTCAGGGTATTCTTCTATGCCAAACAGAGACAATTAGCCCTGCAGTTATTCTCGTGGTCATTGAGTTTGACCCTAGAACCACTAAATGACTAAATGTCAAATCAGTATTATGTTATTCCTGGCTATGATATTTTGGGCAATATGATTTGTTTGTCTCTTGATTTACATATTTTAAAAATGGAGATAGTAATTATTATAGCTTTACTTTAAAATTTAAATAGTTAATATTTGTGAACCACTTAAAACAGTTCCAGCATACTGAGTACTATGTAAGTGTTATTATCATTATTATCTAAAGGGTATGGATCACATAATTGTGGACTCTGGTCCACATCAGGAGAATTTCTGTTAAGTGGAAACCTGAAAAATGAACAGTTTACTGGGTATATCCAAATTAATTTTGGCAAACTAAAGTATGGAAAGAGCACTAGTTCAGAGAGAAGCTTTAAATTCTATTACAAAGAAGGCCCTGCTCCGATTTTTAATGACATAGCAGGAAAATAATTGTCTGCCATGATATGAAGTAGGTTTATAGAAAACTAGAAAAAAAGTAGCTCAGCATCATTTGGGCAACAATCTGAGCCAGAATAGCCTGTATGCTAGCATTGATTCTTCTACAGACAGAGCATTCAACTGCCTCCACCTTGGACGAACAGGCTCTATTGAGGAGGATTTGTGCCAAGCCACCTTACACCTGTCTGGCTTCTCTTTTGTACTGGCCTCTCTACTAACAGCATTGCTGCCTTCCGCTTGTACACCACTGTCTGACTGGTCCAGTGATGTGTGACTACAGTAATGGAACTGCACATTCTCACAATAGCTACTCAACCTGCCCCTGGCAGCTGATGTGAGAAAAGACTGATTGGGAGAATTTTCCTTAAAATGTGACTTGACTGTATGATGAGCAGTGAAGGATTAATAAGTCTCTCTTTAGTCAGTTTAGAATATTATATCATATCCCCTCATATTCCAGAAATACACTATACAGCTCCAAATATACGCAACACCAGCTAATCTAGTTTTTCTGCCTAATAACAAAAGTGCACTCACTCTCTCCCCCAAAGTGTACCCGTGGAAGCCATACCTAGGGACTGCATCTCATCTGCAGAAATGAAATTATGGGGCCGCATCAAAACCTGCTTGCTAGTTTGAGTCCACTGTATCCAAATCAGGAGGTGTTCTAGTAGTTTGAGCCTATTTTTAGTCTTGTTTTGACATGATCTCATCCAGATTGCCTGCTTCTTATTCCTACATTATCTGTTTATTAAATGATAAAATTTAACCATCACCAACATATTAATCTTATGGATGGTCTCAATTTAGCTGTGCATCAAAACACATGGGAAACTTTAAACATTAGATTCCAAGACACGCTGCAGACCTGTATCAATATTCAAGACTAGAATTCAACAAGTTGCATGGTTAACAAACAGCCCAGGTAATTTCTTTTATTTTTTTTTCCAGGTAATTTCTATACATCCATTCTATGAATTGGTTTGGGAAACAACTGCCTTAAAAAATTAAAGAGCCAAACTAAACATTTTTCATTAGTAAAACTGTAGTAACAGCCATCTTTAAAAAGAGAGAATGGAAAATAAAGGAACTATAATTCCAGTCTTCAAATATTTCATTGATTACTCAGAAAAAATATACTAGTCTTTACTCTGTTTACAGTCACAAGGTTATGGTTGGTTTTTATGACTTCCCTACCAATCTAATGCCTTTGCATCCAGCAAAGTAAGATGACCTCAACTTTTATTACCCCGTTATTATAATACCTATTTTGGCAATGCAGACACAGGAGCTGGAGCCAAGGTCGCATCACTGATGGAGATGGACTAAGAACCTGACTACTGGTTCTCATGCCAGACCGACAACCAGCTAACTCTGTCGTTTGAACATGTATATGTATCTGAGAGACTTAGCACACAACACCTCCAGGCATGCAGTCGGAACTCTTTGCTAAGGTTACCTTTGTCAAACAAGGAGGGATGACATGTCTCACTTTTCTTTGGCCCCCATGTGCCAATCATGAGAATACTATTTAGCAGACATACTCTGGCTCCAAATTAGGTGGAATCCAAGAAAGATTCAATTTGGACACTTTAGTGGCAATTTTAGGAATATCCTCAAAAGGAGAGCACCATACATTCTTTTGGAATATATTCTCAAAAGGAGAGCACCATACATTCTTTTGGAATATCCTATCTGACTTCGGTAAGATTAGAGGTGCGTACTGTTTGCCCCTATGCATCAACAGAACTCTGTGAAGTCCTGGACTCCTCACAGTTGAGATCCAGAGCCAAGAACTACTGACCTTAAACTATAAAAAATCAATACGTTTGGAGAATGGTTGTCCATAATGCAAATTTGGAATAACTTCATTAAAGCATAGCTATGAGTCACGTAGGTTTTCAAACTTGCTTTTAATGACTTTAAACATAGGCAAGCCAATTGGCACTTGGGCAAGGGGAATTTTATCTTCTTTGTTTCAATTGAAGTGAACAATGCTGGCAAATTAAATGAATCTAAAAGGTTTCCTGAATCACAGTCAGGCCCTTATGGAAATTTTATATCTCTCTCTGCAAATGGGCAGATTCCTCTGTAAATATTACATATGATTTAAGCTCCCAGGGTGGGAATAGAAACAAAGGTGGCCAGAGAGGAGGCACCTGTGAACTTTGTGGGTGAGACTCAGGTTAGATCCAGTTACTCAGTTCCACTGTAAAGAGGCATGAGCTACTTTTTCAGATGCTGAGCTTGTTTTGGACTTCTAGAATAGCTGGTTCCTAAACATAGACATACCCTCCACCCCATCTCCCCCTTTAAGATAAAGGATTTCTCTACTTCAAAGCCCTACTCCTAAAGACATTTTTGAGGGTAATGTAATTCCAGTAGGAAAGAGAAACTCTAGTGGGGTTTGAGTCACCCCCTGGTAGGGTCTGTCGCTTTGTAAAAGTTCCTCGTGGAGGCCAATTCTGGGGTTTCTGTATTCATATAAACACTGAAAAATACATTTCTTAAAGAGACAGTCCCGGAGGCCTTGTTCTCGGTATCTGCACGTAGCTTTGAGGGCAGGACTGCCTCACTCTGCTCCTGGAGCCCTGCACAGTGCCCACATATAATACTGTAGTTTCTGGTTGACCGAGATGCCCCACCAAGGAACTCAACTCTTGTCCAGCTCTCACTACCTTTTCTCATCCTTTTCCAATACGGCCTCTGAGATGCAGAAGGAAGACTGACATGAGACCGCACACGTGGGTAACCAGCCCTCCGGTTACTTTTTACTGAGAGATCAAACACATGAATCGAATGGGTCACCCCATGGCCGGTGACCCACTGGGAGGAGAGGCTGACCAGGGGGCTAGGTGGCGATCCCATGAATAGGGTTGTCCTCGGGGAAGGGTTCCAAGCAATGCGGTCGACAGTGTCTTGGCCTCCGCCGAGTTACTGATGGAGCCCTCACTTGTCAGCGGAGGGGATGGGCTCCTTCTTGCAGGTGCCATGTTTGGCTCGGTGCCGTTGGAGGTGATTGGACCGGGTGAAGGCCTGGCCGCAGTCCTCACATTGGTAGGGCCTCTCCCCATTGTGCACCCGAATGTGCTGGGCCAGCTCCGAGGCGGTGCGGAAGGCCCTGCCGCACTCTGCACAGAGGAAGCCCTTCTCCCCAGAGTGGATCTGCTGGTGCCGCTTCAGGGTGGAGGAGCGGGCAAAGGCCTGGCCGCACTGCGCGCAAGGAAAGGGCCTCTCGCCGGTGTGGATGCGCTGGTGGCGCACGAGGCGCGAGGGCTGCGCGAAGGCCACGCCACAGTCGGCGCACTTGAAGGGCCTCCGGCCGGTGTGCAGCGTCTGGTGCTCAATCAGGTTGGAGGACTTGGTGAAGCACTTGCCGCAGGTGGGACAGGGGAAGGGCCGCTCGCCAGAGTGCACGCGCTGGTGCTCCAGCATCCGGCTGGCCACCGCGAACTCCCGGTCGCAGGCCGGGCAGCGGAAGGGCTTCTCGCCCAGGTGCGTGCGCTGGTGGCGCAGCAGCGACAGCGGCTTGTTGAAGGTCAGGCCGCACTCGGCGCACGGGAAGGGCTTGTCGTTGCTGTGCATGTTGCGCTGGTGTTTGCGGAGGTCGGAGGAGCGCACGAAGGCCTTCCCGCAGTCCGGGCACGCGTAGGGTTTCTCGCCAGTGTGGGTGCGGATGTGTTTGCGGTGGTCGGAGGACCAGGTGTAGGCCTTGTCGCAGAAGGGGCACCGGTAGGGCCGCTCGCCCGTGTGCAGGCGCCGGTGCTGCTGGAGCGTGCCGCGGTGGGAGTAGGCCTTCGCGCACAGCTCGCACGCGTAAGGCTTGGCGCCTCCTGTCTGCGCGGGGCTCGGCGGGTCGCTGGGCCTCTGGAAGGCCCGCCCACCCTGCAGGCACCTATAGGGTGCCTCCCTCTGCCCGCCCGCACCCGCAGAACCCTGGTCCTTACTTCCGGTCCCCGTCTTGGGGACACACAAAGGAGAGGTGTTGTCTGGGGACGTGTCTACACCTCTCTGGGCACAGTAATACTTTCCAGTACCAAGGAAGCTGGACGGGACACCCAAGCCCACGTCGAAGTTTGCCATCGAGTCTCCATCGTCACCTGCAGGTAATGAGTCCCTGGGAGGTTGCGTCCGACCTAACAACTTGTTCGACAGGCCACCCGAGAGGGCGCCCCGAGCCGCACTTTCTCCAGGGGACTCCTGGATCTGGGGGTTCTTCGATTCATCTCTTCCCGCGCTGGCCTTCTTCTCAGGCATCGCCATAGGATTCTTCCCAGCATCCCCGGCACTAAAAGAGTCAAAGAAATTCTCTTCCTCCTCATTGGGTGGCTGCTGCCATGGCAGGTCAGGAATGTCCTGAGTCATTTGGGAGCTGCCGCTTAGATGGACCTGGTGATCAAGGTCACCAGTGCCCCCTTCATCTCCTGCATCCCCACCATCCTCATCTTCACTCTCTAAGTTCATGCTCAGCCTCTGGGGGTCCTGAGGCTCCTCATTCAAGCTGCAGAGAGGAGCCACCTCGCCCCACCTGTCCTGGGGGTCCACCTGTGCCATGATGTTCAGGCACCTCTATTCTTGCTTCTCCTAGACAGAACCTCTGCTTGACTCAGGATACCTGCAAAAAGGAAAGCGTGGAGAGGACATCGCTGAGAATGTGTTAATTATGGTCAGGGTGGCGGGGGGTGAGGCCCTCTCTACTGTCTGTTTCCAGCTGGCAGCCATGCCAGCCACACTGCTGTGCCTCGCAGCGGAAGGAGTGCTGGGCCCTGCTGAAAACACCCCCAGTCGGCCTCAATCCCTTTGGAGGTCCCACTAGCTCCAAGACCCAAGAGACAATGCTGTCAGCGATGGCGAGGGGTAGGGGTACATTTGCTGAGTCCTAGCTGTGCCCTGCCCTGTACACAGGGCTTGAACCCCATCCGCTAGCCTGCCATGTCCCCATGAGCCTGGGAGAAGGCTAGATGAGAGGGTGGGAAGCCAGATCTGGTCCTCTCCAGGACTCTTTAACTGTCCGGCCAGACAGGAAGCTCTTGCAGTGCCTGCCAGGAGTGCCAGTCTGCCATCTCGTGGTGTCAGGTGGGCTGTGTCACAGGTGCTGGGCTGTGTGGGCCATCTCTTCTAAAGACAAGAGTCAGCCCCTGGGAGAATGGGGGGTGTGTCAGGAAGACAACAGGGTGTTCTCAAGAAGATACCAGCCACCCCTCACTGCTTGGGTAGTGCGTCTCAAGCCTCTTTGTTTAAGAACCCCGAATGCTGGGCCGGGGAGAAAGGGATGCTTGCAGAAAGCCTGAACTATCTTTGCAATATTGCTTTATCCTAAACATTCAAGTGAATGTATATTCTTTAATATAAAAAATAGTGTGTTAAGTTATCTTCCATTTAAATGTTTAACTCCCCCCCACAACTCAAGTGTGCCATATTTATCACATGGCCTCGTGTATTGCTGGCACACTCCTACATGCCCCCAGGGGTGCATGTACCCCAACTTGAGAAGCATGGACTTAGGGTTTTGACAGCAAGGCATGAGACAAGGGAGTCATTGAGTTTCATCTCCTAACTGATTTTATTTTAGCTTGAAGACACGCAGAAAGCCTGCTGGGGCTGGTGATTAAGAGTTGTTTGTGTGAGTAATACAGTTTATAGGAATTGCTGGAGTGAGAGGCAGGCTACTGAGAGTTCGTGCGTGTGTGTGCGGCGGGTGGGGAGGCGGGCATTTTCTGACACAGGCCTGAGTTTGCTTTTGTCTTGAGGGAAACTTCTGACAACCCAGAGGGTGGTAAGACTAGTAGCTACTAGTAGTTCCATTTTCTGGGCAGATGTTATAAGTCAGGCGATATGCTGAGCGCTTCACAAGAACGATTTCATTTTGTCCTCCCAGCAACCTTTAAGATAGATGCTATTACTATTATATTATTCTTCCTATTTTATAGAACAGGAAACTGAGGCTCGAAGAAGTTCTTTACCTGCCCAAGGCTCATGGACCCCAGCCCTGGGGCTTCTAACTTCAAGACATTTATGTTAAACCCTGAGCTGTGCCACCTCCCAGCTGTGGCCTCCAGACTGAGGCCTGCCCTGGGGCTGGGCCCTGCCCGAGAGCAGCCACAGCCCCCTGGGGGAGAGTGCCGCATTCTGAGGCATCAAAGCCCCCTGTGTTTTCTGGGCCAAGGAACCTTGGCTACGGGTCCTCACTGCTGAGCTCCTCCCTGCTCCCATTGACCCAAATTACCCTCCACAGGAGAGAGAGGCCTCGGCGCAGGCTGCAGAGACCGCTGTCTGGGGTTCTGGGGTGGTCAAGAGTCTTAGTGACCATGTGTGTACTTTCAGGAAGTCCCTTCTCTCCTCTCCTCCCCCCACCCCCCACCCCTTCAAGAAGGGCTAAGAGGAGCCTGCTTTGCACTTGGTGTGATTCCCAGAAGCCCCTCTTGAGGCAGGAGGCGTTCTGTGACTCTCAGCAAAAGGTATTCATTCATTCAACCGATGTTTACCTAACAGTCCAAATCACATGCTTGTGCGTCCACCAACATCCCTGAGCTTTGTTTTCCTCATCTGCAAGACGGAAGCACTACTCCTACTACACGGTCTGCGTGAAGCCCCTGCTTATGGCTGGCCCTCGGTGGCCAGTGCTTTGTTACCTGTGCTGCCAGCACCTCTGCATCTCAGCGGGAGTTCTGGGAGGTGTCTAGTGGATGATCGTAGCAATGTCATTGTCAAGTTCACACCGTAAGATCGCGTCCCGTTATACTGGCCCCCATCTTGTCAAACTGTTCTTCCTTCAGCTCCTGCCTGGTCATAAGCCCCATTACTATGTGTGTGTGATGGAGGGAGGACACAATGCAGTAGTGACTGGGGTTCAGCATCTCGCGTGCCCTCATATGTCAGAGTGTGGCTGTCATGCCTCTTAACAGGAAACCAGACCAGACGTATTTTCAGCATAGTGGTTCTTAGAGAGTGGCCGTGTGTGTGTGTGTGTGTGTGTGTGTGTGTGTGTGTGTTTAACAGAGGAGACACAGCAGTAGCCCGCTTAATATGACCTGCTCTGGCTAACATGCCTGATCAGTGACTGTGGTCACCAGCAAGGACAGCAGAGCAATGCTGGGTGTGGTTGAAACAGACTTCCTAGGCGTCTTTCTCTCTCTGAGACAACACAATGTGTATGTTTATGTGAAACTGTTTGCAGACGGCTTACCTCGCTCACTCCCCGCCCCACCTCTTACACACACGCCCCATTCTACACAACCTGTGTCTTGTTTCTCATCCTCTGGGCCACAGGTGAAGCCTCCCCAGGGCAGCACTTCCACCAGCTCACACCTTCTCAGAAGCTGACAGAAGACTGCCTTTTCGGCCAGGAAATCCCGCCTCTGCCTGCAGCCACGTCCCCAGCGAATGTGTTCTGCTTTGCTCCTTCTGTAGCTGCCACAGGCTCTCTTGACCGTAAGGAGACAGAGCGGAAAGCCAGGACTCAGGTGGGATATTCTGGCAAAGGCTACACAAATGTTCCTGGTCTGGGGGAGGAACACTGATGCCACGCTGTGGCCAGCCCCTCTGCTCTCCAGGTGTGCTGACCCCTAGAGGCTGGCAGAGCACAGCCCTCTCCTGGAACTTTCTCTACACTTGCTAGCCAGAAGCAGCCCAAGTAGACCTCCCCCACCTCATACTGGACACTTTGCAGAAGCCTGGCCTAAGGGCTGCTTGCAGTCCTGGCCCTGCCCCCCTTCGTGCTTTCCTTGCAGAGACTACACTAGGCCTCTGCAGGGCAGCCCCCTCCCACCTCTTCCTCTGCCCACCGGCCAGGCCTTGCTCTCCACCTCTGGCTCAGACACAAACACTTGCTTACCTGGGAAATGCAGATAGCACTGTGGCACTGAGGATCCCCTGCCCTGGCTTCTGTCACATGTAGCCTCTCAGCAATCAGAAACTGAGTTTGGTACAGGTCAGCAGAGACTCTGTCTCTGTCCCTCACGCTTTTGTGTCCAGTCCAGCAGCTGCAGAGAGAGCTTCGGGAGGTGGGGCCAGTGTAATACACTCAACCTTCCTGCCTGCATCCCAGAGAGCAGCCTGGGAGGTACAGTGGGGCTGCCCTCTCCCACTGCCTGAACCGATCCTGCTGCTCCCTCTGCCCCCACCTCCTCCTCCTGCCAGAGCCAGCCTCCCTCCCTCGCTCCCGCAGTCCTCCTGCAGGTGGCCCTGCCCCTCCTCTTCACTCTCATGCCTTCTCTCCTGCAGAGCCAGCAGTCCATCCTTCAGTCCTACCCTCATATGTCCATTGGCCACTTGTCACCTGTGTACCTTCTGAATAAGCGTGAGTTTTTGCTCCTTGGGAAGCAGCACAAGGTATTCGGCCTGTCCTCCCACCTCCCCAGTTCTAGTATCCAACCTTTCGCAGAGCTGTGTTTTGAGAAGAGGTGTTCCCAGAATTTTCTGAAGTGGTCATTGGCTCAAAGATGCCCATATCCATTTGGCTGTGGGTGGGGATGCAGGAAGATAGTTTTCTCTCCTTATTCATATAGATGCTGGACCTGTCTGGGACTCTGTCTATCTTTCAGTATTGGTTCCCATAAAGTTCATTTTGAAGAGAAAAATTGTTTCAGGAAGTGAGACCCAGTGTGTCCAGAATTTGTATCCATTCAAGTCCAATGTGCCTTTATTAGAGTGAATGAATACTGAAGACATTACCACTCACTAGCTATGTGACCTTGGGTGAATTACTTAACCTCTCTGTGCCTTAGCTCCTCATCTGTAAAATAGGGATCGTGATGGTATCCCCATCGCAGGGTCTTAGGAGGATTAAATAAGATAATGCACATAAAGAGCTTAGCACAGTGTCCAGAATGTAAAGGTGCTCAGAAAAGTTAGCTGCTCTCATTGTTGTCATTCATGCTGTTGTTTCTAGGGGAGATGTGGCTCGCGGGGCTCCTTTTATGTCCCCATGGCTGTGGCAGGGCTGCCAACACTGACACCTAACAGTAGTCTTCAGAGTATGATCCAGAGAAGCAGATTCCTCTGCCCCTTGCTGTTTTGTAGGTATGGCTTCAGAGGGAGGAGGCGCCCCTAGGTGTTTGGGTCTGAAAGTCAGGACCAGGGTTTAAATCCTGATGTTCCTGAAATTAAGTGCCAGATGCTACAGATATGTGGATGTGCACTGTTCTGGCAGGAGGATCCTTAACTGTCACGCATTTCTCGAAGGGGCCATGATCTAAAGATGGTGGATGACCATTGGTGTGTGTGTGTGTGTGTGTGTGTGTGTGTGTGTGTGTGTTGGGGGGAGTGTAGGATAGAGAAAGTACTTAAAATATCTCCCACAGCAACTTATCAGATGGTGTCTCCACCAACCCACAATCCAGCGCTGCTGCTCAGTTTCCCAGGCGGCCACATCACACAAGCTTTGGGCTTCGTGCACATTTGGCAAGAAAGTGTCTGAATTCCTCAGGAAGGGCCCGTAGAAGTGAAAGCTGGAGCTGGGTGTGTGTGTGTGTGTGTGTGTGTGTGTGTGTGTGTCCTTCCCCATCCTCGGCCTCGCAACAACCAACATTCACTGAGCGTTTGTTTGCTCGGGCCAACACTATGCTGACACGCCACATATAATGTCTCCATGGATCCTCACCATATTCAGAAGGAGTAGCTGCTGTCAGCACCATTCCCTATTTACAGACTGAGGATCCTGAGGTGCAGATGACGCAGTATTTCATCTGAGGTCACAGCCACACAGCCATTCTGTTGCGCAGCTGTGATTCCAAGGTATCTGGTCTACACTCTGAATCATCACAGCACGAGTTGCCCAAACCTGCCCCTTCAGAGGCTGCACACATTAGGCAGTTTCTGATTCCACCCTCAATTCCTCCTGGAAACCCTTAGTCCCTCTTCCCCAAGGCTGCAGGACCTGCGTATGTGCGGTCACCATCATCATTCCCCGCAGGGGACCCTCTTTTCACTCAGCATGGGTGCCCAAGGAGACGATGGTCCCACGGATGCCTGCCTACTGGCATCCAGCCTAGACAGCTTGCTTTGCATCATGCCTCTATTTCTGGAAACCGTAACGACCAGCTACCATATGCCACGGGGCTTCCATGTTAACTAGCCCGCTTTGTCCCTTCCTTGGTTTTCAAGACACACCTGTATGCTGGAGAACTCGGAGCCATCGGCGGACAGTCCTACTGTGAGCTGCCAATGTTGTGGGCGGCAAGAAGAAGGAATTGTCTCCGCCTGGGCTCTGGGGAGGGCTTTCCAAAAGAGAGGCCTTTTGAGTTGGACCTTAAAGGTTAAGTCTGAGCCTCGCTACCATCAGGAATTTCACACCATGCTCCTTGGCCCTTGCTCCCCTCCTGTTTCGAGGAGCAGACCTGGCTCTGCCCCTCTCTGCACAGGGCGGGGCCTCCAGCTCCCCGGCTGCCCCGCTGGCTCACTTGAACACTGCCACCAGGATCCTGGCTCTGCCGCCGCTGCTGCAAAGCTCCTGGCTGCCCTGTCCTCCTGGGCCACACCACCTACAGTCGCTGGCCAGGGTACAAGGGGCCTTTTCTGTCCAAGGCCCCCACCACACACACTCGCCTTTCCTCACAGCTGTCTAGCTCAACTGCCTGAACACAGGGGGAATTCATAGGGGGTGAGGAGAGAGGCGTTTGAGGTTTCCATAAAAACGCGCCTCCCCTTTCCTTTTCCATCCACTGCACTAAACATAACTGGAGAGGACCATTCTCCAGAATGCTCTAGCCGTGAGTGCGAGGGCAGGGTTCCGGAAAGGAGCTCCCTTTAGAGCTCCTGGAATGCAGCATTACTCTGTCCGTGTGGGTCCTCTGGCCCCGGTACACTGAGGGCTGCTCCTGCCTCACACCCCAGCAGTACCCACGTCTATTCTTTGAAAAGGCCCTGAAAACCTTGGACAAATCAAAGGGTGTCAGTGGAGGATGGAAATAAGAATGTAAACACAACTGTAAGCAGTCATAAAAATATAAAGGCATACTTTGCACAGTTTTATGTCGTTACATTTGAAAACAACAAGGAGACAAGTTATGTCCTGGTAGGTAAAATGAATAAAAACAAAATTTCACTCTTGCATTCAGAATTAAAAGCATCAACATGTGGCTAGCGGCTGGGTCTCATCAGGGGAAAGCGCCTTGGCTGACTCCAGTCCTTAGCCTTTTAGAAACAGTCACCTGATTCTGATGGGGGACCCCGAGGTGACAGTAGGAGTGGAGGGCAGGGAGATGCTATGGCTCCAGGCAGGGACTTCTGGAGACGAGGACCCAGTGTCCAGGTTCGGCAATTGGATATCAGCACTGGATTGGATATAGGTATCTTGATTCCAAATGGAGGTCTCGATAGAATATAAAATTGAAGAGTTATTATTGTATGAATTGCATTTAGTATATGCACTGCTGAAGTGAGCACCCATATGGATTGCATTTAAAACCACATGAGTATATGAACCACTATGAAAGTGTATGTAGTGAACAGGTTCAAGCACTGAGCCTCGAACTGATTCAGTGTTGATAAGTGGGGGAGATGAAAGGGCTCAGGAAAAGAGGTGAAAAGAATAGAACAAAGGGGTATGACTAGAAATCAGAAGGATGTGATATTCTGGAGATCAAGGGAAGAAATGGTTCAAAGAGAAGGAAGTGCTCCATTATGTGAAATGCTGCTGAGAGCTTATGTTAAATGAGGACTAAGAATTGCCCACATGGGCATCAGAAGCTGACTGGGGTAGGTTTAAGAGGAGCGAGGAATTGTAGACAGTGAGTGTAGACAGCTCACTGCAGCAGGAAGCTGAGAAGTGGGAACAGTGTGTTTGTATGCTGGGGGAAGCGACCCAGCAGAGAAGGTGAATGAATGAGGTAGGAGTGAAGGGAGTTGCTGGGGTGTCCTCGAGAAAGTGAGAAGATTGGCCTCTGCACAGGCACCTCATCTACAGGAACGGGAGAAAAGTAAAGGGACAGGGACACAGATGCAGTGTGTGGGGTCATGTAGAGGTGGGAGCTTGAGGAAGTGCTCTTTCTCGGGCCACCTTTTGTGAGTGCAAAAGGAATCAAGGCCACAGGCTGCGGTGGAGTGTGGGGGAGGAGGTGTGGAGGTCTGAAGAGAAAGAAGGTATGAAATATTCCTGCGGGAGAGTGGGAGAGTGAATGGGCCCATGACTGCCAGCAGCACAGGCCCACCTGAGGTTAGCGGTCACACACTAAAGCCAGACCAGACGGGAAGATTGCGCGCCTTCCTCCAGCCGTGGTTGGCCGCGTGGGCGCCTGCGTGGGCGCAAGCATGGAGTAGGCTCAGAAGTGGAGCCCCCCAGGGTTAGAGTTTTGCCAAACAAATACAGTGAAGCAAAAGAGGGGCACTGAAGATGGCGGTGCATGAAAAAAAGATGCTGTCGAAGTGATAAATTATGGAATCCAACCCGAGCAGTCAGGGCGAGAGAACATGAGTAGGATGAGCTAAAAGGTGGCCGAGCTGGTGATCCCACTACAGTGAAGGGTTGTTGGTGATGGGATTTCAGGAGCAGTGAGCTGGGAAGTTGAGAGGTGCTGCTCGGAGGAGGAGAGGCACCAACCGGAGATGATGGAGGGGGTGCAGGGGCGCAGTTATCATCGATGGCAGGCATCAGTCTTTGGCCATTTGAGTGAATTTTTGACACAGGATAAGATCATTGGAGGAGAGGAACTGAGAAGCCAGCTCCATGGGGCTGAAGTCCCCAAGAAGAGCGATGGGATGCTGTTGGTGAGAGATTCATACAAGGAATGAAGGGAAGTGATCTAGGGTTTGTGGGAGGCAGCACCAACGAGGGGTGATGATTTGATCTTCAAAGCCAGGAAGTTTTAAGGAAGAATGATCTGAAAGAACAAGAAATGAGGAAGACACTTGGCCCACCCAGTGGTAGGAGGATGTGAAAAAGACCGATAAGTCTACTTGAGCCTACTTCAGGAAACTTTTCAGAAGAGAGTCTGTGTTCCATGACAGCAAAAAGGGGAAGAGAACACATTGGAAACATAGGGTAACATTACTATCCAGCGAAACACATTTCAACCCCTTCCTGCCACGCTTAGATCCTCTCAGACCAAATCCCATGCCATCTGCTCACTCCTTTCACATCCAGCCATGCCCTTCGCTGCCTCTTGAACGTGCATGTTCTTTCCAACCCCAGGACCTTTGCATTTGCTGGCATGCTCTTTCTTTTCTTGAAATCACATCTCTACCTCCACCCCAATCTTTTAGGTCTCTCTCGTGTTGAGCGTCATTTCTTCTCAGAAACCTAGCTGAACACCCTTTTTAGGCAGAGTGCTGTGCTGGGGTCATAGAAGTGATGGTAATCCACACACGGTTTCTGCCTGCAAGTAATCCACAGTCTGGCGAAGCAGATGAAGAAGTGAGCAGGTGGTGGAAGAATGTGCTAAGGGCCAGGCTGGGGCCAGCCCAGAGCGTGTGGGAGCATATGCGAAACCATGAACTCAGCCACGGTGGTGGGGACTCAGAAAATGACTAAGGCCTAAAGGACGGGCAGGTGTTAGCTGAGGGACCATTGGGAGCTGGGAGCCCTTCCAAGGGCTGGAGTTAGAGGTGGTGAGAAAGGGAGACGCTGTAGAGGTAAGGACACAGAATCGGGGCCTGTGGGGCAAGCTAAGGAGTTTGGGCTCCATCCTGGGACCATGTGGCGGGGCGCACCGCAGGGTGACATTTTTGTCTTTAGAAGGCATAGTCTTTCCTGAAGGATTATGAGTAAAAGTAGAACATTATCAAATTTGGCTGCTGTTGTGTTTGGCCCCAGAACAAGTACAGAGCTGGCACTCAGGAGCCAGGTGACCCTAACCTTCTGGAGACACAAGACAAAGCCATCTGAGGGAAACATTTGGCTAGGATCCCAGAACCACTGAGCTGCAGGACGTCCTAGACTCTCAGCCTTTCGCCCACCACCCAGACAGTCTGATTAACCAGCTTTGCAATAGGTACACCTTCCCCATTTTATTCTGGTGCCTCGTCTGGACCTTCTTTGTACTGATGGCTGGAATGAATCCGCTGTAAACCCTGACGTGCAAGAACATAGAGTCTCTTTGTCTTCTCCTTGTGGTCTAAATATGTATTTCTCTACTTCTGGGGCTACTATTGAGGTGCTATAGTCCTTCATAGGGCCAAAGGGGTCCGGTCCTTGGCCACTGGACCCCACGGGTTTCCATGGAGACATCAGGGGCCCTTTCAGCATGTGGTGTGTATAGTTCCATTGGCTCTGGGATGCCTCTCCGCCATTCTTGGGGCCCAGAAATTCTTTGCAAATCTGGAAGTGTAGTGCCTCCTGGCAGTATGCAGCCACCTCCGTCGGGCTTTGTTAGTTCTCTGGGGGTTAGTTCACTATAGGTTGGGAACAGTGACCTAGAGCCTTCTCCCCATGCTGGCCAGGAGAAGTCTCCAGGAGGGAGAAGCCTCCTTTGCCTCTTGCTTACCCTCGTCATGTGGCTTCTACCCGCAGGCCTGGCCTCTAACACCCAGTCTCAAATGTTAGCAACTGAAAAACCTGTTTTCCTTTCTCTTAATCTTTAAATCTGCCCAGAAACAGAGGGGACATGTTTGCATTCCTTTCTTTTGTGGGCAGCAAAGAAGTGGATTGAAAATAAAACAATTTGGTTTCTATATTCAGACAGCTAGAATATTCTATCTTGCTAGTCCTTTTGCCTGAAATTTCCTTCCCTATTTTTCACCTGTCTTCTCCTTGAGGACTCAGCTCATATGTCACCTCATACAGAAATGATCCCAATTCATGAGTTGTTCCCACTTCTCACTCGCTTCTGCATTATTTTCCTCCGTAACAGCCCACACCCGGCTCCTACCAAGTGTGTGCTAAACAGAACCGAATTCAGGGCAGATTGTGGTTTAGCAGGATCTCACTGCTGACTGTTGGCTTCCCAGGGAAGACAGGCTTAAATGAGAAGCACCAGAAGAGGCACAAGACTGGAGGACACCGTAGTTCTCAGAATAGAACAAAGGCAGAACAATAGAGGGAGGGTAGAGCCACCACACCTGGCTTCCTTCCTAGATTTTTATGCCAGACATCTGGAGAATGGGAGATGTTTCTAGAATTTACCGGCAGGTGGCAGCATTGCCCTATGGATGAGTGACTTCCGTAGGCGATGCAAAGGACACAATTCTTGGCCTGGGAGGCAGTCTACGGGAAGCTTTTTCTAAGTCAATCTCAGAGTGTCATTTGAAGCACAAAATGCCACTGCCCTACACACAGTAGGGATCTGTTGCCCTTTGTGGATCCAATTCTCTTTAATTCCGAGACTTCTTCTAGGGGTGTGGTATGTTTGTTTAAAAAAAAAAGAGAGAGAGAGAGCGCGAACCTCAGAGGCCTCACCTGCAATCACTGAATCGGAGTTTCCTGGATGGTTCCTGGGAATTCCCAGGTGATTCTAAGGTGGGCAGGCCAAATTCTCATTTGTGTGATTAGAGTCCATAGGCCAGCCTTTCCGTCACAGAGTGGACTCTATCCATTAGGAAAACCCAGCACAGCCGGGCCGCCAGCCCACCCGTCTGCTCCTGCACAGAACTTCAACCGGGAAGGCTGAGTACATGTCTCTAGGTGTCCAGCAGGACATGGCTGCTGGGATGAAAGGATGAGCAGTGCCCTCCTGCCAGGCACAGCCTCCAGCTCCCTCATGGCACAGTCAGCCTCGACGTGGGCTGTGGTCTGCACACAGCCCACCCCCACGGCCAGCTGGGCTGTGACCCAGCGGCAGGGCTCGTTGGCAACTCTGCAGAAGCAAATGGGCTGGCTGAGCAGCATGTGCTCAGCGGTCGGCTTCGTTGCCTCTCAGGCAGGCGGTATTCTCAGCAGTATCTCACGAAGTGGAGGCCCCTGGAAGACATCCTGGTGTTGACTGGGGACACAAGTTGGCAGTGCTCCCCGTGCCTGGGAAATCTGGGCTAGGGAGGCTGACTGCAGGTCGAGGTGACCACAGTGTTGCTTCTACTTCTTCCCGCAGCCTCCCCAGGGGACTGCCCACAGATGGCCCTGAGCACCAAGCTGCCAAAGTGAGTAAAGCCTGGAGTTGGGGAGCCCAGGTGCCCACTGGGCCGACCTGAAGGATCTGGCCTGGCAGGGACCCATGTGGGGGGTCCCCACATATTCACCCACCATTTCCTGTCTCCATGTCTTGGTCACTCTTCTTCCAGAAAGTCTTCCTAGACTCCTGCCTTCCAAATCCTTTGAGTTTAGAAAGTCATTTTTCAGATGCCCCCTGAGAGGTCCCTTCAGGTCAATGCAGTGTTTTCCTCTTCTACCCCCAAAACATTTTCTGTGACTCTGTGCCACGGAACCATGTGAGATACTTATTTCTGACTGCATTAGAAACAGTTCTGTGGGCACAGGGCCTTGTGCGGGCATGGCGAGAGCGGGCACGCAGGAAGCGATGAAGGAAGTCAGCAGAGGGGAACAGTTGTTAAATGTTGCAAATGCATAAAGAAAAGGAGAAGATAGTAGCAAGTTGCAGTTGACAGAGAGGCTTCCTTGTAGAGGCAGGAATTTGTCTGGGCCCTGAAGGATGGATTAGGTGATTAGCAGAAAGGTCACCAGCAGGTTATCAGAGATTCCTTCTTAAGTCAAGTCAGCCCTTGGAGGTTCTGGGTGGGATGAAAGTGGTCCATGGGAGGCGGGCTGATTATGATCAACAGTCAGATGCTGATGTTCCTGCTCAATCACCAACAGAAATTTCTGGAGTGTTTGGAACTGCCAGGGAGTGCAGAGTACAAGGAGAGCAGGCCTTCCCTTCTCCTTGGCTTTTCTCTTGGACCCAGTTCACACCAAGAAAGGGTCACCGAGCACAAAGCTGGCGAGAGGGCTGGAGGCGGAAGTGCTGTCAGAGAGGGCACAGCACCCAAACCCAGTCCTCGTGCTTGTGATGTGGCCTTGCCTGCCACCAGTCCGGCAAAGCCATGCCCTGGAATCAAAGAGGGAACAGCTGAGAAGTAGAATCCACGTCTTCTAGCACCTCGGGGTGCACCTTCCGGGCTGGAGTCTGAGGACTTGAGTACCCTTGTGAACCTTCCTGCCTTCTCCACCCCTGACCCCCAGGTACATGTTATGAGACTTTAGGGCTACATAGTGAAAAGTTTGGGGTCTTTGCTTGATATGGTCAGGGCATTTGCGGGGTACAACAGGTAGGATGGAGAAAGGGGGTGAGCCTACAGCGTGGGTAAAAACCTTTTCTCTCCTCCTGGGCTCCACCCTGTCCCCATTACCACACTCACCACGCTTCCTCCTGAGTTTGCCTAAGACAAGGAAAGGTTCCACCAGGGAGTCCCCCTGAGCCACACAGCCGCAGCCCTGAGAGTGGGTGTGCATGCTGCAGGCGGGGTGGGAAGCCACGAGCTACGTCCAGTCAGCACCCCACCCGCCGTGGCTCATCTGACCTCACCCCTGTTGCTTAGGAAAATGGCACCTCGAGGACAGGGTGTTCCTTGCATTCCCCAGGAGCGTGCACCCACTCTCTACTATCTGATGGAGCTCTGGCCCCAAAACCGAAAACATGCATCTCCCTGCCTGTCCTTTCTCCTTCCCTAGGGCCTCCCTGCTAAGCTCTGAAAAACAAATGAGTTATGCTCGTGTGGGAGCAGGCTTCTCCCTGTGGCATCTTGCAAGATCTGGCATCTGGGGCAGCCCAGGCTCTGAGCCCCAGGCTGGCTCTGGGCCACATGCCTCCTCCTCTGCCCCAGGCTGGCCTGTCACCACCCATGAGTCACTCAGGTAACCAGGAGGGCAGCCACAGGAGGAAAACAACCACCCTCATTGCCCCAGGTGGCTGTCCCAGCCCAGGCAAGAGTAAAGCTGGGGCATTACTTGCCATCCATTAAAATCAGTCTGTGTCTGGGGCAGCAGGAAGAGGCTGTGCTGGAGATGCTGGGAGGGGCAGCTGGACAAGTGTCCTGGAACTTGGCATGTGTCCCAACCTGCCACTTCTGACGTCAGTCAGCATCTTCCGATGACCTTTCACTGGGCAGGAACCAGGAAGGGCAGAAGTGAGGATGCGAGAACGGTGCCAGGGGGACTCCAGGGAAGGGGGCGTGGAGCCCATGTCTCAGACTGTGCCGTTTGGTAAACAAGCTGCTGCTCTGCCCTCCTGGCTCCTCCCAAACACACACATCTCAGGGCGTTACACCCTCCAACTCCGCATCCACATCACCAGTTTGGTTCCTCATTCTAAGGCATGTAATTTGTTCCTGGGTCTGTCCTCCTCACTGGGAAGCCCTAGGTTTCCCATCTCTGAGAGCGAGCACACCTGGTAAGCACTCTGTGGCCATCTTTTGAGTTAACGAATGGATACAGCACTCAGGTCATGGTGCTGAACTTGGGGTGCTGATTTGGATGGATGGTCAGGCAGACCCATGGGCACTCCTCCAAGAGCAAAGAGAAAGACTGTGGCAGAAGGTCGCATCCTCTGAGCTGCTAGCCTTCTTGCCTGCTGGGCCGGTGAGCCAGCCTGGTCGTGGCCGCATATTTGTTTGGTGCTGCTTTCTCCCCTTGACTGTGCTTCCACAACAGCAAGTCTGGGTCTTATTTCACCTTGAGTTTTGCACAGAGCCTGCCCAGCCCAGGAGCCCAGCAAATCCCTGCTAGAGGAAGTATGTGTGTGCCCCCTCCGTATCTGGGTCTGTGTGCCGCTGTCACCTGTCATTGCTGCAGGGTGGCTGTTTAAGCAGGATACCCACTGCCCCCTATACATTTGGAGACAGCAGCCCCAGTGATGGATCCTCTTCTTTACTCCCTCTCCCAGCATCTGCCCGGAGCCTGGTTGTGGTTCCCTAGGCTTCTGCAACTGTGGCAAGCCCTTAGCACACAGAAACAATGTTTATACAATGCTCAGATGGGTGGAGGAAAGAGAATGCACAATCTATTTTATAAAGGCTCGAGAAATTCTCAGGAAAAAAAAAAAAAAGAAGAGCTGGTTTCTCAGGAAAAAAAAAAAAAGAAGAGCCCTGGAATTGGTACCCTCCTCTCCTCTCCTCATTTTCCTTCACCAGGCCATGGAAGATGAGGTACTGAGCTCATTATGCTGACAAATGCCTTTGGTCACTGAAGAATCTAGAAGGATCGGCACCATCTTGGGGCATACGTGAAAAAAATATAGATCTTCTCTTCCCCACCAGGAGCCCAGGTCCCCTCAGAGGAGCCCACTGGCTCAGAAGATTCTGGATTCTGAACCTGAATCTTGCACTTGGTATCCTGGGCCCAGCTGAAGCAGCAGGAACCACTGGTGACTTGGGGATGAACTTGTGTAAAGAAAACGGAAATCTTTCAGCCTGCCACAGCAGACACTCATGGATTTCTGCTCCATCTGCTCCTGGGTGTTTGTTTAAATGAGCAATGGCCAACATGGCCAAAACCTCACCCATCTGTCACACGCACTCTACTACCTCCTTCCCCTAAGCCCTGAGCTCTCTGCTGCACACACAGCACCCTGCAGTGCAGATAAAGCTCATGACTGGGCCGTCTTGGTGTAGGGAGCAGGGGGCACGGGCCTGCTGGGCATGAATCATGCCGAGAGTGGGACCCCTGAGAACTGTAACAGCCCACCGGACAGATGGTGGCAGGAGTAGGGAAAAAATCGCCTGTAGGATCAGACCTCAAATGACATGTGAGCATAAAACCCATGAAAACCCCATGTGGAGGCCCAAAGACTAGCAAGAGGAATCTGTCTAGGTCAGAAGCCCATTGTCTAATCTTATCCCTTTAGCAAGCAGCAGAAGTAACAATTACTAAATAAATAAATAAAGTCCTTTTCAGCTTCAGTTTTTGGATTTGAGTGTGCTGGCAAGTACTCAGAGGTGGTGGGGAGAAGAGCAGCTTTTGAGGCCGAGATCAGTAATGTCAACATCTCATTGGTAGACTCTCATTCCCATTTGTTTGATCCTACCTGAGTTGTGTTTCTTGTCCACAATGTGTTGCTCCTGGGAAGGGCTTTCCAGCCAAGACTACACTTCCCAGCCCCATGTAAGACGGGGAACCTTGTTGAGCTCTGGCCAATGAAATGTGGGCAGAAGTGATATATACTAATTGCAGGGCTAAGCCTTCTTCCCGGCTCCCCGCAGCCTTCCCCACCCATCTGTGGGCTGCAAGTCTCCACTCCAGAGGATTCTGGAAGGCCCATGTTAAATGCGGCAGTACCTCTGCTGGCCTGGATGCCTGAGTGAGCCCTTTCCTGATTGGATTTTGTGCGAGAAGGGAATATAGTAAATATTTATCATGTTAAGCCACAGAGATCTGAGAATTCGTATGTTACAAGAGCTAAAATCGTCTTAACTAAAACAAATCATATAAATATAAAAATGTAAACAACGTAAAAATGTAAAAGACTGGTATAGAGTTGTAAGAGTGATGACAGGAACTAGAATACCTGCAAAACATTAACCAGGCTTCTCAAAGCTTTGTTTGAACAGACAAACAAAGGAGACTTAGGCCTACCCCTAGGGATGGGCTGGGTGTTACTGAAGAATAGCCCAACTGGTCTGTTTTGCTATCAACTCTTTTGTCAAGGTGGATGATTTCAAGACTGAAAAGGAACAGAAGATATTGAAATCCCCAAAGAATGAGGAATGTGCAAGAGTGAAACTTCCTTATTCCTTAAGTTAGCTGACGTATCCTGGTCCGAATGACTTACATTCCAGAATTCTGAATATTTTTTCAGGGAGGGATTATTGTAGATATAGAAGAATAGTTAAGTACACAGGTCCTGGAGCTAAAATATCTGGGTTTGAATCTTGGCTCAGATATTTGCTAACTCGGGAAAATTAATCAATTTATATCTTAGTTTTTCTACCTGTTAACTGGGTAGAATAATAATACTTATTTCAAAGGATTATTGAAGGGTTTAAGTAAGATTCTATCTACTCGGTACTCAGCCTGGCACCTAGTAATTGCTCAATAGCTGCTGTTGCTAATACTATTATATGGCTGATGGGCATCTATGAAACGTGGCAATCAGAGAAAAGTCTAGGAGACAGAGATGAATAAATACGTCCCAATTTTGAAAACAGAAAAAGTAAATTTTCTCAAAGCTATCATTGCCAGGCAAAACTTCTGAATATTCAACAAATATTATTATGTACCTATCAGGTGCCAGGCTCTGTGCTAGGCCCCGGAAAGAGAGGACGGGATGAAATAAACAGAAATTCATGCCTTGTTCAGTATAGTAGGTCTAGCAGGGCAGACATGTAATTTTTAAAAATAAGTAAATATATTTACTTATATATTGCTGATAGGTGGTATGGAGAAAACCAAATAGGGCAAGAAGATGCATAACGCTGGAGGGGGAGGGTTCAATTTAAAGGTCTTCGACACAAGAAGATATTTTAGTAGAACCCGAAGACACACGGCACTTGGAAAAGGAATTGCAAATGCAAAGAGCCCAAGAGAGAAACGTGCCTGTTGTGTTTCTGGCACTGCATGGAGTACCATGTGGCTGCAGTGGAGGGGCGTGGGGTGAAAATGGTAGAGAACCGAGTCAGAGAGAGAACAGGAGGCCAGTCTGGGCAGAGCTCTCCAGGCCCTTGTAAGGACTAAGAGTGATACTTAGAGACATGGCAGCCATTGACCAGAGGAGCGACATGCTCTGCTTTAAAAGTTCACTCTGCGGTGCAGTAGACTGAAAGAGGCTGCAGAGGAAACAGGGAGGGCGGTTATGAGGTTCCTGTAGTAAACTGTGCAGTGAAGATGGCTCGAATCCAGCTGGTAGCCAAAGGAGATGATGAGACATGGTGTAGGAAGTAGCTAAATTCTGGATAGAAACAGAATTGGATTTTGCTGGTAGATCGAATGAGGATGAGCGAAAAAAAGAGGAGTCAAGGCTAACTGCAAGGGTTTGGGCCTGATTGGCTGGAATGTTGGAGTGGCATTAACTGAAATGGGACAACTACAGGCACAGCTGGCGTAGGGGATGGGAGGAGATGAGGAGCTTGTTCTTGGATATGTTACATTTGAGATGCCTCCTCGGTACCCAAGAAGAGATGTGCGGCAGCTATGGGATTCCTAAGTGTGGAGATCAAGGAAGAGGTCAAGGTTAGAGAGGTATGTCCATGAGACTGCTGAAGTTAATAAGAGACTCAAATAACTAGAGAGGAGGGAGGGAACAATTGGGGGATCATTTTATGAACTATATAGATGTCTAACCAATGTACTATATACTTGAAATTAATTTAAATAAAAAAATTAAAAATAAAATAAAATGATTAGAAAAGAGAGGAAGCCCAAGGGCTGAGGGGGATCCTGATGCTGCAAGGTTGAGAAAAGGAAGAGGAAGCAGCACAGGGAGACCAAAAAGGAGCGGCCAGCAAGATGGGAGGACAACCAGGAGAAGGAGGCGTCCTGGGGGCCAGTGAGGGAAGACGGGGCTCTCAGGAGGAGGAAAGGATGGACTGTGTCAACTCCTGTTGAAAGGTCAAGTGAGATGAGGACTGAGAAATGACCATTGGAACAATTGGTTAAAAGGACCGTCAACAGATCCTTGAGAAAGAAAGTCGTGGTTACCAGGATTCAGGATCGTTTCCCCAAGAACAGGTTTTGTGAGCTGAAGTACATTCTTTTATTTTGAAACTATCCTTGGACCACACCATATTTTACCCAGATTTCAACATGGTGTTTGAAAAAAAAAAAAATCCCTCAGGTGTTTGGAACAGGATAGCAAAATAAGGGCATGTGAAACAGTTTCATTACTTTAATTTATAAAAGGTATATTCTACCCTTTCTCTCCTTGGCCTGTTCAAAAATTTTAGCAAGGATTCAAATAAAAGCATCACTAGAATAGTCTAATTACAGATGTTGCAAAACTAGGTGAGAGAGAAATGTGTTGACAAAACACAGGAGATCCCACGGGACTAGATGCATGGGCAGAGCTAACACAATGATTTTAATAGGAATGAATGGGAATCCTGCACCTTGGTAGCAAGCACTGACTATGTTAATATCACTCGAGGGAACCAGTGTTTGGCCTCAGTAAATGAGAGAGTGAGCACTCTCATGGTGATAATAGCTCCATATGAAGCAGTGCAGTGCTATGCAGCTGAAAGCTATTGTCATCTCAGGCAGCAATGGCAGAAGAGTGACATCTACAATCATCAATTATTTTATGGCATTTTGTGCTGGTCAATCCATACCTACAGTATTTTTTTTTTTTTTTTTTGCCCATCTGGTATCATGTTTAAAGAGGGAAATTGACATAGTAGGGTGCATAGAGAGAAGAAACACAGGACTCACAAAAGCCACTGCCACCTGTTGATCTGCCTGCATCTGTCTCTTGCCGTCCCTGCCAGGGCTCCATGCTGCTCCCAAATAGGATCACGTCACTCACGTAGTCTTCAGTGCTCTTTCTCCCATTGCCTAAGAAATAAAACCCAAGACTTTCCACATTCTAACCCTGTCTGTGCAGCCACATCTCCCTCTACTCTCTGATGCTCTGGCCACCCAGATCCCTGAGCCGACCAAGGTGGTGTTCACTTCTTGCTTTTGCTCACAGGTTTAGTATCATCCTATGGACTCTCAAAGCACCTATGTTTCCCCGTGTTGTTCTTGCCTTGCCTCACTATACCATTGTTGCCTTTTTTTTAAACCTATATTCCAAACTAGACTGTACGCTACCTGAGGGCAGAGGCAGTATTTTTTTTTACACTCTTATTTTCTTACTTAGGGCAGATCTTGCCACAAAGAAGGTACTCAGTCAATATTGGTTGAAAGAATGAATGAATGAAGGAATGAATCAGTGCCAGTTCCTCTGCCTAGAACGTTCTCCCTTCCTGTTTGTCCGTCTGATAAATCCCATTCATCTTCCAAAGCACCCAGCTCAGGCATCAGGCATTCTGAGAATCCTTCCTGGTACTGCTGACAGGTCCTTTCCCAGTCCTTCCTACAGAATTTGGCACATGGCTCCATACAGCCCTCAGTCATTGTACTAATTTGCCTACCTGGTTAATCTGTCTTATTCATCTCTGTATGCCCAGGACAGTGGCTGGCCACATACCCGTATCTGGTGTCATAACTTATAAAGGATGACTAAAGCAACTGAGAAAGTATAGCCCAGAGAAAGGGGAAATATGATTCTTTCATTTGGAAAAAAAAAAAAATTAGATGGCCCCTTGGCCTTGGTGTGGCAGTGATAACTCAAATTTAGGAGGGGTAAGGATGGACAGCATCTATAGTCTCTTCCAACCCTGGAACTCTGTAGCTCTGAGCTCTTGAATTCTATAGAGTTGCTGTGTTACTTGATTGATAGTCTTACTTCAGGCTAAGTGGCCCAAGGGAAGGGCATGGAAGAAATACAGCCTCCTTTGCTACAGGTAGAATATGGATGGGAATAAGTAAAATAATCATGCTCTAGGCAGCAGAGGTCAAGAGAGAAGTTTCTGATCTCCCTGAGCCTTATAGGAAGAGAGCTTCCCTGACCATACCTTCCCACGAGGTTGGGGGATGGGGAGTGACTCTTCACTCCCTGCCCCCGTGGGGAGCCCTAGCCACTGCACACAAGACCTTTGTCTCCTTGCATTTGGGATGTGGGGGTTCAGCCTATGCCAATGCCACTATTCGTTCTAGTTCATTCTGATTCAGGGCAGGTCTGCATTCCCACAGAGGCCTCACAGTGTGGGCAGGGAAGGATCATGGCAAAGACTGACTGTCCTCTGGCCCTAAGCTGCGTGGCCACTTTGGTCCTGAGATGAGGTGGAGGGAAAAGTGGGGGACCAGAAGGGTATATCCACAGAACCTTTCTGCCAGCTTCTGCAGGCAGGAGAACAGCTTTTCGGGAAATTGGTGGGTTATCCTGGCAAGAGCCTGGCCTGATCTCAACTTTGAAGATACTGATAAAAGTTTAGAGGAACAGGATACATTATCCCCAAAAGTTTGGTTTCCTAGAAAGTACATGCAGAAGATGGTTTCATCTGCATTGAACCTGCTGGGGTCTGCTCAGGTGTCTTACAGGTCTGGACTCTGAGTGTGGGGAAAGAACCAGGCTGGCCATCAGGGAGCATTTCTAGGGTTGTTTCCTGAGAATGGGCATGATAAGATAACTGCCCTCAGATTTTCTGTTTCATGTATCTTATCAAGGGGACAAAGTTTGTAAGTGCTGCTGCTCTCACCTTTACGACCACCTGAGAAGACACTTGACAAGCTTTCTGTGTCGCTCTGAAATGTTCCTCTTGCTTGACACTCCCTACTGTTCTAACACCTTGTCGCTCCCACATCATCATCTCCACACAATCCCACTACCAGAATCTCAGAAAACAATTCAACTCACAGTAAACTAGTAAAACTCTTAATCTGAGTTCCTTTTTCTGTCTTCTGAGTGAACTTTGAGACCCTACTGGTCCCTAAAACTTGTAGCAGTGACTTGCTTCTGGCCTGTCAGGCTTAGCAGCAGGTCCTGGATCATTTGAACAAGGACTAACCCAATCTTGCTGTGGACACTGGGCTGGAGTTGGCCTATGAGAATGCAGGAAATGGCGCCCTCCCCTGTCTCTTCCTAGAAGCTGCTATTCTAGGGATAAATATTGATCTGATGGGTTATTTTTGAAAAGCAGTTGACAACAATGTTTTCAGTAAGCGCCTACTTAAAGAGTCATTTTGACCTTTAAAAACAACATCTGTTTATTGTAGCACAGTGCCTGTCACACAAGATTCATTTGATAAACATTTGATGGATGCCTGCTGAATCTGTTCTACTGACAAGAACTTCATGGACACCAAGCACTAGTTCTAGAAACTGAGGGAGAAATAAAGAAGAATAATGACATGTCCCTGTCCTCAGTTGTCCTACAATCCGGTGGTGGAGAAAAGACTTACATATGTGAAGAGTAAAATCCTACCTCACAGCATTCTGTGGCTAGGACACACCTGTATGGTCCTGCCAGGTGTGAGGGCTTAGAGAAGCTCTACTTTCTCGGTGCCCACGGGCCATCTGCAATAATAACGTGGGGGCCATGACTTCATCTCCTGGAAGGACATGGACGCATTTCCCTCTCTCCAGATGTTAAAACTCCAATTCTCCCTGCTCTGATTTGGCTGGGAAACACTTTTATAAATACCGGAGATGATGTCATAGGGACGAATTATGGAAGATATGTTGGTGTTGTACTATTTAATTTTGGCAATGAGCATGATGAAGGTAATGGAATTGGAATTGCTTTAATGAGTGTTTTTGATGTTTTGCAAATGAGGAAATTGCTGAGGAAAGAAGCCTGCCAAGTGTCGTGCAGAGGAATCCATAGCAGAATCACGACAGGAAAGTCCTCCCTTTTTAGTTCTCTCTGCTCCTCTCACCAGTCCATTTTGGAAATCACAGCATGACCAGTCTAGCAGGCAAGCCTTGTCTCTGGGTGGATCTCTAATCAGCCTCAGAAGGATGGGGTCATCATACCCATGAGCAGGCTGGCAGTGTGTGCCCTTCCTTGTAGTTATGAATTCCCTGGAAATAGACAGTCGGACAAGAGTCTGTGGTATTACTGTTTTTGCTATGTTTCAAGATGGCTCTGTTCTGGTCTCTTGTTAATCTTCCAGGTTCTCGACACATTTTATATATTTATATAGATTACGAATCTTCCCAACCATATTATTGGGTTTCCTTTCTCCCTGGCCCATCTTGATGATGTGCACAGGTGGAGTCTCATGGATGTGAGCCATCTGGGACAGCTTCTTCTTCATACCTTGCCATCCTGCCAGACTTCTGGAGACTTGAAATACAGGAATTGGTGGTTATTCTGGCCTGTAGATTCTCTGCTGTCTTTCCTCTCTGTTTTGAGACTGGTCACCCCGGAATGCCCACATGGACATAGGTATCTCTAGCCACAAGGAGCCTACTTTTGAGCCCTATCACCCTCCTATCCTGACACTCTGTGGGGTGAGGAACACTGTCTCTCTGGTTGGCCAGTCTAATCCCTGCACCCACCACAGCACAGGTATACTGTAGCTTCTCAATTACTATCGCTGAGTTAATTAATCAACAATCTGGTCTTAAGAGATTCTCACTTCTACCAAACCAGCAGAATGTCTCTTGCCTAATTCCACACAGATCCAAGAAATTGAAGTCTGGATGTCCTCCTGACTCCCATCCCCTATCCCTCACCTCCTTCTAGTCTATAAGGAATTCCAGACTGACCCCCTTGTGGAACAAATCTATGCTACAAGCAGAATTGCCTTTGAGGATGTAAGAAAGAATTTCAACATCAGCTAAACATAAGCCTCCAAGGTCCTTTGTGATTTCAGTGGTTGGCCCTTTGGACTTGTTGCTCATTTTCAGGCCCAGGAATCTCATTCTTTCATCTCTTTCCAAGACTGGTGTTTTTCAGGTGAATCGGTTGGGTGGGGGTGGGATTTGGCTTGCAGAAAGATCTTTTAAAAGTGGTCTTTGGTACCTCCTTGTTTTTCTAATGTCTTTGATTTCTCATCTGATAGAGTTTAAGTGAATTTCCAAGTGTCATGTCAAGCTGTGTGGGTAAAGAGCTGAGGCATGGGAGCAGTGAATGCAGACGCCCAGCCCAGCAGGTGCAGGCCGGAACATGTCCACTGTGCTGCCACCCAACCCAGTCCTCCGTCCTCCGCAGGCACCATGATCACATGGAAGACAAGGCCTCCGCAGGCACCATGATCGCACGGAAGACAAGGCCTCCACTGCCTGCTTCTTGCTTTTCTGACACACAAAAAATGTCTGGCTCCATAAACATGCATCTAGTGATTACAGGATTATCTGAAGCCTATAGCAAAGGTAAACCTTCAAAAAAAGTTTTGCTTTGTGTTTTTTTTTTTTTTTTTTTTGGTGGGGGGGAAGGGAAGGGAAAATAAAATGTAAAGCAAACAAATACGTTATCCATTAGTGGGCACTTTTGGTTTAGTGCTCCAACAAGGATTTCCTTGTGCAGGGGATAATTAGTCCAGGCTGTCGTGCCCATACTCATCCTTCTCCTCACAGGCTGGATCTTCCATGGCAGATGCCATGGCAAAGAGATTGTTGTTAGAGAGCAAGAGAATGATGGTGCCCATATTTGAGAAGTAAGATGTTTATGAAAATGCACATTTTCCTCTTTTTCTTTTCTTTCTGTTAGAAAGAAAGAAGGAATGGAGGAAGAGAAGCAATTTCATGTTTTTTGAGCCTCTATTATGTGCCAGGCATGAGGCTAGGTACTTAATATATACCTATATACATATATACACACATACGTATAGTGTGTGTGAAATATGTATGTATGTGTGTGCATTTTGTCAACTACAACTCACCTACCAAAGAGTGCACAAGACAAACATGTTCAGCTCAATGATTTGTCCCAGGCAAACACAATGTAAAATCAAGACATAGACATTTCCAGACCTCCAGAAGTGGCCCTTGTGACCCCTCTCAATTCTTATCTCCTCCTTCTCTTCAAAGGAAAAAGACACCCTGACTTTTACAGAAATCACTTGCTTGCTTTTTTTTTTATAGTTTTACCACCTAACTATTGAACTTTAAATGCTATGGTTTAGCTTTTATCCTTTTTTAAACTTTGTATAGATGGACTCATACAGTATGTGTTCTTCTCATGTCTGACTTCTTTTCGCTCAATATTTTGTTCATAAGTTTTATACATGTTATTATTTGTGAATATTATTTATTCATGTCATTATTTATTACTCATGCTATTATTCATGTTATTACTTGTCTGTAATTTTTCATGTTTATATCTTTATGGTATTTAATAGTATGACTATGTCTATGCATATATTTGTCCAATTTATTTACCCATTCTATTATTGATGGACTTTTGGGTTGCTTCCAGTTTGGAGTTCTTATAAATAATGCTACAATGGATATTGTTGTACATGTCTCTTGGTGCACATGTACTCACATGTCTGTGGGTTTAGAATTTCTAGGTCATAAGGTACTTTTGTAGATAATGTCAAAGTTTTTAAGTATGTGTATTCCCACCAGCAGTGTATGTGTTTCTGTTTTTGCACATCTTCATCAATTTAATATTCTCAGCCTCTTTAAGTTTAGTTATTCTGGTGGGTGTATAACAGTATCTCAGTGTTTATTTGTCATTTGAATATTCTTTTTTATGATGCGACTGTTCAAATCCTACTTTTCTATTGGGTTGTTTTTTTTCTTACTGATTTGTAGTAGCGTATTACCAGATGGATCTTCCCACTGTCCATTCAGCTTCAACTTGCCCTAAATTAAACTCATCATCTCTCCTCTCCTTGTTTATTGCCTCAGTTGATGCCACTGCTTCCTCCAAGTTGCCTATATTAGAATCCTAATGGTTAGCCCTTATTCTATCCCACCCTGAATCACCAAGTTTGATGAGTTTGTGTCCTAAGTGTTTCTTATATTTGTCATTATCCTAGATATCTCCACTCCAACTGCTTTGACGTGGGCTCTCATCACTGCTCACCTAGAGCTTAGCATTGGCCTCCTAACTAGTCTCACCTCCACCCTCTCTGGACTGTCCTCCATAGAGTGAGCAAACATTGACATTGCATTGTTTATAGCACAGAAGTGCTTCGAGTTGACCTGTGAGAAGTCCACCTACCCTGAAACTGTGTGCTGGAAAGGTCATGTGGAGACTTCACATGGTGATAGAGAGAGATGCCCAAGGAATATCAGGTCTTTTAGCCTTCAGTTTTGCATCTTCCCACCAAGTGACAAAGATGTGAATAAGAAGCCTTCAAAGTATTCTAGCTCCCATCCTGTGAGCTGCCCCAGATATGGTTCCCTCCATATCTTTCCCAAATGGCAGATCTACGAGCAAAATGAATTTTGTTATTCTAAAGTACTAGGTTTTTGGAGGGGTTTATCATGGAAGCCTATGTAGGCAGAATACCCCTCACCACCAGAGTTCAGACACAGAGCTCTGATTTGATATCTTTTCTGTAAAGGTGGACATTTGAGATTCTAGATGTATCCCTTAGATGATAGAGTAGAATGGCAAGTCAGAGGGTGTGAAAAAACACTGGTGATATTTTTTCAGTGCCTTTTAGAGGCTGGAGAAAGAAAGAGGAATTAAAGTGGTAATTAAAGAGGAAGAGAAGCATGCGACAGGCTATTCCTGGTACCTCCATACCAGAAGGCAAGAGACTGCCAGTCTTTTCTGTTTCAGGTATCACGGTCCTAACTCCTCAGCAGGGTCCACCGCCCTGCAAAAAGACACATGAACCTTGCTCTTCCTAGTGTGTAAGTCTTCCCACAGAGAAGGAAGACCCATCTCTCCCTCGTCTTTTGCCACTTCTTTTATTTCTAGGGCAGCCTGCCTCAGTGACCAAGAGAAAGGTGGGTGACTGTCCATGGTGCTGCCTAGGATGACTATGCCTTCTCAATGCTTCCTGCTCCTGACATGCTTTGTCCCCTCACAGGAACTGACATCTATCAGTTCTACCATTTATAATGACAGAGGTGTCCTAGATCCTTAGATGATTTATCATGAGGTTTCACATATTTGTTCTAGGGCGTGGTATAAAGAACAACCTGAAAAGGAAGACCACCATTTTTTCATTTCTTTACTTTAGTATCATAGAGGTGTGTGTGTGGGTGTAGGTGTGTAGTGTGTGTGTGTGTGTGTTTATTCTTCTCAACAGAGCAAGGACTAAACAAGCCCTCCTAGAGGGTTTTCAGGTATTTTATCATTGACAATGTACCATTCCTTATACTGGACACTCAAGTATGCTAATCAAAATTTTCTTCTGCATGTTTCATTGAGTGTCTTTGTTCACTGTTACTAGATGTGAACGTAGGCCTTCTATGTGCCACTCTCCTAGCAAGGTGAGGCTGGTAACCTTTGGGTCAGGGAGCAAGACCAGAATCTGGGACATGAAGTTGGAAAGTCAGTTGAGCTAACTTTTCTCCCCCATATCTTTCTTTCCTCTCATGTCCTCTCTCTCCACATTTTTCATTGCTGTGCAAGACCATGCTCTGGATGGAAGTGGAGGTAGAAAAGGAATGGCAGTGACAAGGTCCTGACGGAGCAAGAGGATAGCCTTCTGCCTCCTACTATATTTCACAGTTACCCAGGTGGCAGCTGTGGGGGGTGGGGAGGGAGAGAGCTGCTTCTAAGCCAGATCTGGATTCAAACCCAGCCTCTGATGTTTGCTTGCTACGTAACCTCAAACTAGTCACTTATTCTCAACCTGCAGATAACTCAACCTGCAGAGTGTTGTTGTGATGATTAAGTGAGATTACATATATTAGAAAGAATTTTGTAAACTGCAAAACACTAATGAAGAGTTACCCTTTCTTGTCAGGACCCCGAGGAGGCATAAGAAGTGGTGAAGGGATGAATCTAAGGGCCTACTGAAGGCTGCAGCAGTGAGGGGACAGATGAAAAGAGAGAAGAAAAGTCCTCAGAGGCAGAGGGTATCTGGACCAGAGTTCCTGCCAGCCGGGTCTCATGGGGATAACCCAAAAGAGGGAGCATAAAGACTTGCCTGGAGGTGTGTGTGCCCACATGGAGGCAGCAGGCATGGCTGAGAAGCCAACAGGAGAGAGCAACTGGATAACAGCAGCCACGTACCGGGCACTGGCTAAGTGCCAGGCACTGAGGCTTTGCAAGCTCATTAAATACTCACAACAACTCCATAAGGTAGGTACTATTACCATCATTTTATAGAGAGGAGAATGAGGTTCTGATAGGTATGAGAAATTTCTAAAAATCTCACAGCCAGTAAGTGGATTCAAATCTAAGTTTTTGAGACTCCAAAGCCCCAACTGGCAAGATAGAGATAAGGTCCTGTTTTGCTTTAATGGATTTTTATAAAAAGGAAGATAGAAGAACCTACTGTGAGATAGTCCCCAAAGCTGAGGGTTCAAAGAACTAGGGTAAACAAACAGAGTGGGTGGAGAGACAAGTCAGAAGGTCTGGGTGAGCAGCAGAGACAGAGTCTTCTACAGTCTTCCTGGAATGGTTCATGGGTGGGCTGGATGCATTTAAAGGGCTGCAGACAGAGCCACTTCCTGCAGCCTATTCTTATATGAGAATCAGAAAGCCTTCATCATGAGTCTGTGCTCTTTTTCTTCATTTTTTATTATAATTACAGTCATGCACCACTTAATGACGTGGATACATTCTGAGAAACGCATCTTTAGGCAATCGAGTCATTGTGTGAACATCACAGAGTGCACTTACACAAACGTAGGTGGTTCAGCCTACTACACACCTGGGCTACCTGGTACAGCCCATTGCTCCTAAGCTACCAGCCTGCACAACCTGTTACTGTACAAAACAACATGAGATTAAATCAAGTACAGGAGAAAATGATGCAATCGGGTGATGTGGTAAACATGAATATGAGGCTGCTGCCAGTATAACACAGCATGCTGTTTCACAGCAAACTTTTTTTTTATAAATAAAAAGAACACATTCTAGATTAATGATAAAGATATAATATAGTAAATATATAAATAGCACTGTCATTTTTTGTTATTATCAAGTATCATGCACTGTACATAATTGTATGTGCTACACTTTGCACTACTGGCAGTGCGGTACATTTGCTTACACCAACATCACCACAAACACGTGAGTAACACGTTGCCCTATGACCTCACCATAGTTTGGAATCTTATTTGCCGTAATGTCTCTTTCTGTGGCAACAGGCCTGGTATTCTGCAGCTCAAGAAAATGCTGGGGAAAAAGCCCAGGGCAGATAGAGAAAGAATGATAAGCACCATTTCTACCTTCCTTCATTTCACCATATAGGTGGTGTGACCAAAGGGGTGATAGATAACACTGAAGCTCAAAACACAGCATCCAGGTGATATGAGCACAGGGAAGAACGGCCCCATTTGTGGACACCAAGTGGCAGCTGCCTCTCCACACTGAACTCTGACAAAGAGTTGAGGCCACCTGGAATTTGCCATAGGTAAGCCCAAGGGTGTGTGTGATTCTCTAAGCGGGACTGAGAGGCTCGATGAGCCGATGTTATACAGGAGAGGGAGGCATAGAAAGTGGTGACTGAAGAGGGAAAAAGTCCTTGCCTCTGAGGCCACGAAGGAGAAGGGCTAGGATTTCGTGTCAGAGTCTTGTGGGAGGCCCGAAGTGGCAGCTACACCGGCGTGGGCATGAGGGTACAGCATGTCCCGTCTCATGGACATAAACAGAAGCATTCACTTGTGCCAGCCATAGGCTTTGTATACCAGCAATCAAAGCGTATCACTCAGGCACACAAACCACAGTAAAAACACCGACAAATGGCTAGCCTTTGGTTTTGAGTTCTCCAGGAAGACATTTTGGTCTCTGTTACCCTCTGGAATTTTCCTCTTGTGCTCTGATCTCTCTCTCTCACACAATGTTCCCTGCACAGGCGTTACATAACAGCCGGGGTGGCAGGGAACACCTACACAAGAGGGCATGACAGTTAGACAATGGGCAGGCAGAGGCTGCCTGAGAAAATGGAGTCATTCATGAGCGTGTGAGAGGCCGCTCTGTCCCCAGCTTGGCTCCCTCGTAAATGAAGTGCTCTGGGGACAAAGAGAGAAAGTTTACACTCTCGCAATTTTCCCACAGTGGCAGTCTCACAGAAAAACAAGGCGCTCGTTGGCTGAGAGGAGAAAAGACAACCATATCCATAGACTTTGCCTCCTCTCCCAGATCGTCGTCTTGTGCCAAGTCCACAGAATAGTCTCCCTGCAAGGACACGGCAGGGCTAACGCTGTGGGGCCTGCCTTCTGCTTCTGTTTTCGTCACTGCTCGATGAGTTTTCGTTTCTGAATCGGCTCACGTTTTACCTCTGTGCTGGCCCACCACTTTGAAGAGAGAGAATGTTGTCAGTCAAGATGATTACTCTGAGACAGAAATAACATCTTTTCCAAGAGCAAGATGCTAAGCAGAATCAAGGTGCACCCTCCCTAACACAGCCATCCAGCTCACCTATTTTGAGGCCCAAGGACAAGATGGCTATTGCTCTAGGCCTGTGTCTGGAATCACATCCAGAAAACACCTAACTGATGGGCCTGGAGGTTCTTTGATAGGAATCTATACTACAACCGTGGGTATATTGCTGCTTCGACTTAAAAACCACAAATGCTGAAAATTTAACCAAAAAGTTATGAGTGTCTTATAGTGTGTTTTATAGAAGACTAAATTTCATGTCAGAAATATACTAAAATTATAAGAAATAATTTTATATATATATATATATATATATATATATATATATATATATATTTAATGTCTAAACCCTGGCAAAGACCTATTGATCATGGTACAAAGCTTTTGTCCAATTTATCTATTTAAAGAGATTTTTGGAGTTTCCTGAAGCATGAAATTTTACTCTAATCCTCCAGTGCAGAGTGGATCCTGCTGGGGGTAAGTTATAGTATTATAAGGTAAAAAGATCCTTGTCTCTCCACCCTGGAATGCTGTCTTCCTGCCCAGTACCAGAAGACTCCACAGAATAAGGGAGAGAAGAGAGTCAGGAGCTGTAAAATGTTTCCTGAGTGACGAAAAAGCACCAAAGGGATCCAGTCTGGGATACGCGTATGTGTGAAATAGATCTGAGTTTGTCAGCTCAGCTTCATACTGGGTGCTTCATCCTTCTGGGCACCAAGCCTACAATGTGAGCAGGTCACCAGATGAAGAAAACAGTGGTTAAATGCTCTGGAATCAGACAGATGGGCCTGGGTCCTAATTTCAAAACTTGGTCACTGTGTTGACCTCAGAGAACTTACTTTACTTTTATTTCCTCAGAGGAACTACTCACAGTGGCCATTGTTTACATGGGGAAAATGGGCAGGGGCAGCCCACGCAGATGTCCTGGGAGTGCGGAAGGAAGCAGGTTGCAGGACACACACAGTCTGAGGCCATTTGCAGCTGAGGAGGCCCCGCTCACAGCACTGAGCACCCTCACAAGACAGGTGGCAATTTTTTGAAAAGAATCCTCTTTGACTTGGGAAAATGTCACATTCACCAACATTGTTTCATGCTCCGAGGTGGGAAACCACTGCACAAAATATCTGTTGCAGTTAAATCCTACACTGGCTTTACATTCTTTAAAGAAAAACCTTCGATGTTTTCTCATTTGTGCTTCATGTATAAAAATGCAACTTTCACCAAATTCATGTGCCTTCCCTAATGGTATTTCTCATGTCCTAGGTACCATGCTAGAATTGAGTTACCTGTGGTACTCACAACAGAGGGAGGAAGAGAGGTGACACAGTGGGTTAAATGCTATGAGAATGAAGCCTGGGAGCCTGTGGGAACATGTTTAACCAGAATAGCAGGGGCTGGGGAAGACTTTCCCGAAAAGGTTCACCTGAGCTGAATCTTGAAGATCACCCGGTTAGCCAGGTGAAGGTGTGGGGTGCACACAAGCAGAAGGAGCAGGGCATGCACGGGCACGGAAGGCAGCAGGGACTGCGTGTTTGATGAACTGCAGTAGTTCCACATGGCTGGAGAATGCGACGAGGTGGTGCAATAAGATGTGGTGAATAGCAACTAGAGGTGTAGACAGGGCGCAGATCACTACAATATTCCCAATTAGCCCTGAGACATCATTTCTCCCCAAGAAATGCCTTCAATAGAGGTATTTACTGCTTTAAACATTTACTGATATGTTGATCCTTCAAGCAGAATGGCAAAGCAGAGAAAGCCCATGAGTAACTCCTCACAGGTTTTCACATCAGCAGTCCCTGTAATTATCCCTTTTCTATCCAATATAAAGAGAATTCTTCAGGCAATTAATTTATGCTTCTACAACTATTTCTCTTTTCCAATTGACCTTTGAAACTGATCTTTGTTGAAAGAGCTATTTTTCAGCAAATTGATCTAGATCACTCAATGACTGGTCTATTGACCACCAGTTGCTTTTCAAGAGGGCCTTACCTTTTAAGCTTAATAATAGCTACCATTATCGGACTGTTATTATATGCCTGGCCCTGTGCTAAGTGCTTTTGGAATATTTTTATTCAATCCTCACAGCAACTCAGTGAGGAAAACACTATTATTATTTCCATTTTATAGGTAAGGAAAATGATGCTTGATAAAGTAACAAAGCTGGAGATTCTAAAAGTCCTACTCCTTGCCAGTTCACTCCACTGCTGTTTTAAAATGCATTTGAGGGGAACCGCTTAAAACAAGACGTATGGGAGTTGCTTGTGAGGGGCTCCCTGCAGGGTTAACAGGAAAAGAGATGAAGGCCAGGAAAGGGGCCTGAGCTCAAGAATCCCATCCAACTCCTGAGTCCTAGGGCAATCTTGCCCACCAATGAAGGGTGTTGCATGCTGGACCTGCTCACTCGCCCTTCCCCTAATGGAACAAGCGAGAGGTAGACATGGTCAGACACTCTCCAAAGCCAGAACTGGCTTCCTTGGAAGCTCTGTACTTTTCTAAAGTCATGAAAAATTAAGAGAGAGCAATAGATTCCAGGGACTTACCAAAGTTTAGGCTATAGCACAAGGTCACACAGCTTCTGAATGACCAAGCTATAGCTCCAGCACAGTTTTCTCTGACTCCAAAGCTCGGGCCCCTTCTACTTGAGATTTGAGTCTCTCATGAGGTATGGTCAGTTAAGGTTGCAAAAGGGATAGGAATGAAAGCCTGGTGTTAAATAGACATGAACATATAAACTCCTAAACATTGTTGACACTAAATATCTTGGACTTCATTTCAGATATAATCATAACCATGCCAAAAAGTGGAAATTAATATTTAAACCTCTAGCACACTTGCTGTAAGAGCCATTGAGTATTCCTAACCCTGTGATGTAGAAAGAAAAAAAATAAAACACTGAGGATTCAGCTCATTTGCCCAAGTCCCTGACATACTGACATACTGACATACCAGAGGAAAAGCTCTTAGAAGCCCACTTTAGGTAGCTTAGGGCTGAGGGATATGCCCAGATTCCCTACATAGAAATAAGTAGTGGTCATCAGAGCAGTCTGGCAAGTCCTTTCTGGTGAGAAGGTCACCTCAGGCTTTAGGAATTACTTGTTCGGCTCTAGTATCTAAACAGCCAAGGTGAATTATTCACTTTGAAGGGTGAAAAACACGCACGTCCCCCAGAATGTCAAATACAGTTTTCCAGTACAAACCGTCTTAGTCACTTGGAATCCTGCCAAAGTAAACTCTAGTAGAGCTGAGCCACCCAGGACCTCTGAACCACCTGGGAAAGGAGAGAGGGAAGTCCCAAAACAAACGTAAAAGCAGCTTGTCAGCTAGTGCTGTGGCCCTCCCCTCCCTGGGGCAGGTCTGCTCCAGGTGAGATAGGGTTTGAGGAAATCCGTGGGTGACGAGCCACTCATGGATGGGCTGTCAATGGCACCTCTGAGTGGGGCCATGGCTTACATAACAGTTTGGCAGGGGGACACAGCCAGGCGGAAGCATGCGGGTTTCCAGAAGCTTATAATCATCTTTGATTTCTCTGTTGCTCAGCAGTTTTTATGCAGAGGGGGAGGCAGCAGTGCTGGACTCTGACACACTACAATCTTCTGTTTCCTTCTGCAGAACAAACAGCCTCAAATAGATCCCTGTGGCCAGAGAATTAGCAACTGCCACACAGGGCTTCTCAGCGGGAGGAGCTGCACTGGACACCCGTCCTGGCCCAAGAAGGCTAGAGACTGACCTAAAGTCAGGCCCTCCACAGGTACACAGGATCCAAATGGGCTACTGGGAGGTAGGAGTCCTGGTTGCTGGCAGTCCCTGACACCGTTTGCTCTCTGGCTGTGAAGGCTACGGTGTTCCCCTCTGATTATGCAGGTCACTGTGTCCTATGCCATGTCCTTCCAGAAATGCAATTTTTCAGGACTTGTGTCTTGCTAACCAGTGTCTCTTTCTCTATGCCATTATCTTCATGTAGGTAGCAGGGTGACCATGCTGGACTCCTGGGCATGTGAGACAACCAGTTTAGACAGTGACATTTCACTTGATGAAAGCACAAATTTCCAGTATCATCATTTGGTTCTTTTTTGTCTGGTGTCCAGTAGCAACTGTCCCCTTTAGAAGAAGCACATTCTCTCCACTGCTACAGACATTTTTAGGAAGAATTTCCTGTTCAATTTTAATTGTAATCTTTTGATATCATAATCATCTGTTTACCTCTCTGATTCTCCCAAAGGACTGTGAGTTCCTTGGGCAGGGGCCCAAATTGACCATTCATTTATTTATTCAACAAACAGTCTACAGAATCCATACCTTGGGCAGAATGTCAAGTGCTAGTCGTTTTGTCAGAAATATGGTATATGGTATGGTATTCATCATGGGGCTTCCAGGTCCTGGTGCTTGGCACATGCTTTATATACACATTTCAATTAAATGAATAAATGACTAATTCTTCCTGGTGCAGCCTGTGGATCTTGGCAGTGTGTTCTGTCAACAAATGTGTCCATGCCTCAACCTTATGAGCAAGTTTCCTTATAGGGTACACTTTGTTTTGCAACTAATTTGCATGAATTTGTGTGATGTTGTTGTGCTCAGATATTTCCCTATATTTAGACATTTCTAATCCCCAGCTTGCATCTCTTGCCTCATTTTTGCCATTCCTTGGCCTCTCCAGTCATGCAAAACAGCTTGTATGACATCTTCGTATTCACCTTGCTCCTGGGCCCTCCATGCTCTTGCTCATGCTGACCCCTCAGTCCTGAATGCCCTTAATCTTGTCTTTTACTTTCCCCCCTTATCACCCCATCCTGGGTAGCTCCCAGTCAACTTATAAGACTCAGTTCAAATAACTCCTTCCCAGAGCCTCTCCAGATCCCTCCAGCTGGGGTCAGGCCTCTACTCCTCGTTCTCATTTTCTGTGTAGATCTTTTATGACACTATCTCCCCCAGCATTCAGAAAGCTCTCTGAGGTCAAAGACTGTCTCTTTCCATCTCTGAATTTGCAGGGCCACACACATAATAGGAACATCTCTCTCTCAATTCAGTCATGCTCGTAAATGAGACCCTGGCCTGCCCAGTACCTGTTTCAGCACCTGTCAGTGAACACATCCCCTCAACTTGCACATCCTCCCGCAGGGTCCACGTTGCTGAAGATCCAACTGGATTCTTGCATTGTACAGTCTAGCTCTTTCCACATTATAATTACTACTCATGCTCTGTGTGTTTTCTCTAGCTTTTAGTATTTGAGTACATGAAATTCTTTTACTCTTCATATGAAAACAATGCCATCTGTTCACTAGATGGAAATTCCAGAAAGCATCAGAAAAGCAACCAGGTTTTTGCTGCAGAACAGTCTCAAAATACCTCAGTAGGATTGTGGGTGAGAGGCAGAGAAGGTTATGACAAAAACAACTGAGGGCTCTTAGTTTTGTGTGATGTGTTTCTCCTTTGCTTGAATCTTAGAGTTCAGAACTTTTCTCTCAGTTCTGTTTCAATGGGACCGATGCTTCAATAAAAATAACATCCTCCTTGAATCTGTCTAGCAGCCCTGAGGGTGATAATGGTCTCCGGGAAGCCATGGTTCAGTCCTATGTATCAAACTCCCATGAAATGCTGGTTCCTCCTATGTACACACCTGCTGACAGGCACCCAGGGGTCATGGAGACGCTTAAGACATTCACAAGGCTTATCTTGTGGGCCGAATGGAAAGGAGGCACATATGCAAATGACAGCAGCAAGAAGCAAATTGAAACAGGTGGTATGATCAAGGTCAAGCCAATTGCTATGGAAAAGGGAGGCTGGAGGACACTGTTAATTCTGATAAGGTCGCTTTCCCTTCCTGCTTAAGGTTCTCCATTGTCTTCAAGGTAAGGCCCAGATGCCTTAATAAGGCTTGATTGGGTCTTGGCTGTTCCCCAGCTCCCTTTGTCTTCTTGGAACCTCCTCTGATACATACTCACACCCAGTGCTTCACCCTCGGAGATCCACTTGTTCTCAAATTATGCACACTCCTTCACTTCTGCCTCTACAGTTTTCTTTGCCTAAAATATCTCCTTCATTTTCCACCCAGAGTATTAGATTCAACTGAGGTGTTCAGTCCTACGAAAACCTCTCACACTGAATTATGTATTTCTTCTTTGTAGCCCCTTAGCCTCCTGTGCACACCTCACTACCCTTCATTATCACTGTCTGACTTTGCCATTAGATGGTGAGTTTCTGGGGGGAAGGTCTGATTTTCATCTCTATAAGCCTCAGAATATAATTAAATACAAAGAACTTGCAGATATGCAATATATATGTGTTAAACATTAAAATTGCTAAATATATATTTTGATAAACAGGGAAGACTTTATGTAGGAGGTAGCAAAATTCTGAAAAATAAATTTTACTATAATTGATGGAGAAAGGGAAAAAATATTTTAAATTGAAAGAACAACTTATCTAGATATGTTTCAAAGGGCTCAATAAATATTTATTGCTAGTTTTGCAGAATCTTATAAAATTACCTCAACCCAATAATCCAGCAAATTTGCTCATTTACATGAAAGAAATAAAAACATATGCCCACAAAAAGACTTGTACAAGACTGTTTTAGACAGCTTTATCCATAGTAGCCCCAAGCTAAAAACAACCAAATAACAATAAGAGAATGGATAAAAAAAATTATGGAATATTTATGTATAGACTATTACACAACCAAAAGTGACAAACAACTAATATATGGAATAACACAGATGAATCTCCAAAACTTGCTGTGTTTAAAAATCTGGCAAAGGGAGTGGGGGAGGGGAAAATATTAAGAAATAAAATGTTAAAAAATAATAAAAATAAAGAAATAAATAAAAAATCTGGCAGATACAAAAAGGAGTACATACAAAATGTTTCCATTTATAATAAAGTTCAAGAACAGACTGTTTACTGTAAGGAAACCTTAACTCAATTAAAAAAAAAAAAAACACTTCTTGAGTACCAACTATGTCCCTGGCACTCCTGTTCTGGTAGCACTCCAAGTGTACTCCGGGACAGATTACAAGACAAAACAAGCAAAAATCCTAGCCCTTGAGGCGTTTACATTCTTCCAGGTCAGCTTGATGGGTTCAATGCAAAAGGACAAGCTAGTATTTATCTCCACTAAAGACGTGATGGGTAAGATTTGTGCACAGTCCCTCTGCTGACCTTCTTCAAGAGCCTGTCAATGCCAGGACCAGTGAGCACCCAAAACCCTTAACCAGGTAATTTGGACTGCATTAGAATTTGGTTAGCAGCACTTCAAAAACATGCCAAAAATATTTGTCCTGCCTAGTGATAAGCAGATGCTCACCAAAAGGAATGGAGCACCAGGCTTGCTTTATCTCAGTGTAGACATCAGGGAGTGTGGGAAAGAGGTCCCCTCCCTGGGGCAGGACCTGTGCTGGGAATGGAATGCAGACTCCATAGCAGAGGACGTGGAGTGGAAGAAGGCCGCACTCCAGGCCCACGGGACATCATAGGTTGGCTGGAGGGGCTGGCTGCATCCCTTGGTGGCAACTGAAATCAGGAATCTAAAACAGTCATTTACCAAGGTATTTTATGAAAGAAAAAGGTCATAGTAGAAAATCAAAATTGCTCCAAAGTAGCCTAAAGAAGCTACTATGAAAGTGGATATTTTTCATAAATGTATTCGTTTAGATTGGGATAATAAAATTGCTGAGTTGTGGTTTTTGTTTTGTTTTATTTTTCATTGGTCAGATGCTAAGTATAAGAAATGTGGGGATATTTAAAAAACACATTACAACTATTCATCATTTATATTACTAGTAGTAAATGGCCATTGCCAAACATACCAAAGGAAGTTTTGTGGTATTTGGCTACATGGTGACAACACGTGTCATCTAAGTTATTATGCTCATAATTTTGACAACTGATGAATGGTGCAGAAACCAACAGTGTTGATCTAGTCTCAGGCGACAAAGGGAGTGTGCTTCTTCTGACCTGCACCCAGGCCAGCCCATGTGAATCTTTCATAGACTGTGCATAAATCCTATTCATCACATCTTCCTCAGCCTTCCTCACTTTGCTTATTAATGTCACATTGGGAGCAGCCCTGATGAATGGGGGTAGGATGGAGGACTTGTGTCATGGACCCTGAGACAAATTACATGCAATTCCTGACCTTTCTATAATTTTTATTCTCTAGCGAAGGTCAATATAGAAGGAAAAAATAAATGCAAGAAGGGCACCTTGGGAACTTAAGGGAATATAATGGTGTTGCCTGCGTGCTGGTTGAACTGTTGGTTTTCTCACATCCATCCTTCCTGCAACACCGCATTGCCTCCTCCCTCACCCCTGCTCAGTAATGAATGCCTACTAAGATACCAGTGAAAGAGATATCGTTTTTATGGGTCATGCTTCCCCTTATTATTAAAGTTTAATTTCTAGCAGCCTGACTTATTTCAGTCACCTTCTAAGTTATTTGCAGCATAAGGGTTTGAAGGTCTCTGACACTTTTTGTACCTTCTCTACTTCTGAACATTAACACGTCAGGAGTAACCATTTTAAGAAAACATTGCTTCAGAATTTGAGAGATCTCTGCGGTGGTTAATTAATTCTAAGAATGTTTACCGTAGCCTTAAAATAGTCAAGCAATATGGGGTGGATTAATTAAATAATAGAACACCATACAGAGGGATACAAATCAGTCATGGGAATAATGTTATAGGTAAATACTTATTGGGCTATTAAATAAAAAAATAATGCAGCTGTTTGAACCAGGTAATTCATTGAGTGGGCGGGTGTATATGTGCCTAGTAAGCATATAAGTCTGGAAGGAAGTCAAAACGAGTGGCTAACAATGGTTACTTTGAAGGGGAGAAGTTTTCAAATTTCACTAATTTTTCTTATCTGTATTTTCTAAATACTCTACAATGAATTTTATGCTATAATTGGATTTAATAATAAGAAAAAGTTATTTTAAAAAGAAAGTCATCAAATATATCTCAAAAAGTTAAACTTAAAAAAAATAACAAACTAGTGATTCATGATTGTCCCCACGAAAAACTTTCCTAGGGGTAGTCTCGATTTCATTTACAGTTGTCCTTTTTCATATCTATGTTTAGCTAAGTGTATAATTAAATGTACTTTTATTTTTATATCTTTATAAGACTTTATAAGTTAACTCATGATATAAAATAATTCTTTGCTAGAATTGGAGGTATAGCTTTGAAGTTGGAAAATAAGGTCACTGTCAGGGAAAACTGGCTGGCAAGTCTGTTAAACTGCTCAGATGTGTACTAAGACACAATGCTTCATTTTGTCTTCATAGAGCAATGTTTTCTTTATAAAGAAGTGTTATACGTGGGCATTTTATGTAGTCACTGTATTTTGTAACCCAGGATTCAAGTTTAAGATTACAAAAAAACTTCCACCTGAGGCATCTAGAATGTAAAATTGTAATGTTTTAAATTCTTCAGTCCAGATGAAATAATTATTGTGCCTTTGCATTGAGGATTATAAGACCACATTTCTCACTTCCTATTCATACCTTAAAGAAACTGACAAGATATAGAAGAACTGATGGAAAGATAGTCCACAAGGAAAGAATGGATTGATCTTTTTCTTTAAGATCTTCCCCTCAAGAACACTTTAGGAAAACCCTTTTAGTTCACCCTTATGGCCTCAGGAAAACTATGTGGGAAGACAATGTGGATTTGCATGATTTGTTTTCCCATATAAAAGAAAGCTGGATATTCCTTTCAATCCTTCAATCTTACAAATTATAGGAAAAAAAGAGAATGATGCAAGTAGAAATGAGCCTCTGTTTTGCCACTAACTAGCAATGTAACTTTGGGGAGATCACTTGTCACTTGTGAAACCAACATTTCCAAAAAGGTGTGGAAATAGAGAGACTTCATTCAGGTGAAACAGTTTGCAAACCAGGGGAAACGCAGCCTCCAGTAGAAACCAAAAATACACTCTACCATGACAAAGGGAAAGCCACCTTTTATAGAGAAAGTTCCCACCCAGGTTCCCAATTGGTCCAATTTTATGGAAATGAGGTTTTCAAATTTATACAGTTCTGCTTAGTCTGCATCCTGGAGTTCTGATTGGTTGGTGTTATGTGTTCTGATTGGTCATTATAAAGCAGTTCTGACTGATTGGTATAGATACAATTGAGGATATAGTTGTACAGTTCTGATTGGACAGGACAGGTCTCGGTCCATTGACCAAAAAGCAAAACCAGGGCTTCCCTGCAGTGGGTGACTCAGACAGTGTAAATAAGTAGGGCACAGTGTGGGAAGCCAAAAGTTCAGTCTGAGGTTCTTCCCAGTATACAGAGTACGTGAGAAGCCCCTGTCAGCAAATGGGCCCTAGACTCTTACTATGTATAAAATCTGGTCCCTCAGTTGACCATAGAGAGTTCATCTTAACAGATAAATTCCTTCTCGGTATTCACATCAAATATATCTTTCTTCTTGGGGTCCACATTTGTAAAATCAATTAATCTCCATCTACTAACCCACTCTAGTCCCAGGCAGAACTGTAGGAAACTAAGGTCACATGCAGTTTGGTGCAGCTCTGTAGTCACTCTGATCTGATGGATAAGTGCACTCCAGATACATAATACATAGTGTTATGAGAAGTGCTGGTATTTGTAGGACATTCACATGTGTGATTTCATTGAATAGCTTTATTTTCTTTCCTCCAATGGATATATATTGTCTGGCCCTCGACAACAAACAGAATGGAGGGGAAGGCAGCAAGAAGGACAATAAACCCAAGGAAAGAAGAGGAAGAGGAAGAAGCTCCATCATGGGAGAAGCAAAGGGAATTTGGAAACTGGAGATCAGCTGAAAAGCAGAAAATGAACCACGTATGGGAAGTCAACTTGGTAAACTGAAGGGCACAATACATCTGTTTTGACTGTGTTAATATTAAGCTGTTCCTTGAGATGAGAGCTTAAGCTCAGGTCTTTTAAAGAAAGTCTGGTAATTGGTGGACTTTCAGGAAGCCCATGTCATAAAACTCATCTTCAAACTGAGAGTTATTTGTAGTCTCAAAGTTGATACCTCTTGCCAATCTTAACTACACATGTTAGCTTGAAATCTTGCCAGAAAGTGAATTCTTAAAAGAAGTTCTGGAGTTAATTAGAAGTCCTGGGTTTCTGTCTCAATTCTGCTAGTCATAGGCAAATCATTTACATCAGAGACCCAATTTCCTCATTTGAAGATGGGAGGGTTAACACACCACCCTACCTGCCTCCTTAAGTGGCTGTGAGGGTGGGCTGAGGATTCATGAAACCGGGACTAGCATTTCCCCATGCATCATCTATAATGCTGTGCTAGGGACAGGCGTGCTTACAGGTTAAGTAACAAGCAGAGTGATTACAACAAAGGCAGTGTTGCTGTCTTCATCTGTCATTAAGAGATAGGGTTGCAAAACATTGATTTTGTTTTAGTACCTGTTTCTTTAAGTGTCAAGAAACAGAATCCTCAGCTTCCTTTCCCCGCATGAACCCTGACACCCACCGGGCCTGAGTCTTATACTCACACAGTATATGCAGCCCTCTGAGGAACCTTTGACAGTCACTTCCAGTGTCATGACTGTTATCCTTTTTCTGCTCCATATCATGAATAGAGCAATCAAATGGCTTCTTGTGCTCGATGAGTTTTCCCAGCACCTAACACTTGGGAGTACGTGCATGAGGAAGGGCTGTTTGGGGTCTCCAGTGCTTATGAGTTTAGTAATTGGAACATTTGCACTTCTTTCTGCCAAATGTCCCAAGACGTGACATTAAAGACTTTCCATTTGGCACTGGTGGCTCAGGAGGTGAGTCCTGCTGGAACATGGGGTTAGAGCAGCGGAGTTAGAGGTCACCCTGACCCCTGCTCCAGGGGGCCATCACCTCCCTGTCCGTGATCATCAGACTTGCATTTCCATGTGAATGAATCAAGGGAAGAGAGTGTTTCTGAATTTTATGGGTCTTTCATTCTCTTCTTTTCTTTAAAAAATTGGACCAGAAACTCCAGTCCTTTCAGCCTTCTTCCTCTCCCTGGAGTCCCGCTGGTGCGCATTACAGCTAATGGGGCTGTGGGCCCTGCCAACTCAAAATGAGGACTAGGTCGGTGCCGCCTCTGTGGCCTAATGAGGATTCCTAATGGAAATGAGGATCAAACATGCATTGAAAATATTCAGTTCTCAGTCTGTTGTCCCTCCCTGTCCCTCACCATCTCAGGGTCCTAAGCTCAGTGCCAGCAGAAGGTGACCTGCCAAACTGATACCCCTCATAGCTTGGGGAAGGCACTCAAATGGGACCCAGAAGCACACTCTGAACTCATTTTTTCTCTGCTTAGCAGCTGCCAAAGCAGGGGCTGAAATGCGGGGGCAAGTGGAAATGGGAACAGGGTTCACATGGCTGAGCAGAATGAAAAATCTGGGAGATAGGGAGCAGAAAGTTGGACATAGGGTAGGGGCCTGAAAACCCATCATTAGTTTTTTGTTACTCTGAAGGGGGACTGGGAAATTTTATCAGCAACTTTTGTGGAAAAAGAACAGGGGAGGGAGAATAACAGAGGAAACACAGTCCCAGGCCTGGCACTGGAGGGTTAGTTGCAAGAACATAAGTTCTCCGAACCTCAGCTCCTGAGGGTGCAGAAAGGTGATAGGAATGCAAGCTTGACTGTTGCCCAAGCCCTCTATAGGGCCTTCATGAGCCACTGTCTGTGAAAGTGCTTCGTCAGCCAGGGGACCATCAAATGTGACATATTGTTAGATGATTAAAGGTCTTTTGATACCTGGAGGTGGTAAAGCCAATGAAGCAGCCAGGGAATGGGGTAGGTGGGCACATGAATGGTGAGCCCCCCAAACTGTGAAGTTTCCACTAATAAAATGAACACTTAGTATTAAAAAGTAGGTTGTTCAGGCCAAACTGAATGGAACAACTTGACAGCAGCCGAAGCAATGCCCACATTCTTAAAGAGCCTGTGGTCAAAGGTGACAGCCAGCAAAGGTGAGTATGGCCTGCACTTCTCCAGAACTGTCTGGGAGAAATGGTGGTGAGACGTTCCTGTGTGGAGATGGGCCTTCATGGCTTCACTCTCTTTGGACCTCACAGCTAGTTCCCTACCTTTTTGCTTCATGTTAGCCAAACCCCCTTCTGATCAGGTCCTGACTTTGCATGGAGATTTCTCACCAGGGACAAATGTACAGATCAGAGAACTTTAGAATTGTCTGTAAGGCCACTGCATTCTTTACTGTAATTTTTTGTACATTAGCCCCTTATGACTTTAATTCATATAAATCATTTCCTGGGGCACTGACATGATTGAGGTTTTAGACCTGGCAGACTAAGGGAGGACGAAAGCTCAATATGATAAGATTCCCAAGGATCTGCTAACTTTGATTATTCCTAGGCATCCAATTGGCACTTCCTGGAATATACCACATCCCTCTAAATGACAACAGCTTTGATAATCTAAAAAGCTGACCTGGACCAAAGTTGGAGGTGGAAAAGGAGAGGTTTTCAGAAAGGCCTTGTTGTTAACATAGTGAAGTGAAGATGCAAAAGCAATCAGGTTTCAATGAAGTCCCTAAGATTTAGGAATAGTGAATTGGGATGGGTATAAGAAAGAGAGTGTTTTTATTGACAATACTGTGAGGATGGTAAGGTTGGTATGAAATTAGTAAATACCACATGTGGGTTGCTTTTCCTCCTATACTCATGGAATTGTCACTAATCAATGTCTTCTTTCTTTCCTTGTGAGATAAATCAAAACCTTATAATCTTTCTTAACCCCAAACATTCCAGGAACCACTTTAATAGGTCAGAGCTAGCACATGAAATGGAATCATGAGAAGTTATTTTGGAGCTGGAGGTGAAGTAGGCACTCACCAAAAATAATTGGCTAATTGGTTAATAATAACCTTGCAAATTAGTTTAGACAAATTGGCTCAAAAAAAAAAAAAAGTAGTTGACCTTTTCTGATATCTAATTTCCAATAAGGACCACAATAAAATATGGAAAGTTATAACGTTCCCCAGGTGTGTTGTCTGACCAGATTTCCTGTGTCATCCATGGAGGAGAAGATGTAAGCATAAGCTTATCTGGCTAGGGAAGTAGCTTCCCAGGCAACCCAGGAGTAGGCCTGACTTTGACCCCGCCATTGGCCTTGGCAGAATGTTTCCAACTGCTGCCTAGTTCCTGTAAACTTACCAGTTGTCTTCTAAGATTTTCTTACTGCATGTGCTTATTTCTTTTCACTTGGTCAGCTTTGAAGTTGAACCCAATTTTGTTTTGCTACTTTTATTCTTAGCTGACTCTTGAACAGGTTAAGACACTTGGCGTCTTTTATTCAGAAAAACCTGGATCCTTCTGTCCTAGGAGCTGACACCCCCACACTGTATGCTCCTGCCAGTCTAGACCAAGTCTCTCCTCCTTCCTCTGGGGATGTTTCAAAACACCTCTGTGAACTACAATGTGAAAACCACAGATCTTGTTCTGTGGAATATAAATCCCACAAAGAGATTTATCAGAAAATGGAGTGCCAGAATTACTGGACTCTAATTTAGTAGAGATGTCGTGATATTTTGAATATTTTTCTTCTGTTTAACAATACCGAAAGCCATTCTTACCATAGTAGTTTGAATGAGATGCCTATCTCTCAAGCTTATGAAGTTTATTTGCCTTGAAAGCCACCACTAGTCCAGAATCATGTGTGGGCCTGCAGACTCTTGGCGACCTACCTGAAAATGCACTGGGCATAAGGATGCATCTTAATTTTAGGCATATCAGGTTCTGCTAACATGGATTCTGTGACCTCAAGTTTTAAAATTCAAGTCTGCGGTGTAAGTGGGTGCTCTTGAGAAGTGCTGCCTTGGGCTAGGGGTCCCTGCAATAATAAACTTGGGTTTAGTAAATTTGGGTTTGGGGAAAGGCTTAGAAGAGTGTTTAGGCCTCAAAAAGACACTATTGATAAATAAATGACTCCTGCGTTATGTCTGTGACATAAGGCACCTTCTTTGTTGAATAAGAGATTCTCTTTACTAAAATAAAACTAATCACAATAAATAAATAAAAGTAGACTTTCACAGGCAATGTTGAGTCCATTTTCAGAAAATGCCAATTAATAGTAAAGTTGATTACTGAGGTTGGAGTAGGCTGTGCTGAAAATAACAGACTCTGTCATATGAAGGGTTAGTGTCAGTCATCCTTTTTCTTCCTGGGATAGGTCAAATGAGAAGCTTTTAGTTCTTTCTTAAAAGAAAGTAGAATGGAAAGAGAAGTGTGCCAGGTTTGTAGCAGCTTGCAAATCTCAATTCAATATAAGAACAGCTTTTACTGTTCAAGTATCTTTTATGTACTGAGCACATATATAGGGTTAAGGTGATTTCCATACATATTTGCTAATCCTTGCAGCAATGTTATAAGGTAGATGCTCCTGTCTCTGTTTCACTTATGAGAAAAAAGACATCCCCAAGGTCACAGCATAAGTAAATGGCAGAGCCAGGGTAGACCCAGGTCAGTCTGACTCTAAGACCCTTCATTCTCTCAACCCCCAGATTGAAAAGCTTTCACTACCCTGGTTGCACTTAACTCTAAGATTTGCCAAATCTTTAGAATTTTGAAGCCAATCTACTTAGCCACAGCAGCAATCCCACATATAAGTCAGAGATTTGTATTTCAAGATCAAAATCAACAAAGCAATGGCACTGTAGTTTGAGGTTTCATAATGGTACATTGTGGTCTTTTAAGTGTTTCAATGGCTCCTATTGCCAATGACTGGGGCCCTTGTCACTGACTGTATCCCATATACCCAGGGACCCCCTGCTCCCTCTGACCCCAGGCCCCTTCCCATGCAACAAGCCTCTACACATCCAGGTTCCCCATCAGGGCAAGTCAGAGTTCCTGGATCAGCTGACATCACACACAAAGTCCGGGGTTGTGCTGTGGGGACCATCTCTTTATACACCTCCCTCCAACATGGTAGAATCTTGCTTGTCACCATTGTGGATATGCCTCTGGCCTGAATGAGGACAGACTCCAGTCTTCCCAAACTAGAAGTGAGGAAGCAGATCTTAGATTCCCCCAAACACATTTGGCTGTGTCTATGTACCCACGGTGGATTCAACCTCAAAAACGCAGCAAAGACTCTCCCCTTGGAACCCCTGCACCCTCTCTGTGCCCACTTTCCAACCCCTGCACCCTCTCTGTGCCACTGGAAGAGGGTTTCTCTTTCCTTGGGATTGGTATTCTAGCTCATATCCTGCTTCTCTCAACATCATGACTTAAAGTAAAACCCTAAGATCAGACCTCCAAGCTCTGCTTTTGCTATGTGAAGGAAATATTTGGAAACTTTTTAAAAAACCCTGTATTTCTCAACAAATCTTGGCTTGCACATGGAATTCCTCTCCATGGACTCGAAAGAGTATAATCTGAAACTGAAAGCTGAGCAATGATTCCCTCATTCAAGGCCATTTCTGCTTAACATGAGTACCCATCCCTGACCTGTTTGTTTTCCAGTCTGCAACAATTAAGTACAGGAATTGAGGGTAAGTGTTTAAAAACTTTTATAGAAATTTGACAGAGAAAATTTTAAGACTGCTGAATTTAATAAAAACACTATACCTTCTATGTTTATCTTTGTTCTTAATTTGATTTTTCTAGCAATTCATTCTTTGACTGTATTTTATAAAATGATGGATTGGAAAAAATTTTTTTAATGAGCCTTAACCACAAAAAGTTTGAGAAGCACTGTTCTATACTATATCTGAATTTCTCCCTTAAGAAATGGCAATGCCAATGCCTAAGTGGATGGAGAAGCTATAAGAAACTAAGTATTTCCTGAAACAAAAATAAGGTGGTTTACCATCTCAAATACAGATCTTCATTATGCAGCCATTAACATTAATTCTCTGGAAAGATAAAAAATGCACCTTCCATTTTATAGGGGAAAAAAGAAGACTAAGTTGTATATAATCAGTAAAGTATTTCAACCAGATATACTTGTCCATTGGCTTATCTCAGTTGGGTCAGGACTAAATCCTAACAGATACAAGACTCAGAGAACAGTGCACTCTGAAAGCCCTAAATCAATGCCTTCAATTCACCCACTGTTAAGTGTATTAGCTAGGGTTCAGGTTCAATGGCAGTAAAATGGATCTCCAAAGTACAAAGGCTTAAATAAGATAAAGTTTTTTTTTTCATGTCTTGGTTCAGAAGTTAGCTGTGTAGGATCAGTGGGATGGCTCCTCTATTTTCATACATGGTCCCCTCACTGGGTCCAAAGGAACCCAACCACTTCTCACTATGTCCCAGCCAGTGAAAAGGAAAAGGTACCAGGGAGGTGCACACCCAAATAATTCCTTTAAGGGCAAGACAAGTAGTCTTTAGCTAAATGGTCAATTACCCAGTTAAAATTATTTTTTATCAATGATAGGGAAAACAGACAAATAAGCAATCTGACACACTACAGAACCTTACTAGGCTAAAAATGTTTATAAATCTTGAGCTTTCCTGAACTTGTCAACACATAGTCATTCATAATTTTACACTGAGAAACCTAAATAATAATCATTCTTCTGGAGCTTTCTAAGTGAAACACAAATTTGTATTGTGCTTGTAATTTTCCTATTTACTTTGAAAAATTTCCACCAGATATTTTGATGGTATTGTGGTCAAACTTTAATTCACTTAACAGTAAAGTTGATTCTCTTCAAAAAAATAAAAGCTATTATTTACCATAACTGATTCAAGAATATCCATAAAACCTGTTAGCCAATAGAAATTATATCTCCAATAAAAATCTTCCTACAAAGGAAACCACAGTCCTAGGCACTCCACTGGAAAGTGGAAAAAATAATTCCAAATTTATGTAAACTATTCCAAAGAAAAATGTATAGGGAGATAATGTGAGGGAAAGCATTCTAGTCAGGAACAGCATGTATGAAGGCACAAAGATAGAGAAGAATACCATGAATTTGGGAAATAAGTGGTTCGGTACAGCTGGAGCTCAGGGGACTTAATAAAGAACAGCAGAAGATGGGGCTGGGAGATCAGGCAGGAGTAAATCTTTTTAAGCCATGCTGAGGATGAAGAGAAATTTTATTTTGTTTTGTAAATAATTAGGATCCAATTAGAAGGTCAGATCAGACCTGCATTTACCTACATGAGGATCTGTGCTGCTAGGTGATCCTAAGATACCACTTGATATTTATGCAGGCAAAAATGTATCTGTAGAATAAGACTTAATATCAGTACCAGTTGAAAACCTTTGCTGATATCTTTGGAACAAAGAAGTCCCAACAACTTCTATGAGTGTCTTTAAAAGGTGTCTCAATCACAAATTTCTACAGAGACTCATATAAGCCTGAACTTGGGATGGCAGGTATGCCGAGCACAAGCTGACTTACTCCACTCCTGGGCCTATAATATTTATGATGATAATAGCTAATTTATTGAGTACACTGTGCCAGATACATTGCTAAGCACTTGGCATAAATTATCTCAACCAATCTTCATAATCCTGTGAAACAGGTGCTATAATCTATCTGTGTTCTAATGATGAGAAACAAGCCTGAAAGTGATTAGGTAACCTGCTCAAGATCACCCTGCTAATAAGGGGCAGAGGTGGAACTTGAACTTCTCTCTCTCTAACTGCAACAAAAAATGCTTTTAATATTGTTCTATCCTGCCCATAGCAGGCATCACTAATCAATCATTGTACTTTTTTTGTACTCAATCCAGACTGGGCCTCCCAACTTCTTTGAGTATAGTGCTCTAGGAAGCCAATACATATAGATCAGAGTTGATACATGAGACGGGACTAATTTCTGCATTTGGCCTACATCCTAGATGCAGCCTCAGATTCTGATTCAGCTCTGTAAGCCTAAACATCAAAACTGGCCTGCCACCATGGATTGTATTCTATCCCCTTTATTTAGAGTTTTTGCTTTAGAAGCCTTCCCTAGACTGATTCTCCACGCTGATCCATACCGGTCAATTTGTTGGTGTGGAAAAACAAAAGAAGGAATTCAAGCTATCTACAAGCTGTCAGTATGAGTTTGCTTCCTAGAAAGAACATCTTTGGTGAAAAAAATTGTAGAAGTAATTCAAGAAAGAAACTATGGCCTTATATTACACATTCCACATATCTGGGTTGTTAGAATTAATGTAGCAGTTAGAAGTATTATAAAAGACTCAGAGTTGATTTGGATTTTGGAAAAGATTGATGTATTCCTAGATTGTTTTCTATAACGCATTAAAGGTACCTCGTCATTTCATACAGCAGTAAGGAGTCAAGTATCCATGTTAATTTTATAAGGTTTTTCCAGGCAGACAGCTCCACCTTAATGTTATTGCTTTTCCTTTTCTCTCCAAACTCTGCAACAGTCACAATTTGTCACCAAGTATTTACAGCGCTCAAAGGTGTGGTGGTTTGAGGTGGTTCAGGGATGAAGAACAGTAAGTTCAGGGCTGGGAGGAAGGGAGAGATCTGACTGGACCAAGCAGAGGACTGATCCCTGAGAGGGAGCAACAGGAACGACTGCCCCACCTGCCCTACTGACTTGAGGCTGGACCTGGAAGGGCAGCTGGGGGTGTGGCCATTTCTGTCTCAGTGGTGGAGCAGATGACTAGGTGGAGGAGCACGTCAAATCCAGAAGCCTATGGGTACCAGCAGGCAAAGCCGATACAGGAAAATGAGCCAGCATAGGCTAGAAACCCAACCTAGGCTGAGTGGTAAGGGCCTGGCCCTGGTCCCAGGAAAGAATGATGACAAGTGTTAGGCGAGATACCAGGCTGGTCACTCACTCTTTAGTTCTTCCTAAAGAGAGAGATGACTAGAGAGAATCCAACAACAGTTAGCTCAGGTCAAAGTACCAAAAATATGGGCTGGGACAATGTGTTGGAGTAGGGAGAGGCAAGGAGAAAAGTAAGCCATTTAGGGATAAGCTGGGCATTCACATTCTAAGACACTAGATCCTAAGAAGAATTGGCAATGAAATAGACTTTGGGACAACACAGGAGCTCCGTTCCCATAGAATGTGGGGCAATGGCTCCAATGCAAATCTCATCTCTTCTAGGATTTCCTCAGCACCCAGGATGGTCTATAAAGGGATCTATTTGTGTGGTGACAAGAAAGGGAATTGACATGTGTTGTAAATCTGTCAGTGTTGGGTATTTAAATATCCCATCTCATTTACTACTCAAAATACCTCAGAAACCTTAAGACTTGCCCGAAATATCACAAGTAGTAGGTGATAAGGCCAAGATCCGAATTCATGTATGACTCCAAATCCTTGGCTCTCTCTATACCATCAAGCTGCTTCTGGAAGGAGCTGGCCATATGCCACTGGGAAAGACAGAGGTAGAGAATGGGGAAATTCTCTGAGGAGGAGATATTTCCTGCAGCTGCAGTTTACTGGGAGCCTGAGACCAAGATTGGGTGAAGTCCCTATGTGGCCTGGCCTGGACCCAGCTGTTTATGTCTAAGCTAAAGGCATTTATGTGCTATTATCTTTGTGCTGCCTCACCCTCAGAAAAAAGATTTGGCTGAAACACAGTGCAGGTGAATAAGGGACCCTGAAGCAGAACTTGAGAGAAGATTAGCCAATGAGACTGTGGAAACGTCTTGTCTCTCAATGTGTTTGGCTCATGTTGCCTAAGACACTTGACCTTGCTGAATTGCTGATGAGAGTTACCTAGATCAGCTCCACCCAGACCTAGGTGAGAACGTAGAAGACAAATATATATCTACTCTTTGCTTATTTTATCATGAGACTTGGGCCTTTGCCAGCAGCTATGAGCTAGCCAGGGCCAGCTTCACCACTGAAGGGCTCAGACTGGCAATGCTCTTTTCAGGGCCAGAATTCAAATCACTTTTCTGAGTTCATAGCTTCTTGCTGACTCTCATCCTCTATAGTTCAGTCACTTTTCATTTCTAGCCCTGTTTTGAGTTAAATTGACCCTTCCTTCCCTGGAAAGTTCAGGCTGTGGAACAACAGAAACCCTTGAGAGGTGTTCAGTACAGTTCTTCCCAAACCTGTGTATCATCAGAGTCTTAAAAGCAGATTCCTGTGCACCAAGAGGGACTTACTGAATAGGAATCTCTGGGAGTCATGTCCCACTGATCTGGTGTATTTCTCATCCAAACTGACACCTGCCTCAATTAGCCTGAACAGAGGAGAATCTGCCTTTTGTGTACTGAATTCACAGTTGTCTTTCATGTTTGTAAATGTTTTATGTGATATCTGATTCAGGTGGAATTCTGGTACAAAGGAAGAATCATAGATGCAACTAATATTTGGTGAGCCAACAGTCATTTCTCTTTCTACCTCCTAAATCATAGTTTTTTTTTTGATATTAACTCTACAAGGGAAAAATGATTAAACACATTTAACTACCCAGCTGTTGTGTCCATGTCTAAGACAGCACCTTATTACTAGGCAGTAAAGAGAATACTGAACTTGAATCAGAAGATCCAGGCTTTGAGTCCACACTTTCTTTGTTATTAGCTAAATTACCCTAATTACATCACCCTCTTGCACTTCAAATTTATAATCATCATAGACATAACATTTATGAGGCCTTTACTATATGCCAGGCCCAGTGTTAAGCACTTCACTGACATGATGGGCTTTCATGTTCCAAAAACACTGTACCAACAGGAGAGAAACCTGGGCCTCAGAAAGTCAGCCACTTCTGCTAAGTGCTCATAGTAATGCTTACCCTGGGGACTTTACAGGGTTACTGTGAAATTATTGGGAGATAATGATGCAATAATTGTACTCTTTGTAAGTTTCTCTCTCCAAAACTGTAAGTTACTTTAGTCAACACCTTATTTATCCTGCTGCTCTATTAGCCAACATTGTACCCAGGATATTAGTAGACACTAAAATACACTGCTTGAATGAAAATGAATAAATGATTAAAAAACAAGTTAACATTTCCATGAATGTATAAATGAAGGCCCTATTGGTCAACCTACTATGTCAGTGTGACAAAGGCCCCAGAGATACCAGCGCTTTATATCTGCTGTGGGCATTGTGTGTAATAAGGTAGTTTGTTCGTGGCAATATTTACATGAGGTGTTGATAGGCCTCCTTGAGGAAACAATAACCAGACATCCAGGGCATGTGTTTGGCCGTGTGAATCCGGGCCAGCTCTGTAAACTTTTACCTTGTCTTCCAGAACCTACACCATGCTGCAGGCCCTCCAACGTTGTGCCTTGTGCTGCTTCAGTATCTCCTTCAAATCTCATCTGGCCTCCTCAGACCAGACCCTGTGCCTCACTCCCCTCCCTCTGGTTCTTACTCTCTACGTCCTTGGCCTGACCCTGACTTCTCTGGTTCCGACCTTGGCTGTCCTCCTGTTTTGTAATGAGTATTTACCCTTCAGATTCCATCTGCGGCTGCCGCTGTGGTCAAACTCCCTTTTTACTCAAGTTCAGCCTCCATGTCCATTTCCTATAAGGCTGATTTTCCCATTATACTTGGCAGGCTCTGTGGATGGAAATCAGAGACCAGTCTGAGCCTCCAGGCGTGGACATTGATTGGGTATTGAATGGGAGGGGACAAATTAGGATGGGATACAACACTATGCTACTCACACAGAGTAAAACCAAACTGTCAGAAACATGTCCCAAACCTGTGCGGGGAGAGGGAGAGAAGCCTCCTCTAGAAAACTGAAAAAGATTTAAGTGATAAAGTTGGTTCGCTGGCAAAATGTAAGAAACAAAGGCTGAGAGATCTTTCTGATTTGGGGTGCAGGCATAAAAGTAACAGTGGAGGTGACTTAGTGAGGATGAAGCAGCAGAAGACTGACAAAGACTATGGTATCATGGAAAGAGATAATAATGTGGAGATAAATGGCAGAGTGAAAGGACAAATGGTCTCACAAGTCTGGGTTAGGTGGCATTAACACAGGGGCTATAAACCAGATTCCCAGCCTAGTCAGCATGCATTAGCAGTCACAGCCACCAGGTGGCACTAGAATAGAGGCCATGGGAGAATTTTAAGTGGCTCAGCAAGTACAAGGAGCCCTGAGGAAAGAACAGATTTGAGGGGCTGAGAGTCCCTCAGTTCCCTGGGTGGTGACTCTGATAAGACAAGAAGACATGTTTTGGTACTCACGTCCCTGAATATCCTTGCCTGGGCTGGAAGCTAAAGGTGGCATATGCCTTATGTGTTCTCTAGTGACAAAATTCCCAACTGGGCCCTAGTTAATAAAAGACACTGATGTGATATTCAGCAACTCAGGTGTCGATAACCTGTGGCGGGCGGGGGGGGGCGGGGGGGGACATGGCAGATTTGCTTCTTTCCAATTCATTGAGAAAGAATTCCATACTGTGATCCCAAACTCTGCGCAAATATGTAAGAAGAGCCTAGCCTAGTGTCCTGCACGCAGTAAATGTCCGATAAATTGTCCGATAAATTGTTCTGTTTCCTCAATGAGCCCTGTTGACACTCAGCCTCCAGCCTCATACAGGAGTTGATCTGTGCCCCTCAGAACTGAAGTGCTCTTGGCTCCGTGAAGCCTGCAGCCCCTCTGGCCAGAGACCCTTTTGTCCTAGCACCTTTGTTGTTGGATTTCTCACTGTGAGGCCTGGGCAGCTGCCTGGGGCCACCCCAGGAGCTGGACACTCAGCTCACAAACAGAGCATTATCCCCAGTCCTTCTGCTCCCTCCCTGTGTACTTCTCCCAGCCCCACACCCCATCTCCTGCCATTTGCCACACACACTCTCACCCTCCTGGCCCCCCTTCTCCAGCAACGTGTTTCTAATCTGCCCGGGAACAGTCACCACGCTTGGTTTTCCTGCCTGGTCTAATCAGCTTCGGCTCCAGGCCTCTGAGTCCCCGGGGTGTGTAACCCAGAGGCTTGCATGGAGGTGATCAGATTGCAGGGAACGGTGCCTTTTCCTCTCTGCCTCTGTTTTCTTCAAGGACAATGGCCAGCCAGCTGAGCTGTCTTTCTCTTGCTCCACTCCTCATCCTCCCTCACACATGGTTGACCCACAGTGGTTGCCCATGAGGAGGAGAGGGGGTGAAAAGCACAGAGTTGGTGCATTGCTCACTAGGAGGGAGGAGTTGCAAGAAGCTTTGCTACAGGAGAGAAGATTGTTGCTGTTTCCGGAAGAGTGGAGGAGGAAAGCAGGACGAGAACATGTGATTTTCGTGGAGGAAGGCAGTACGAGAACATGTGATTTTCGTGGACCAGTTCTGGCCAGACCTCTTTAAATGTTTTGTTCCTTCTTTGCTGTTGCTGTCTGGATTTTTACCCTCTTCCCTGTGCTGAGCTGTCATTTCTTAATCCAGCCAGGCCTGTATGACCTCCTGGTTCCTCTAGGCAATAAACACCTCGGTTTCCCAGGCCACACTACTGCTTCCTTTTCTTATATTTTTACAAAGTGCAATTTTAAAAAATTAGAAAAGTGGTAATATCAATGATAAGGGCAAGGTTTAAATGTTTATAAGAATAATTAAATGCAATGTTTATTGAGCCTGGCACTTCTTCAGCTTTATTCTCCCCTTTCTTATTCTTGGCAGCATTAGATAAAAAATCGGCTGCGGAGCAATGCCTGGAAAAAAGTTTGCCCTTTTAGAACAGTATTAAAATAAATATTTTCAATAAAAATATGAACAGTTAATAGTTAAAGCATGAGCGTGTTTATCCCTACAAGGAGCTGGAGTCCCTTCTGGCCACATCATATTTTCACAGAAGTTGGTAACACGGTGACTAAGAATGTCACACATGAGACTGGCCTCCCCACGAATCATAAGGTCAAGTGTGGGGGGAGCTTGCCTTGGGTACCCCAGCCTCAGCCTGGTGTCATCTGCTGCTAAGAGGGGTTCAGACAAACACTGGCTCACTGACCAGAGATGGCTGTTTGGCTTGTGTGGCGCTTAGCAACGTTCAGGTCCCCCAGGCCTGTTTTGACCATGCCCATGCACACATGGTATTGCCAGCAAGTGCCTAATCACGTTCTATGAAGTGGATATTTTAATTGTTTGCTCCAGAAGTATGAAATGTCATGCTTTCACTTTCAGTGTAAAATCAGTATCACTTCTATAAATAAAAAAGTGTAAAAATAGAGAAATGATGGCATGAAACCATGAAAACAAAACAATGTTATTAATTTTTAGTACCTGGTATGTAGCAATAAATCCTATCAATTTATGAAAATAAGTTCCTCAATGAGAAAAATAAAACTGTTTATAATCTGTCTGTAAAAAAAGGAATATTTGTCAGCCATAAGAAGAGATGAAATACTACCATTTGCTACAGCATGGATGGACCTTGAGATAATCATGCTAAGCAAAATAAGCCATACATAAAATGTTGAAAATCACATGATATCACTTATATGTGGGCTATAAACCTAAAAGCAACAAATGAGCAGTACAAACAAACAGAGACTCATGGACATGGACAATAGACTAGTGGTTACCAGAGGATAGGGGGGAGAGGGAGTGGGGAGGTAAACGGGGTAAAAGGGGTCAAATATGTGTTGACAGAAAGAAATCTAACTACGGGAGGTGAACACAAGTATAATATATATATATATATATATATATATATATGGCATATATATATATATGGGTGTGTGTGTGTGTGCGTGTGTATATATATATATATATATATATATATATATATATATATATGCCTTACTGTTAAAATATACAGCTGAAACTTATTGGATTTCGTTAACCAATGTCACTATAAAATAAATAAATAAGTTTTAAAAAATAACAAAATAAAATAAAAGGAATATCTGGCTCAATGTAGTAAGTTCTTCAACTTACAATGGGATTACATCCCAATAAACCCATCATAAGTTAAAAATATCATAAGTCGAAATGCATTTAATACACCTAATCTACAAAACACCATGGCTTAGCCTGCCCCACCTTAAATGTGCTCAGAACACTTATATTAGCCTACCATTGGGTAAAATCATCTAGCACAAAGCCTATTCTATAATAAAGTATTGAATGCCTCATAAAATTTATTACACATATCACTTTCACACCATTAAAGTTGAAAAATCAAAAGTCAAACCATCATAAGTCTAAAAACCATGAGTTGTACTATTGAAAATCTGGGACTGCCTGTACTAGTTTGGCAAGGATGATGAGGTACTAAGTATATTGGAGGCAGTTACTAGGAGCAGCAGCCAGACAGCCTGGATTTGAGTCTCAGCTCCCCACTTGGGAGCTGGGAGACCAAAGGTCATTTTCTCCACATCTGTGTACCTTAATTCCTTGTTTGTCAAACAGAGCTAATATTAGAACCAATCTCAAAGTTGTTTCTGATGACTGCATGAGTTAATATATGCAAAACACTTATGGCAGTTCCAGATCCAACACTTAGTAAACTCTCAGTGAATGTTAGTTATAATAATAATTAGCAGCCATAGTATTAGTATTATCAGTATTCACAGACTTTAAATTCCGACTCACTAGAGTATAGAGTCAGAAAGATAGGAGAACAAATATTTAACTATTTTTCCTGGTAAGACTGGTTACTAACCAAAATGACGAAAGTGACTTTTGCTGCACCCCCCAAAATTCTCTTTTAACAACGCCTTTGAAGCAACTTCTGAAATCTAGTCTTGAAAGTGTTGAGTTACCTGGTAATGTTTGGAAAGTGTTGGAAAATGGGTTCCTCGTCTATTCCCTGCTGCATCTCAGTCTAGAAAAACACTTGCGAAGATATTTTATTTCATTTCATTTCCCAAGGATTTCTATAGAATATTCAAAAGAATTTTGAACTAGTTATTCAGATGAGTTTATAATCCTATGGTTCAGATATTTAAAATGTTTGCTGATATTTGAAATTAGTTGAATGCTTGGGTCAGCTTGGATGACACATTCCTGGGAATAAGATGGGGTTAGTCCTGTGTGGATTTTTGAACTGGACAGTTAAAAACTTTAGATAACAAAAATCAAATTTACATGTGATCCAGGCTGCTCATTGCTACATGTACAAGTAGTGACAGCCCTTGGGTGTTTTGCTGACCACATTACATGCAAAACATATACCTGCTAGGCCGATTATGAAGGCAAGCTCTGACATATTCACTGACTTCTTTGAAACCCTAAATTCAAATTATAAGATATGTCACCCCAAATTGGGGTCATGGGCCATTCAACTCAGGCAACAGCCATAACAGCCAACATCTGCTATGTAGTACTGGCATTGTGTTAAGTTCTTCTCAAGCATTTTCTTTTAATACAGCTGTTCTTATAAGAATCCTATGGAATGGGTGTCGTTATCACCATTTTGCTGATGAATCTGAAACTTAGGGGACAAAGTAATCCATCTAAGTTTACGTATCTTACATGCTACAGGAAAGGACTTGAACCCAGATCTGTCTGAAGCCCAAACTCAAGCTTTTAACAATTACAATTTAGGACCAAGGGTTTTTAGGGGAGAATCATACTTTCTGAAAAGGCACTAGCCACATAAGATCGGGGCTGGGCTGTTTAGTTCTCTCAACAACCATGATGGTCTTGTTATCTTTAAGTTAATTATATTTCTCTTAAATAAATCTTCTGTTTACACAATGTCTTGAGTAAATGGTTTTAATCAGATTAGTAAGTACTATGTGTTTCCTCTTATTTTGAGCTAATGCTACTGTCTTCCATCTTTAAAGAGCAGTCCTTAACTCTAATACTCCAAGATTTGTAAATTCTAGTTTCCTCTAATAGGAACTTCTGATTTTCTTTACATTTATTATATGATGCTATTAGGCCTCATTTTTCCAGGCCAAAAAGTCACATTTTCAGTGTTTTTGTAAGGCAGCCGTCTCACACTTCCTCTGCTGACCCCTCACTCCAGGCAAACCAACAGCTCTAGGTTCTTCCCTGTCTATGCCTTCAGTTCCCCACATCTCTTCAAAATAAATCCCTTCCTTTTTCTCCACTTGTTCCTTATCTCCTCATAGTCAATTCTGCACATTATGATTGACTCAAAGATTACCCTCCTTGAAGCCTTTTTTGATGCTCCCCATATGGACGTGATTTCACTCTTACATGATATAACAACAATACTGTATAACTTTGGATTCTTCATATACTTTTCACACCAAGTTTTATGTATATCTCTGAAATGGCACCTGACAGTCATTTACTCATTCATGCATTTAGCACCTGACATTGGTCAAGTCAGGCTATCTCTATGTGTCAGATATTTTTCTCTATTAGATTTTAGCTACTCTAAACATATCATATGTCTCCTTTTAGATTATAGCTACTTGAAGGCAAAGCCTGTATTTATTTTCTAGGAACTTATATTAGATATTCCATATTGGTTTAATGCATGAATGAGCACATAAATTATTGATTTTGCTTGATTTCTCTTCTGGAAAATGTTAATTATTTATCATATTTAGAGAACTCTAACTTCTTGAAGCATTCCATGTGAGAGACTATTATGGGTTTACACAAGGCTAAGGCAATATTTTATAGTTTTTATCTTACAATCTCCAACATTTTATTGGTCATTTAAAATTGCTACAGCACACTTAAGTCTTCTTGGAAAGGTTGAGCTCCTTCCTGGATCAGAACTGGGAACTCTGTGCTTCTCTCAAAATGGAATGTGGCTATTTCTCTCATTTATGCATGACTTTTGCTTAACTTTAATCTAAAAACACCCTACCTTACATACAAGATGAATAGTACAATGGGTGTTTTCCAAATTATATATCTTACAAAGATATTGTTATTTGTTTCTTGTGCCATTACTACCAGCAGAATCTCAAAATTAAAGACATACTTATAGCAAAAGAAATTGTCTGCAATGGGTTTGCCTGAATTTCTGGCCCATGCTGGAATGCAGAACTGTCAATTATGGCACCAGCTCTGATGAGTACTAGCTAAGCCTTCATTCCCTGCACATACACCGTGAATATTTTGACTAACATTTTTCAAAATATATTGCGCACCCATGTGCAGCTGATGTATAGAATACTGAAAGGCAATCCGCAAGGAACTCAAAGGCCTAAGAGCTGCATTTAAGCTGAAAAATTGCTTATTTTAGAGAGACTCTAGGGCGTGCAAAGAAAAAGAAATCACAATTATCCAATAGTTACTGCTGCAATCATATTATGTTATCCAAGTGAATATTTTCTCTCAAGGACATCAGAGTGCTTGCAAAATAAGGGCTTTCAATCCACTTTAATTTCTAGTCTACTTTCCATATGGAAGAAAATTTCCATATTAAAGAAATTTTCTCTGTGCCATATAGATCAGGATTCCAAAGCCACTCCAGGAGAAGCAGGACTCAAAAGTTAGTGTACTTAAGGAAACTTCTAAGGGGCTTCTTGTCAAAACTAAAGAATCAGAGGTACCACCTCAGACCCACTAATTCAGCATCTCTAGGGGTGAAGCCTGTAATCTGTATTTTTAAAAATGCCTCTAGGATTCTGATCAGCAGTCCTGGGAGAAGACTTTAAGGAAAAAAAAAAAAAAGGAAATGGTAAAGAAGAAATATTGCAAGGGAGTTATCCCAACACCTGGGGATACCAGAATAGAAAAGCGCTTACTTTCCGTGAGTTGTGGGGTCAACATAGGGCTCCCCCAACCCCCTACTGGACGCCAGAACCCATTGCCTAGGTCAAAATGGCATAATGGAAATGACACAGGCTGATAGAGCAAGAAGTCCAAGGTCCTTGTCCAACCAGCTGTGAGATTCAGGGGAAGCACTTCACCTCCCAGACCATCTTTTGTGACCTGAAGGACCTGAACCTCACTATCCCCATCCGTGCTCCGTTAGCCTGTGAAGTCATTTGGCAAAGGCCTAAGCACTGCCCCTAGAGCATCACTGCACGGTGAAGACATAATGCGAACCGCATATGTGAAGTGCAGATATTCTAGTAGCCATATTTCAAAAAGTAAAAAGAAACAGGTAAAATGAAAAACAAATTTTATTTAACCCACTATATCCGAAATACTATTACTTCAATATATAGTCAATGTAAAAATTATTGTGATATTTATATTCTCTTTTTCTACTAAATCTCAGGAATCTGGGCATATTTTATACTTTGGCACATCTCAGTTCAGACTAGCCCCATCTCAAGTACTCAAGAGCCATCCCTGGCAGTGCAGCTGGAGAGCAGGGCTCTGCAAACTGCCCATGGAATCTGCTCTGCTGCCTGTTTTTGTACGGCTCATTGGCTAAGAATGGTTTTTGAATATTTAAATTATTTCAAAAAAAAATTTAAGGATAATATTTCATGATACATTAAAATGATATGAAATTTAAATTTTAGATCAACGAACAAATTTCCCTGGAACACAGCCACACCCATTTGTTTACATATTGTCTATGGCTCTTTTTGTGTAAGAGCTGAGTTGAGTCATTGAGACAGAGACCATAGAGCCTGCAAAGCCTAAATATTTGCTATCTGGTTCATCACAGAAAAAGTTTACAGATCCCAGAGAAGAAGTATAAAAGCTGGTCCTGGAGAGCAGGCTGCCTCTAGCCCTCGGCCACTTGCATGTAACCAGGGTTTGGCTAATGCACAGGTAAGGCAACTTGGCAAGCCGCTATCCAAAGAGATGGGGAGGCTAGTCAGTAGAGGTTTGAGGGGCTGGCCAACAACACAGAGTACTGATGGAGATACCATAGCAGAAAGGCCTAGCACAGGACTTGGAGCAAAGAGGGACATGTCAGGTAGCAGGACACTAGGCAAGAACCTGAGTTGGTGGTGGCTCCCCCATGGAAAAGGGGCTCTGAAAATAGATTTGGCTAGCTTTGGAAGTCTGACCCATTTACCTGTGGAAGGTGGAAGGATCTGGATTTGAGCCTTAACTAAAATTAGGACACACAATAGCAGCTGTCTGTTCTTATTTGTCATTATTTTGTTGCCAAAGTTCTGTCCTTATCTAGTGATGAGCTTATTCAACCTCTTTCAAAGTCCATTTATTGAATGGCCTCCACCCCTCATCCCCCGCCCCGGCTGTCCTCTCCGGCTCTGGAGTCAGCTTTTGTTGGTTGCTTGGTTTTCTGTTGCCCTGGCTGGATATGTGGGCGATTGAGGGGATCCCTAGCCCAGGACCTTGAGTTTAGGAAACCTTTCCAGGACTATAATTACCTGGGATTTAGCTGCATCAAAGGCATATTTTGATCCATCAATTCCTTGTCCTGGCCCAACCCTTTCAGTTCCTGTAAGTCACCTTTGGGTAACATAAAGATAACATTTATTAATTTTTCTCTTTGAAACAATTGGAAAAATATGACCAAGCCTTCGGTGGGGAAAAAACCTTTCTCTGACCTCTTTGATCCATTTCCTTGTGAGTTATAAATTCCTGGTAGTATTTCTTTAATGTGGTAGCATTTTTTGCTGTATTATTCCATAATGGCTTGTAAGCCTTTTGACTCAATCATTTCTGCTTCCATTCATTTTTAAAAATTGTTTTCAAGTATTTTCATGTCCATAAGCTTATTTTAGCCCCCAAAATAGTCCTGTGTTATGGTAAGGGTGCTCTTAGTTCCATTTTTACAGATTCAGAAACTGAGGCCCAGAGATGCAACAGATTTGCTCAAGTTCACACAGCTAGTTTGGTCAACCCTAGCTAAATATATAGTTTTCTGATGGTGGGCTTGTGATCTTTCTGCTACATTTTACTGGCTTCCTACTATTCTTCCCTTCTTCTTTTTTTATTTATCTCAGCAATAAAAAAAAACTCATTTTAACTTTAGTTCACATTTTCTTCATCCCCCAAGTCCACTCTCCCTCCCTTCTAGCCACACTCAGTCATGTACTCTCAGAAACAGCCACACCCACTTCTGTCCCCCTTAACATCACTTCTTCCAGGACCAAGGGGGCCAAATCATGTCCTAAGAGATTCTCTTCTCCTCTGCACATACTAGGTCCCATATTTTGCTCTTTTTCTACAGCCTTTTGAATGACAGCCCACTTGATGATGTGAGAAAAAAGGTGACTCATATATGTTCTGGGGGGAGCACAAACTTGGGATGTCCAAAGCTAAGGTTACCAGCTAGGATTCTGTTCGGGCCTAGAGCACCCAAAGTGAGCTCCAGAGACACTGGGAATTGTTCTAAGCATTCAAAGATCAATGTCAGGCACCTTAATTTTATTTTAAACACAAATGTTAGAGCTGGAAGATACTTTAGAGATGATTTTATCCATCATTCTCATTACAGATGGAAAACTGAGGCCAAAAGAGGTGTCTGAAATTCAAACTCCATCCAGCTGTTTCAAGATTTGGGAATGAGCATCATAAGATCCTGCAATAATAGGATCATTTTCGTTACAAAGGAGTTGGGACTCATTGGTTTAATTTATCTTTAAAACCTTGCCAGATCATTGTTTGCCTAGATTACTGGAATATCATCAGATAAAATAAAAGACCAGGAAATGTGAGAAGCAAATTGTACAAAAGCTTTCTTCAGAAATATATCTGTCTCTTTTTGAACTAGGTAGTAGCTCCACACCAAGTTTTACATACATCTCTGAAATAGCACCTGACAGTCATTTATTCATTCATTCATTTAGCACCTGACATTGGTCAAGTCAGGCTATCTCTATGTGTCAGATATTTTCCTAGATCTTAGATCTTATTTTCTGGATCAAAATCTGTTTGAAGCAAGGGACATACTAGTGGACAGCGTAATACAGCCTAAGAAAATGGGCCCAGGGTACCAGGGAACACCCAAGGCAGATACCCTACCCAGACCTGGGAAGTGAGCCTGTGAAGGGGCAGTCAGGAAAGATTTACTCAAAGAGACAACTGACTTCCAGGTGGAATTTCAAAGAATGGGTAGAAATGAGTTACTCTTTTATTTATCTAATAAATATTTAATGAGTACCCTATGTGCCAGGCAGTACGAGAAGGCATTCCAAGTTTAAGGTTGATGGAAACATTAAAAGTCTCTGACTCATTGGCCCACATGATTTAGTCAGGAGTGAGACAATAAAAAGGTAAACAAATATTACAAAGAGCAACATACTAAAAGGAAGTGAGAAGGGTGCTGAGATAGAGAACAAGAAGGGGACATATTAGAATCCCTAAGAAAAACCTCCCTTGAAGACTTGAGAGATAAGAAGGGAAAGTCAGGTAGGAGCATTCCAAACAGGGGACCTGGATGTGCAAAGGACCCAAAGCAGAAAACTACCCAGTCTGTTTTAGCAACTGCAAAAAGGCCTACGTGTCTGCTGCAAAGTGAATTCAAAAAGAAGAGAGGCATGACATACTGCTAGGGAGGAAAGCAGGGGCCGGTACATTCAGGACTTGGTTGGCCAAAGTCAAAATGGGCAATAAGGATTTGGCTGTGTAAAGGCCTAGAGATGCTGGCAGTTGGAGGAACTGGTATATAAGCACAGTGGCCTGCAGTGTGGTGGCGTATACTCCATATACAGCATGAGCTGGGTGCCTAGAGGCCTGGTCATTCCTAACCTGGATCTAGTAAACCTTTCACATAAGCTAAAACCATTGAAATCTCCTGGGGTCATTTGGATGATAATCATTCCAACTTTTCTAATCAGCTGCTGGAGGCGAAGTTTCAGAGAGCAAACTAGAGCCAGCGGCTCACACTGGGTACCAGGCTGGATGAAAACAAAACTCTGTAGTCCCTATGAGATAAATAGAAATTCAGAACTGAGAATGGCGAAGCCAGCTAGCCAGCAGGGAGACAGGCAAATGGCCAAAGGTTCATGTTTGGATGACAAGGGAAGAAAGAATAAAATGCAAAAGAAAACAAGAACTCTCTCTTCAAAGAGTTGGGGAACACCCTCTGCTGCCCGTCACTTCCCAGCTGGGGAGGGCAGCAGCAGCAGGACAAGGGGTCAGGAGGAAGCATTCAGTCCTGGACACCCTGCTGCTACCAGGAGACCTGTTGGGGTGGATGCCACTGGGCCGGATGCCGGAAATGGGGGACACAGGATGCAGTGCCCAGGCCCCTGTGGATGCCAGGGCCTGCCCTAAAGAATTGGACGTCAGCAAACAGAAAACCATTCAGACCTTGCAGCAGGCAGGGTTTCCATGGCAATCCATGACTCCCATCCCCCTTCCTCTACCCTAATATCTCCATATCCCCTCTCTTCCTGGACTAAACTTACCATGTGATCACTTTGGGTTAAGTACAGGTTGGATAAGAAGAGCTGGGAGGGGGATGAATATCAAAGAGGGTGCTGAGTGTAGGAAGAAAAGTCTGGTTTTCCCATTAAGTCTGCGAATTAAAAGCCAGTGGATTTCTAGGCAGAAATATAATCAGGCTGTGTTTTCTTGAGCCCGACTTTGCTTCCAGTTCTGGCATTTGCTGAGGCTCTTTTTTATAGCCAAAGGCCACTGGTCATTGCTTCCTTTTGGCCCTTCCCTAACCATCACTCTTGCCTGCCGAAGGGAATGCTCTACTGCCCAATATTGTTTCCAAGCCTGAGCTGGCTAAAGTCCCTCTGCTCTTTCAGTGGCTGACAGATTAAAGGAAAGGGAAAGGCACCCTGGGAATGTTAAAGATTGTTGACTCTTGGCCCCACCTCCAAGATTCAGAGTCATTAAGCCTTTAGTGGAGTTCTAAAATCTGCATTTTTCACAAGCATCCTAGTTTATGCAGGTTTTGATGGATGCTGGAAACACACTAAAGAAACATTGTTCTCAGGAGTTACCTAGATTGGAATATAGCCAAGACCATGGGATAAACAAACTTCTAAGCATGTAAACCAGGATTCAGGCTATAGGGCATGTACTCCTCAGGCCCTTTGGAGCTGCCCAGTATCCTGCAGCATATCTCAGCTGATACTAAAACTTTTCAAAAAAAAGTTCTAGTTTTCCTCCTAGGAAAACGTGTGCTGAATTCCACCTTCCAAAGTGCCTCCAGGATCTCTAAGAATGGCAGGTTCAAGAGATGCTTGACTTAAGTTAAAGTGGGTTTACTGGTTGTCATTTCTGATTCTAACAACCCAAATAAGACCCAGGGGAAGTCACATGAAATGAACTAGAAAATGAACAGAAATGAGCATGGCCAAAAAGCTGGAGGAATTCTCTCACATTGGAAACAGAGGAAATGTTGGTTTTGACCTTGTTTTCCTCTTTAATGCTGATTAGTTTTAAGTGGGGTTGATTTTATTTTTATGTGCAGTGATTGTATTTGCTTTGAGCCTTATCTGGCCTTTGGTTGCCCTACTATTTAAAGCAAAGAAATTAAGGAAATCTCCAAAGGAATATTTTAATTCTTTAAGCAATTGATTGATAAGGAATACACAGTGAGGAAGAAGTGGGAAGTGATTGAATCTTCTCTAGAGACAAAGATGAGTGATGTCTTATGGAGGAAATGTGCTGGCATCATAGAATAAAAGTTAACATAAAGACATTTCCCTGCATGGGCCACCCACGGCTCAGTGCCCACCTGTCAGAAAACTAAGCCCTTACTTTTATATTACCATGTATAGTTTCATAGGCTGGTTTCAACAAAGGGTAAGAATCATGCCACATTTCTTTGTATTCATCATAGTATTCAGCATGATGCTGCCATCTAGTAGGTATTCAAAAACTCAGTGTTAATCGATGGTCTTTAAGAAGTAATTGTGATGGTTTTACTGCCTCAGTGAGCTATCTTCAGGCTAAATGTACTGGACATTGCCCCTAGGATGAAATGGCAAAGAGAGAGACATGCAGTGTTTCTTCTGAGTATTGCTGTGTGCTTGCTGTCTCTGTAATTACTCTCCAGAGAGACTGGCCAACAAGATCCTTCAGGGGCATGTACAAGACTGAGCTTGATCACAAGTTAGGCTTCTGACTCGAAGAATTTGATGGGGGCAGCAGAGAAGAGAGCTGAAGAGTGTGGGCTCTGGATTCCCATCGCCTGAGCTGGAATCTCAGCTCTACGATTTGTTAGCTGAATGACTTCATACAAATCACTTGACCTATCCACATCTATAAATTGGAGACTGTAGTAGAATCTGTCATAGGGTTACTGTGAAAATTAAATGAGAGAATACATGAAAAGCATTTAGAAAATAGCTTAGCCCATAGTAAGAGCTCAAAAATGTTAGCTATCATTAGAATGAATGAGTAATGACCAGAAGTGGATTGATGTATGAACAAAGGTGAAAGACTTCAGCCACAGCTCAGATTCTGTAGACACACTCAGGGGAAATTCTACCTGGTCTGTGTCTCTTCCCCAAGCTGCTTTCTACACCTGAATTTGTCACTGAAACATTGGGTATAATGACATCAGATACTTAAACATGAGGAAGACTCTGCCTTGTTCTTATTCCAGTCTCATTGCTAACAATTCCTTTCAGTATGAATGTCCTGTTCATATTCCTATCAAGCATCTAGATGGTCTAGAACATGGATAAATGAAGAAAATTGGGGAGCAGCACATAGCAAAATGTCTGCTCTCCAAATCACAGTTAGGTTACATTAAAGAAATGGGGAGTTTTTAATGAAAGAAACAAAAGAATCAAATCAGACACATTCTCTTGCTTTCCATTAATAGATGCTAAATTGCAGCCCTGAGAGGGGAGTCATCTTGTTTTCAAGGGAAGCTGGGTTCTATTGTAGTGGGTAGGGACCAAAGGGAAAAAATCAACAGGTTTTTAAGTGTGGCATTCTTAAAACAAACAAACAAACAAACAAAAAAAAACATGTTGTTCTAACCTTTTAAAACTTCCAGAGTCAGCAAAAGAGAGCCAGAGAAGTCAGCCACCAGACAGTGTTGGCTGTGAGATTTTCAACCCACTTTCTTCAGGTCTCTAAAGCACAATATTAGCTTCATAGCATTCTTCCTTCCATTTCTGGTCCAAAATGAGCATTATATACTGAATGCCATGGGAAAAGCATACGTATTTTTAAAAATAACATCTGAATACATATAGAACATAGAATATTACTCAGCCTTTAAAAGGAATGACATTCTGACATATGTTACAACTTGGATAGACCTTGAAAACATGCTAAGTGAAATAAGCCGGTCTCAAAAGAACAAATATTATAATCGTTCTTACACGAAGTACCTAGAGTAGTCAAGTTCATAGAGACAGAAAATAGGACAGTGGTCTGCAGAGGCTGAAGGGAGGAGCAAATGGGAGTTTTGTTTGATGGATGTGGAGTTTCTGTTGGAGATGATGAAAAAGTACTGGAGATGGATGGTGATGTTGGCTGCACCACAGTATGAATGTATGTCATGCCACTGAACTGTATACTTAAAAATGATGAAAATGAGTGCACATCAGTTACCTTAACAGAGGCCAGAGAAGTGTGCTGGCAATGGCCTCTAACTTTAAGACAGCAAACATGGCATCGATTGCCCAGTGAAATGAATGAGTCCTAAGCCAGAGCTTACTGAAGCACAGACACAGAAAATTCGGGAAGCTTTTGATCTCTTTGATGCTGATGGAACTGGGACTATAGATGTTAAGAAACTTAAGGCACTGGGCTTTGAACTCAAGAACGAAGAGATGAAGAAAATGATAAGTGAAATGGATAAGGAAAGGACAGGATAAATGAACTTTAGTGACTTTTAGTGACTTTCTGACTGTGATGACTCAGAAAATGTCTGAGAAAGATACCAAAGAAGAAACCCTGAAAGGTTTTAAGCTCTTTGATGGCGATGAAACTGGGATGACATTGTTCAAAAATCTAAAATGCATAACCGAGAAGTTGGATGAGAACCTCAGAGATGAGGAGCTGCAGGAAATGATTGATGAACCTGATCTAGATGGAGACCGAGAAGTCAATGGACAGGGGTTCCTGTGCAGCCTTTCTTAAGACCATTTTCTCCTTTCCTACTACAGGCACACATCACTGGAGTTAGTGCCTGCCAATGTATGAAATCTGGTTTTTGAGAACAAAAACTATTTTTTATTCCCACTGACCTCCTCATATAAATTTAGTAATAACCTCAAATCTATTTTAGACTTTTAAAATGTTCTTTGATAGTAGAGTTCTTTGTGAGGTGACCTGGTAGTTACTTTAATTCCCCAAAGCAGAGAGAGAGCATATTAGAGTGGAGAAATGAGTCTTAAAGCTTTCGCCCACCTGCCGTTCAGCCTTGTATCTCTTTACTCTTGTCCTGCATTCCCACATTTATGCCACCACAGAAGGGCCTTTTAGACAAGCATATGTTGTACCTGGGTCACTGCAAGCAGCGGGCATCTCTTCGATGGTTCTGGTTTTAATTGACACCTAAGTGCAGCTTTCTCTTTAAAAAAAAAAAATCCAGTGAACTGTCTCACTTGCATTTGGATGCATGTTTGTGCTATTTATTTTGTCTTAAAAATAAGGTCTTTTAAAAAAAATAGTGAAAATGGTAAATTTTATAATGTGTACATTTTACAATAATAATAATAATAATAAAACAGCAGAAGCATGAAGAAAAGTGATGTCCAAGAAGTGGATGAAGTTTCTGTTCGCCTCTTTGCAGGAGCAGCTCTCCTCCGGCCCTATTACATGACAGTTACCATTTTCTGACCTTGTAGGCAGACGTTACAACAAATTTTTTTCAGTGGATGTTATCAGAGGGATATGGAATCTGCTCTCACCTTCTGATTTGCCTCACCAGTTCTGATCCCTACACCTCCTGAGAGCAGTGGAAGGAACAAGAGAGGAAGGTGGCTGAACCACAGAGCATCTCCTGAATAGCATATGACAGCAGACTTCCTAAGAGAAATGTAGGTTCTTAGAGTCACTGGATTTAGCAGTTCATAACTAAAAGTATTTCTCTCTGTTCCCATAAATAAACAATATACTTGTCGCTTAGTGACAAGGGTTTTGCAGATAGTGAAATCGAATTTCAATTTACATTTTGATACCTTTCAAAATATTCCGATTGCAACCCCACAGAATGAAATGCATTTTACATCATGACATAAATGTGGGCATTCACGATGATGAATTTGCATAACTAAAACAACAGTTCCACCAAATAATACTCATCCTTAGTACATGCAGGGCACTGTCATATTTTACCTCCCCCTCAGTTTTGTTCTATTCGATTGCACATTTTAAATGCTGGTTGTAGTCGATGAAATTTGCTCAGAAAACTCTAATGGGTATTGATCTGCAGTTTGAAAAATACTGCAGTGTGTGCTCTGCTCTAGCCTTTAACACTAAATTGCTTGGTCCAGAGGGCTAAACACAGGTGAGATTCTCTGCTAGTGACTCTTCAGGCAAGTCAATTTCTCTTTCATCTCAGAGAAAAAGAGCCTGATGGGGCAACATAGGAACCAGTTGCAAAACCAGTGTGCAGAAGTGATCGGCCACCAGCCAAGGTCAGCAGGAGATGCCCAGATCATGTATGTGTCCTTCAACAGAAATGGTGAATATGAGCATCAGCTAAGTCTGCCCTTTTTGGATACCACTGCAAAAAAATTATGAAATTGTATCAAATTTGGGAGATCAAGAAAAGGTAAAAACAGGAAACTCTAAAGTCTTGTTAAATATTTCAGTCTGGAGAGGAGTTCATAGACCATGTGACAATTTTTTGAGGGAAATTAAAAGTCAGGTAATGTTTGGACGTGGCTCCATTGTGTAGCGATTAGCATGTCTGCTTTACATGCAGAAGGTCCTGGGTTCACATCCCAGTAGAACCACAGTCCATGGTCTACAGCCATGCTTCTCTGAACAAGCCCAATGTCTGATTTTGGAAGCTAAGCAGGGTCGGGCCTGGTTAGTACTTGGATGGGAGACCACCTATGAAGACCAGGTGATGTAGGCATAAATAATAATAATAAATACTTTTTTAAAAAAGTCAGGTAATGTTTGAGGGCACATGTGGTGTCACCTGGACTTTTCAGAACCTCTGGAACCCAATTACCCCTCCAGCTTCTGATTCCATCTTTCTGGCTTTATCTAGGGAGCTGGGAAACAATACTGGAATCTCTTGCCTTATTTCTGTTTTATTTTTGTTTTGTTTTGTTTTGTTTTGTTTTTTGTTTTCCTGTGCACATCAAAGAGTTCTGAAGGAAGGTAGCCTATGTGGGGAAGTGTGTGTTTACTGGCCACTTCAATCCAGAATGAGTGTAATTGACCTTCACTGAGATGTTGTGGGAAAGTACGAATAATGTGACAAGTACTGGGCACCATGAAAACACTCATTATTTTTGGCAGATTGTGTTGAAACGATTACATTTTCCAGGGATCAAAAACTAAAGTAAATTTAGAAAAAAATAATGCCTATCTGTACAGACTCCAGAACACTCCCTAATGCAGTATATATGTTTAAGAAAGTCACCAATACATTTCTTTTACAGCATTCTTAGGCTTCTGAAGTTGTTTCTATCGCCCTTCTCTACCCATCTTCTCCCAGATGTGCCACTAATATAAAAGGAGGTAGACCTTTCTGTGCTCCATCATGCAGGTACTCGGGCAATAACAAAATTGTGGCTTCCAGGATATATAATGGAAATTGCCACCACCAGAGTCCATAGGGTGCAATATAGAAACCAAACAGTTCAGGTTACCATCACCTTTAGTTCCCAGTGATGGAATGTTAGGCTGGAACAATGTTTAAAGATCATCTTTTTCAATTTCCTCAATGCATTATCCCAAGGCACCTGGGATACTGAAAAATGGTGTTTGCTCCCAAGCCCACTTCCTTCAAATCACTCCAGCTTATCATTTTCATCCTCTTAGGTTCTAATAAATAGACTGGGCTTTGCCACAGAGTTCAACAGCTCTTTTCTCTCCTTTTTTTTTTTTTTCATGTGGGCAATATTCCATGTTTTCTCCTAGATTTTAATGGCATTTTATATTTAGTGGAATAAGATAACAGTGTTCACAACTGGGTTTTCTTTATACTTTGTATTAACTTCAAAAATAGCATTTATCACATGAAATAGAAGGTCCAGCTGAGGCCGAAATACATGTTTAATTGAATATTCATTGGGACCATCTGCTGACATCTCAGAATGTAGCAAGTATTGCTGTAAAGTCCCTGGAATTTGGGAATGTCTGAGTGAAAATGGAACATTGTAGTGATCAGATTCAGGGCAATTGCTGGTTCTCAGATGCTTTGAGAGCTTCTGTCCCAATTGAATCCATATCACTAACTTTATCATTTTGAGATTTTTAAAGTTTTTGTGGCTGTGTGTATGTTTATGTTTTCTTTTTCTTTTTTTCCTTTCTTTCATTTTATTTTATTTTATTTTTTGCAGATAGATGTTGTCTGCCAAGGAGACTTACAAACTGAGCCTGTGAAAAACGGTGAGAGCTCTATCATCTGGTTATAGGCAGTAGGACATTGTTACTGGTGTTTCTGCAGTTTTTGCCACTGGGGGATATGGCTGCCCTTAGTCTTATCTTTCCAAAAGTCAATGACAAAGAATTTTAGAGAAATAGACAATGGTGCACAGGACCCTGCCCTCTAATCTACTGACAGGCTAGATAGGGCATATAGTAGGGTGGAGATGAAGGCCCTAAATTGTGAAAATAGAGAGGAATAAATATGTCACTCTATTTTCCAAATTCAGTCTCAGACAAAGGTCTAAGAGACCTGAATTTATTTTCATGGAAAATACAGCAGAGTATTTAAAAATGGCATTGTCCAGAAAAGATAAAAGCTATCTATCTTATTCTCCATGGTATCCACATAACCTAATACAGTGCCTGGTACAGAGTAGATGCTCAATAAATAACTGCATCATAAGTGAATGAATGGTGCTCCAGAGTGGGGGGCTAACCTGCTCATCTCATGGCACCTGTCTTCCTTCCATCTATGTACACAATCTCACAGAAGCCTGCTTTTCTTCTCTAAATAGCCATAGAAATTTGCATGTTTAAGGAAAATTAGCATTCTTGCTGGAGAGAATTTCTTAGTCAGCTGACAATAAAACCAATAAAAGATAATGTTGATCTGAGGAAGCAGAGAAGGGATTCAGTGCAAGGACAGTGTATACAAGTGAGGTGAGCAGGAGAGGCGAAAACTTTAGGGTTCCAGACCCAGTTGTCACTCTTATTTGTCCAAACTGATTTTGATGGTGAGCATCTAATATGAACCTATTAGTGTGGTGATTGCTACCATTAAGCTGCAGTCAGGAGATCTCTCTGCAAGAAAGCACAGCCCTTACTAGCTGGTTGAGCCTTGACAAACACATTGGGTGACTCGTCCAGTGCTTTAAGGATGTTTTGTCTTTGTTAGAATCCTTGGCATTCCACGACTGAAGGATATTTTAAAACTTTACTTCCTTTTGTTTTAAATAGAATCCATACCCAGCACTAATTGTCATTTATGCTCCAATGCTTGAAAAATTCATCACCTTGCCTGTCTGCAATGAGTTTTTTTTCTAATTAACTTGTTTGTTCACTTTTCATTTTAAACCTATGGTTAAAACTGAAGTGGTAAGCCTTCCTCTAATCTTCTGACATAGGAAAAGAAAATAGGTGAATATTGGTCACATACCAAGTCTCTGAATTACAATCAAAGGCAATGCACTGGACTGTGCAAGCATTACTGGTACCCAGAGAGTCCTGAGTAATGTCTGGGCTCTCCAATGGATGGGGTACCCTGCTGCTTTGAGAGTTACACATGGGAAAAGGTTTGCAGGGTTTGCCACACAGGGTGGTTTGTACATGTCGACTTGGTTAACCTGGCAGTGTGTTTCCCAGAACTCTCTGCCCTGTATGGTTCTGGGTTACAGTTGTGCAAGAGAAGTTTGAATGAGATTTAGAAGACTGAAGTGAAGCAGTGTGATGACCTCTGAAGGTCATCATGATTAAATGTGGTGACAGATGGAGAGGTGCTAGCAGATACTAGTTTGTCCTTGCTGTCAACAGCTTCGCGTTCTGCTGATCTTCTAGCTCCTGATCTTGATGACCAAGGGTCAAGGCCCCTCACCAGATGCTTGGCAGTGAAAGCACAGCATCCTATGGATGTCCCATGTGCTTCTCTTTGGGGTTCCACTTCTGCAGTGGGACAAGCTCGGTTGTGTTACTGACCCTTTCTCTGCTCCTCCTATAGTTCTGTGAGATCTAATATTTCATAATAAACCCCTTGTCTCATAATGCACAGTGCTTCTCCTTCTCTGTTTGAATCTCGAGATACCTGGTGGGAGGGGATTATTAATTACTAGAGGGTTCCTGTTGGGAGACGCATTACTGATCTGAAGTCAGAGATACTGGTACCAATCTCAGTGCCACCACTACCAGCTGCGTAATCTTAGACAAGATATTTAACCTCTCGAACCCTATCTTCTTTACTTGTAAAAAGGAGCCAATAACATCAGCTACCTCATGGAGTCATTATAAAGCTTAAATGACGTATTGCATGGAAAACAGCCTGGTAGATAGTGAATGCTCAGTAAACATTATTATTGAGGGAACTTAATATCTGAAGGGAAATCAAGCAGCAGAGCCTAAAATATATGGAGAGAAGCAAACAATTAAGTGCAGGTGTTTCAGGATTTAGGGAGAGAGAGCTGAGGTTGAAGAGACAAGCAGGGAGGAGCAATACGGACACGAGAAGGGAGAAACAGGCAGCTCAGGATGAAAGGGTGACCACTGAGAGTCTAGATACCAAGTGCAGACTCTAAACAGCATTCCAGTTTTGGCCTAAGTTCTCTATCTTTCTAGGTGGACAGGTCAGGTCTCTCTAGGTTCCCTGTGTGAAAAGTCACTATATAGGATCTAAAGAATTTCCTGGGTCACTCTGAACAGCCCTTCTCCTGCTCCAAATATTGAAGGTGGGTTTTGTGGCACTAGGATAGCCCTAGATGGCCTGAACCCACTTTGATCTCCTTTGAAAGTGTCACAGCAGACATGTGGGGGGGGGGCGGAGGTAAGAGTTATGCCATACAGAACCTAACACTCCAACCTCAATAAAAAGAGCTAAGATTCAGGATAAACGGGTGTATGTATAACAGAAAATGATAGCTAGGTAGGCAACCAGTTCATAACCCCCATCTCCTCAAAGAGACTCAGAAATCTGTCTCTGAGTTGGAACAGTGTCTATTTGGACAAGGAGTAAGCCCACACTGCCCTTTTCCTGAACAAACTGCACTAGGATTGTGTTCAATTGAGACATTGCCCATGCACAACTAGAAGCCTTCAAGGGAATGGATAAAGATCTGAAGACCCTGTAGAATGAGAAAGTATGACTGGAGAGAAGTGTAGGTATATAACTGTAGAGAAGGCTCTAGAGGCCTCTAAGAGCTGTCTTTGGCTCTGAAAGATTTCATGTGAAGACAGGTTTGAGATCAATGAATGGAAATTATAAGATAGGTTTGCCTAAATGTATTTCTATCACTGATGTAATAATGGATAATAATGATGGTTAGCATCTACTGAGCACTTCCTATATACTAGGCATTGTTTTAAACAGTCTACATATATTATCTTGTTAAAAATCTTACAATATCCCTTATAAAGCATTGAGGCACACAGAAGTTAAGTAATCTGGCCACATTTATGAAATTTGAAATAATGGAGCTAGGACTCAAACCCAGGAAGTCTGTCTCCAGATCCTGTGCTTTAAATGATGGCACTCTGATTTACAATGCAAGGGAATTCCTGCATCCTGCAGGAGTCTGGGCTCCATTATTTCTGAGCTTTGTTCCAACTCAGATCCCTTGAGCAATTTTCCAAGGCTAAGGGTGATAGACGACGCAGTGCAATAAGCAGTTATGGAGTACTGACCACTCACCAGGCTTCGGGCTGGGTCCTAGGGATACCAAGATAGATAAGACAAAGCGAGTCCCACGATAGATAGAGATGTGGGAACTTCTGTGGTCTACAAGGATAGAATCACAAGTCTTCTCTCTGAGAGCTGGCAAACTTATTAAAATGGCAATATTTGCTTTTGAAATTCCCATCCTAGTTCCTTTTGTCACCCTCTCCCCTACTGTCCCACTGTCAAACCAGCAAACCCCATAACTGTCTCACTGTTGAGAGAGTTCCTGACAGTGTCTGGCACTGAGAAGGCTGAGTAGCAGAGTTAGTGCATGTATAAACTAGGCAGACCTGGTGGAAAGGCTCAGTTCCACTGCTGATGAGTGGAATAAATCATGGGTTTAAGACAAATCAACCAAAGATATTAGCTTTTCCTCAATACCTGCCACTTCAGTGTGTTATATTTTAATTGTGATAGTTACATGAGTGTATTCATCTGTTAAAACTCATCAAACTTCATCCAATAAATGAGTGCATTTTGTTGTATTATATTACCTTCCCTCCTGAAGAAACTAAATCGCTTCCAGGAATTTCTTCCTGTCTAGCAAGAAGTATCCCAGCTGCCACTGGGTTCCATTTCTTCTCACCTTTGCCCTTAATGAAGGTAAAAAATAGCTCTTCAACACCCTTCAAGTTCTTTAAGGTACTTGCCAAGAATGAGTTCCCTGAAAATATACCCATTCTCCTTACTGTAAAGAGCCCTAAATTGCTCTCATTTGGAGAAATGACCAAGCCAAGACAAAAGATCGAACTGCAACATGATCACAGATCTAGAAGGAATCTTGATGGATTGTCTACTTCTGATTTGTTCTGCGCCCTCCAAGCCAGGTTCTATTTCAATCAGGCAATCAAAAAAACATCTATGAAGTTCTGTGTGCTAAGCCTTGAACTAATTATAATAATAGCTTCGAATTATTCAGAGCTGACTATGCCCCAAGGGCTGGGCTGAGTACTTTATGTCAATAATATATAAATTAGTCTTTATAGCAACTTTATGAGACAGGTACTAATATCCCCAGTTCATGGATGAGAACTTGAAGGCAGGGTGGTTAAGTGACCTGCCATTGTCAGTGGAGAGCCAAGACTAGAATCCAGAGTTGCAGATTGCAGAATATTTAACCATCATCATACACTGCTGTTCCTTGTTCCCAAAGAGCTTTCAACATGTTAGAAGGATGGCAGAGAAGTCTAAAACTAACCAAACAGAGAAGTAGGGCTCTAGTCTACTTGAAAAGGTTCTAGAAAGACCCTACTCCCTTCTTTTCCCTTAACCTGTGCTTTTTTTCACCCAGCACCCGAGCCTGTGGGGTCTTTGTGTTTAAGCAGAATGATTCCAGAGTGTGAACTGCATGTCTTGCCAAATTCCTGATTTATAGAGGAGGCATGAATGAGATGCTTTTATAAAAAGCATTTGGAGAAGGAAGCAAAAATATGACATACATTCATTCAGTCATTCATTTAACATCCACTTAAACACAATGGAGCAGTCACTAAGTCAAGTTAGTGTGTTGATACCTGGGATACATAGAACAGATCTGAATATTATTCTCAAAGTCTAATGCTCTAACAGTTATCATCTCTTATCACACTCTCCTTGTTTTTGGCCAAATTCCATCTCCCATTCATCACAGCGGGACATCCCACCCTGTCCCTGGGATGACCCTACGAATGCTACTTCCCTGATGGGTGTAGGATGGTAAGGTCCCTGTGGATTGGTCAAACAATCACTCAGGAAAAAATGTTTCCTTTTTCCTGTTCTCTCCCACCCTTTTCAGTGAGCCTAGGGAAATGGAGAAATGGGCTGGGATTAGCCCCAGGGTCTCTTAATAAAATGCTCCAACACACCCCTCTTGCATTTTAACGGAAAGAAAATGGGCGGGGTAGATCTCTTGCACAATTTCAAAATTGAACTGAGTTTAATTCTATAAAATAGATTCTAAGTTACATCATAAATAATGTGTGGGAAGACAGAGATCTGCGCCAAAGAGAGGGGAACAGCCTGTTCCTAAAAGTAAAAAGTCCTGATGTACAAACAAACATTAACAAATAAAGGGTTGCTTCCCAGAGGCGGGGAGGCTACATCTCCCTGAAAGGCAGAAGTCCTGGAAAAAGAAGGCTCAGCCAGAGGCTCAAGCAGACTTGAGTCCTGTGCTAAAAGCCTGGCACGTAGTAGGGACGCTCTATATGTGGTTTGCAGCTGTTCTAGTTGGTGACATATGATAGTTACACAGGGTACACAGTGTACAGTGTGTACACAGTCAGTACCCCAGCATTCAGCACAGTGCCCAGTAGCCCATGGGATAATTTAAAAGGCAGTGAATGCCTCGTCTTGTAAAACAAACAAATGAATGAACAAAGAAGCTCTGCTACCAGCTAAAGATGTTCTTATTCAGATTTACAAATGCATTGAACTTTACCTGCATTCAGAGCAATACGGTTTGGTGAGGACCTCAGTGAGCGAGGAATAGCACCTGCCTTCTCAAAGTCTCATTGCAGTGTGTGCATGTGTGTGTAGGGGAAGGGGAAGGGGACAGATACAAATTACTAAGGATTACGAAAGCATATGTGTACTCATAGAGGAAGAAAATTGACTATTCCTTGAGAATCTAGAAAAGCTTCTCAGAAGTAATGGAATTAAACTGAGCTTGAAGGAAAGGATGGAATAAACATTCCAAAAAAAGATAATCCCTGAACAAAACTAGCAATCCATGGGAATAGAGAACATATTTAGAAAAGGGCCAGAAGACACTGCAAGAAACCAGCGAGCTGTCTTCACTGTGCAGCTGTGAGTGCCTCAGTGGCCAGAAAAGCAGAACTGGGTTAAGATTTTTCAGGAGCCCTAAACATAGAAATTTCTTATAGTGCTCTCCTTGTGCTACTTAAAATTTTAAAACACTAAATTACAAAATAAGACTAAGGAAGCCCAACAAAGTTTCAACTTTGTCCATTTAGAATAGTTAGACTTAAAAACAAAAAAACAAAAAAACAAAAACAAAAAACAAAAAAAAACTTAGATATCAAATTATTTTTTTTTTTAATTTTGTTTCTAAATCTCTGATTTAGGATATTAAAACAGGATAAGATCTCCTGCAGGAAAATGAACCCAAAACTGAGGGGATTAACCCTTGTGCATTTGGTGGGGGCAGTCCCCCCAGACAACTCTGCTCCACACGTGACTGGGGAGTCCTTGCGAACAGGGACTCTGCTGTCCACTAGATCCTCCTTGGGATCCTCTGCTGACCTTGCACATCTGGACGTGTAATCCAGCAGAGAGAGAGGTGACAGTACGCTGCACAAGGATTCAGAAGCCAGGCCTGCACGGGGTGCTCATCACGCCCACCCATCTTCCACGAGCCAGTGTCATGGTCCCACCTACACTATCGCCACAAAGAGACTAGGAAGCATAGAGGAACACCTGTGCAGTCCTTTCCTATTACTGCTGTAACAAATTACCATAAACCTAGCAGCTTAAAACAATGTAAGTTTATTATCTTACAGTTCCATAGGCTAGAAGTCCGATATGGGTCTCACTGGGATAAAATTAAGGTGTCGCCAGAACTGCATTCCTTCCAGAAGCTTTAGAGGATGATCTGTTTCCTTGGCTCTTCCAGCTTCTAGATGCTGCCCACATCCCTTGGTTGGCAACCCCCTTCTTCCACCTTGAAAGCCAGCAACATTGCATCTATGATGAATATTGATACTTAACCTACTGAATATTGTTTTGATTCTAGGAGTCAAAGGTTATGTTTTTGTGGTTGTTGTATTATGTCTTCGTAGTTTTACATTTTTTCCCCACAAAATTAGACTACATGTCATGCTTAATTGTTTAAAACTTCACCAAAAATATTACCCTACATTTCAGCCTTGAAGTGAAAAATTACCCCATGTACAAATATTAGGCAGACATAGTTAGGAGAAGTGAATTAAAGTTTGTCAGGAGAGGGGTGAATTCCCTTCCACAGTTTTTGATAATGCAACAACCAGGTGTCCTCCAGAACTGAATAGGATTTTGTTTTGTTGTTGAGAGACATGCAATGAAATCAGAGGCAGCAAAAGTCCAGGTGGAATAATTTGGTGCAACTGACTAATACATCATGAAGGACTAGTTCTCAGATTCTAGCCGTGGGTCTGACAAAATCTGGCTGATATTCCGGAGGAACTGTTGAACAATTTTTGATATATAAGTTAATTAAGAAAAAAACCAAAATAGCTGTTTAATCAAATAGAAAATGCAGACAAAATCCAGGTATTATTCTATATGCCTCAAGTTCAAGGTCAATATTAAATCTGCAAAAGCGGTAAAGCACCCCAAAATAGCAACTCTTCCCTATATTGTGCTGCATAACCGCCATGGCCAAAAGTCAATGAGAATCTTTAAGTATTGAATGTGAAGACAGATATATTGTGCTCTATTTAGTAAATAAAATAATTTTTGTGTATGTTTAGTGTTTCTTTTTTTTTTCCCAAAAACTTTCATGGAATCGGAGAGGTGATTTAAGAAAATATAGTATCTGTAGCAATTTACTTGTGATATCTCTCTCAGAACTGATTGTAACACACCAAGAACAAGAAACATTTTCCCCAGGGCTGCCAAGGTGCCTCCCAGCTGGAATATTTCATTATTCATGGCCCCTCAATCAGTGGTGTGCTGGGGCGAGCTTGCATAGGCTCATAGGAGCCACTCTGCACTTCTCTTCTCAACTTTGCATTCAGTGACATCTCTCTCATTGGTAATTTGAAATGGCCACAGTGAGAGTATTTTCCCCTTAAAAACAATAGCAAATGCTACAAGCAAGGACTTTATTTTTTATTATTTATTTCTTAGATCCATTTATCAATGTTTACCAGCATACCACAGGCCCACACTGACTTTAAAACCATAGTTAGGATGCATATTTGGGGCAATCATGATTATAACAAACTGTTCAATAATTGTTTTAGTCAGACTTCAGGATCAAGAAATATGATGTCCTGTGGCTTTTAGTAGTCCCATCAACAACAACAAAAAAACAATTAGATTTCTATCTGTCGCTTAAGGGGAAGTGTTTTTATTAATTGTTGCCTGTTTTCTTTGCTAGAATACAAGGGCAGAAATATTCTTCCCTGTTATTAATGATGAATCCCAAGAAGCTAACAACACATGGTAGGTGCTCAATAAATGTTGAGTAAATGAATAAGATTTGCCTGACACAGGCCAAGTCTTCCTAGTAGGTGATGTCACCCGACTTTCACTGTTATTAGTGTTGCAAATTCTCAGTGGAAAAGGAGTTAAACTCTTCTCAATAACTTCTTCTGCATTCTCATAGTAACTTAGAAAATACCTATACTATATAGATGGCAATTATCTATATTATAATCATTTTTATGATATAACCTTTTATTATATATCTGTAACTCTTCCACTATAATAGCAGCTTCAAAAATCAGAGGCAAAAACAATGTTTTTGTTTTGTTTTAACATTTTTTTCCTTTTTAAAAGTAGTAGTTCCTTTTTATTATTTGTTCTCATGAACGTGTCACATGGAAAGAATCTGTCTTTGCATGTGCCCCTTAGCACAGTGCAAGCCCATTTGCAACAAGTATGATGGTCCAACCTGCACTCCAAGTCTTACTCCCCTTGTGTCCTCAGCCCTGGCAAGAGTTCAGGCTCAATACATGTTTATTGAAGGAATAGTGCTGACTCTTCCTTTGAAAACTCTGGAAGGACTTCAGTAAAGCTCAAAGGAAGAAAAGCTGGATTTCCTCCTAAAACTCTGCCTCCCACACGCATGTAGCAATTTATAATCTTGGTCTTTGCATCAGTCACCTGTCAAAGCAAATCTTTCTTTAAGAGGCTTCAACCTAAAATTTTATTTTGACAGAGGTTGTATGTCTGAGTGAGGCGGACCATGTCCTTGACCTTAGTTACCCCATTTTGTGACTCAGGAATAACCTGAACTCCTCTTATGTAACAAGTTTTGAGAAGTTCTGTCGAGCTGATTGACAAATCTTTTCCAGGACAGCTGAGACATCCAGACAACATGTAACTGACACATTGACAAAATGATCAAATTTAACAGGTTTCCTTGAATTTTACTTTCACCACTGGCAGAGGCAGTCTTGAAAACCTGGGCCCTGAGAAAAACATGCTTGGACCATACTTTGGCTGCTTGCTAGGGCATTTCTAGTTTGCTAAAAGGTTTCAAACTGCTGGCATAAGCACAAATGCCACTATACTGCAACTGCTGTGAAATAAACAGAAAGCCACACCACAGGAGACCAGCACACCCTGCGATATTCTGTGGAAACTCCCTAGGGCCCCAGGGTTGCATAAAACTCAACAGAAAAAAAAATCCCAACTCTATCTAAACCTTCTTTACTCAGTATAGGAGTCTGTAATCTTTGCACTTGCCAATTGTTGTTTGCAGAATCAATCTACCATTCACATGGTTTGCAGAAAATAGTTTTTACTGGTGTATGGGGTAGCTCCCCCAATGATAGTTGAAGGTCAGAGAGTTGTATGTTCCAGAACCCTCTGTCTTGAGCTTTGGGGCCAGCTGGCCAAGATACCAGTTAATCAAGATCAAAACATAAGGTGCTTATTCATATTGGTGGAATATATACTTATGTGTGTATTACATATTTGCATTTATATTACTTATTATAGGACAGAGCATACCTATCTCAGAGGGCAAAGGGAATGATGCTGCCTCCTAGTGAAAGAAAGTAGAAAATTGAGAGAAACAGCTTTTAGAATATAGCCTGGAGGAACTGGAGAGGATCTCAGACCCCAGATAAACACACAGACTCTACCCTTTTAGCCTTTTAAGAATCTGACTTTTTATAATACAAAGGGTCTCTTTCTAAAAATATGTACAGCTTCTCTTGGTAGCCCATATGAACTCATCAACCGACATATTTTTTACTACTTCCTATGTGCTCAAACATGTGTCCGAAATCATAGAGGTCATTAAGGAACTATTAGGCAGGATTATTGCCCCCAGAAAATGAGAGACCAGCTTGTACCTCAGAGCAATGAGGAATAAGCAAGTCTTCATCTGTGTGGCTCAATTTATGTCAATAGTCTAATCTTCCTTTGGTTCCCTCTATCCACTTTTAGCATTCAAAGATTTTTATAACCTGATTTCCCACTCATACTCCACCTAGCCATATTTCTTGCCACTTCATTCTTAAATTCTGTTTCAGCCACTCTTAGAGCTATCTTAAGGGTGGGCTCCTCAGAAAGCTCATCTCTAAGGCCTTCTAACACATCACTAGAAATCTAGCAAGACATAGAGAACAAAACTGTCACAACTTCTCAAGGAGATGACATTATGTGAAGTCCTGTGATAAACCACTAAGGGTGGGGTGTGATGTCCCCCAGGGCATGCTTAAATAACAGTTAGAGATTTCTAAGTTGCTTTCTAAAGAGTTTGTCCATGTAACTGCAGTACTTTGTTTAACTGAGTCAGGGGCCAAGGAATTGACTTGCTTGGGACAACTGAGAAGAGTAGCTGCATGCAGCAGGCAGAGAGCCCTCCTACCTTCTTCATAAACAAAATTAAAGGAGACTGGTTAAAAGGGTTGCCTAATTATTCGGGAGCTGATTAGAACTGGTTATTGAGCTACTGATCTCCTTGCAGTTCTCTAGCTTCCCCATGCTCTCTCTCAAGCCTCTGTACTTTTGACAGATTTGCCTGGAGCTACCCGGATTAATATTCCATATCGAGTTAACCTCAAAACTCAACAAAAGCCATTGCCTCCTCCAGAAAGTCTGCCTTAACTCCATGTTACACTCTGGCCTAGCCTGGTCTTTATTAGAGCCCAACTTTTGTGCTTCTGTGGCTCCTGATACACATCTATGCTCATAGCACTGTGTTGTAACAAGCTGTTGGTGCATCTAAACCCCTCACAAGGCTGTTGCTTTGTTCGTTTTTTGTCCATTTGATCCATTCTCTTTCCACCTCACTTTTTGCCCTTTTCTTTCATCCTTTCCTCCATGTAAACTTGTGAGAGATCTGGCTTTTCTTTGGAAAAATTTAAGCTAAATATTCTGTCCTACCTCATAGGCAGAGAGTTAAAACTCTTCTTTAGGGATTACTCAGTAATCTTAATGTCAGGATCCCAGTGTTCCCTCCAGTTTCCTCCCAACTCCGACTGATTACTTGCAGTATTTGCTGGGAAACAGATTCCACTCTCTCCATTCAGCAAGAACACGCTATCTTTATCCTTGTTAGAGTCTATCCAGTCCATGCCATTAACCTGTCAAGTTTTATAAGTGTAACAAGTCAGGGATCTCTGTCCAGGGACAGTCTTCCATATAACCCAGTTTTACAAAATGAGGACCCTATGTACCATGGCAGGAGGTGGTAGGGAGGGGTCCACAATCAGCTGCAGATTTCCAGCTGAGGAAGCACTGAAAAGGTAACATAGCCACTTTGTACTTTGGAGCAGGGTGACATGTGAACCATTTCAGATAGAGGAGAATCAATTTAAATGTAAAAGACCCTCAGAGATGAAGAATCCATGATTAACATCTAACGCCATTTAGTAATAGAATTTCTACTTACTTAAGAAGAGTTAATACTGAGTACTTGTTAATAGCTGGGAATAGTATTAAATCTTTTACATTCATTGTCTTAACTAATTCTCACAAAAGCCCTTTGAGTCAGGAACTGAAAAAATCCATTTTACAGATGAGAAAACTGAGGTTCAAAGAGGTTAAGTTACTTGAGCAAGTAAGTGGTAGAGTCTAGATTCAACTCTGGAATGTCCATAGCTCCAATGTTCAGGTGATTGGCTGCCGTGCTTTAGGCTACATTCTGTCACCTGAACACGTAGATGCTGTAGCTGACACCTGCTCCCTTGTATTTGCTTCTGACATATCCACTAGTCTTACTCCAAACTTTCTGTTCAGCCAGAGCCTCAAACTAACCAGATGAACACTGTCTAATGGAAACATAATATGAGCCACAAATGTGAGCCACACTTGTCATTTTAATTTAATTCCTAGTAGCCACATTATAAAAAGTAGAAAGAAATGGGTGGAATTAATGCTAATAACTTTTATTTAAACCAATATTTCTAAAGTGTTACGATTTCAACATGAAATCAATATAAAAATTATTAATGAAATAATTTACACCTTCTTTAGACTAAGCCTTGGCGATATGACGTGTATTTACACTTTCAGCGCATCTTAGTTCAGACTACTCATATTTCAATTGCGCAATAGCCACATGTGGTTAAGAGCTACCAAACTGGACATCACAGGTCCAGACGCCTGAGTCCCAACTCTCTTAATAATCTTGGGGACTCCTCAGAGAATAGAAAATAAAGAATTGGTAAGATAAAGAGCATGTTTTTAGTTATTTGCTTGATTTTTAGTCCAAGAAAACAATAAAAGGAATAAACTCCACAATTTCCATCTACAATTAGTGGTTGGCTTAGTTGCCTTAGAGCAGATGAGAAGCTGAGTGATGGAATCTACACCATTGCCCAACTTGTATCAGGTGTCCTTACACAAGATCAGGAAACTCCAGATCCTTGACGAGCTCCCTCCCCTGTCCTTCATTATCTCTTCTAGTCCAGGAAGGGATGATGTGATCACGATGAGGAGAGAAAAGACTGAAAGGAAGAAATTAAAGGGACAAGAAGGCTGGAGAGAAATAGGGAGTAGGACTGTGATAGATCAGGGTGGTAGAGAATTCTGTGAAATCTGTACTGAGGAAGGAAAAGGGCAGTAAAGCCACCCTTTATGGGAACCACCCAGTACTCCTGGGGTAGGACCACCCAGTACCCCTCAGCTATGAAAGATGCACAGACTAAAGGCCAGTTTGCTTCTCATTCTTTTCAGCTGAGTCACAAAGGCATCTCATGCAAAAATTATTTTCCTCTTTGCTTTTTAAGAGAGGAAACTAGCTGAATCATGAGTGAGTGACAGGAGGCAGTAGCAAACACATCAAGAGTCTTGAATACCCCGCTGTCTGGGCTTATTTCTTTCTCACCTTTCGGGGCACCTGGATTTAAAAGGAGAAGCAGTGAGACTTGCTGAGCAGCAAGCAGCTGGGAATTTGGAATGCATCTCTGGAGATCCACACTGAGTCTGGCTCAGAACTTCCAAGAAAACTCAGTGGGAGGGGAGGAAAAACAATGCAATGACATGACGCCTTGTAGGGCCCGCCTCGGCCTTGCTGAACTGCCCAGAGATTACATTCCAGCTGCACTGCAGTGACCCAATGTTCCAGTAAACAAAGAGGGGATGGGGTGGACAGACTTCAGATCAGGCTACCCTGGAGCTTTTAAAATAGAACACAAGAGGCCAGCTGGGTGGGGCCAGAGTTGGGGGAGTTGCCTTTTTTATATTTCCTGGATTAGCGAGGCACACCCACACCTCCCACCGGACACACAATAGATACATCCTCACTTCCAGCAGGGCTTGGACAGATTCCAAAACCTCAAATAGTATCTTCTACAATGGTTAGAAACTGGTAACCTCCTTTAGGACACTTCCCAAGGGAGAGAGTGCAAAGGAGACACAAAGCAATACGCCTGCCTCCCAGAAAGACAAACCCAGCTGCCGCAGAGGAGCACAGTCATTCGGTCCATTTCCCCATTTGATTTTATGGACTCAGACAACTAACTAAGGATCCTGTGATTCCTCAGGCTTATCCTACCCCTTGCCTTACCCCACACCCTCCTATATTCTCATGTCTCCATTTCCATTCACCAGCCGGAAGATGGGCCTACGTAACAGCCAGAGGGTCTTTGTGGAAAGGTGAGGAAGAGTGCTCCCACTCAGAGAGCAAAGTTCTGGAAGTTCCTTCTCTGAGCTTCCATCTACCTGGGGTAATTCAGGTTTTCTAAGTCAAATTGAATATATAGTTTCCCCTCCCCACCACATAAGTAGGTGAGCGACCATCTGACTAGGTGACCAAAGAATTTATCATCCACACTGGGACATCTCTGAGAATGAAAGGGAGTGCTATTGATAACAAGTCTGGGACAAAACACTCAGCAGAGCATATGTCACCTGCTTGCCTAGTGGCTCCGTTTCCTACCCTACATGTTGCTCCCACCTTTCACAGTCCTGCTCTGCTTAGCTTTTTTTGCAATGATTGATTTGTCCTTTCCCTTTACTAGTTTTGGTCCATTTCTTTATTTTCTTGTAGAACAGTGATCCTCAGCAATAACCGCATCTCCATTCAGAAGTGGGGAAATTCCCCATGTAATAAGCTGTGACTCCTTCACTTATGCTCTGAGTGGTGTGTTCCAGAATTCTCCAGGAGCTGGTTTTCTATTTCAGAGACAAGCTCCATTCTGAATTTTAGTGCCCAGTGAGTATTGCCAGCTTTCGCTCACCAAATTGTTCACACCTCAATTTTTGGACAAGCAAAACAGCATGAAAAAATGGTGACAATTGCTTGAGTACTCATGGTAGGAGAAAAAGCCTTCCTCACACCATTTCCTTAGTAAAAATGAAAATAGGCCCTGCCTCCTTCCTGTCTCTCCAGTGTGCTTAATGCATCGTGTATATTTCTAATGTTTACAGCCACCCTGTAGTTTCAGTCATCCTTATTTATCGACTGAGGCTTTTAAGTCAAGGCCAGAAAGGAGAATTACCAGGTATCACCCAAACCCAATCTACCTGGTCCCAGAGCCCATGCCTGTGCTCCACCAGTTCCTGCACATGCCTTTGCAAAATTGATGTGACCTCCTTCCCCAGGGGCTGTGGGACCTTACACTCTATAAATGTCAGCCTTTAAACCAAGCCGAGGCCCTCCCTCATAACTGGCCAGTCCTTCTCAGTCAGCTGACCAGCTTAGAAAACCCTTACTGGGCCCTTGGTTAGTCTTCAGAGACCCATTTTTCTTTCCTACTATCTATGCTTTCCCATCATGGCTGGTGATGACTTAGTACTGCCGCAAGCCTTACTCACTACACCCCAAGGGTCAGGCAGCCCCAGAAAAGTACTGGTCATCACAAGTCTTGGGCTGGGGGTCTGGCAGTTTAGGCTGAAGTTCAGAATGTTCAGAGAAGCATGGCCCCAGTAATAAGATGAGTTAAAAAGCAATGAGACGAAAGGTCTAGTGATTCAGGGTCTAAATGGGTACCAAACCAGGCTCTCCCAGGCCAAGCTCCTGCCAGGGTGGCACTCCTGTGGAAGTAAAGACACATCTGCCTAGAGGTGGGAGCAAAGTGAAGAGATTAGAACAGGGCTTTAATTACCTGGTCTTCCAAGCACTCCTTCTTATCTCAACTGACTTACATCTGATCTTTCTGCCAGTTGTGCACATTTCTCTAGCCTTAAATGATCACTTCTTACAGTGCCCACCCTCCTTCCTCCTCCTTCCTTCCCCCAAAACATAGCATGATGGACACATGAGCGTGGGCATAGAAGTCAGATATCCCCGGGTTTGCTTCTTATTAGCCATGCGTCTTAGGGACATTTCTGAACTTCTCTGATCCTGTCTCTTCACCTATAAAATAGAGAGAAGAAGAACCTCATAGACTTGTTAGAAGGATGAAAATAAGTAAAGTTATAATTAACCTCATATCGTGTAGGCACTCAATAAATAGTTACTGTTGATATTTACTCCTGTTGCTATTGCTTCAGGTTAGTATAAGTTCTTCCTCCAGAATAAGCTAGTCCAAGAGCAATAGGAACAGAGAGAATACTGGAGATAGAGGGACCTTAGCAGTCATCCAGTCCACTGTCTCCATTTGGGAAGGAACCTGAGCTTCAGAGGAGGTTAATTGGCATGTCCAAGGTTATATGCCTGACTAGATCCAACCGTCAAATAAGGAAATTAATTAGATTGTGTAGTACAAAGAGTTTTGGCTTTGGAGTCAGATAAATGTAAATTTGAATTCCACTTGCCAACTTGGAAGACTTAGACGAGTTACTCTACTTGATTCTGCCTCATATCCTCATCTGTGGCATTGGGATAATACAGCCAGTCTCCCAGGATAGCAAAGAGGACTAAGCAGGACAATGTACATAAGGTACTCAGTGGGCACCAGCTGCTTGGTTTCGCCTCATGACATTAGAACATTTCAGGGTCTGTTAGAACAGGGGCCACCCAATAGAGGAAATTGAGGGCTGAGTGGAGCTTAAAAACACAATGGGCTTATACCTAAATGTGGACATAGGGACATTTAGAAATAATTTTTGCTTATTATTCCTTAATTGCTTACTTTACAGCAGAGCCTGACACATTAATCAGGCAAAGATTCCTTCTGCTGAGGCTGAGAAGAGGGGGAAGAGTGGGCAGACCTAGAACCCTAAAGTGAGGGAGAGTGAAGAGAGCTGGGGGTAGGGTGGGGAGAGTAGTCAGGGAAGATGATCCTGAGGGTTTTATACTGACCTTCTAGAATATGTTTCAAAACAATTTTGAAAGTACTCTGTTTTTTAGATGCAATTATATTTTGAATTGGCAACACAAAGTAGGAGGTGGCTTTGAGATGAATGCCATTTTTCAGATGTAGTGGTTTTGAAATAAGAAGCATAGGCAAGTTTTGCAATGAAAAGGGAGGTCTGGTGTGGGCTTGTTCCAAGATGAATGTGGAGAAGGACACTGAGACACTTGACAGCATGTTCAGCCCCTGAATGATTCAATTACAGGTTTTGCAATGGACCCAGTGGCAGAATTTAGACCCCTAAAATGGTAAGGCCAAGGAGAAGAAATTTTGCAACTCGACAAATGACTGACTCCAAAACATCCTCTGGGGATAAGAGGGTTTGGAAAATGCTATGTGTGCAGTTTCTAAACGCCCCATGGGGGTTAGAATGAACTTTTCTAGGAATAATTAGAGTGAGGTGGGTTGGGCTCCGAGAGAGGTATCGTGCTTGCAATTTACCTGAATAACTGAGTGACTTGACCTGTGGAATGGAAACTATCAACAAGTACCATCAGCAGGAGCAAAGTATGTGGCCCTATTTAACAAGCAAAACAACTGAGAAATTTCTTCTGAACTATGAAATTCTTAAGTACTTGGCCTAGGTTTTGGTCACATTGTATCTTTAGTGCTTGGCAGAGCAAATGCATTAAAAAATATTCAATTGATGAATTAATGCCTTGGGTTGCCTTTTCAGGTAGGGAGTTAGTCAGCATAGGAGGTATTCAAGCAGTAGATCTTCCCACCCATTCATCCTATTTCCAAAATATATGCATTCTGTTAATTAGTAGGATAGAATACCTTACTGAAAGTCTAACTTAAACATCAACTACTATCAAAAACCTAGCCGAAAGTTATCACATTTATTAAACATTTGGTTAAGAGAGTCTGAGATGCATGATATCTATCTGCACCTCTAAATATTCTTATCCTACAGAACTGCTTTTACTATATTTATGCTTATTGTTTGCTTTTTTTTTTTTTAACAAAAATTGTTATGAGAACCATAAATTCCACTTAATTCATTGTGAAGTCGATAATGAGTACCTTGTATCATTTAATACCTACTCTTAGATAAAATGATCCCATTTTATTCCCCCTCTTTTTCTTTCTTACTTTTTGTTTCTTTTTATCTTTCTTTTCTTTGCCCTTCACTATGGCTTCCAGAAAGTCTTGGTCCAGTTTTATATTTAATCTCAGCCACTGCCTCATCTTTTACAGTGGTTGGAAATTGGGTTCCTGTTTCTTAAGTCTACATCTCCATTCAATCTCATTTTGGTAATCTGAATGTTTCTGTTTCACAAAAAAAAAAAAAAAAAAATACACACACACACACATACCATTTTAAAAAAGGAAGATATACATAAATTCAATTAGGTATATTTTTCTTATTTTCCCAAGTACTTATCTGCTTTGAATGGTGAGCTAGGAGGACAGACCAGCCAATGGAAAGTTAGGATGGAGGACTTATGGGTGATTCAGAGCCACTTCTTATGAACCTACTCTGAATAAAGCAAGCATATTTTCTCTTCTAACCAGATTTATCCTTAGGACAGGCAATGCTAAGAGCACAAGAGGAAGAGTCAGTTTTCATGAATTCTAGTGCCTAGTGGTCTCTAACTAGCTATTAACCTTGTGTAGGTCCCTTCCTAGAACTCAATTTCTTCATCTGTAGAAAAAAGTTGAACTAAAGAAACACTGAGTCTGCTTTCAGCTCTAATACCCTATGGCTCTCTAGCTTCTTCTATTAAAGGTATAGAAGAGTGGTTCCTGCCCTCAAGAAGTTTAGATTCTTTGAAGGAGGTAAAATACAAACCACGTCGCATTTATGAAGAATCACATATGTACAAATAGATCATACTGTATATTAGAAGTCTAAGTTTGCCAATATGACATCTGGTTGAGAGAGAAATATTTTGTCTTTAGTTTTCTTTCTTTAGGATAAAAATCTAATATAATTTGAATAAAATTAGAATTTCATAATTAACCACCCTCAGCATTTTTATTTTCAGTTTAAAACAAACAAAAGAACCTCTCTACTGTTGTATGTGAAAATTCTTGTTAGGAGAAGTATGTCCTATATATAAGATGAGAAAGGTTGGGACTTGGACAAATATTAATCTGAATTCTGGTTGAGATATCTGTAAAAAAAAAAAAAATGACTTAAAATGGAAATATGCAGGTCAAAAAGTGTGTGGGAAAACATACTCTCCTATACTGATCATAGAAGCATAAATTTGTATGAACATTTTAAAGGAAAGATAAACAGTAAACAGCAAAAGCTTTAAAAATGTACAATACTTATGCTTTAGCAAGTTTACTTCTGGGAATTTATCTTACAGATCATAACTGTAGACAAACATGGCACATAAGGTTGTTTCTCACAACTTTATAAAAATTTTCAAAAGTTTAAACCCAAAAGTTCTGGAAGAGGGGAAGAGATAATTTTAGGTAGCAAAGGGAATAATTTTTTAATAGTTAAGTACTTATTTTAACATGAATTTAAAAAACTAGTTTTCCATTTATGATAGTAATATAAAAATTTATTTTAAAATAAATTTAAGAAAAGTCATGTAGGTAGAACTTAAATGAATAAACTTTGGGAAAATCCTGTGGACCTGATCTTTAAGATCTCTAAAGTTCTTTAAACTTTAAAATGCTCTGATTGCATGACAATGGTTCTATATCAATGGTATTGGTTCCCTGCCTTCTAGAAATTAACCATGCACATGGGAAGACAGGAAAAGCATCTGCAAAGATGCCCAAAGATGTAAGGTGGCATGCATTAATAGCTCCCATTTGTTCATTCCACAACAATTCCCTTGCTATTCCTGGCCCACCAAATATCTTCCCTGTCTCAGAGACTTACAGATTTGGTCCTTTGGTAAGGAAGGTTCTTCCCCCATACCTTGCAAGCCTCCTCAGAAGGGTCTTTTCTGGCCCTCTAAAATAGCCCCTTCCCCACTCCTCACTCTTTCCCTACTTTATTGTTCATTTCTCATTTGTTTCTCTCCTCATAAAATGTAAGCTCCATTGAAAATAAAATTCAGTCTTATCTATCACTGGACCCCTTGGGGATATCTGGAAGATATCTGATGCAAAGACTCCCAAGGCGGAACTATGCCCAGTGCATTTAAGGAAAAATAAGGAGGCCTGTGTGGCTAAAATAGATTTAAGCAAGGAGAACCTAGCAGGAAACCCAGAGATTTGTTGTTTTGACACAGTTGCCTAAAACACAAGAGAGCCTGCCAAGAGTTGTCAAGCCTGCTGACCCCTACCTGCTTCCATAGATCTTTAAGGAAAGAAAAAATGCAACACAAAGAAATTTGAGAGTGCACTTCAGATGGCTGTGAAACCATGAAAAGGAAATGGGCATGGGAAGTGGGGCACTGAGGATCATTTAGTCTCATATTCCAGTTGAAAGTAATGACATTGGATGAGAACAAGAGATATTGGAAGGGAACTGCTATCTTCATAAACAAGTTGAAAAACAGATTTTATTTTCCTGAACCATGGCTTATAATAATAGAGCAACAGACTCTTGGCAAGGAACAGAACAGGAAGAGAGAGTTTGGCAGTAAGTTCATAAACAGATGAAGAGAGCTTTACCTTAACATTTAATGAAGAAAGAGAAAAAGATTCAGCTAAAAACTGATAACTAGATATGAAGGGAAGCTCAGGTGTTAAACAGAAAGAACAATAGTGGTAAAAGATTCTCAGGTGATCTCAGAAGAAAGCCAGAGGGGAAAAGTTTAGTGACAAAATATATGGTCTCAGATATGGGTTAAGCATAGATAATAAAAGTGAATGTGGTCATTCATATAAAAAGGAAATCATACTTTTTTTTAAAAAGGGCTTTTTAGAATGTGATTCAAGGCTGGAATGTATTTTGCGCCATTGTGTAGGGTGTGCATCACCTGATAAGAGCATCCACTGCCCCAAAGAAGCATGGTTAATTGAAGGTTGGAAAAATTGCAACATGTGATAGAATTATCTACACCCCTAGAGACATTTGTAAAGCAGAGAATAGACACTTTGGGGTAAAGATTTTAAAATAGAGAAATGGAATGATAAAACTGTGGAAGCATTTAAGGATATGAAAGACAATTTGCAAATATAGATTAGAAAGCTAACATAACTAGATACTTAATAGCAGAGAAGAAAAGAATCCATCTGAATATCAGGAAAATAACACTCCAAAAGCAAAGAATCTGGTAAATTCTTTGCTCTCTGAATAAAGCAAAAAAAGTAACTTGAAAAAAAAAAATGATGCTCTTGATTCAATCCTAATGTACAAGGATAATAAAAATAATGATAGTTTACATTTATTGAGGCCTTAACATGTTTAGTCAAAGTAAGAAAAGCTTTAAAGAATAATAATAAAAGTTAACATTTATTGAGTGCTCAGTATGTATCAAGCATTACTTCTTTTCATCCCCCACTAGCCCATGAAACTATCCCCATTTTACAGATGAGAAAACTGAGGATTAAAGAGGTTAACTAGTACAAGGTACTTAGCTAGCAGTTAAGCCCAGACCTACCTGACTCCAAAACTCGTATTCTTATCCAACGTCTTAAGATGGGTGAAAGGTAACCATGTCATTTTAAAGAACATTTAGTTAAGAAAAAGAATTCTAAAAGGAATCAGTCAGACACATTAAACTTTAGGAAAGTGGATACCATAAAATAAACAGAAAAGAGAATAATCTTGTGGCCAATGACTCTAAAAGACAGAACATTTCGAAGAGCTTAGAAGATAATTTTAAAATTACATTTTTATTAATATAGTCAGTCATAAGCCATACAACTTGTTATGAATGTGTGCATAACCATGCCAAAAATAATATGTGGAAATTTACAATTTGGTTGTTCAGGGCCCTCCAGTTTTAAAAAGATGAGCACAAAAGATGAAATGAAAGGCCCCAAAAAACTAGTGTCAGAAAAAGCTGAGACTTGCGAAAACCCTAAAGGACAAACAAAAATTTTTGTTTTAGTTGCATTCAGAGCAGAAAGAACAAGAAAAAGGCTAGGCTAACTGCTTGAGGCAGATGGTGTAAGCATGCCAATAGGACTAGAGCTGGAAGACAACATGGGATCATTTAGAACAAGACTCATCACACTCTCATTTGCTTTTTTGATGGGACTACACAACAGGTCATGTAACATAGCTTGATCTGAGCAAAAACATTTTACTAAAGCTCTCATAATGCTCTCATGGGCAAGATGGGAAACCAAAGTGGCTTCCTAACTCACTGAACAACAAAGGCCAAGAGGCTTCAGTGGACTGTGTTAGTCTGAAGGCCAGGTGTGACTCAGTGTCTGTCTTCTTCAACACCTGAGTATGAAATTCGGCCTGAGAATGACTGTTATCACATCCACAGATGACTTGAAGCTGGGTGGGATGTATGTTAAATGACAGACTCAAGTGGCAGAAATAGCTGGCAGGCTGAGGCTAGCAAGACAGACTTTGATGCATATCTATATAAATATCTTGCTTTAAAAAATCATTGAACTAATACAGAAGGTGAGATGTTTGATTTTATAGTAACTACTTGAAAAGGACTCAAGAATATTAACAGAAAACAAGGAATGAACAAGGATGAGGCCTGCAAAAGCCTGCATTCTTTGGCTTTATTAATGGAAATACAATTTCCAAATTAAAGAAGAAAGTATTTCACTGTATCTGTAGTGTACATTTCATATTTGGAGTAATGTTTTTTAATTCAAAGAACAAATTATAAAAGGATCTTAAACAAATAAAAGGGATTGTTGATAGCAAAGTCAACCATGGTATGTTGGGATCAGAAAATATATTAGTGGAAGAAGTAGAAATGATAAGCTTTGAAAAAAAGAAGCCTGTAGGAATCCTGATACTGAAAAAGCTCTGCTCCTTGGAGAATCTGTCCTCTTACTATCATGTTGCCCTGTGTATAGTCTTTGTTGTATTTATTGACATCTGAAATTCTCTTGCTGCTTTATTGTCAATTTTCCCTTCATAGAACGCAAGATTCATGAGAGAAGGGGCCCTGCCTGATCACTATTTTTTCTGCAGCACCTAGAACAATGCTTGACACATTGTAGACCCCAAGAGAAAGAAACAGACCTCCCTCATGTCAGATGGGTGGGTTCACACTGGTCTCTGGGGCCAACCTTTCAGCAGGAAATATGGGGAAGAAGGGCAGTCCTTTAGAAGAGCTATGAGGACAAAACCCCTGAACATCTCACTATATGCAGAGGGACTTGAAGCTTGAGTCAAAGGTTTCTGCTGACAACTGCTAAGGCTTCAGGCAAATCTGGACATGTCCAAAGACATGGTGGGTCAGGCTGGATAGAAGTTAAATGTACAGGGAGACTGAAGAGCCTGCTTGGGAAAAACAACCTCAAGCTGTGCCCCTGGCAGACTTTGAACCTACCTGGGCATGACTACTGATTGGGTGGGGTAATTAGTCAAAAATGTACTTGCTGGTGGGGATGCACTATGTGCTAGTGGCAATGTATTATGATACAGCCTCTCTAGAAAACAGTTTGGCAAATTCTTATCAAACTAAGCATGGGAATACCACCATACAACCCAGCAATTACACTTCTGGACATTTGTCTCAGAGGAAAAAAAAAACAGCATATTCACCCAAAAACCTGTAAAATTGCAGTTTTGTTCACAATAGTAAAGCACTGGAAACAACTGAGAAGTTCTTCAGCAGGGGAATGGTTAACAAACTGTGGCACATCCATAACATGAAGTACTACTCAGTGATAAAAAGTCATGGACTATTGATAAACAGGACTTTAATGAATCTCCAGATAATTATGGAATTATGTTGAATGAAAATAGGGGAGTTCCAAAAAGCCACACATGGTATGATTCCATTTATATAATGTTCTTAAAATGACAAAATTATAAAAATAGAGAATAGATTACTGGTTCCGAATCTTGGGTATCAATGTCGATATCCTGGCTGTGACATTGTACTACAGTTTTGCAAGATGGGGGAAACTGAGTAAGCGGTACACAGGCTCTCTCCATAATATTTATTACAACTGTGTATGAATCTATTGAAATAAAAATTTAATTAAAAAATTACTTGCAAGTTCGGAGGGTAGGATGAAGGATGGGAGGAAGGGAATGAACAATCCAAATACGCCTCCCAGGAAAAAAAACTTATCTTAGATAAAGAACGAGCTTGGCATTATGACCTTGACCTTCCAGACTATAAGATCCAAGAGAGCAGAATTGTATCAACCTTGTGGTTCAAGCAAAGTCAAGTGAACCACGACAACTACAAGCAGGGGAAAAGAACCAAGAACAGGATGCAAAGGACTCAGCTCTCCAAGTAGCCTAACACAGATGTAACTGGAACTGCTCTCTTCATTCATTCATTCATTCATTGAGCATCTGTAATGTGCTAGATGCCAGGGGTACAGACCTGAATAAGGCAAGGTCTTTGACCTTGAGGTACTCTCAGCAAGGAGGTATTGCTGCAGAGAAGTCTCGTGAGAAACAGGGAGAGAGCTATGCTGAAGATGAACGCAGGCAGCTGCCCCAGCCTGGCTGAATCTTTGGCTCAATGAGCTCCTCCAGCTGCCAAAGGAATGAGTTGCACAAAGGAATCTGAATGTCCCAGGACCTGTACTGACTCACCTGGACAGGAGGGCAGACAGTTGCCTTCACAAACATGCAGATTTGGGGTTCCTAAATCATGATTTCTTGAGAAACAAACCACTAAATCTTTGAGACAGGGTGCTCTAACATATTAAGTTAGCTAGAGGTCATGACCCCTGACTGAGGTAGAAAGCAGATGCTGCCTTGGACTTCCAAGCCCTAGGTATGATTAGATGTTTTCTTTTTTGAGCTCCCACAGGGGTGGGCCCATGGCTCTGTTCAGCAGTTCTCAGACTGCATGGTAACCACCCTCACTGAGCTGTGAGCTCCTCTAGAGAAGGAATAGCAGGGTATAGTAGTTAGGCACCCGGCCTTCAGGCAGAAAGACTTAGGTTCACACCCTGATTACGCCTCTTAATGACTGTGTGATTTTGCTGGGAGGATAAAATTAGATAACGTCTGTAAAAATCTGGATTTATGATATAGCCAATATGTGGTGGCTGCTATTATTTTAATTTTTTCATTTATATGCAAATAATAATATCTGTATCCATCAGGGTTTGGTGTAGGAAATAGAAATTACTTTATTTATATTAAGTAGAAAAGGGTTTAATCAAGGAATAAGGTGCTTGTCAAGTTAATAGAAGGGCTGAAGGAGCAGGTTCTAGGCTGGGGCTCCAGAATAGCTCCCAAAACAATGCAGAAATGACCTACCAGGGTTACCACCTCTGGGGCACCTGTAGTGTCGTGCTGGGATCAAAAAGCTGGTGCTATCCCTGCTACAAGCCCTGCCTCTCAATATCTGAGAAGCTGGAGGATGGATTCTAGAGCACAGCTGCAGAAAACCTCACATTTCCACAGCTTTGCTCACCAGCAAGGAGAGCAGGTTCTGCCTTCCACTTCTTATGCTGAGTTCATCTCCTTGGAGTAAAAGATACTTTGCATCTAGAACTTTGACTGCAAAGATGTATGGAAAACATGGTGCTTAGCTTTCCGACCTCTCCACCTGGAATGAGGCTGAAATGAAGGTCGAGTGAGCCAATCCACATGACAGCTCATATGCATTGACTATCACATGTCAGGTACTCTGCTATGGACTTCATGTCAGCTTAGCCTCATAGCAATCCAGTGGGGCAAGGGTTTATTTCAAAGATGAGGCAGCAGAGCCTTAAAGAAGTTGACTGTTCTGGGTCACAGAATAGAAGTGAAGATGGTAGGTAAACAGTTTCTGTCTTATTCTAGAGCCTGTCTTCTTAACCACTTTTATACTACTCCTCTCTGTATCTTGTGTGCCTAACCCAGCATGTGGCCACATCTATTCAATGAATGTTAGAGGAGTTAATTCATCATGGGTTTAAACAGAAAATTAAACCTAGAATAAAGGTCATTTCCTGGGTCTGACTCAAGTCAGGAAGGCAGAAGGTCGCTGATGAAGAACACGGAGGAGGTGTGCCCACTTGTGTGGGCTGAGACAGAGCTGTGTGTGCAAGCCCAGCAGGGATCTGGGGTCAGAATATAGGGGGAAATGCCATCTGGTACATTTGGGTGCATGTCACCTCTTCCTGCTTCTGCAAGAGGATGAGAGGCTGTTGATATGGATGGGCCTAATGAGAAAGACTGACTGATTCACCCAAGAGATGTTTTCTATTTCTTTTTCCCCTTTTTTAAAAATAGAAAATGAAATATGATCTCAGAGAAAAAACACACCCCTATGAATTCAAGCACTCTGGTGCCTGTGATAATGGCTTCCTGAGTATCCTGTCTTGCTGATAACCACAGAGACTTGTCTTCTGGAGACACAGTTGGCATGCCACACACCCAGGCACACAGTGACTGTGCAGACTTTTAAACACCTGTCATGAGAAGTGCTTTGCCCACTCTCTGTAGACAGTAAGCACAGTCTTCATGGGTACCTGGGAAGTTTTATCTCCTGACGTAGATGCTGAGGTCAGAGAGAGGAACCCAGGATCTAGACCTGCAGAGATGCAGTCATCACACAGGAGTGAACACACACACACACACACACACACACACACACACACACATCACAAATATACACACACACACATACAGGTGCACACAAACCATATACACATGCTTGTGCATATGTACTACACAAAAAGTGCTTCACTGTGATATAACTATGTTATACAGGTTTAAAATAATGATTATATAGACTATGAATGTAGAAGGCATGTATACATAACAGTAAAAGAAGTGGGAAAAAGCAGGAAAAATGGTATATACACAAAATAAAATCTGTGAAGTATGTGCATGATATTTATAGGGACAGGAAGATAATGTAAACAGAACAAAAACTGATATCTAATAATCTCTGACTTGTCCTGCATGCATGTATTTAGTGGGATGGTAAATGTTTTCTAGCGACTGCTCATTAGCCCCAACACACTCCCCTGGCTGACTTCCACAGGCAGCATCCGCTAGGCCTCCAGCTCACCCACCCACTTCCATTCTGAATGTACCTGTCACAGGGGACAGCCTCACAGAGGCCCTGTGGTAGCTGTTTGATAACAGAGCTTGCCACCCACTTCCTCTTGTCTTTCCAAGTTCCCTCCCTGCCCAAGTCAGGAAAGCCCCTTGTTCTTGCCTCAGAGCTCACAGGGAAGTTGAGGGATTTCACCCAGACCTTAGAGACAGACCAGTTTCCCAGAGGCCTGGTTTCTTCCACAGCTACAATGGTTTACCTCTGTGTGTCTAGGGGGCGCTCAGGCCCAGGAATTGAAAATGTCAGCATTTCCCACAGTATCCTAAGACCCAGAAAGGAAGAGCTGGAAACTGAAGTTAGGGAACTGCAGGTAAGAATGATAACTGGGAACTTTTCAAGAGAAGAAGGGAAGACATTGTGAATATACCTTCAAGACTCATCTCATTGAAGTTCAAAGCTAAAAGGGATCATAATGTAGTATCCAAGGCCAAGAGAGTGGAGTGATATGTTTAAAATTAAAACTAACTAGAAGCAACCTTCTAATAACAAACATAGAATTCATCTCTGATGGAGCAGTTTACCATTTCCTAGCTTCTTATTCCACAGTATCATTTTACTGATTCAATGTCTTTAGGAAATTATTCTGGACATGAGATTTTATCAGAGAATCTAATTAATTAAATATATTTTATTTAAGACTTTCCCTATTATTAGATGAATATAAAAGAATACTATATAAAAGGCACAAATCAGTTGTTTAATAGGAGCATGACCTGCTTCAATAGAGTGCAAAATACAAAAACCTAAAGTCAAAAATAAACTAACGTGATTGCTTCATTACAAAATGTATTATTCAATAGTTTTTGTTTTTTAATAGGAAGTTTCCACTATGTTTTTCAACAATGAAGTTTTCAGGGGAAAAAAAGGAGTAACTCAACAAAAATGATAAGGAATTTATGTGTAATTTGGCACCCTGATCATTCACCAATGTGGGTTTTTACTACATTTATAAAACAGTAAGAAGCAGGGAAGAGGTATGAATTAGCAGAGGTATGAAGACCAAAGGCCTGGTCTTACATTAGCAACTAATCCCAGGCCTTCCACTAGATTCTTAATCTTTGCGAGCTCCATGTCCCCTCTACAGAATAACAGGGTGAGACCAGATGATTCTATGGGATCTTCTAAGGTCGCAAAGCATTGTGGGAGTGTGGTCAGACATAAGAGTCAGACAAACTTAAGCTAGTTCATCTCCACCTTTAACTCTTTGAGTAAGTCACTTACATTCTCCAGGCTGAAATTTCTCTTCAGAGGATAAAATGTATCCTATCCACCAAGCAGGGCTGTTTGCCTAGGCATTTCCCGCCAGATCAGGGATAATTTTAGCTTTACCCCCCACCTCCAACTTAGCCATTTTGTCATTTGATAATGTCATTTGTCATTCTTTATAATTTAATAAAGAATTCATGGCATCCACCTGGTTCAGGGTAACAACTTGGGGATGCTTCCACAAAATGCTTTTTGCTATCAATGTGGGAGGGATGGAAGCCAGGTTGAATAGGAGAATGCTGCATCCATGCCCCTGCAACAGTTGGCAGCTTTTTGGAGCAAATTTTGGCCTCATTGTGGTTTGTCTTTATTTTGTTTTGTCTTCTCTTCATTGAGTTTTGCCCATTTGCCCTTTACAGATGGCTTCATTTTTTTTTTCTGAGATTCACTTTTTCACCTGCCTCTCTCTTCACTCATGCTATTATTTCCTGCTTAGATCATTTCCCCCAACACCCCTCCCGTTCATCTAGCTAATCCTTCAGGGCTCAGTTTTCCTTTTGGAAATTTTTCTGACCGGTCATTACCCCAGGTATTTGATTTCATAGCACCCTGTGCTTCTTCTTCCCAACTCTTATGAGAATTACAGTTACATAATTTATTTGTGTCATATTAATCTATCTCCCTTACCAGGATACAAACTCCAAGAAAGCAGCACCCTTTTCTATTTCATTGACTCAACTATCCCTAACACCACAGTGCTTAGCCCATAGTAGGGGTTCCATGAATAGGTGTCAAGTAAGTGGATGGATAAATGAATGACAAGCAAATGAATTTCTGAAGCCAGCTGTCATCTGTAGGAACTGACTAGCTCATTATTAGAAGTTCTGCCCCTTTTCTCATTCCATATTTAGTTTCATCTTCACTCCCTTTACAAGACTTCTCTGTAGCTTCTTCTAAATGCTTAAAAAAGAAATTAATTTACCAATACCACCAACACGTCAACCAGAAAGTCTTAAAAGATTATGACTCTAGGGAAACTTGATCTTGCTCAACCTGTGGCTCAAACACTCATACACAATACCCTCCACGTCCTGTAGTAGGGCATTTAAACCTACTTTGAGATATGCATGTGGTTATCAAGAGAAGCAGAATGGCTAAAGGATCTTATTGATGACAAAGCCCATTTTAGATTTCACTTTGTCCTTCCAGCCCATCAATTCACTACTGAAGACTCTGGGTTCACCATCTTAGGTCCTTTATTGCCTTTGGGGTTCCTTACCTTTGTTGGGCCCCCAGTAAATCAAATGAGCAGGTGAGCAGGTAGGAGCACCTTGAAAGAAGGTGAGTGTTTACATCAAATCAACATTTTCTCCTGATGACAAAGGCCTATAGCGCTAAAAGGGTGCTTGAGCCCTGGAAAGAGCGAGGGCAGTACAGTGCGTTTTCCCCAAGGGACGGCTCACTTCACCGTTTTTGTTTTTCTCTTTTATTTCTCTCCTTAATGGAATAGCAACACACAGGCTTCTCTAGCCAGTGATAAATAGTTTTCCTCTCCCTGTTTAGTCTGACTAAAGACTGGGTTGAATGACCACAGGTTGCTATGGATGAAACATTTTCCACAATAATTTTCTGGAGGTCTGCTGTGTTTGGGTCAGCCTTCAGGCTTCCTGACAATACAGCTTTGTTCTCGTTTCCTCCTGGTACCTAATAGAGCCTTATGGTAATCGTGCTGTGCAGTAGTCAGCAGCCTCTTCTCCAACTCCCATAAGGATACTGTGATTGTGAAGGAAACAATAGGCCAAGCTTAGATGTGGAGGTTATATATTCAAGGATGCTGTGTTCAATTTCCCTGCTTCCATGAATAGTCTTTAAGATGAATAGCTCCAAGATTCCTGTAACTTCTGTATCGTTTTTTTTTTTTTTTTCTTTAAAGGGAATATCAGGGTCCCCTACTTCAGCCTAAAGAGTGCCCATTTCAGGAATACAGACCCATCTGGGGGTGTGTGACAGAAGGGTAGGCAAGAGTCATTCTGGAAGAGTTATGTGGTAAGAGTGGGACTGGGGGTCTCAGAAATCAGCAGATCCCTGCCTTGGCCTTGAGGAAAAAGAAGCTGCCAACTGAAGCTACAAAAGTTTTCAAAGTCGAAAGAGATGCATAAACACAAATCCGATGCCAGGGCAACAAAGAATAACTGAAAATGGGAAGGAGGAACATTCCCTCTGCTTCTGTGCTAATGCTGTGGTGTTTCAGGTGTACTGAGGTCTTCTGAGACTATAATAGTTCATTGGTCTACAGAGCTTTGGGGACACTGAGTGGACAGCAGCACTGGCCCAGGCATCAGCACTGTCATGGAGGTCGCTGGTAGCTGTGGAGGTGAGGGGTCCTCAAGTAGCTTCTCAGGCAGTGAACATCCATAACTGTACATGGCAGAAGAGGAAACATATGGCAGGTGCCATGTGAGTATCTGCAAGAGACCCCCGGAGGTCCCAGGAAGTAAATTGGGGGGAGAGATCTCATAGAGGGGATGGAAAGAGGAGCCAGTGAAACAGCAATTTCTACAGTTGTCTCCCTTATCCATGGTTTTGCTTTTTCATGGTTTCAGTTACCCACAGTCAACCATGGTCCAAAAATAGTAAATGAAAAATTCCAGAAATAAGCAATTCATAAGCTTTAAATTATTAAATTATTTACTATTCTGAGTAGTGTGATGAAATCTTGCGCCATGCCACTCCATCCCTCCTGGACTGTGAATTATCCCTTTATCTAGTGTGTCCATAGTCCCTGCCCAGCCCATTAGTCACTTAGCACTCATCTCAGTCATCGCATTGACTCTCCCGTCATCACAGTCCTTGTGTTCGGATAACCCTATTTTACTTAAAAATGGCCTCAAAGTACAAGACTAGTGATACTGCCCATTTGGATATGCCAAAGAGAAGCCTTAAAGCACTTCCCACTAAGGAAAAGTATGGGGAGAAAACAGTAAACATAGGGTTCAGTACTATCTGTGGTTTCAGATGTCCACTGGAGGTCCCTCACAGATAAGAGGGGACTACATATTGTTGATATGACCCTATTCGGACCCACAGTTGGGAATAGCATGGGAAAAGCACAGGTTACAATGGAATTCCAAATGCCAGTGTTGGGAGGGATCTTAGAGATTATCTGGTCAAAAATCCCTGGTAACACAGGTGATAAAAGGCCCAGAGAGGTTAAGCTACTTGCCTTTGTTTCCCAGCCAGTTAACAACAAAGCCAGGGGAGGGTATAGATCTCCCAAGAGCCAGCTCATGATACTTGATGGATTCCTGACATTTTCAAAATGTTCGTAGGGCACTGAGGGTTTCTGCTGTCCACAGGAAAAATAGATCTTCTTGGTGCCTATTACTCTGAGAAAGTCCAGGAGGCCTTATGTCAAACAAAACTTGTAGTAGGAGAAACTGTATAAGAGTACACCTTTGAGAAGGGCCTGTCAGATGGAGATCCACTGGCATTTACTCCACAAAGGCACTGCCTCAACCATGGCTTGGTAAGGAAAGGGAAAAGCATAGCCTGACGGGAACAGAACATTAGCGGGATCTCAAGGCATTTAGTCTAGTCACCGAGTTATACCCATACCTTCGTTAACAGATGCTTTTCCTATTCAATACTAGACCTACTCACAGAGTCTAGGTCCACTCACTAGGGCAATAAGACACAATTTTTTTCATCAGTGAGTTGTATCTCTTTAATCAAAATTCTCTCTGCTGCTGTTTCAGTTCATTTACTCTTGATTTGTCCTGAGTAAATCTGAAGCAATGTGTTATTATTATTTTCTATTTCATAGTATCTGGTCAGCCTTCAGTCTGCCCAAGGTGAAGCAGCCTCAACTTCTTTATCTACTGGCTCTCAAGGTAGTATCTTGTTATGGAATGTTCCAGAAGCTCAGGAGAGGACCCAACTTTTCACACGTCATAGCATTCATTTTCAGTTATTCACCTTTATTACAACATTAATAAAATCTTCTAAATTTAGTCCACTCCAGAACATTTGAGAGGTATCTTCTGACTTAACAAAGGTGCATATTACTTTGCATGCACCTTTAACTTAAAAATACACAGACATTTAAAAATACACATAATGAAAGTGTAGCTCTCTCTGTGGAGGGTCACTGTATGGAGAGGAAAATTTTGGTGTAGAACAAACCAATGGCTATCAGAGCCCATTTCAGGACCATGCAGACACCCCCATTTCTCTGCACCTTGCAGCATTCTTGTGAATGATCCCAAACACCCCCAGATATCTTGTCTATTCTTTTCCTTTCCCTCTCTCTTTGCAACCTCATCCGTACTCCCTTTATCCCCTCACCTCCCTTCTCAGTGCGCATAAGAGAATGAGAGTTTGTTTCTGGTGACTCCCTCAGTACTGGCCTCATGTGAAGACCCACGTGTGCCAAGCCAGAGCAGTCTGCCATAAGAGGGCATATTGACCATGTGGGAGACAGACTCTATGGAGCCATCATTTTATTCTGCAGTGAGACAGGAGATTTTGGGAGGATAAGCCTTCACCCAGTTTCTGGCTAAGCTCCATCCCCTACCCAATGCAATCCATGACACTCTGGGGTCTGCCCACACACAAAGCATTCTCTTAGGCCTGTCCATTTACATTCCTGGACTCCTGCTTAATCTCTTATAAAAAGAGTCAATATGAAGAACTACTTCTTCTCCCAAAACTCTCATGAGAAAGTTTGCTATAAAAGAAGTACAAAATACTAATGGCTAGAACACACAGGGTGAGATGAAGCCAGCAAGATGAAATGCAATAAAGTTTGGGAGAGTTTCCAGAGATTAAATACAAAACATCTCTGATAAAGTCATCATCAAAGGATCGAAGTTCAAGTGTTGTCACAAAGACAGATGGGGTATCATCTGCCCAGTGGTCCCACAGCAAGTTTTAAGAGTTCTCACTACCATCATGTCCTTCTAAAGAGAGGCAGCAGAGCCCCGCACGGTCAAGTACCATGAGGCTGAGATGACCCAATGGACATGCCCCTCTGCCTATTTGCTAATTCAGGGAGACAGTGCATAACCTGCAGTAGGAACAGATTTATGGATCTTTTACCTTTGACCTTCCACTCAGATCCTAAAGAACAGATTTTGTCTTATAAGCAGTTGTTTTAGTCAGAGATATATCAATCAGTAACAAGCTAATGAAATGGCTCTGTGGAGCTGGGGTCCCCAACCACCAGGCCACAGACCAGTACTGATCCATGGCCTATTAGGAACCAGACTGCACAGCAGGAGGCGAGCGGCAGGCAAGTGAATGAAGCTACATCTGTATTTGCAGCTGCTCCCCAGCACTAGCATCACTGCCTCAGCTGTACCTCTGATCATCAGGCATTAGATTCTTATAGGAGCACCAGTCTCTGGTACCTAAAAGGTTGAGAACCACTGCTCTGGAGGAAGTCCCCAACTGTTAGAGGAAGAAGTTTTCAACTGCTAGAATAAGGGATACAAAATAAGTAGAAGAAACACTAAGACAAGAATAATGATATTTTTCTTATCTTATTTGGAAAGAAAAAAAAAGTGAACTTCTTTGGAAAATTAATAAATCTCTCACATTTGTTTAATTTCTATTCAAAATTTTTTCACTTTGTCTTCACTCTTATTCCTCCATAAAGTCTTTTTTATCTTCCAACGAAAATAGAACTGTAGCTGCCTGCTCTGAGAACATAGGGTACCATGTGTACTTTTATAATGCTTTACTATGTCTGCCTTCTCCTCCAAAGTGAAAACTTCTATGTAACTGTCATGTGAGAGTTTAGCCATTAGAAGGTGAGCAGTTAGTGGGCTATAAGGACAAATAATTTAAGAAACTTTCTGGGAATCAGCAGATAGGCCTTCTTCACCGTCATGCTCCTTCTTTTCTGTGCTCCACCCTTTGACTAATGTTGACACCCATGGTCAATGTTGCCATCTATGGTCCCTGGAGTGTGTTTCGGGCCTAAAGTCTGAAGTCTAGCTCATATCTAGGAGCTGTGCAAGGGACGGTGATACTATTGGGATGACCACTCTCCTCTCATACATACTTCATCTCGCAGTAATCCATCAGTTATTTTTTTCCTGCTGATTCAAGCTGAGTAATACCCTGATCAGCTTCCCATCTACTTTCTCCTAGGAACCTCATGTTCTGTTAACTGTTCCCAAAACTCTCCATGGATCAGGCCTCCTTGGCTGTCACTCTGACCTCACCAGTCTTTTCAGTAATTACAACCTTTCGACTTTGGCAGTTAAGGGCTACCTCCTGGCCTTTAGTATTTCAGGGTCCTATTACCCCTATTGCTATAAGCAGGCCAGTTCTGTAGTAGTTTCTGCTACTGTTCTTTGGGCATTCCTGTAAAACACGATGTTCAGTGCGTCATCCAGCCAGTCCTAGTATCTTCACTGCTGCATGACCATTTCCATAGCCTTTTGACCCCTCCCTCTTCTCTCTACCACTATAATTCTGCCATTTCAACTTCTCTCAGTGTGGACCATCACCTTTTTTATGCTTCTGGGAGCCATCCTAGAAGTAAGTTCACACTCTCTCCTGGGATCTTTGTCAGTATGTTTCCAGGGTATTAAGTCTTATATCTTAGGAGACTTCCCCCAAGTCCATAAACTCTTGCATATTCATATATTTGTTTCAGCTCCTTTGCAATTTAATTATATGTGTGATCCATTTAAAAGTAACCCCTGCCACAAGATCAGGGGTCTTATCAGCATGCCCAGCGGGAGAGTCAGGTAATACTTCAACTGACTACATGATAGGATCCCAGTCCTAGTCTCCTGACTGGCAGGCCTCATTCCAGGCTGTCATCCATCCAGATTCTGACAATACGCAGCTCTGCTCTTCATGTTTTAAGCCTGGAGAGGGCTCCCCTTCAGATAAGAGAAGTAGCAGAAGGAGTTTTTGGAATACTAGGCTCAATGGGTGATGGCAGGTCCAGGGCCCATCTCTGATCTCTGGCCACATTTTGGTCTGCTTCTCATCCTTCCTCCAATTAGGTTGACCTACCAGTCTTGCTCAAAAAAGTCATCTGCTGAGTTCATTAGATGCTTTCTCGAAGGTAGGGGTTATGCCTGGACCAGTGTTTTTTAGTGTTTGCGAGACAGAGCCAAACTATTCCAGAATTTTCAGCTCTCAAGATGTGCACAAGAGGATCATATGCAGCCCAAAACAAAAGGTGCTATAGTTGGGCACGAACCTGGTTGAATTTAGTTGGGTTGGGACATTCAGCCTTGGGGCCAGGCTTTCTGTATTGGATTTAATGTAATGCATTCAGCAAGCCCTGGCAGAGAACCCCACCCATTTGTAAGAATGGAGCTTGCTACATCAGAAAACAACACTTACCAAAGAAAGATTTCTTCCTTCCTTCCTTCCTTCTTTCCTTCCTTCCTTCCTTCCTTCCACCCTTCCACCCTTCTTTCCTCCTTTCTTTCCTTCCTCCCTCCCTCCCTCCCTCCCTTCTTCCCTCCCCCCCTCCCTTCCTCCCTATCCCTCACCCCTCCTTGCTCTCTCTGATGAAACTTTCAGAAGTCTGCTGGCTTGGGACAAGCATCTTCATCATAGAGTTCACATTTATGCGTTCAGTTAGCTAAATTGTCCAGAAATGAACTAGAGTGATCGCAGGGCCCCATCCTGAGTCTCCTAGAGAAGCCAGCTCTAATCTATGACCCAGAAGACCTTCTGTTCCCCTTAGAAGCAGCTACCTCATTGCCTCACAAAAACAGGCAATCATCCCTTCCCCACAGGACTCCATAGCTTACTAGGAGCCAGCACATTATAGTGCTTACAGACAAAGTCCTGCTTGAGGCCTTTTATGGCCAGTACTAACTGCCCGGCTCTCTGGGTGCTAAGAACTGTTGGAATCTCAATTTATAGCACCAGGGCCCCAGGCTGGAGTCTAACAGCTATGCTCTGTGGTCATTTTGCCAGTTATGGGTGAACCTCAGACAGTTGAGAATTGGGACCCAGTTACCACCCTAGTAACTTGGATGCTTCTCTTTACCTCAAGAGACTGCAGAAGCAGGCTGGCAAGTGTTCAAGAACAGACCGTCTCATGAGATTTCCTGTGCTTCCTGCTGTTGCTGTTGCTGCTGCGGCCCAGGCCACATGTCCCCTAGACAGCCTTTTTTATGACAGGTCAGCACTTCTGCTGCCAGTTGTGGCAGAAGCCACACATGAGGAGGAACGCGAAAAGGCAAAATAATGAAGAAGAAATGTACCCTCTACTTTTTTTGGGGGGCGGGGTATAGAAGAAAGACACAACTTATAAAACTTACATGTGGGTTCATATAAAGTTTACACAGAGGGTTCACAGTGGATTGGAAGTGGCTCAACCCATTGTAGAATTAGCCACGTACAGCTCACTCAATCATACATTTAAATGGTAGATTGTTGCACAGGTCAAGAACTAATATCCAAATTCATTCCCAGCTTTCACTCAGCCTCTCCTTCATTAGGTCTTTGTACAGTTTACTAACAATGATTACCTTATATTCAAGAGGGAATCACCAAGTTCAGGGCAGTAGGGAACCTTGACAGGCTTGCAGTTACCACAGGCAGATGGCTCAGATCATCTTGGAGAAATAGATGCTTATAATGTCAACAGTGTGTCTCTATGCCCAGAAAGGTGTCTGTATCTAACTGACACTCAAATATTTACAAGTAAGTGAATGGAGGCATTTTGGCTCAGGTTATCATTAGAATTAGAGAAATATAGTATTTTGAAGTAAAACAGATATGCTACTTTATTGCCTGTAGACCAATTTCTGGCTTTTATCTTTGTCCACTATCCTAAAGAGAAACTATAATTGGAGAGAATTCCTGCCTCACCCTTAATCACACACCTACTCCAAGTGCTCGTTTGTTTGTTTGTTTGTTTGTTTGTAAGATGATAGCATAGGCAGGGAAGAACAGAGTAGTCACCACAATATGACAGGGTCCCTGGCCTGTGTATCTGTTCCTCAAAGCCTCCAGTCCGATTCAGCCAAGGACTAGAGATGGCCAGGGGACTGTGGTCAGCCTGGGGTGGTTTTGCCACATTTGAAATCACAGCAGTTCAGAATAACTTTTGAGAGAAATTCCTGAGATCTCCAGTTCTTTTTGACACTATACTCCAGAGAGCTTGAGTTTACATTCCTCTATAATTCTTAAGATTCATCTGTGTCATCTTAGATATCTGGGATCTGGAGTACATTTCCCATTTTTATGTGGACCAGTCTTATAACTCTCAAGGTGGCAGCAGGTACGAACTCCTGGTAGCAGTGCCCCAACCTTTTTCTTTTCCTTCCTAGAGTGGTGGATCACCATAGAATAGTTAACAACATCCTTTAGGTTCCATAAATATTTATTGAGCACTTATTCTGTGCAAAGTCTCCTTTAAGAATTATGAAGAACGGGACGTTTTGTCCCTTATAATGAGAACTAATGGTTAAAAAAAATGTGTGTGTGTGTGTGTGTGTGTGTGTGTGTCTGTGTGTGTGTGTGTCTGTGTGTGTGTAGAGAGAGAGAGAGAATTAAGGTAAAACAAACCATGTAAAGTTCCATTAGAGGCAAAAGTAAAGTGCTGTTGGGGGTGGCAGGCAGAAAACTGCATCTATTTGAGGACAATTAGAAAATGACATTAATTCTATTTTTAGTTTTAAATAATAAAGACAAAAAGAAGTTACACCTGGTAAGAAGAACAAGATAAGTAATGGTGTGAGGTTGGAAAATTTAGTTATGTTTTGAAAATAACAAGAAAGGCAGTTCGCCTAGAGTATATGAACACATATAAAAGAGACAGGATAGATAAGACTAGAGAAAGCATCTGACATCATTTTGGGGAGAACTATGAATGAATGTAGATGAGTTTGAAATCAAATGAGTTTTCGTTTAAATCAGTAGATACAGAGAGTCACAGAAGGTTTTCGAGTAAAGGGTTCTTTTAGGAAGAATTTGGCTCGAAGGAAATTGAGGCTATAGGTGGAGAAAAACATTAGGCATCTTTGCCTGTGCAAACTATGGCAATGGGTTTGGAGAGTATTAATGAAGGCAGGGGGTAAGACAGTGTTCATGGGCATAGAAAACAGGATCCAGGAGAAGGAACAGATAGAACTCAGCTATCAGTGGGGTCAAGGGATAAGGGCACCAAGGATGATGATTGAAGAACTGAGATTAAGACCTAGGAAAATGGTGGAAGCCACAAACACAGGTCAAGGGAAGATCAAGAAGGGAAAACAGTCTGAAGAGCCCAGTTCTTGCTTCCCGTTCTTCCTCTTCACCCATCTGGGCAGCCATCTTGAGGCCACTTGTTTGTGAGAGCTAGACTGTCAGGAGAGTAAGAGCCCTCTCTCTATAAGAGGATGGCATTTTTTTTAACTCTTCTCTTGACCACAGTGTTTAAAGAAATTTCCGATCTAACAGATGTCTTTGATCATAACTTCTGGTTCCTTAACTGCCTTAGAAAAAAACACTGAGAAACAAATTTTCAAATTTCTCTGCCCAATGTTCTCAACAGTGTAGGCTCTCTGTTCCAAGTAGTGAAAATAATCTCTGCATAACAGTACTACAGGAACTGAACCACTCAGCCTCTTGGTGTATATAAACTTGAACATGAATTGTATTTTTTACACTGGAGCAAATATGCCTCAAAGATTACTCTACTGGAGATTCTAATAAATCCAGTGAATGAATAAAGAACTCTCAGTTTTGATGACTTTTGTCACAGTACTGGAATTATCCTGATCTACATCATAGGTAACAAGATTTTTTCAATACAGTCAATCTCTATTATTTATAGATTCTGTATTTGTAAATTTGCCTACTCATTAAAATGTATTCATAATCCCCAAATCAATACTAGCTGCACTGTCTTGGTCTTGCACTGACACCTGCAGAGTAGAGAAGTTTTTTAGTCTCTGGACATGCATATTTCCAGCTAAAGCTGAACTGGGCAATGCTCTGCCTTCTTGTTTTAGCTCATAGAGTGAACAAGTATCCTTTTTGCAGTCTACTTAGTACAATATTTTTCACATTTTTGTGCTTTTTGTCAATAAAATGATCTATTTAAAATGATCACCAAGCCTAGAGCTGAAGTGCTATCTGGTGTTCCCAAACACAACAAGGCTGTCATGTGCCTTACAGAGAAAATACGTGTGTTAGATAAGCTTGGTTCAGGCATGAGTCATGGTACTGTTGGTTGTGAGTTCAATGTTAATGAATCAACAGTATAAACTAAATAACATGTCTTTAAGCAGAAACACACATAAAACAAGAGTATGCATTGATCGATTGACAAAAAAAGTTGTGAGTAGAGGTTCCAACCACCTAACCCTGTATCTTAGAGCAATGGCTCCATATTCCTCAACTCCATGCTCATGACTTTATAAGACATAACTACTGCAAATGAGTCAGCTGTAGGCCCTTCCAACCCAATAGCCACATACTAAAACCCAAGGAGCAAAAGTCAGAGACAGAGGAGCCAGTCTCTGAGTTCAGCTGGACAGACAAAAGTCTATCCTGTTCTGAAGACTCCATGAGGGAGACATCACTACCCCCATCCCTCCACCATCGTTTATGTATTATATGCCCACCTTCATCTGAAAAAAAAAAAAAAAAAGACTTGAAGTGACTTGTCTGAAAAATAACATGAATCAGAACTAGGTATGGTAAGAGGTGTTAAGAGAGAAAGAAAAAGGATGCACAGAGTTGGGCATAAGATGGTGCCAGGGATAAAGTTAATACAAAATGCAAGATCCTAGGCATTTACCAAAGGTCACAATGTGGCCCTAAGCTTTTGAGCAGTGGATGAGAAAGGGAAATAGGTTAAGATATCCAGTTCATGGGGTCAGTAAGATAAATATGACAGAGCAGCCCTGGTGCATTTCTAAGCTCTAGCAGCTTTCCCCTCCATCTAGAAAACCTGCTTCACAGGTCCTTCCAGGCTCTTCAATCTCAGCGGCTAGCACCTCCCTGCTTCCTTGCCAAACTTCAGCACGTGGGTCTCCTTCTTGTTTCTTGAACACACCAACGTTATTCTTGACTTAAGACCTTTGTACCATGAATTTCCTCTTCCCAGCATGCTCTTTCCTCAGGTCTTCACATGTCTAACTCATTCTTGTTTTTCGGGTCTCAGCTCAAAGTCCCATACTCAGAGAAGCGGTTTCAGACTGCCTAATGGAAAGTGCTCTCCCTTTCTCCAGTCCCAGTGTGGTAGTGTTTCATCCTGTTTGTTTGTTTGTTTACAGCATTTAATCACTATAAGAAAAAAATTTTAATTTATTTATTCGGTAATTTGTTTATTGTGTATTTTTCCTCTCATTATAGGAGGTCCATGAGTGCAAACCTGGCCTATATTTCTGGGGACAGAGTCTGGTGCTTAGCAGGAGCCTCAGTGAATATTCGTTGAATAACTGAAGAAAAACTGATCCTAAAACTAGGAAAAGCTTTTTCTGAAGAATCCACATACAAGGGACATTTAATAATGTGATGAGTGTGTTCTTACCAGCATCCTTACAGCAGACATGGCAAGAAGTCTCCAAGAACCCTTAATCAGTGTCAGGTCAGCGCAGAGCAGGGACAAGGGGAGCCCACCATGAGTAGCTTTCTCTGTACTTTCATCCAGTCCACCTTTCTCTCTGACTGTAATCCTTCTTGCTGTAACCAAAGACCATTATGCCATCCTCACCACATTCAAACAATAGCCGGCTGCCATCATGTGACACCTCCTCCCAAAAAAGATCATTTCATAGGTGTGAAAAATTCCATCAATTTCTATTATTTGAAATGAGGTGCCATGAATTAATAAAAAGGTGGCATTTTTGAAAGAAACTATTTATTATTATTATTGAATAGACACATTGACACAATGGCTAATACAAGTGGATATCATCTAAATATATTCAAATTATTCAAATAAAACATTAAGAATTTACTCATAAACTATTATGTGTAAATTTGCATTTGCTAAAGCCTCTGACTATGGTGTACTCCAGCAAGCATTAATACCTATTCCATCAAGTCTAAAATAGCATTAATTGTCTCTAAGAAGGAAAAAAAGGCTGGCTATTATCATTGTAAAACTCAGTTTCAGGATGTATCTTAGAATTTATGAAAAAAAAATGGTAAGAGCTAACATTTATTAAAGATGAACTGTGATTTAGGCCCTGTGATAAGCATTTAGATAAATGTTCTCTTTTATGTCCTACAAAATACCAGAGGGTAGATGCCTTTATGATCTCCGTTTTCCAGATGATGAAGCCAAGGCCAGCTACTCCAATTCGCAAAGCTGGTATATGGCGGACAGCCAGAGTAATCCCTAGTCTGGCAAGTTTTAGCCCTTGTTTACTTTTTTTCAGCTTCATTCTAGCTATAAGCCCCCTAGATATTTTCGCCTCCCCACCACCACCACACACACACACACGCGCGTGCACATACACAAACACACTCACATTCATAACTTCTAATGGAATTCTATTAGTCATTCAGCATAAAAACAAGTCCTTACTGTGACCTATATGACCAGCTCCCCGTCCTGCTATCTCCCTGATTTCATCACCTACCAATTTCTTTCTCCCTTTCTTGGCTCCAGCCACACTAGTTGCTTTGCTATTTCTAGATCATGACAGGCTTACTCTTGCCTCAGGACTTTTGCACTTGCTGTTCTGTTAGCAATGTTCTTTCCCAGACAATACATGTCTCAGTCTCTCACTTCCTTCAGCATTTTACTCAGTCTCCTCAGTGGGGCCTTACCCTGGCCAAGTTATCTAAAATGTCAACCCCTACCTTGGCCTTTCATATACTTTTTTAACCTCCATCTTTTTTCTTTAGTCCTTATTCCTATCACCCTTCCAAGTCCATCTCAGAGTGTGGAAAGAGAAAAGATGCCTAAGACAATACTAAAAACAAAACACAAAACATCCCATAGGATTTAGCATTCTGACCTATAACTAATGATAAAATGAAATTTTGGGCAAAGTTATAGTAAATCTAACAAGAATGAGGAAGGAGGTGACAGAAAGGATACTCATTTAGGTAACAAGGGCTTTTCTACTAGTATTTGAAGAATGAGGAGACAATCCTAGATAAAAGTACAAAACTGGATTCTGTGAAGGCTATTAGGAGTAGCAAAGAATGACCACAGAGCAGTGGTCCCCAATCTTTTTGGCACCAGGGAGCAGTGCTCCTATGAGAATCTAAAGCCTGATGATCTGAAATGGATCTGAGGCAGTGATGCTAGCTAGCACTGGAGAGCAGCTGCAAATACTGATGAAGCTTCACTCACACTCCCACTGCTCACCGCCTGCTGTTTGGCCTGGTTCCTAACAGGCTACAGGCAGTACTAGTCCATGGCCCTGGGTGTTGGGGAACTCTGTCATAGAAGAAAATGGCTAAGAAGAGGGCATAAATAATAGAGTTCAGTAGTAATACCAGAGCTTAAGTAACAAAATAAACTGGAAATTCCCATATAAGAATTCAAATACAATCTTAAAGATTTTCTAGAGACTTGGTTGACAGTGTCTGATGACTGCAACATGGCTGTAGAAGAGTGTGCTTTTGAAGATTGCTAGAGATAATGGACATGGCAAGTCTTAGATATCCATGGACTCAAGGACAGAAGCCCAAAGGAGACCACTGAGGGGAATTCTAAAGAAGAGAAAAATCAATATGGGCAACATGACTGGACGAAGAATGGTGCTATCCCAACACAGCACAGAAAATATGAATGTGATGAGAAACTGTTTTCAGTTATCTGGAAATCTATTGCAATTCTCATTTTTTTCTAAAACCAGAACTTCTCTAAATTCATTTTTTTTTCACACAAAATTGAGGAAGCAATAAAGGAACTGTTATTCTAGACTTAATTTTGATCAACAGGAAGTCACTAGGGGACCATAGAGCAGTGGTCCCCAATTGTAGCGATAAGGAATATTTTGGGGGGAAGAAAAACCATGATAGCCAAAACTCTCAACAGCCCAATGAGTAAATGGTGAGTTGTGTACTCTCAACTTCTTGAGGGCAAATCAAACTTCAGAGAAAAAAGACAAACTGGTCCCATGGTCAGAAGCTGATTCAACAATATTGACTGAGCACATACTATATGCTAGGCACTATTCTATGGCAACGAATACAGCATTGAATAAAGAAAAGTTCCTGTCCTTTTGGGACTTACAGTTTAGTTGGGGGAGAGGAGAACAAAAAGTAAATATACAATTAAATATATAATGTCAAATAGTGGTAAGTGTTATTTAACAATAGAGCAAGCTCTTGAGAAGAGGCTTATTCTAGGACTAGGGCAGGAAACATACAAGATAAGCTTAAAATATCTCATGGTACCAGAAAGTAAGGAAGTGCTCAAAAACAAAACAACAACAACAAATAATCCACACTAATGGGAGTCAAAGGGACACAGGGCCAAACTGAAAGAGTTCTTAATGACCAAAACTGGAATAATTTGAGCAAAAAAAGTAAAGTAGTATTAAATTATAACCCAAGGTATAAAATAAATATCTATGAGTCCATACTAATATAAATAAATGATTGAATAAATAAACGGAGAAGAGACAAGTATCCCATACAGAAGATTCCAAATAATTTATGTAGCTAATTTACCCTCTCAAGGAGGTAAAACCTAACTCCCATCCCCTTCAGTGTGGGCACAAAGCAGAATGGCACAGTGTGTTCTCTTGAGCTGGCCTGCCCATGGCCTCATCCTGGCTCTTTCACATACTAGTTGTGTGACCTTGGGTAAGTCATTTAATTTCTCTCTTTCAAGGGTTCTTTATCTATAAGATATAGACCATACTAGAATCTGCCTCAGAGGGGTTTTGTGAGGATTAGATGAGTTAATATAGGCAAAGCACTAACATTACTTGGTATATAATAAGTGCTATGTAAGTATTTAGCTCTTATTATATGGAGAGCCACTGGAAGTGTTAAGCAGAAGAGTGCTAATGGCTTTATTTCTTTAAGGCTCTCTCTATTTTCTCTGTGGAGAATAGACTTGAGGGTGGCAAGAATAGGACTGAGAGGTCAGTTAGGAGGCCAGACATCAGTGGTTGAGGCCAGAGTGATGGTGGCTTAGACCAAGGTGGTCTCAGTGGGAGTGATAAAAAAATAGCTTCAGGATAAATTCGAAAGTAAAATTGACAGTATTTGCTAATGAATTAAATATAAGGTATAAGTGAAGGGAAGGAGCAATAATGTCTCTAAGAATTTTAGTTTGGGTAATTGAGTGAATAATTTTACTGACATGAGGAACACTGAGGCAGGAGGGGTTTTTGTTTGTTTGTTTGTTTCGTTTTGTTTTATCAAAGAAGTGATTAAGAAATCTTAAGAGAGGAAGGTTCAAGTGAAATGAGAAGCTCTTAAAGATTCAACTCTGACTATATAATTATAAATGATTCCAATATGGGGAAAAGGATAAATTTAAAGAAACTTATGTAGTTACAGGGTTTGTTCATTAAGTATGAACTCAGATTTTTTTTAAGTCAAAAAATAGATAGAATGACAGGAAACTATACTCACAGATTGTACCAATGTCAGTTTTCTGGTTTTGCTATTATATTATATTTAAATAAGATGTAATCATTGAGAGGAACTGGGGGAAGGGTATTTAAGAATTCTCCATACTATCTCTGCAGCATTCCAACAATCTACCATTATTTCCAAACAAAAATTTTAAAAAACTATTTTTGTTCAGGAGAGTGAAATAGCAGATATTTTGGAGGTTTTAGCTCACTAGAGTACTGTGATGTGGTTGATAAACTAATGTCGATGTGGCTAGGATTAATGAAAGTATAAAATCTCAAAGAAAGACTGCAGAAGTACCATTTTATTTTGCTTACATGAATTCACATCTGAAGTGGTAAGTTCAACTGCCAGACTGATAAACATACAGAATGACAACTAGACAAAATACCCAGAATTGGGCAGCTCTGTCATATAAGAAATAGTCAAAGGAGGCAAAAGTACTTAGCCAAGAAAACTGCAGACTTCCAAGAGACATAACTGCTATCTTCTAAAACTGGATAGATTTTAAATTGGTAATCAAATTTAGGTGAGTCTTTGATATCCCTTTAGCTGCAAAAACTTAACTTTTTGTTAAATGCCAGAAGTGTTTTTAAAAAACACAGAGAAACCATTCTAGCTGCATTAAAATTTCTGATTACTAAAATAACTGAAGCAGAATAAAACTGGAACATCAAAGTGTTCTTCCAACTGAAGCTTAACTGTCATTTCATTTGGTTTGAAACCGAGTCACTAATTTTAAAGTGTCTCCACTATATTACCACCATCTTCAATCATCTTTTCCTGCAACTATCTCAAGAGCTATTAAGATATTAGATCTATGGCTCATACTTAGGGATCGAATGTCTGTCGGTCTTTCAGGTGGAACCAATAAGTTTTACATTACATATTTGCCTTGACTGGAAAGGAGAGGGATACAACACCTTTCTTATTTCTCCACTCTCTCTGTGGACGGAATGAAAGATGCATTTAGTGCTGCTATCTCTTAATACCAATTTATATCATACACTGCCGTGAAGGTTAGACAAAAATTTTGAAAAGAAAGAAATTACTTGGCACTTTGCTATAATAAAAGGTTATAAAAAGTGTGATAATAAAACCCAATGAAAAGAACCTTGCAGATACTGATTTTCATATCCTGATTATAATGGAGGCCTTAATTGAGCAGTCTTATTATTGTGGTGAATAGCTGATGAATCTTTCTATTTATGTCCCAGCAAAGAGCATGAGACGAAAGTACTTCTTTGGCCAAAAAAGGCAAACGAAACACTGAACATCATCATGAACCAGAAATAAAACAGCATTATTCTTCCTTTAAACACAAATTCCTGCTACACCTGGAATGAGAGTTCATGTGTTACTAGATGCTAGCTGCCTGAAAAGACACACACAGGGATGATGACGTGACAAAAGAATGAAGCCAGGAAGTGGCTTTGTGCAACTAGGATGTGCAAGGCTTTATACTAAAGGGGACTCTGTTAAGGAGACTTTATATGCATTATTTCACATAAGGCTCACAGCCACCTTACAAAGCGAAGTAATACTATTATTCTCATTTTACATTTGAAGAAACTGGGGCTTAAAGAGATTAAGTTACTTGCCAAAGGATACCCAATTAGAAAGTGACAGAGGCGGGATTCACCCACATCTGTTTAGATTCCAAAGACTATACTTTTAACCACCACTTAATGATCACTGAATATGAAGCATTAGCACTGTGTCCATTCTCCCCATCCTCTTCAGAGGTTCAGAAAGTTGAGGAGCTTACCCACAGCTGGCTTGAACCAAAGTCTCCTAACTCCCCGGCCAGGTCTTCCTGCTGTGCTATGGGACCACTCAATCTGGAAAGCTAAAGGCTGAGAGGGATCTCACCAAACTCTAGAAAATCTCAAAGGATATGGAGAGAGTAAACTTAGAATCTTCCAAAACTCAGTAGTGTAAAAACACTAGAGCTAGAAACCTTTCTGGAAGCTTGAGAGAGATGTGTATAGAACAAGAGAAGGAAGTGTAATTGTGCTCACATGGCAATGAATTTACAGAGCTCAATGCCCCTAAAAAGTCTAGGTGGAGAATGGGGATCCAAACAAGATGTTAGACTTTATTTATTTATTTTACACACTATGTGCTAAACACTGTTCTAAGTACTTGTAATGGGCTGAATTGTGCCTTCCCTCCCCCCAAATTTACTTGTTGAAGCCCTAACCCCATAACCTCAGAATGTGACTGCACTTGGAGATAGGGCCTTTAAAGGAGTGATAATTTTGAATGGAACCATTAGGGTTAGCCCTAATCCAGTCTGACTGGTGTCCTCATCAAAAGAGATTAAGACACATAAAGACACCGGGCTGTGTGTGTGTACAAAGGAAAGACCATGTGAAGACAAAACAACATAGTGGCCATCCACAAGCCAAGGGAGAGGCCTGAAAAGAAACCAATTCTGCTGATACCTTGATCTTGGACTTCTACCCTCCAGAACGGTGAGAAATAAATTTCTGTTGTTTAAGTCACCCAGTCTGTGGTACTTTGTTATGACCTCCTTAGCAAAACAATATAGTACTTTACCAATTTACATTCATTAATCCCTATAGCAACCTCTTGATATAGGAACTATTATTATCTTCATACTACAAATGAAGAATCTGAGGCTTAGAGAGGTTAAATAATTTCATCAGTGTCACTCACTAGTAAGTGGCACAGCTGGGTTAAATTCATGAGTGCCTTTTTGGATTTTCAAAGAAACCTAGGTCCTGCCTCCAACCTTAACAGGCAGACTTAAAGAAAGACAAACTCAGTTCACAAGCCATTTTGCTTTTGCTTCTGGATTGGGTAGTGGAGGCCACAGGCTAGTGTGACAATTTGTGTGTACTTATGAAATGTTGAGGAAGGTACCTTTAAATAACACACAGTGTAAAGGGCAGAGCACTAAATTGGGCACCAGAACTCTTAGGCGCAAGTCCAATCCCCAGAGTTCTTCTAATCCCCATATTCTTGAGCAACTTAATCTCTAAATCTGTTCTCTAATCTGTGAAAAGAGAATAATATCTGCCTACTAGACTTTGGCCGTACTTTAATTACATTAACGTTTCATAGCACTCATCATGTTGTGTTAGAGCCATCTTAAATATCACTAACGCTTAGCAGTCTCCTTGCACATGATTGGCTCTCAAAAAATGTATAAGGAAGTTCTCAGCACAACATGCAAATGAAAGGTGCTCTGGTTAACATGGAGAATGACCACTCTGATGAGTCAAGAGGCAAAGCCATGGATGCAGGTGGCCTGAAGGAGGACTGCAGAGGAGAGAGCTGTGGTCTGCTCCTGAGGGTTAGAGTTTAGGCCTTGACCTGACAGCTTGCAACCTTCACCTTCTTTCTTCTGTCTCTTGAGTGACAGTTGTCTTGTGTCACCTTCATCTGTCATCTACTAACTTTGCCCAGTAGTCCTTAATGTCAGCCAACTTATAAAAATGAGTGGGGTAGGAGGAGCTCTATAAACTGGAACAGAAGCCTTTGGTCATGTCTTTCACTAGAGGCAGCCCCAAATCCCTTTCCCAAGAGCCATAAAGGGTTCCCAGGAGTAAAGAGTCAAGTACCTTGTCTTCCTGACCCATCATTTTATCAAGGGAGGAGAGATGTGACACCTCACTCAACAGGCACTTCCTCATTGATTTAGAGGGTGTGTAATTAGCCTCTAGAAGCCTAGCCATTCTCCCATAAACAATAGCAGAGTCCATGCAACCACTTATTTGTTTACTCATCAATTCATTTATTCATCAAATATTTATTGAGTGCCTTCTATGTACTGAACACTGTTCCAGGTGCTGGGGTACAGCAGAGTATAAAACAGATAAAATTCCTAGCCTTCACGCAGCTTAACTCATCGTTGGGAGGAGGCAATGAGTAAAATAAAGAAGTAGAAGATATAACTTGCTAGATGAGATGTGTTATGGAGAAAAATAAACTAAGAAAGGAGATTATGAAATGCTGAGTTTATTAAAGGCCTTAAATATGAAAGAGTAAGAGAAGTAAAAAGCAAAGAGAAGAGCAATTCAAGAAGGGGCCTGGGAGTGTGCCTGGCACATTCAAAAAACAGAAGCCTACAACACTGAAGCAGAGTTAACAGTGTGAGAAGTCAGAGAGCTAATAGGAAGGAGGCCATATTGCAGACAACCTAGTAGGCTGCTGTAAGAACTTCAGTTTCTACCCTGAGTGAGAAGAGAAGTGAGTTGTTGGGGGTTTTGAGGAGAGGCTAATCTACATTACAATTATACAGAATCCCTGCTGTCTTGAAAATCTACTGGGTGGGGGAGGGGTAGAGGGGGCATACAAATGTAAGTAGAGCTATTGCAATAATCTAGGTAAGAACTAATGATAGGTTAGAGAAGGGTGATAAGCCATAGATATGGGAAGAAGTGATTGGGTTATGGGATACATTTGGAAGTTAAGGTCAACAGGAGGTGCCAACAATTTTGTTGTGGGGTGTGAATAAGAGATGAGTCAAGGAAGGATGAAGTTGTCATTAACTGAGATAAGGAAGATAATGGAAGAGCAAGTTCAGAGGATGGAAGACATCAGACTCTTATTTTGGGATGCTTGGCTGGATTTGCCGTTAGATACCTGATTGGAGATGATAAGTGGGCAGTTGGATATATGAAGCCGGAACTCGAGGAGTTGGTCCGTGCTAGAGATATAAATTGGGAATGGTCCTTATAGAAAGATCCTTAAATTAGATGGTAATTATAGTCATTAGATTAGATGAAAATACCAAGAGTGAATGCAGGTCGATGAGAGACAAGACCCACTGACTGAGACCTGGAGTGTACCAATCTGAGACATCAGAGAAAGAAAGAACAGGAGGAAGATGAGAAGAAAACCAGGAGGATGTGGGTCCTTCTTTCCCCTCACTGCTCTCTCTCCAACTTATTTTATTATTTTTTTTCTCTAGCTCTCATTTTACCTCTCTCGGTGTCATTACTGAGTAAATAAAGAAGTTTTCTATCAAAGTGCATGAGCCAAAATAGATATTTACCAGGTAAACACTATCCTTTTAATTGAGTGATTCTTTTAAAAAGGCACACAGATCGCTGTTCAGTGCATTAGTTACAATATGTGGATCAGCCGGAACATCCAGTTACCCGGCACCGTGGGCAGCCTGGGTCCTCCTGCCAAGTGGTGTTGGAGACATTTTCATTATTGTTGCTATTCCTATTGTTCCGGGAGGCTTCAGCCCCAGCCGCACCACTCTCTCCTTCTTTCTCCCACTCCCCACTCTCTGATCCAGAGGGCAATGAATGCTCACATCATTTCACTTTGGTCCAGCTGCCAGGCTGGGGAACAGATGTTGTATTGTTAACACAGAGAAGAAAACAAACAGCCTCCTCCTCCGTGTTCTCCCAACTCCCCTCCATCCCCCATTTTAGCCCCCTGGTGAAATGGGCAAACAACTTTGGGGAGAGGAGAGGATGGGGCTCCAGTGAGTAATGCCATCCTCCCCAGCCAAGGCCAAGTTCTGACCAGAGGCACACAGAACGTTCTCCCAGGTCCTGTTTACAGCAGACACGAGTTATGTCAGCTGAGAGGCTGGCTCATGGGTGGTGACGTGAAGATGCTCACACTGAGTGGAACATTGAGAGAAAGAAGATAATGGCCCTCTTGTGTATGAGGCTCCATTAACGAATCTACCTGCATTTTTTGGGCAAAAGCCATGACCAAAAGACAACCCAGAGGCACGGGCAAATTTCTTGGCTGAGGTCTATCTCTGCATGTTTGATTATTTCTCCTTTGGAAGCTTTTAAGAGATGGGCTAGGGGGTTAATTTTTTTTCTGGAGACCACGGGTTTGGATTCTTTTGCCTTTTCTTTCACATCTCTGGCAGACCCTTTCCTCAGGTGGAAGGATGTAGGAATGACAGGGGGTGGAGTAAGCCTGGGAAGTCTAGAGTGAAGGCTAGAAGTAATGGATGGAGAAGAGGAGGCCAAGTGAAGACAAGGGGGCCTGCAGGGCCTTGTCAGCCAAGCTAAGTTACTGAAACTTCCCTTGAACTTACTAAATTGCAACAGAAAGATTTTAGGAAAGAGAATGACCTACAGGAAGCAGATACACAGCTCTGTAAAGAATGAATGGGGAGAGCTAGTTGAGAGGCTGCTATAGGAATCCTGGCAGTAGACAGCAAAAGCGCTAAAATAGCATTAGAGTTGGCTTAGTTATTGTCAAAAAGGCAAAATCAGCAGGCCTTAGGAACCAATTGGAGGTGGAGACAGGTGGCTGAGAATGACCAAGGCTGTAGTAAGAACTTACTTAGTGGTTCTAAGCCCTGAAAAAGGTAATGCCCACCCACATCTTATATACATCATTCAAAATAAAGGTAATATCTAGCTATGAAATAAGTGTAAGGAATTGCAAAAGGGGTTTTTTTTCTAGCATGGCTATTTTGATACATTTTTTTCAGTTCTGAACTCTCTCAAAATGATTTTTTGACACCCCAGTTTTGTTTTTTGTTTTTGCTTTTGTTTTTGGTGTTTCAAGCAGTTGCCATTTTGTTCTTATTGGATAATCCTATACTGGGAGTGGCAAAATTCATGTGTGGGCCACTAGGTGATAGCATACCTCTCACAAAGAACAGAGATGCAGGAAGAGGAGCAGCAGGAGACAGAGTGGGAATGATGAGCTCACACTTGGATGTGTGAGTTTGAAGTATCAATGGAGACAGACACTGCCAGAAGGCAGCTGATTAGATGAGTCTGGAACAGAGATGGCAGAACTGGGCATCATCAGTACTCATGGGGTGGAGGGGTGGGGTAGAGTCATGGGAGAGGATAAGGTCATCCAGGATGAATGTGTGGAGGGAGCTCATCACCTTATGGAAAGAGAAAACTGAGGTCAGAGGCTGCAAACCTACAGTGTGAAACATCCACTACGTTTCTCCTACACTGCGTTTTTATAAAATTGAACCATCATTTTTTTAAGTCACATAAAAACCTGGATATCTGGCTTCTCTTGAAAACCTAGGAGATATAAGACCCTTGACCTAACTTCCTGCCAGATAGCAATGGACGAAGCAAAGGCGAGGCTGCTCATTACTGAAAGCACCCACTCTCCAGTTCACTCCAGTGCCCAGAACTCTCAATTAGCTGACTCACAGAGGAGACTTCATTTCATTATCTGCCTAGCCCTTAGGAGGCATTTGTGTTTGTGACTAAACCTGAGGAATCTAAGTCATGAATAAACTACATGCTGGAATGTGTGATGCCAACAGCTATGCTGCAGGTATTCAGAGAAAAGAGAAATCAGTAGAATTAAATAGTTGAGCAAAGCTTCTTAGACTTGGTCTTGACAAGTAGGTAGGATAAAGATAGGTGGTTGTATGAACAAATGAATGGATAGAAGAAAGAGAAAAACATTGCCTTTGGGTTCAGGGTATGAAATTGATGCATTTGCATCACAGGCCAGGGATGAAATCGAGGGAGCATAAATCTGACACCTTTCATTTAAAATTTGAAAACTCCTTGTTTTCAGAGCAAGGAGAAGACATTTTTACCTTATTTGCAGAGTGTTATCTGTAATTTCTGTCTTCCCACATGACTGTCCTGTTGCAGATAAGTTCCTAATAACAGCAGTAATCATACAATGACATTACAAGAAGCTGCTCCCTTGAAAGTCAAAGATCACAGAGATCAATTAGGATTTTATATCTGTATAGTAGTTCTCTTCTTGCTTGGCATAATTGTATCAATCACAATTCTATGAGTAGTCATATTATCCATAGAATCTTTTTAAATCTTTTTTTAACTGGTTATATCCATTCCCAAAGAGGTGCTCTTCAGGCTCAATGAGTCAAAGTTCCAACCTTGCAGCTAGTTCCAAGTTTCGGACAGCATCCAAAATGACCTCAAAGGGGTAATTACTTATTAACCCCTTTGATGATTTTTAAAGTTCAAGAATGAAACAAACAAAAAAGAAGTCACCATAAATGAAAGAGGAAAAAGCATTGATCTTTTAGCATACTAATTCATTGACCCCTGTTTCGATGACCTGGCCTTTACACTACATTTCTTATTTCCCCAATATGGCCAGCTGTGTGTGAAAAAAACCCATTTGCCACCTAATGACCCTAAAATGTAGCTCACCAGTGGATAAACTCCACTTTAAATAAGAACAACTAGAAAGCACCAGATACTTAAGAAAACCCTTACCATGAACGATGAAGATAATAACAGTGATAAAACAACTTGGAGGAAGCAGAGGCAATTCAGAAAACTACCATGATTATATAAGTAGTATCATTACCATCTTCAGAGAGATAGGAGAAAGATTATATCCATGAAATAAAAATAAAATGCAAAAACAACAGCAAAAGGAACCATGAGAATAAGAAAACGTGCTTCATTATAAATATTTATTGAAAAACATCCAATAAACTCAATGGAAGATGTAAAAAAAAAATAAATTTGGAGAAATCTCTCAAAAATTATAAAAAATTTGCAAAGTAATGGATAAGAAGATTTAGAAAATCAGAGAATCAATCTAGAGAGTTATTTTTCTGACCAATAATAGTTCCAGAAAGAAAATAAATGATAGAGAGGGCATTATCAAAAAACAACAGTAACAACAACGACAAAAACAAAAAAACAAAAAAACAAAAAAACAAGAAATTGAAGAACGCTGAAAGGGCCCATCAAGTGTACAACATAATGAATTTAAAGAGACTCACTCAAAAGTATATAAACAAACTAGGGATAAACAAAAGCTTCTAGGGATAAAAATAGGTTCTAGACAAAGAAATGGGGAATAAGAAAAGCAGTAGACTTCTCAACATCAGCACTAGAAGCCAGTAGACAAAAAAAAAATTTTCTTTTGAAGGAAAATAATTTTCATCTATTCCCAATTAGAAGTTCCAATTAAATATGAGCATAGAGTACGACATTTTCATACAAGCAAGATTTCAAAATACTTACTGTCTATGTACCCTTTCTCAGGAATTCTTACAGAATGTACCCAACAAAATAAGGTTTAAACCAAGAAAGGAGAAGTCAGTCATGAGATCCAGGAAATAGGACATGCAACATAAGAGAAAGATCAGGGAAATTCCCAGATAACTGTGTAGGGTGGTCCCATCTGGACAGCCTTGCAACGAATCAGGAGAGCAAGCCAAAGACTTGCTGGGGGACAGAGGCTTCTGGAGGAAGGTCTCTAGAAAGAAATGGGGCTGAACACATAGCAGGCTTCAAGATGAATGCAAAGCTATCTCCATCCTCCACAGACACCTGGTTTGACACATGGAAATTTGTATAGAGAAGATATTAAATGGTGTAAGGGAATTTAGCCACAGCTACAAAGGAGGAGGAAGAGAGGAAGCAGGCAATCATGAACTACTTAAAAACAACAACAACAAAAAAAAAACACAGGTCGAAATTATAGTCCACCACTTGGTTTAGGATGAACAATCTTTCAGTGGTCACAATAATCTAAACATTGAATATTGTTTTTAATTCTCCTTTGGAGGAACTAAATGCATAAGAGAAAGAAAAGAAGGTATAAGAGATCTAAAACCTCATCTATGGTAAAATAAAAATAATGGCAAATTATTAATAAAGTAACAGAAGTATGAGCATATTATTTTAAAATATGGAAGTACATATCACAAGAAAGAGCTGAAAGACTTGAATGCAATTACCTCTGGGGAGCAGGATGTGGGGGAAGTGGTCAGGAGGCTACTGGGTTGCTGTGTCGAGAAGTGTTTTTAGCACATTTGACTTGTTTCAACAGGGCTTGTGTCATTGTGATTGAAATTTAAATTAATTTGGTACAGAAATAAACAATAGCCCCCAAACAGTTTTATAATAACTATGTACCTACCAAGGTGAATACTTGGAAAAACAACAACTAACTTAGAGGCATCATTTGTGCATCTGACACTTTATCAAGTAGTTACCAATAGAGCTCCCTTATGCAGTCACCCATACAGACAAGCACTTGCCCTGTGTGCTCAGACAACAGCTGCTTCTGCCAGTCTATGTCTCAGGAAGAAGGACAGAGGACGAATTAGGACAAAAATAGGTGTCTGTTTGGGATGGAGATATTTTTACCTTCATCTCTAAGCCTGCTATGTATACATGTATTATGACAGAAATCTGAATTTTGGACAGTGTTGAAACCAATAACTAGTTTTCAGCCTCATTCAGAGAGGTCTAGACAAAGCTATAGAAAAACAGAATAAAATTTGCCAAGTTGTTGAGATTCATAGTATTTCTCCCAGCAAAAAGCATCAGCTAGTTAGACTGAAAAAACCCTCCTACCCAGAGGCACTAGAATGCTTCACCCTGAAAAGTGTTAGAAAAGACCTCAGAAGTCATCCAATTCAACTATCACATTAGACCCAGAGAGGCAAAGGGACTTGCCTAAATTTACCCAGCTTACTTGCATCAGAACCAGATCTAGAATCCTGGATGGGACGCCATACTGCTTACCTCAAAGTTGGACCTGTAGCTTTCAAATAGATAGATATAAATATTAGAACAAGGTTTGAACGTAGATGTATTCTGAAACTTATAAGCTTTCCACCACTCCAAAGTGCCTCACAAAGCAACAACAATGAAAGGGAGCTGTAAAATCCAATCTCTGCCTGAGCTGCCAACCTTTAAGGTTTAGATAGTCTATGCATTCAACAGTGACTAACTGAGCAGCCACTGTACCCTGAGGAACTTCCAAGTAGAAGTGACTAGTGGACAGGTGGATACAGGGGTCTGAGAAGAGAGTTTCAGAGTCATTGACATAGGTGGTGATCATTGTCATATTGAAGAATGAGATCACCTAGGGAGAATGAATACAATGAGATAAGAAGATACCCAAGACAAAATCCTAAGAAATAGCAGCCTTAAGACAGGAAGAGGAAAGAAGACAAGGAGCTCCTGGAAGCTACATCTGTCTCTGAAAAACTGTCTTGCACTCAGGTATGAGATCTCCATTGCTTGTTTTCCTCTTGAGTGTTAAACATGTGTTACAGGCATGTGAAGCCAATGCTTGAAGTGACAGAAGGAAGAAAGTAGGAGGATTTAAGGGTGAGCAAAGGCATTTCTGGCTCGTCCTGGAGAAGTTGGTGGGACCATTTTTGGAACTTCCTGCAAAAAAAGTAGGTTGCTGCCCACTCTTCCCCTATCCTAGCATGTTGCCACTAGCACAGGCACCAGGGGAACATTGGGAGAACAGGTGTTTCTGGAAGGGTCAGTAGAAGGCCACCCACCCTTCCACTAAGTGGACTTAGTCCAGATCAGAGCCTGTGCTGCTCAGAGCAATGTGGTATAAAAGTTGGGCAAACATGAACTTTCTCTGCACCTAGGGCAAAGACCAAGGAGACTGGGACATGACCAGAAAGATTATCATATGCTAAAAGCAAAGAGAAAAAAAAAAAGGTAATGGTACCCACATTTTACTCAGTTAAATGTACTTCTCAGAAAAATGTCATTTTGAAAAAATTTAAAATTCCAAGTAGAAAAGCATTGAGTTGGCTTAGAAAGGATGTAGGTTGATTGTTAGCTTTTGATTGCCCAAGATCCAGGAGGTTTTATGAGCAAGAAGCTCCCAATTCTGCCCCCCCTCCCCCAATGTCCTAATTACACTAGGCTCTCTCTCTGTCTGGGATTTCATACCCAAAAGGAGTAGAGAGAGCAGGTAACACTGAAGTGAAGAAGAGAGAGCTCAAGCTTTGGAGCTAGGCAGCCTAAGTTTGAATGCTGGCTTTAGTAGTTATTATCAATATGACCTTGTAAGAGTATGTAAAGTCCACAAGTCTCAGTTTATCCATCTATATAATGAGGATGATACATATCCCAAAGGATTAAACTTGATAGTATTTACAAAGATACCAATGGATATTAACAAGTGCCACTTCTTCCTGCTCATCTTATCTGTGAGAGCCACCCATGAGGGGCAAAATAACACTTCATCTTGGCTTCCTCAAGCTCCTTGCAAGTTAGATATACTGTCTAGATTGACAACGATCTCAGCATTTTCTCTGTGGACCATCGGTAGGTGGGATTCTGTCATTATGTCACCAAGCTATTGTACCCTGGATATTGCATGCTTCAATAATCAAATATGAGCTGACATGCTTTTGTAACTCTCAGCTGTTTATCTGGTTCTTTAAGAAAACCTTACATTTCCAGAAGTCATTAGAGGCAGTCCTAAATCCCTAGGATGATTCCAGTACCACAGTTTAATACAACCCTTCCCTCTCCCCCTCCCCCCACCCACACTGATATGGTTAAGTAGCTGCTACTGGTCAGCTTTTGTGAGATTTCACTCTTTTGCTATTGTGATTCACCAGCCGTGGGTATTGTCTTTCCTGGTCTCTCTCCCTGGCATATAAGTAGTTCCTCATTGGTCTTTTTTTCCCTTAAGTTCATGCCCTCAAGCACTTCAGGCAACCTAGATAAATTTAGCTCTTCTCAGAAACCTTTGCTGGCTTTGTTCCATGACTGTTAAGTTTGGCTGCTCCTCAGAAAGAGTTTGGGGCTGGCTCCCCTCCATTGGAGGTCTCATCTTGTTCTGGTGACTGCTGCGCCACTTGCATAATTGGTTATTTAAGTCAACTCATGCCAAGCTATTTGCTTTGAGAATCAATAAGTTTGTGCTCTTGAAAGCTGCAATCCTTCATTCCAGCTTCTGACCCCTTGAAACTCTTTCCCTATTTTTTCCTTGCCCTGAACAGACTATGGCTGCTCTTAGCAATCATGGTCACTTCTCATTAGGGCTAAGAAGAAAATAAGTGACCAATGACTAATAAAATTTTCTCAACTCTCCAGGAGCAAGGCCTTAGGTTCAGTTACCAGGATCCAGCCCAGTGAATTGCACTTAGCAGATGCTCATTTAAGTTTACTAATTTGAATTGTTCTAACTCAACATAAGAAAGGCTAGAGTAAGACCCCCTTGGTCAGCAACACAAAGTTCATTATGTGTTTAGATGTGCTCTTTTCAAGCATCCAAAATAAGACTCATATATCATGCTGAGACTTACCATTTTAGTGATTATTTACTTCTCTTTAATGTAGACTATAGATAAATCAACCAATCAGCAAGTACTAATCAATCCCCTGCTTTGTGCAAACAGCTATGGGCATTTCGGAAGTAAATGACAAAAGGGAGATCAGAGATCTCAGGAATAAGAGCTATTTTAAGTGATGTGGGCAAAACATGAAAAAAATCCAACTTGCCTCTGCCCTCCTGAAATTCACAGACTCTACAGGCATACAAAACTGACCCAACAACATAAGGAGATAGGAACCAGGGCTGAATTGTGGGAAAGACAAGGGAACACTCTGGGGAAGCTGTATGGAGGAGGACCTTGTATTGGACCTTGAAGTATAGGAAGGATTGAATAGATACAGAGGATAGGGAAAGACTTGTCAGGAGAAAAGGAGAACATGGACACAGGGCACAAAGACAAGTGAGAACTGGCACAGGTGTAAATGTGTATGTGGCTTGGGCGGTGTCTATAAAGAGCTAGTCTTACTGCAATGAAAGTGTGTATAAGGAGAGGAGGAAATAAGCTGAGGATGGTCAGCATCTGATGGGACTTGAGGGTGGGGCTCAACCAAGGAACCAGCTACAGACACCTCCGACCCCCAAAAGCATAAGCAAGACCAGTTGGGAGGGGGAGATTTTGCCCTTGTTCCTTATAATTACTAGGTATGGCCTCTTTCTAGTCCCATATTCGCCCCGCCCCAATTTAGCTGCCCTTGCTTTATAGAAAACCAGGTTAAAGAGTGTCTGTAGAACCAAATTAATCTACTCTAAGTCTGTGAGACCGTTCACGCACATGCCCCGCTGTGAGGGTCACTAGCAGCATCTGCAGTGTGAGGACTCTACCACATGGTGGTGGTCAGGGCCACCAAAGGCTATGGCTCAAAGAAGCAGTGAGATAAATGAACTGCTCTGCCCTGGGTAGATGAGAAGTCCATACACTCTTTATTGGCCATTGTCTTGGCATGTGTGTGGGACCAATGGCCCAAGTGTCACTGTTACCATACTAACTGATCTACAGAGAAGACTGAGGTATATTTTAAGACTGACCAGTCACAGGGAGAAATTGCTACACACACAAAAAAACTATTTACCAAGAAAGTAAAGCTCCCTGCAAAACAAAAGGTTAGCATACTCTTTAAACCAAAGCAAACATTCAGCAGGCTGTGTTTGCTCTGCACAGTTCTTACTTTCTGCCCTTGGTCACCTGATTCCCAAGGTTCCTGGTTGGTTTCTTCCCTAGGATTAAGCTGAAAAACGGCAGCAAGTAACATCAAAGGACAAGGGTCTTTAGAAGGGAAGGGAGCTGGGGGCACAAAACAGATTTCTGGGTAAATGATGAGATCTTTTTGTTTGTTGTTTGTTACCTCCTCTACTTGTATTTGAGGATTTTATATTAACAGATGGGAAGTACATCAAATATGGTTTATAGAGAAACTGCTCAAACTAGAGTTCCAAACCATCAAGGCAATTCCAACAGTATTAAAATCAACATTGGAGAGACTTCGAATGTGCTGATTATGGTCCCTGTGTAGTGGTGGCATTTACTACAAAATGTCACAACAGTACGATCCCAGTTTCTCCATAGGTCTCCCCAAGCTTTCTTTTTCTCTTAATGTCTAAAATATGCTACCATACTGAGTCATATCAAGTTAGGAAATCTTTATGTGACCTGTCCTATGAAATTTACAATCTCACTTAGGGCACAGGGTGATACATGTACCCAACAGAGAAAATAATACAAGGCAATATAGAAACACTAGAAAATAAGTGTCATTAAAAAATGCAGGGTGAGGGTAGGGACAGATCTGTGTGGATGTAGGGAGCAGATCAGTGTGACTTAGAGCACACAATGGAAAAGATATTGCCTATAACGGAAATTAAGGCCCTAGCCTGTCTTCCAGTGGTTCCCATAATCAGCCTTCAACCTGCCTTACCTCCCAGGACCCCTCCTCCATAATGAAACCATTCTGCACCCTAAGCTCACCTTGCTCTATGTCTGGTTTTTTACCACTTTCATCTTTATCAATCTGCTTCTCCAAAGGCTAACCAGATTCAAGGTCTGGTTCACATTTCTCCTGTTTCTTGACACCTTTCTAGCCCTGCCCCTGGCCTTCAGTGACCTCACCCTGCCCTGTGTTCACTAACACTTCACATGCAGTACCCATTGTCTAGATGCTCATTTATTCATCAATTGTGGACAGCCTGTGATGGCTCCTGTGATGGACTATGATCTTACCTGTGAATTACCTACTTTCCCTTTGAAGTCCCAGACCCCTATGTCCTTCTTCTTAGTCAAAAATGGCATTTAAGCCTCAACTACCCTATTTGTCCTTGGGTCCCCTGTTATTATAGAGCCTCTATATGTACATATATAATAAATTTGGCTATTTTCTCCTGTTAATCTACCTCGTCAATTTGATTAGACTAGCCAAAAGAACTTAAAAAGGTAGAAAGAAAATTATTTTTCCTCCCCTTCAGTGGTTCCCTTGTTTTCTGGATATGAAAGCATGATAGTCAGCCTTTTGGGCAATCAAGCTCTGCTACTATTCCTTCCCCTTTACACTAGGTTTTCCTCTCACATCTTTCCTACTCCCAGTGGTCTCAGTCCCTGCACAGTGTAGCTGCTAACCCTCGAAGCTGAGAAATTTTGCCCTCAGAGTCTTTCTTTGGGAACACTCTCTTGCAGTTTGTGTCAAGTTTCCTCGAGGTGGGGTCACGGCTGCTATTGGCTGTCCTTTCCACCTACACTCCAGTCTCCTTTCTTATACAAGCCCCGAAGAACCTCAAATATTCACAAGAACTGTGCTTCTAGGGGACTGGACACATAGGCTATGACAGTGGACTTTGGGGCTGTGCTGGCTACCATCTCCACAGAAAGGGAGCATCAATCTGTTCTGAAGTATGTACCAGATTAAAGGAAATCCAGGGAACCAGAAGAATAAGCCACGATGTGGGAGAATCATGTTGGCACTTCCAGGGAAACAGAAAAAACTCCCTTGCCTGATTCATTTTTATTTTGGCAGAACTTCTGTTGAATCATTTTGCTCGCTTGAGCATCAAAACATAGACCCACATAGTTTTGAGCCCTGAGTTCAGCTGTCAGGTAACTCTTCACACTCTATCCCTGAGGAGGAAGTTCTCTGGTCAAGGGATGGGAACTTCAAGAGGGGGAATAAGTAGCTGTAAACAATTCCCCTATGCCCGCTTCCTACCACCAGCCTTCCACCCCAGCCCAAGCCCACAAATCCCCACCTGGAGAACCTACCCCTCAAAGTGATGGATGTTTGATCCACCTGCCTTCCTGACAAACTTTTAGACAGGAGAAGTGGGTGAGAGGTAGGTAGCGTTAGTGGGGTTGTTAATGTCATCAATACTAATTTAAAACTAATTCCTGGATAAGAACACTGTCTTAGTTTTGGAAGGCATATATCTATTCATTAAATGTTGATCATTGCTTTGGAAGAATTTTTAATGAGAGAAATACTCAAAAATAAATCCCAAAGGAAAAACAAAAGTAGGCTTTCAAATGGTAGATACCATGTGTTACAGGCAGAAACAGAGACAAAGATAGGAATTGAATAAAGAGTAAAAGGAAATATATAAAAAATACCAGGGGAAGTTTTCTGTAGGTTGCAGAATTATGGGTAATCTTCACTTTCTTTTTTCCTATTGGTTTCTGTACTGTCCAAGTTTTTAGCATGAGCAAATGTGACTCCAGTAATGGTAGAGGGGAGGAAGAAAGTTCTAAATTTGTTTTTCAAATGTAGAACTCCTTGCCCCAACTCACTCAGCCTAATCAAGAAACCTGATGAAAGCCGAGTGACCTGAGTACAAAGGCCTGTAGATCTTCCTACCCCGGGGTCTGGCCCTCATTTCTGTTGTCCAGCATAGTGTCCCGTAAAGGCCATTACCCTTATCTGAGGGCAGACGGTGAGTTGAAAGCCACATAGGAGCAGTACCTCAGGCATATAGGTCTGTAGGAACCAAGCTCAGAGGTAGGTCTAGAGGCCATCAATAGCTCCACAGCTGCACCCCTAGCCCACCCCCAGAGCATACTCCAAAAAGATTCATTAGCAAAAAGGGAAAGGGAGGAGGTCATGAGCAGGAGAAGAATGAAGCAAATGAGCCAAGAAAGGGATTTATAAAACAGAATCAAAACTGCCCTGTTCAGGAGCTGGCAGATTTCCCAGGACCTCTGAGGGTGGGAAAAGAAGGGCTGGGAGAAAACCAAGAAGAGGTAAAGTCCAAGTCAGCTCAGGGACACCCCACCTCCCCTGCTGGCTCCAACCTAGTCTGCTCATTTTCAGATCTTTTAAATTCCCTTTTGTGTTTCTCTTATCTCCCTCACCCAAACTTAAGCTCCCACCACCACCCCCAACTTGATTATATCACCCTTGAACAATCTGAGCTTGTTTCTCCAGGGCCTGTAGCTCCTACTGTAGAGGCTGACAGTCATACCCCAGTTCTTGCACAGGGAACTAGCTTGTAAGGTCAGGGAGGAAGTAGAGGGTAGGACTGGGTGGGGGTGGAGGAGAAGAGCTTAGAGGAGACTTCACTTGGAGGAGACACTCAAAAGTGTACAGAGCGCATCTGAGAGTGCCCAGCCCCAAGCCACCCCCATCTCCATTATACTATTCTTGTGGTCTGATCCTTGAGACACCCTCAGAGTTGGGTTGAGAGTGCATGGGTATCCAAGGAGGAGAAACTGTGGAAGCAGAGGGGAGGAAAGAACAGGCACAGAAGTGTGGTGGGTGATTCCTACAGGGGGAATTGCCCTGTTATGCATTCACCTGGCAGGGTCCTCTAGAAGCAACAATAGACTGACATCTGTTCTTTAGATATTAATGCCACATAGATTGCTTGACTATTGTTTCACATGAACACCTAAGAAGTGTGTGTGCACATGTTTCACTGGATTGAATTGTGATCTGGGCTCCCCAGAATTAATCAGATAAACCCTGCAAATGAGTTCACTACCAGTTTTCGCTCTTCCCTAACTTAAAGTTTGATTCCTTTTCCATTTCCAGAAGCCCTTAAAAGGAGAGCTAAAAAAAAAAAAAATTATTAGGGCTTTTCCAACCACCAGCTATTTTCCTCCCTCCAATCTAGTTTGACCCTCAAGATTCTGAATTCCCTCCTCACATACAAGGAGTAGGATGTGTTTTTCAAGTGGGTCAGTGAATGAGAATTTCCCCCCAGCCTCTTGGCTCACATGATAAGGGAGAATTGCACAAGGACTGGCTGAGACCAGGTTCCAGAGACCTTCTGCCTTGTTTACTTGATTTATTGCTTGTGTCAATATGCTTCTGGGAAAATTGCTTATGTCACCTCGTAGGCCTAAGGGAAGATCTCTAGTGGCCGAAACTGTCACTATCTCAGGTTACCCTCTGGCTCCCTAACCTCAGTTTGCCCACTGGGAGCTAGATGGCTCAGGGAACTTCTGTTGATATTAATGTTGTTTGTACTGAGTTTTGCTTTGTCTCTCTCCTAATTCAGAACAGATGAAACAAGGAAATGAAGAACAGTTGACAATTCTAGAAGCCACTTATCTTTGGTAAATTTCAAAGGAAAAGTGAAAATAAATAAACAACTGTTCAGTAAACAAGTATTTAATGCACATCGAGGAGAATTGTGGTGATCTGGATTAGTCCTGGCCAGTAGAAATATAATGTGGGCAATCTAAAATTTCTAGTAGCCACATTTAAAAAGTTGGTTTAAAAAACATAATATTAGTTTTTATATTTTATTAACCTAATATATCTGAAACATTATCATTTCAACATGTAATCAGTATAAGTTTATGAATATGATATATTCATCCTAAATTTTCAAAATCATGTATGTATTTTACACTTAAAGCACATATCAATAGCCACATGTGGATCTAGTGGCTAGCAACTGAACAGCACAGATCTAGACAGAAATGTCTCTTGCCATCGTACTAGTGGGAGAGTTAGAAAATAAATAAGAGATTAATAAAGAAGATGATTTTAGATGACGATAAATGCTAGAAGTGAAATAATGGCGATGAGACAGCAGCTGAGGGGTAGAGATGGTGAGTGTTACTACTTTAGACTAGGAAGTCACCTGAGGTCTCTCACAGGAGGGAGCATTTGAGTGATTACCTCCAATATGAAAATGGAGCCAGGTGAAGAAGTGAGATAGAGAGTTCATGGCAGAGACAACTCTAAGAGCAAAGGCCCTGAGGCATCAAAATCTTTGGCTGGGAATGTTCTCCTATGTGGCTGGAGAACAATGACCATGGAGGGGAAGGGAGTGAGAAGACTTTGAAGATGAGCTGGAACAGTAAGTGGGCTTATAGAACTTGGAAGAGAACTAGATTTAATTCTAGGAACAAGGGAGAACTGATAAAGGGATTTAAGCACAGATGAGATGTGATCTAATTTGTAAATGTAAAAGATTTCTCTATCTTCTTCATGGAGAGTGAATTAGAAAGCAGGAAGAGAAGATGAACAAAACCTAGTTGGAGGGCATCTGGTTTACTAGGTAAGAGGTGGCAGAGGCTTGGGTAAGGTGATAGTAAAGGTAAGATGATAGTGAAGGTAAACAGATATGACTTCAGGACATGCTTTGGTGGGATTGACAGACTTGCTAATAGATTGGCTATGAGGGATGAGACAAAAAAAATCAAGAATGTCACTTACAATTTTGACTTGAACACCTGGCTTCCCTCGCCTTTTTCCATCCCTAGACCTGGCTTTGATATCCTCACATCCCAAGAATTTCCAGTCTCCCTGAAACTTTAGCCAGGAAACTAGCCTTCCTGGAGGAATTTATCTCCTGAGTTTCAAGCCAACAGATAGGTCCTTTCTCCCTGTTTGCATGTAGTTATGCACTCCCGAGAGGCTCTTTGGGGATGGGCTTCAGGTCATGGTATTCTGGCCTTAAAAATGAGTTAGCTTTTGCAGTTTCCTTTAGACAACATTGCCCTCCTCAGCCCCCCAGTGAAGGCATGGAAAAGTGTCAGAAAAGGAAAAGGATCTGAACTGGAGAAAAAGGCTTCCTTCCCAGAAAGTACTGCCTGTTTCTGGAGAGCCAGGCCCTGGATTTATGCCCACTGCTGAGGTGTCCTGGCACAGACTGAAATACGATAAGCAGTGTGTCCTCCCATCTCTCAAGTCCATTCAGCATTGGTCCCTGGGCTGGAAGAAATTCGGGAGGGGGCTGCTTTACACTAGGAGAGATTGAAAGCTAAACTGAATAGGTGACTCTTTCTTCACTGTTATTGCAACTCAGGCATTTTCAGGATTTCAGCTCAGACCTGTTAGGCTCCAGATTCAGTTCTCCTGGGAAATACCATCTGTTAGGAATACTTATTTCTTAACAGCAAAAATGCTATTAGTTCTATTTTGGTGTCGTCGCTATGTGGCATGCCTCCTACCACACTTGGCCCAGCCATCAGGGAGGATGCGTAGGGGTCAGGCATTTGTCATCCTCCAATTTACCCTCTTTTTGTATGTTCTGCTGGTTACCTGAGCTCACTGTCACACCCCTCACTCCCTTGACCCCACACATACACAACCAAAACCTTTCTTAGTTTTCAAGCCATGACACAATTTAAATGCTTATGTGAATTTTCATATACAGTCTAATCTTTGATTCAGGTGTGCTAAGGCTCAGCATTTACCTAAGTAAACAAAGAAGTGCTATTAGGAAATTCATTCCTTAGAATCTTAATTGTGTCTTAAACTAGACCAGTACCCTTTGTTATTAGTTGTTTTTTAGTGCGGTGCACATAGACTTGCCTTTCTGACTTCTTATAGTGAATGCATTGTTGGTTGACTCTCACCCCTAGAATAAATTTTTATTCTTTCTCCAATCAGTGGGACAAATTCACATGCCCTTTTAGGCTGGCTCATCTATTCAGCGCTATGAGTGATTTGAATAGGACCACCTTCTCAACACTTCTTTGGCCCCCATGCATAGGCACACTCTACTCAGGAATGGAGTCCTGGCTTGAAGTTCACAAATTCCTTACAGATTTTGGGGGATGTCACCTTTCCCCTAAGACCAAGAAATGAATGGATGTTAGGGAGAAAATGGAGGGGAAGATGTAGGTGGGAAGAAAGGTAATGGAAAGAGAAGCCATCTGCTGAATTCAAAATAATTTGAACAACCAGCAGGCCTTCAGATACTGGCCCAGTAACCTTAATTGTACATCATCATTAACCTTTCATTTTTTACCCTCCAGGTGATATCCATGACCTTCCCCAACATCTTTTTTTTTTTTTTACTTTCATTTACTTGTATTTGTATTGTCACTTCAAAGTGTTTCAACCATACATTCATGATTAATCGACAGTCTGGTTTTCTCTAAACCAGAACTGGTCTTTCTGTTGATGGTGTGACACTTTCCCTAGAATTAGTAAGGACTGAGAATTTTAATTAACTGACCCCACAGCATTCCAATAACATTGTGTGTGCATGCATATGTAATCCAAACAAGTCCATTGCATCTAATCTAGTGCCTGGAGAACAGTGACCCAGAAATCAGGTGTCCTAGATTCCAATTTCAGCTTTGGCAATGAGTAGTAAGACTTTCAACAGGTCACCCCTCCTTTCTACTATCCACCCCTATAAGTAAATATAGGACAACACCAATTCAAAAATAGTAACAATTCTAGTTTGTTAAGGATTAGAAATGGAGAAGGAGGTGTAAATCAGTTGCATTTTTATACAATAGGTATGTACATATGAAAAATTCGCTTGTCAAGAAACAAAAACCTGATCTGAGATAAAATTCTGAACAATATCCTCATTATGAGAATCCATAGACTTTAAAAATTCACCAGCCCTTCTTGGTGGTTTGTCTCTCTGCAGTTTTCATCATTTAGTCTTACATAAGTAGCAGCTATAATCAGCAGTGAGATTCTGCAAGAAGGAAAGCACATTGCTGATCTTGGACAAACAGACTTGCCTTTTATTTCTAGAGATCTAGAATTATCCTGCCTGCTGGGAGGCAGGGAGGAATGAAGGTTGTGAAAAATAACCCTATTAAAGTGAAGGAGGGTCAGAGGAATTAGGGACTTAACTACATACTTTCGAATTAGAACTGAGAAGTTAAACTGAGTCTCTTTTTAGAAGGGGTTGACTTTCTCAGGAAAGGAAAGCTCAAATAAAAAGTCCAGAGAGGAATGCAAAGTCTAGTTAGATCAGTAGTTTTTTAATCTGTTTTTTTTTTCTTTCAGTCTGTCATTAGGCGTTATTTCATGTGTTATTACTTGTTTGTCATTTGCTTCTCTCACTACTTTGTAAGTGCTATGAGGGCACGATCACATCTATTTTATTTTTATTATATTCTCTGGGCCTAGTAGAATAGCTAACATACAGTAAGCACTTGAAAAATATTTGCTTAATGAATGAATTTCTTAGGCTTTTTTTTAGGCCCTGGACCCCCTTTTAAAAATTGAATGAAAGTTATAACAACTCTCTCCATTAAAACACAAACAAACAAAAACCCCCAAAACAAAACAAAAAACAAACAATAACAACAAATATCCAAAGGATATTCCTGCTTCACCTGTGACACTTGGTATCCCACAAAAGCACATAAACAATATTCCTACACTCATTGCATTCTTCAGAGGAGCAGTTCTGAAGAAGACCAAGACTAGGATCATCTGACTCCTGGGCCAAGATGTTTGAAATTGGCCCTTGGGAATGCCTGAAGGATTCTAGGTCACCTACGGACACAAGCCCAGTAAAAGGAGCTCCTCAGTAAAAGGGAACAGGAAAAGAAAATCTAAATCTGTGACTCAGAAAACTTGAGTTGAAATCAGCCTTTGCCCCTTCCTAGCTGTGGCATTATAGCCAGGTACTGGACCTCTCTGGGCCTCGATTTTCTCATGTCCACCAAGAGGTCTAGCCTAGGCCCAACGTTCTGTAAGACGACAACTTGACCAGGCCAGAGAAGCAGCTGGCAGAACTTTAAATGCAACAAGCTGTTGCTATGTAGTTCATGTATGCAGTCTGTTTAATAGTGCTCCCTTACAGCTTATGCTGAAGCAAGAGAAATTTGAAGTAAGACATCAGGAAGAACTCTGAACTACATGTGTGGTAATAATCGCAGCAGGCAGGATTATTACGACACGCGAGTCAGGAACCATGGTAGTGGTGGAATCCTCCTCTGAAGGTATATCAGGGTGATGGCTGATACTCACTTCACAGGTGGTCTATTCATAGTATTATCTGGAAAGGAGTCATCAAGTCAGATCGCCTCCAAAATTCATTCACTCTCTCACTCACTCTTTTCATTCTAAGAAAAACTCTAGCCTTACCTTAGACACAAGTAAGATCTTAAGTACAAAATTCCTGACGATTTATGCTAATGCTTTGGAACAGAATATTGGTTTCCTTAAAGTGTTTTACTCCTGGCCAGTTCTTTAATACAAAGAAGTCTGGAAGAAAGCAACATTAATTGAGCACCTACCTGACAGACCTTCCTATTTGCTATCTTGTATAATCTTAGAGCAACTCTGTAAGGCATGTTTTTTCATACTATTGTATAGTTATAAAAACTGAGTCTTAGAGAAACAAAGTAACTTGCTGCCACATAACTAGAAAATACTGTAGAATTTAAATCCAGGTCTATTTGACTTGAAAATAATTTCTTATAACATCTGGCTGGCAGTGGGAAGAACTAAGTGGTGGTTGGGGAACTGAGGGGTTTCTGGGTAGTGCTGTATACAAAGGACAGTTTACTTATTCTGCTAATGTACATTCGTATCTGGAGAGTTCTCTGCTTAATCTTTTCTCAAGTTACTATCTATGAGTAGCTTTCTTAAAACAGTGGACTTTTATACTCCAGCATTACTTGGAATTCAAACAAACATCTGAAAAAACAAAGAGATAATGAATTTGGGAAGAGATGCTCAACCTCATTAGATATCAGGGAAACACAAATTTAAACCCCAGTGAAAAAGCACTGTATACCCACTACAAAGGCAAAATTCAAAATGTCTAATACCTATGTCAGGTGACAATATTGAACAAAGGGAATTTGTGTACACCAGTGGAAGAAGAATATTTGTACTGTCATTTTGGAAAATAATTGGCCTTATCTTGCAATGCTGAACATGTTATAACCTCTGACCCAGCAACTGATAAATAGAATATGTTATATATATTATTCTGTATATATCAATCATTTCATAATAAAAATATTTTAAGATAAATAAATTAGAATATACTGTAATCTATGACCTACATAGACACTGAGATTGTGGAACTGAGGGGATTCCAGAAGCCTTAAATAAAGAGATTCCGGTAGACAGGGGTTCGTCATAGAAAAAAGCATCGCCAAATAGCCTGCAGAGAAACGAAAATCACCAATTTGGTCTTGTTCACTATCAATGTGGATGCTAGCTAAGATATAACTGTCCAGTAAATCTGAATTTCAGGTGAAACAAAGAATAGATTTCTATTTAAGTTGGTTCCATGCAATATTTGAGACATGTTTATACTAAAAGTAGTTAAACTCAAAAATTATTTGTTATCTATCTGGAATTCAAAAATGCTTGGTACTCTAATTTTGTATTTGCTAAATCTAGCAACCCCAATAATGGACCTCTCATTACTTGTAAAGTAAATGTCTCTTGACCCTTAAATCAAAACCATTTATCCATCATATAAAAGAGAATAATTTCATAATAGTAGGACTTTCTTGCCAATGGGGAATAAGAATAGTACTCGTTAGAGTTCGACATGTGAAATCAGGCAAACTTGGGTCTGAGCCCAACTCTGCCATTGGCTAACTGGTCTAGAATAAGTTAGTCATTCTTTCTGTGTCTTGATCTCCTGATGTATAAAATTAAGTGCCTATTTCATTAGGGATCTTGTGAGTATTAAATGAGGTAAGGCATATTACATGTGCTCAGCACTGTGTCTGACAATATCATGTGTCATCAATAATATGAATCATTCTTATCCATAAAATGGGGTTTCTTTAAAACTAAACACTGGAATAGATTTATAGCATCTTGGTGGCCAGGACATCACCATCACTTCAGGATATTTAGGACAAAACCAGAGGCAGGAGCACCCTCCCTCCCAATTCACTGGTTGCCTAAGAACTAGAAGGCAGGATAAAGGACTAAATGACCTCCAAAGTCCTCCCAACCCCAGCATTTGATGGTCTTTTCGTCCTTAGCAATCTTAGAGTCCTGATGACCGCTTCTCTTTGTGGCTGTAACTGAAGAATGTATCAAGTTGTGTTCTTTCCAGTGTGAGTCAGTGGAGTCATTGGGATTCACTTTAAGACTACAAACCACAAATTCATACCCCTACTCTGGAAAGTGCATTTTTCCATGCTTTCTAACTCTTACGCATAGCTCAGGATATTACTTTGGACCCAGAGAAAACAACATACATGTTTAGATGAGGACTTGGCCAAGATTTTAGAAACCCCAATGGCAACACATTCTGTCTCCTGCAGAACTCTCCATCTCTATGTCCCTTTCCCTTCTCTTGTTTTTATCCTCCCTGCTCTATCACTCTATCTCTATAGTCTACATTAAAGATTATGCTTAATTAGTGTAGTCACAAGTATAATTCACAGTTCTCATCCTTACATATTAACTTTAAGAATGTGGTTAACAAATAATTGATACTTGATAACATTGCCCATCATTAAAAGTCCTTATAACAGAATGTCACAAGGATAAGGAATAAATTGTCTAGAATAGACATTGCCATGCACTTCATTGGTGGCTCCATAGCATCAAATGACATGACTACAGACAGAGAAATACCCCTTGAAGGAGGAACGAGCTGAGTAGTTTTTGGTCCAGCTACATGCCCTGAATTACATGGTGACCATCCTTTGAAGGAGGCGACTTTTCGCAGCATGGCTGAGGCCCAGAATTTGAACTTGGCTGTCACCTCATGAAAGATTGAGTTGCACAGTGCCTTCAAGTGATGTCAGATTCCTGGTGGGTTTCCCTGAGCCTGGTGTATTCCACACCTTGCTCAGTTTCCCTCTTTCTCCATCATAGAAGCCTCAAATATTCTAATTTTGGCAAACTAATTTTGACCGAGTGCTCAGAAGGCATCAAACATGTTTTCAATACCTTCAGTTTTAGGATAAGCAGCCTTTCTTTGCAGGCTGGTCGTCTCATCCCTACTTCAACCCACCCACCCAGTCAGCCCATGAATATGACCAAGCAGGTAGGCCAAGTCCTCAGCACCATCCAGAGGCTCCTCCAGTTGAAAGGTACCAGAAAGTATCATGTCATGTCATGCTTCAGAGAGAGCTCCAGTGGAATTCATGAAATTACATCACAAATATTGCTTCCACTTCCAGCCTGGAGTAGTAGAAAAAGGCAGTGCTGTGATTGAGAATCCTGTGCAAAAGCTTAGCCTTTGGGCTTTCATCTTTTTTGAGTGGGTGGATCAGAACAATACCTAAGGTCCCTTGTTGTTTTGACATTCTATGATGTGTACCATGTCATTAAACCGAAGCTCTCCCCTTACTCATAGATGCAGATTCTGATGGTTTTCTAGAGTTACCTCTCTCGAATACATAATATTTTGTTATCCTTTTTCACTGAAAAAAAAAGGAAAGGAGGAAGGAAAGAAGGGAGGGAGGGAGGAAGGAGAGAGAAAAAGCTTTCGGAAACAATAGAAAACCAAAGCCATGCTTTTTGGGGTTTGTCGGTTACTGGGGGTAGGGAGTGAAATGGTTCTCTGTGAACAGTGACTATATAAACAGCATTCCTTCCTAGGACCATGACCCTTTAACCTCACCTGGTTATCAGATCCAACTTATTTATTCAAAGTAAAATGTGGGACCCAGACAACTTGTTAGGTGGCACCAGAAGTCTTCTTTGGTTAGGAGACAAGACACCACATTCTTCTCTACTCCTGCCCCAAAAAGATTTGGGTCTCTTGGCCTCTGCTTCCTCATCTAAAAACACCATCTATAAAGTTACACTAGAATGACTAATGAAAACATCATTCGTTAACTCAAAATGAGACTTTTGTTACAAGAATATAATAAGACCCTGAGAAGTGTCTGAAGGCAGAACAATCCTTTCAAGCACAAAAATATTTTAGCATCCCTTCTCTTTCACCAACAGTCAGAAGTGGAAAGCAGGTTTCGCTAAAGGGCTCAGGGAGGGGCTTCCTCTTTGTTTCCACCACCCCACTTAGACAAACTGTCCCCAAACTGTAGTGACTACAGCAATGTTAATCATTACTGGAAAATGAAGATTAAGTCACTTAGCCATGGGATCTAGGCAACCAGAGGTGCAACATTCAAATCCACTTAGTTCAAAAGGATTTCCAGAGGAAAATTCCACTTGATGGTCCCTAGGCCAGCACTTTTCCTGGCTGCCTATCACCTACTCCCAGAGCTTCCTCCTCCTCTCCCATCCACCCTAACTGCCCCATTGAAGTGCAGTCCCCATACCCCACCCAGGCAGCAGCTAAGGTCATACCTCCTGGCAGTTTCATACCTGGAAGGGAAGAGAACTGGAGTGGTCTGGATACTTCCTCTCCTGCCTATCTAGGATTGAGGCTGGAGGCTGCCTAGAGTGCATATGTGTGAATCAGATTGCTCTTATATGCCTGCATGAAGTTTCCATTCCAAAAAAGAGAAAAAAATTCCTCCCTTTGAAGAGAGAAGGTATCCAAAGGCAGTGAATCTCTAAATACATGCTGCAGAATCATGTTTTATAAGCAAAAATACTCTTTAGGCCTATTTACAAAGACTGAGCTTAGTCTTAAACTGATTTCTTGACTATAAGACTATTTAGATGTGCTTTGTAAATCTCCAAAAAAGGGATATGGCTTTCAACATCCTCTTATTTCATTTGACTACGGAGCTCTTTTGTCATGGTGTGACTCTACAGAACTAATATTCTTCAGGATACACTTTGGGAAAAAAACTGTCTTTGAATGAAGATAAGAATTTCTCTCTCACTTTTTAACCTCTGGTTTAGATTTTTAGGGATTGTTAAAGCCAGAATTGAGCTCTTTTGTCATGGTGTGACTCTACAGAACTAACATTCTTCAGGATACACTTTGGGAAAAAAACTGTCTTTGAATGAAGATAAGAATTTCTCTCTCACTTTTTAACCTTTGGTTTAGATTTTTAGGGATTGTTAAAGCCAGAATTGATTTAGAACACAGTTCGCCACTGCAACACATAAAGATGATGGATGTTCAGTTTGGGGGTGCTGAGAACCATTAGTTAGCTCTGCTTATTCTGGCAGCCAAAGAAGGAAAGATCTGTTTGTCCACCACGGTTTCCTCATCGGAAAAGCAGTCTTTTATCTCACCAAGCCCAAGATCTCTGAGTAAAAAGAGACTTTTGTTCTAGAGCCCTACCTTTTCCACAGTGCCATCGAGGTCAATCGTCTTGACTTCTCTTTCTGAACTTAATCCCTGCCGTAAAATTCCTCCCTGTGACTGGCCAGCAGATGTACTTTAATGAGGTACAGATAAGGCTTGATCTTGGACAGTGTCCCTCAAACTATGGTCCCTGGACCAGCAGCATTAGCAGCACCTGGGCACTTGTTATCGATGTCCCTACACACACATTCAGAATCAGGGATTCTGGGGGTGACGATCAAACAATCTGAATGAAAAAGGCTTCAAGCTGATTTCCTTACATGCTGAAGTTTGAAAACTTCTGTCTTGAGTGTTTCTCTTTTACATTTTCATTCATTCATTCTACAAATATTTGCTGAAAGATGAGGCTAAAGTAGTATTCGACATAGAAAAGGTCCTTACCCAGAAGGAACTTACATTAATGCAGGAGCCAGCAATAAAAAAAAATAAAAATAAACAAGACAACTAAGATTATTTAAATGTGGTGAAAGCAATAAATAGGGGGATAGGCAAACTAAACGAGGGAGGATGACTCAAAGAGGTCAGTGAGGGCTTCTCTGAGTTGGTGACATCTGAGCTGAGACCTGAAGAATGAGAATAAACAACGCTTTTAAAGAGCCGAAGGAAGACTATTCAGACACCAAGGACAGCCATGTCAAAGCCTTTGAGGAAAGAAAGAGGCTGGGTGTCAGAGGACAAAAAAGAGGCTGCGAGGTAACTCTATTAGGTGGTTGGCTCCATCAGCAGCAGTCAGATTAGTGAGATTTACTCTGACAGCAATGGGAGCTCATGTAGCACCACTTGTAGACTAGTATCTCTTAGGGGCGCATTCAGCTATATGTTTTATTCTTAGCTCTGACTCTTAAAATGAACAAAATTCCCAAAATACAGCATGTAGTTTCAGATTGGTTTCTTCTGAGAACAAAGTATTTCCTTTAGTTCTTGCTATAGTGTGCTGATGGTAAACACACCCGTTTTAATATCCACTCAAGTCAGACATGCAATTTGATCGTGAGGAAGGTAAATCTGTGTGATGTGTTCTAAAGCCACATGAGGAAATTTACGTGACACCCCCCCTCGAACCTTCACCTCCACCACACGCGCGCGCGCACACACACACACACACACACACACACACACCTTTTGCTCATAGTACCTGGCCTGCCTTTGAACTTATGTCTTCTAAACTTTTCTTTCAGGTGAAGAGTCTTGGACAATTCCTTCACTACTCTGGCTATCAGTTACAAACTCTTCCCCCTACCATGTAAGTCAGGTGTACACCTGTACTGTTCTCTGGGTTTGAGCACATGAAAATGGTTAAGACGCCTAGGAGACACCCTCACCCTAAAGGACACAATGTGTGACCAAAGCCAGGCCACTTACACTACACTCCTAGAACTTTTGCAAAATGCCTTGCAATCTATGGATTCATTCATTTACTTGACCAACCTTTATTAAGTGCCTCTTATGTCCCATGGACTACGATAGTCATTGGGAGACAAAACAAACAAAGCATGTCCCTACCACAGGGGAACTACATTTCAGTTAAGAGACATACAATGCAATGTGCTAGAGCTGACCTGTATAGACAAAAGCTGTTCAAATGTTGTTGTAAGAGCCAGTTGTTAAACACAGCCATTAATTTTAAAATTATGTAAACTTACAATTAAGTAAATCGTATTACAAACAAAAGTAACACTCATCATTTCCTAATAACTTATCACTTCATTTTACTATTCTGCTATTTACATTTTACTATTATCTGTGCTCTTGTGATTACTTATATGTATTGTATCTAAATGGTACAAAAACTATATAATACTATGTTACTGTGTATTTTTTCCTAACTCTTCATTCAGTGACTTCATGTTAAAACTGAATTTTCCATGATACAAGAATTTACACCATGGAAATCAGCAAACACTACCAATCAGTGCCCAATTTACTGTTTTGTTGACTGTCAGACTTAAATGATGGAAAATATGTTAATAATGCAGATAAAAACTCAGTGTGTCATATTTGTAGCTACTGCATTGTAGATGGCACAGAAAATTGAGAAAATATTCTCCCATTACTCAAAAGCTGTTATTCATTTCAGCAAAGTCATGGCAAACAAATAAATTTCCAATATGTCTTTACCATTTTACTTTTTCTTATTTATTATGTAAGACTGGCTATGAATTCAAAATTTTGCAGAAAAAAATCAGTGAAAACACTTCATGAGAATCAATTTTGCTACATAGAATAAGGAGATTGTGTAATTTATTATTATTTATAAATTATGTGCTTATACATCCTTCATATCAGTAAAATTTATAATAAACTTAAATAGATGAGATAGATAGATAGATAGATAGATAGATAGATAGATAGATAGATAGATAGGCAGATCTCTATCCTTTTCTTTCCCATGGAGAGCCAGTTAGTAGCCATTTATCAGCACACCAATGGCTTAGACACACTGCCAATATCTGCAATATTGTGTGACAAGTGCTGTAAAGGAAAGATATGTCGAGAATTGGGGAAGCAGTAACTTTACCTGGAGCCATTGGAGAAGACATGAAATAGAAAGTGGTTTAAGTTTTATCTTGAGGAAAGAATGATAAGTTCTTAAGTTAGGGAAAGAATGCACAAAGATTATTAAACAAAGTTTTCCAAATTTTACATCCTGCTATTTGTTCTGTTATTGACCTTTAAATGCATACGGAGAATCATAACATACATGTTTTTCTAATTTGTTTTTTTCAATCAATATTATATTATTGAGTTTCATCTATGTTAATGTACAACTGTAGTTCATTCATTCCCACTGCTATATAGTTTGACATTGTACCTGCTTAGTGATTTATTTATTCTTTTACCACTGATGCACATTTGGGTTGCTTGTTTCAGATTTTTGTCTGGTAAAATAATGCTGCCATGAACATTTTTATATATGTCTCTCGTTGTATATGTGCAAGAATTGATTAGCTCTCTAGAAGTAGAATTGCTGAGTCATAAAGCACACAGGCACATTTGCAACTTTGCTTGTTTGAGGATGCCCACTCTTTTTCCAAAGTGGTTGAACCACCAGCATTCTAATAGAGTTTTTACCATATTATATCCTTGCCAAGACTTGCTTTTGTCAGACATTTTAATTTTTTCCCATCTGGTAGGTGTAAAATTGTTTTTCATTATCAACTTAATTTGCTATTTCTTTGTTTTTAATGAGATTTGTTATTTTGAAATTTTTCCAAATGGCCCAGCTATTCTGGCCCTGGTGTTTAAGGGAAAGAAAGGGAAATAAATTACCCCATCCATTCCCACTACAATAGAAATTGCATGACTCACTTTGTTATGCCCAGCTGTGTCACTGGATATTAAAAATACCTTGATGTCCTAACCTAATTTGGTTTTCATACAATGCTGTTTCTATAAGAGGCAGTTTGAATCTGATATTTGGAAAAACAAGGAATTCCTTGTTTTGGGGGTCAGTCTACCTCAGTGGGCTTTCAGACCTTCTCTCACCCAAGGGAGACAGAGAAGTAGGTGTTGTCATTACTTTGTTCAGCATTTTCAGTATGTATCAGGCCCTGGGAATAATTAAGAATACTGCCCCTACTTTTCTGGAATTTGCATTCTAGTGACACAAACTAGTAATTAACAGTTTACCCCAACTGCCCTCCCCATCTTTCCAAGTCACTAGGCAATTCAGTCATCATTCAACTAGCATTAGTGAGCATGCTCTCTGGGCCCTGGCACTCCATGAAGTATTGGAGCAACTGCTGAGTAGTGCTAATGCTACCTCCAGAAGCCCTGTTCAGCAGCCTGGCTACAATGCTCACTGAAGAATCAATAGTCTTTTAAGGGAGAAATTAATTGACTCACCCTTTGGTGGTAACTACTTTAAACAGCCATGTTTCCCAAACTGCAGTTTAAATACAATCAGAACCACTTTTCAAAGCCTGTTAAAAATGTAGATTCCTGCCCCTCTAACTCAATGAACTACTGATTCAGTGGGTTCAAGAATCTTCTCTTAGAGAATTCTTATGCCCACTGAAGCTTGAAAATCACTGTCACCCAAAAGTCACCCAGCTAGAGTGTGTTAGAGCTAAAAAGGCATAACTAATAGTCGCAAAACTGCAGATCAGACACCACCCTTATGGGCAGAAATGCTAATGCTGTGGCTCTCTGTCCAGTGTTCTTGGCTCCAAGGAAACGTGCCCAGAGGGGATCTGAAGCAGTGAGCCCCACTCTGCCCCGCACTGAGGTTTACACAGCTTGTCAGTCGATGAACTGTGCTGCTAGAGTTCCCTGAGGAAAATGGGCTGTGTGACCACTCCCCATGCCTCTGGACATTTGTCCAGAGAGAGAACACACCTGCTGAAATATTCCAGCCCCTAAATGGTCCCCTGGGTGATAAATAGCATCAATTTACAAACACGGCATGCTTGGAGCCCCACTGACTCCCCAAAGAGATCTAGCTATAGAGCAAAAGGACAAGCGAAATGAACTGTTGCCAACACAGACCCAAACATGGACAAGCTGGGAAAGGTGGCCTCTGTGAGGCCTAAGACAGGAGGAAGGGATGTTACTTCCTGAGTTCCTGAGGGGAGGATCCCTATCTCTTAGCCAGTGTTCTATAAATGCAAGATGAATGTTGAAAGTGCGGTAACAAAAAACTGAAGCATTTGGGGACACAAGGCTGAGGGAGGAGAAGGGCTGCTCTGCACAGATTGGACCATCATGTCCTCAAAGACAGCACAACTTAGCCCATTCACCTTCTCATCACACCCTCTCACCAGGAGCCCCAGTGTTGGATTCATGTGTGACTTAAATTGTCCTGATGCTTTGCAGACACTAGCCGCTTGTACCAACTCTAGGCTCTGATCAATGAATGTGGGGCCAAGCCACAGGGAATGCAGGTGCTGTAATTCATATTAAATTTGATATCTGTGTTGCACTTCATATTTTAAAAAGCATTTTTACTTTTGTGAGCCTATAACTCTGCCTAGAAAATTCTTCTCTCGTTGACAGGGTTGGTTCCTTCTTAGCTTATAGGTGGAGACTTTTAAATAAACAGCACCTCCTCCAAGTTACTCTCTATTTCATCATTTTGCTTATTTCCTGGTCAAATTAATATTATCTTATTTACCTGTTTCCATGTTCATTATCTCCTCACTCTAAAATGTAGGCTCCATTATTAGGGCAAGGATCAGAGCTGTCTTGTTTAGCACCATATCCCAACACTGGGAAGAACCATACAATTTTTATTAATGATAAGCAATTCTAAGGCAGATGTCACTTAGATGAGTCCCTGGGTCACAGAGGGGAAAAGTGGCCTACTTAACCTTGATTAGTAACAAAATCTGTACTAGAATCTAAGACCTCTGGCTTTTAGTCCAATAGTTAACAAGATGCTGGCACCTGTCCCTGTCCTGGAAAGAAAACTCAATGACATGACTTCATGGAAGGAAAATATGGGAGAGCCAGATATAAGACTAAAATCAGCCAAAGTCTGTCCTCTCTATAACCAGGGTTCCCAAGTGATTTCCTACTCCATGCTTGCTTGGGACCTGCCATGGAGGACAGAGAGTTTGGGTCCAGGTTGAGCCGTACCCAGAGTGCATCCTCCTACACCAATATCACTTCTTGCCTGAGCCTTGCTACAACCCAGAGGTGAAGACTCAGGTCAGTGGAACTGACTTAGTCAGCTTGGGCTGCTATAACATAATACTATAGACTTTGTGGCTTAAACAACAGAAATTAATTTTCTCACAATTCTGGAGGCTATAAGTCTGAGATCAGGGTGCCAGTAGGGTAGGGTTCTAGTGGAGAACCTTTACCTGGCTTGCAGATGGCTGCCTTCTTGCTGTATCCCCACAAGGCAGAGAGAAAGAAGAGACTATAGACGCTTCCTCTTCTTATAAGAGCACTAATCCCACCACAGAAGCTCTACCTTCTTGACATCATCTAAACCTCACAAGGGCTCCACCTCCTAACACCATCACATACAGGATTCAGGGATTAGAGCTTCACCATATTAAGGGGTGAGGGGTGGGGTGGGGATGACGGGTGTGTGCAGTACATGACAAACATTCATCTAATAATAGGGACCCAGAAAGTGGCCTCAGGGCAAAGGAGGACCAAACGTAAACCTGTGATCCTCAGCCAAAGAGGAGAAGAGGAGGTAACAAAGTGAGAAGGGCGATGAATTCCACCCATGGGTTGGTTCACAACAGCCTTGAGTGGTTCTCATGAGCTTCCTGGCCTTAGCAGACACCATGGGGAATGAAGGCTGCTCAGCTGGACCCCATTAGCAGGCCTTGTTTTCCATTCCAGTTTGCCACTGACCTGGAGCTGGCTAGCATGCTGCCCCAGGCTGGGAAAGAGCAGGGCACTACCTCATGCTGGATCACCCAGCTCAGGGGCCAGGAAAATTATATAACTAGACAGATTCTGCATGTTTGTACAATGGGATCAAGCTCCAGGGACAGGAAAGAAAGAGGAGAGGCCAAGGCAGGGGAGACTTTGGCAGATTTTCATCTGTGTCTGGCTCTCCCACATTTCCCTCCCATGTAGTCCTGGGGACCCTGGGTCTATCTGTGCCTGGAAGTTGCTGTGGCCTCAGAAGATCATGAGAGGGCATATAATGTGGCAGAATTCCTACATACAATGTGGCAGGGTTACAGATCTAGATTAAAGAGAACAATAACATGGAAGTCTAGTTTTAAATCAGTATGGCACAGTTCTCCTGGAGCCTGTTCTCCACGGCCAGAAATGTTGAGCCAGTCCAAAAAGAACACAGGTGGCAAATGAGGAACTTAATAAAAATGTGACCTCCTGAACTGTCTTCAGGGTATTGTTACAGCTATGAGAGATAGTGCTGCCGTGGCACAGGATGATGTTTGTTGGGTAGAGAAACAGCCTGTGGGCTAGAAAAATGTGAGTGGGCAGCTGTTTGAACTTCACTGCAAAGCTCCTTTTAGTCTCGACTCTTTACAGATGAAAATTAGGAGACCAGCTATGGTAGGGACATTCTGAGAACTGGTGGAAAGAGGCCCTGGAAGACAGTGACCAGACTCCTCAGATCTCAGAACACAAAATTGTGAACCTCTATCCAGAAAAATCCTTCAGAAGTGGGACTCAGTGTCCCTTTCTTCATCACTCTGTGCTGCTTTCTCCTTGCTCAGTGGCTTCACAAGAAAATAACAGCTCAATGTAGTAAGGCTAAGAGAAACAGAAAGGGTCTGGCTAAGCGTCTATGGGAGCAAATACTTCTGCTGCCTGCATGGCATTCATCATGAGGTTTTTCTTCAGGCAAGACTCAAGAGAGGCCTTTGTTGGCAGAGAACTGAGCTTTCTGCATTGGCAAAGTGGTCCAACTGCTTCTACTGAGAGCCAAATGTTTCCATCATGATTTACTTTGCTAAGTCATAGCTTAAAAAGCATTTGTGAAAATGTAAGTGTTCTCCTGTCTAAACAGCTCCTTAAACCATTACCTGCCTCTCTGGGCCTCAGTTTCCTCCTCTGTAAGATGCGGTGGTCACTGTACTTAACTTCATGTACTTTACCAACATCATTGATTCAATTTCACCTATCAGATAAACTAGCAGGAAACAGGGGCTTAAGAAAATGGAATGCAGAACAGATATAAACTGGAAACAAATAGGCCATGGAATGCTATGCAGAAGGAATGATCTGGGTGGGCTCTAGAGAGGCCTGGGGGCTTGAGCTGAAGACATGCAGGTCTTGTGGCTTTTGATGATTTGTTTCCGTCCACTTTTATTTTGGGGTCTACGAGAATGCCTTGTTATCTAGTTTCAACCTAAATGTTTTTCAATGGTTTTTGGTTTTTATTCTAGTTTCTCTGTTTTCATGCAGAGATTCAGAGCTATCCAAAAACTACCACTGCCACTGACACTGCCATTGTTACAGAATAATTTTTTTGAACCATGTCAGATCATGCTACTTCTCAAAAATCCTGAAATGACTTTCCATTTCACTCAAAGTAAAAGTCAAGGCTTTTACAATGGCTCACAAGGATCAGTGTCTCTGCTCATACTCAATTCTCTGATCCCTTCTAACATTCTCCTGTTTGCTCCCTCAGCTCCTAGCTACACTGACTTCCTTGCTGTTTCTGGAACATGACAGACATCTTCCCATCTTTACACCTTTGCTCTAGCAGTTTCCTCTACTTTGATCACTCTTCCTTCAGGAATGAGCTAAGTTAACCTCTTCCTTCAAGTATTTTAATCTCTTTCTCAATGACAACTAATCTGACCACCTTGTCTAATAGTGCAACCTCCCCACCGGCACCCCTGATCCCCTTTACTCTGCTCTGCTGTTTCCTTTTTCCATAGCATTTAACATTTTCTAACATCAAACATTTTACTTATTTATTATGCTTATTATTATCTACCTTCCTGTTGCTAGGCTATAAAATTCATAAAAGCAGGAATGTTAAGTCTGTTTTGTTCTCTTATGTATATCAAGTGCCTGGAACGATGTCTGACAGATGTATCTGCTTAATAAAATTCATAAATGAATACATCAAGGGTGCAGTTTGCTCTGAGCCAGCCACTGGGGAACACCTTGGTGCCAGGTCACCAACTGCATCATCCTCCTGCCCTAGCCCCTCTGGATACTCTGGTCTGTAAGCCTCTTGTATAAATGAGTACTGAGCACAGCCAGGCAGAGTTTATCCCTAAGCCTCGTGGATTCTCAGAAGACAGGCACTGTCTGAAAGTCTTTCTAGGACTTCTGAGTTCAGCCCAAGCCAGAAATAGCACCCTAGTCATGTGCTTTCTAGCAGTTCAGTATATTTGCCCCTCATCTCACTGGAAGAGCAGAGGAGCCTAGAGTGCTGAAAACAGAGAGACAACTCCAGGCCTTGAGAAGGGGCTCAAAGGTAGGAAAGAAGAGGACAGTGTGTAACAATCTCCGTGACCAGACAAGTCCCAGCTGTGTGTCGGGCTGTTCCAAAAGCTTAAAACTTGAGTCAGCTGAGTCCTTGTCCCTTTGGATGAAATTCATGACTATTATTTACTTGATGTTCTCAGCTTAGTCTCAGGGAACAGAAGTCACACTGCCCATCTTCTAGCTGTTCCAGCATAACTAATGAAGTCAGGACTGACCAAGCAAGCACAGGCTCAACAGCCTTACTAAGCAAGATTGTAGGTCTCAGGTAAACAGAGCTCCCTTGCTCCTTCCCTCAGGATGAGGAAGCCTAAGGTGGAGGACATTTTAACAGGGAACCCTAAACCAAACAGTCTCTCCTAAACTCGAATTAATCTTGGAAAATGCTCCCTGAGCTTGGATGCCTGAAGGATCATTGTCTAATCAGGAGATTACAAGTCTATTACCAGAGCTAAGAAAGTGAGTAAAAGTTTAAAATTGAGGAGTTTTTTTTTGTCTAGTCCTAAGCTTAGGATCTCAGCTCCTTCCTACAGATCTTTATGATTCTGGTGGAAACTGTAAAGGCAGCAACTAAGATTAGCTCTCATACTATCTCATATTGTCAAGGGGTAAGATGGTTATCAGTGCCTCCCCCGCAAGCCTTCACTGCCCTATCTCCAGGGCAGTACAAGGAGCTGTTTCATAGTCCTTTCTTCTCTTCTTTTTTCCCCCTCCTCATTCCCAACTAGTGGATGGATATTCCTTAACTAGTAAAAATGAGTGGTCTTCATTTCCATCAATTAAAAGTGAGCCAAGTCTCCTCAAGTCACAGGAACCTGAAACTCAGATCATCTCTCAGGGTCTCCAGCATTCCCTTGAACTTGGACCAAATATCCAGTGGTCCCCACCACCCCTACCAGCCAGCAGGGCTCCCAACCCAGTTGAGAAAGGGATTACTAGGCACCAGGCATAGCATATATACTGTCTTATTTATTTATCTTATCTTATTTATTCCACATAAGCCCCTTGAGGTAAACACCATTGTGCCCACATCAGAAAGCTGAGTTCAGTGAGCTTGAGTGGCTTAATCAAGGTCATGGCTACTTGGAAAAGGTCCATCTATTTTTACTGCCTTTTGAGGTTTCCCAGCCAGCCGGTGCAGATGTGTTCACTGTCTTTACCAGGGTCAGGGACATTCACCTCTGGGTTTCTAAAATGTTATGCAAAGAGAACTTCCAAAACAGGTGACTGTGCTTCCTAATTTTTCCAGAAGAGTTCTGATATCCCATTGTAATTATTAAGTGCCATCTTCTCAAAATTGTCTTAATTTGAACAATTTACATAGTCACCCTATTCAAGAAAGGCCAGGAGCAAAGGAGTGAAAAAAAAATTCAAAAACACTTGCTTGAGGCATTGTTAGGACTTTGATGTTTACAGGGTTTGCCCCACCCTAACTTCTCCTGCGGGCTTTGCCTTAGACGCTCCCTCCCAAACTGCTCCTTGCACAATGCCAGAGCTATGACCCACAGGACAGGAAGAATGAGGACGGAACATGCCAGAGGGTTCTTACCACACCAGATGACCTTTCAGCGGATCCCTGGATTACTGTGAACAAACCAATTCTCCAGGCAGGAGACCCATGTCCTTCCAACCCTAACAAATGACAAATTCTCTCCTGTGAAGGAGAAATCTAAGAGACCACCAAGGTTTTGAATGTCTTGTGAGAGAGGAAAATAAGAACATCTTTGGCAAAGCTTTTACTCCATATTTCAGTTTCCCCCAGAAACTCTTCTCCATCGTATAGTAGAATAACACAGTGGAAAGAGCAGATATTTAGAAATCAGAGATCTGAGTTTATATTTCAACTTGCCCACTCATTAGCTGGATAACGTTTCTCAACCTCTCTGAGCTTTGGCTTTCTAACTCATCTGAAAAATGGGTATAAGAATGCCTACTTTGCAATGAAATTGCAAACTAGCAGATGAAATTATGTGTACAATGTGTACAATGTTTGGTGCATGAAAGGCATTTATTAAGAGTGATAATGATGATGGAAGTGAAAGTCATCTTTCACTGAATGTAACGCAGCAGTTTTGCTCTCTGGGCATGGAAGAATATTCCAAAGTTATAAACTCCAAAAGCAGAAAGCAAAAAATATTTCTCAAGAAGACAGAAGGTTTGAATAAAAATGGTTCAAGTATATGACCAATTCAAACTAAAATGAGATGTATTTGACAACTAGTATGAGCCAAGTAAGATAATGAATACCAGGAATTATTCTATAAATGAGTCCATGCCCTTAAGGTTCTCACAGCCAAATGCAGGGACCAGGTTAAAGGGAGACATGTGTCCCTACTTCACCACAGTGTCAGGTAGAGTTTTTAAATACTGTCGGAGCAGAAGATAAACAGACCAGTTTTGCTTAGCAAGTAGTGCAGGAACTTCTTACAAGAGCAGGCAAATGAGCTGATCCTTGATAACTAGGCAGGATTTCTAGGCATCTGACAGCATGTTTAGTTTATACTCTAGGCTGAAAGACTTCAGTTCCATTCTTCTCTCTTCAGAGAAGATGAGTTGTTTCTCAAAAAGGAAGATAAAGGAGACTCCTTCAGACACTCTTCCACTCTCTTCTGAAGTCAGTGGCCAGTTCTAAAGTCAAACATACATGCTGAGAGCCACAGAGACTGAAACATGGAACTTTTGATATAGAAATTAATCAAGATTTAAATAAAAATTCAAGTTACATAAAAAAATGTTTCAATCTCACAGCATTCACTTTGAGACATTTAGTGGAAAATAAGGCATTGGATCATAAAATAAATATATAAGAGATGACTTATCAGAGGTGAACAGAAAAATAGTACTTGAGATATGTCACTGCTGAGAAATATCAACCAAGAAATACTGGCTAGACAGATGAATTAGCAAATTCATTCATTAGCCTTCTGCCTCTACTTCTATTCTCAAACCTTATTTAAACTAGTAAATTAAAACTTCTTGGTTAAATAAACAAGTAATTGGCTCTGGATGGAAAATGAAATAGAAGCATAATTCAGTCTAATTATTCTTCATGTTTGGATATGTTAGTAGACTGTATCTCTGTGTCTGCTACTTGTCATCTTGTCCACTTTTCCTGCTTTTGCTATAAATCAGAAGTAATAGTTCTCAAGGTGGGGAGATTGCTTCCCAGGAGACATTTGGCAATGCCAGGAGATAGTTTTGATTGTCAAAATGGAAGTGGGGGTAGAGAAGGCTACTGCATCTAGTGGGTAGTGACCAGGGATGATGCTAAATGTCCTAGAATGCAAAGGACAACCCCTAAAGCAAAAAAGTATCCAGCCCAATATGGCAATAGAGTTGAGACTGAGAAACTCTAGAAGAAGTCTGGGTAAGTTGAGAAAGCCCTTGCAAAGGAAGAGAAAGAAAAAACAGGTTTCAGGAACTCCATAACTTTCTTAACCACCAACATGTGAGAAGAGTATTAATGGAGGCAGGTGCTTAAAATCAAATCTCCTAGATCATCTTGAGAAGAGAAAGAGAAAGAGGCTGCCTTTTGCTTCCCAGAGTGTATGTAAGCCTCTGCAGTTACTGCTCAGGACCTATAGTGGTTGTATTTTATTAACCTCAAATTGAAACCGTGGTCTGATAAAGGATTTCCTATTTTGATTAGTGCATTTATTTTTATGATGTTTTTCAATAGTAAAAAAATTATACCACTTTTGCGTGTAAATATGTGCATATATATGTATGTGTATATTTATATCTATAGATACCATATAAAGCAATTCTCTTTTTGTTAAAAATAATTATGCTATGAAAATAACTTAAATATCCACCAAGGGAGGACTGTTAAAATAAATTGTGGTACATATCTTTATATCAGAGTACCTGTATATTCATTAAAAATAATAAAAGAAAAGTGTGTATGGAAACATTCTGGCAGGGATTTGCTTTAAAATTTAAAATTTAACAAAAATTTAAAACTAGAAGAATAGAGTGAAATTGGCAAATATTCAATAATGTTGAAGCTGGGTAGAGGTATGAGAAGTTAAATTTTCTATATACTAAGTTTTAAATTTTCCATAATAGAAAGAGTAAAAATAATCATTGGGAAGCACTCTATGTTCTCATATGGAAATGCCTTCAAGCTATAATATAAATTAAAAGACGTGAGGAACAGTGGAGATTGGGGGGCACATAGTGGAAAACATAAGAATTTTTACATATGCAAGTACTTGAATAATGAAATCATTGAATAATACCCAATAAAGTAATTAAAGTGGTTCTCTGGAAGCATGGATAGAGGTGTCAGAAACTGAAAGGATGAAGGATAAGGGTGGGAGCAAGACATTCAGTGTGTTTCTTTATGTACCTTTGAAGTTTTAAGTCATGTGAATGTATTACATATTCAAAAATGTGAATAATAAGACACAAGAGTTTATCAGATAGAAACTAATCTGTCCTAAAAAATTTGGGACATATTGTTGCCATACTTACATTACAGCCTTGAAAAGAACTCATACTACTTTCCCAAGGATTATCTCATTTATCGTCACAAAAACCCTGAAAAATTAAAAATGGGCATGGTGTGGGAGGAAGCAGGAATTCTAGTCTGATACAAGCTGGGCACATCACATGAAATAGGAATTAAATTTGTTCTCCTAGTTCTTAGGGGTATAAAAGGACCAAAGTGTAACAATAAGAGAGACCTACTTAGACTTAACAGAAAGAATCTCCCAACACACAAAACAATGTAAGGAGTCCTCAGGATGTAGTAAACTCCCTATGTAATCTCCATACAAAATCTTGGCGGGGAGAGGGACATGCAATTTAACATTTATCTAGCTTAAACTATGCTAAGCCCAAAGTAGACCTGAGTTAAAGATTAAAACAAACATACAAACAATAACAACAAAACACCACATTTTTAGATACAGCTATCTGCAATTTAAAATGTTCCTATAATAAAATCCAGAAATTGCACTTTACAGTAACTAAATGTGCAAAACAGGCATACATATAAGGATAATCTTTACATGACTGTTTTGCAGTAGCCTAAGTTGGAAATGGTCTATGTGTCAATGAATAAGAAATTAGCTAAGTAGATATATTATATAACATTATTAGGAAGTATTCAGAAGCAATTTGGGGAAAGAAAATAAAAGACAACTTGGGAAAGCTACATCTAATATAAAAATAGATTGCCAGAATGTATAGTTGAATTGGAAAAAAAAAAAAAGTTGAAGGATGATCCATTCAATATGATACAAGTGAAAAAAATTTTTTAAACTTTCTATTTGCCATGAGCACATATACATATATGAAATGTATGGGGAAAGATCAAAAGGAAAAACAAAAAATGATAATAATGTTCAGTTCTAGGGACTGAGAAAAAGGATGGTGATGGGGTGTAGTTGTCAAAGGGGACTTTGGCTTTCTCTGTAATGTTTTAAATTTTTACAAGGCAAGTAAATTTATGGTTCACTTGTTTAGTTAAAATAGTTGCTTCGATACCTAAAAGCAGTAGAAAAGAAAAAGCGGCATCTTTGCTCAACAGACTCACAATCTTTTAAGTGATGTGTTAGAATATAATTCAGAATTGAATCATCATTCTGACTCCAGAGTCTAGATTCCTAACGCCTCAGCCGTACTGACCAAGTATAGAGCGAGCATAGATCACCTACAATGGTAGAGCTGGAACTTGGAAATGTTTGTGAACTTGGTTGGGGTGCTGTGGGAGGAGTCCCACTTATGGCAGACAGAGCTACCTACCTACAACATACCCATGTTCCCTTTTTTTTGTCACTAAGAGGCCCTGACTTGGTGTTAAGTGTCAAAATCCTTCAGTTAAAACCCTCCTTTGCACGTAGAGGTAGCCAAGTGGCATGGTGCTGGCCGATGAGATGCAAGCAGAGGTTCTTTGCAAGAGACTTTGTAAAAGGGCACAGGCAGCTGGTAAGTGCCACTTTGGTCCTTTGCCCTTCACCATTTATCCCCTTTTCTTGCCTAGAATACAAAATAATGCTGGGAGATCAAAATCCATCTTTAGAACATTAAAAGAGCCACTGACTGAGCATGGTAAAGGAAAAACACTTAAGGAGTTTGGTACATTATGTCCTGTAACTACCTCTTACTTCTTGTTGCATGAGAAAAATAAACCACTTTTGGGTTAAGTCCACAGTCGGGTCCCATGCTGACAAATGCAAACTAATGAAGACAGGGGGCTCTAGACAGGCTCATCTTTGGGAAGGAACAGAGATGCCCCAAAGGCCTTAGCCTACCCTGGCTTTGAAAACGTAAAAGAATTATTACTCTACTCCAAGTTCCCCTGGGACCACCTGGCCCAGAGCATGTGCCAGTCACAGCTGGCCATCAGACAGAGCCCTCAAATACACAAGAAAGATAGAATGGAGTCAGGGGGTCCATGGAGCTTCATATGTCTCTTAAGCAAAAAGTACAGGGCAGGACAGTCAGCTGGAGTTGAGTATCTGCAATTTGACTCCAGTGCTTGGGGATATAGATCCCATTCTACTTATAGCAGCAGCAAGTGCGGCTGGGGAAGGGTGGGGCTTTGGCAGCTGTTTGTTTTGAACCTGCCTTGGCAGCTCCCTAAACATTTGTTTCAAAAGCAGGCAAGGGAAGGGGACATTTTGGGAATGGAAGAAGGAGTTTCAGAGAAAGTAAAAGAAGTACACACCCTTGAAATGGAGTATTGATGTCTAAACTCTCTGAAGGTTATACTCCTCAAGGCATCTTGGTCTTTTCAAATGGACCCAAATCTCCACTGATGATATTCCCTGAGCCTGACCACCTCTTAGACCTGGGTTTGGCCAAAAGGGTTAGCTAGACTAGAACTAGACGCTACTTGGAAGTCAAAAAGAGACTGAAGAAGAAACCAAAGTGTCATCCATTGACACTAATGGGAAGGAACATTTTGAGAAAGAGTCAACTGGGTCAGCTCCTCAGGGAGAATGAGGCCAGGGAGAATGGGGATGTGGCCAGGTGGCCAGGTAGTACATATAGGTAGCTGGAATGGGTCATGTTTTCCTAAACTGTGGCCATGAAAGGAAGGAACAAATAAAGTAATAACAACATGGTGGAGTTGAGGAAAGGATGAAGGTAGGCCCATCTTTGCAAAAGAAGTAGCTGGTGGGACTAAAGGGGCAAATCGAGTGGGAATTTTAGACTGTGGCAGGTTGCCGGCATTCTCCTCCGCCACCCTACCTCCCTGCTGTCCCTTTTTTGCTGTTAGGATTCTTCAATCTCTTTTGCTTTTAGGATTTTCCAGAGAATTTGAACTTCAACTAGACAATCTTAAAATTCAAAACATTTGTAATGTGCAAAAAGTTACAACGGTAGATGCTGAGTGACAAAAATATTGTGATCATTTAAATGACACTCCATAGAGCCAGCCCTTGATAGTACTTGAGAGTATTTTACAATGATTAAAGGGGTCAAAAGCCTACAAGTTGGAAGTGAGAAAAGAATCTGGATCATCTATTTCAAACCCCCTTACTTTATAAATGATAAAACTGGAAGTCAAAGAGAAGTGAGTTGCCCAAGTCACACAATTAGTCTGGGGATTATAAAAGGAAACATAAAGCGTGTTTACCAAGTTTATACTTCACATATATTAATTCCTTAAATTTTTACATCACTCCTACAAGGTAGATATTCTGATAAGCTAAGCAATTCACCTAAGCTCATACAGAAACAGTAAGGGGCAGAGCTTGGATTTGAACTCACAGCATCTGGCTCCAGAGAGTCTGTGCTCTTAACTACTATTTTTTATTTTTTATTCTTTCAGCAGCTTTTTCTCTACTCTCCCAAGCTACCTCCTCCACTATTCCTAACCCCCCAGTCTGCCACCTTTTTCAACGTCAACAGGATGTCCCCACCTCATTCCCTGCTGTGATGGAGGTGGGCAAGAAGGATGGTCCCTTGGTGTGAAAAGAATGGCAGAGGAAGAATAACAGGGAGATGCCCACTCTGGTGGCCAGAAAGAGGCAGAGGCATGAGCCAAAGAAAGTCGGGGCCTACTGCCTCTGCTGAGTTCAAAGGGAGAACTGGTCTCTTCTTCCTGTCTCTTAGTTTGGAACAAGAAGTTGTAATGTGGAATTTATGGAAACCTGGTGAGGTGGGAATGATGAGCCCCAGAAAATGGTATGAAAAATTTTTATTGTAGGCATTTTTTTACATTCCACCTCTTCTATATAAAAGCTGATATAAAAGCTGATCTAGAATGAACCAAACTCAGTGTTGCTCACTCCACATCTCCTGGGATTCCGAGACAGACATGATGGAGAAGCAAGAACACTGGTGCTGCAGTTAGAAGACTAGGGTTCAAATCCTGGCTCTGTCTCTTAACTAGCTGTGTGTTCTTAAGCAAAAACACTAATTGCTTTCCTCTTCTCACCAGAAGCTGGAGACACAGATGAATGTATTGTAAACACAATGGAATGCAAAAACACAAACACAATATCCAAACAACACCGGCAACACAGCACGCTGTAGAATTTGGTTATTTACCATCGCAATCACACGGCTGACTGGGAGCAGCAGCACACTGCCGCTGTCCAGCATCACAAGAATTGAATCTCTTACTGAATATCACTAGCCCAAGAAAAGACCAAAATTCAAAAGTTAAAGTACAGTTTCTACTAGATGCGCATTACTTTGCACCATTGTAAAGTCAAAAAATTGTAAGTCATTGACCATTTGTACATTACCTGTTGAAGACTAGGTATCTTCATTTGTTAAGTAAGAGTAACCTACCTCTCATGTAGAGGAGTTGCAGGAATCAAATGACAACTAGCCTCAAGCGAGTCCACTCAGCTCAAGCTCGTGTGTGGCTGGCCCTCAGACTGCTGATCGCATCTGGATCTGGGGTGACACGTAGCCCTTCTCTCAAGGAATACCTGAGCGACTGCAAGACTCCTAGATAGAGGGTCTTAGTGGCAGCACCTGGTTGAAAGAGAGTCCTGAGCTATCTGAGTTGAAGATATGTTTTCATAGCAAGCATACTTGTTTTTTGCCTTTTACTTTGAAATTTGTTTTTACTTAAAAATTATTTTTTGTCATAACACAAACCTCCTTGTTAAAAAAATTTATTTTAAATGTTGTTTATAAAATATATTATCATTATTAAACATTTAGAAATGTTAGAAAAATCAACTATAGTTTCATCATTTAACTTTGACACTTAATATATTTTTCCACTTTTTTCAATGCTTTTCTTTGTTTTGACTTTGGTAAAATATTGATAAAAACTTTATTAGGTTTTGCTTGCTCATAGTACAAAATTATAAATACAAATTATATATATATATGTATATATACACACATATATATACATACATTTATATGGGGGAGGGGAGAGAGAGAGAGAGAGAGAGAGAGAGAGAGAGAGAGAGAGAGAGAGACTGATTTATTTTAAGGAATTGACTCACATGAATGTAGAAGCTTGCTGAGTCCCAAATCTGATGCGATAGGCTGGCAGGCTGGAGACTGAGGGAAGAGTTGCATCTGAGCCATAGCAGAATTCCTTCTTGCTCAGGGGAGGTCAATCTTTTAAGACCTTCAACAGATTGAATGAGGCCAACCTGCATTATTAAGGGTAAAATGCTTTACTCAAAGTCCACCAATTTAAATGTTAATCTCATCCAAAAACACCTTCACAGAAACATCCAGAATAATGTTTGACCAAATAACTGGGCACCATGGCCCAACCTAGCTGACACATGAAATTAACACTTTGTCAAAGTTTTTTTTTTTTTTTTTTTATAAATGAAAGCTATGAAGATCAATTAGAGCTCTGTATAAGTTGCTTCTCGCATATTAGCAGCATTTGTATAAAGCTTTGTGGAAACCATTTCAGGTGTCCATCCTTGAGCAAGTTTAGCTTAACTCCAGGAGGAGTTTTCTAGTAGTTTGTAGTAGTGTGTGTGGATTGGGTTTACTCTCTGGGGTTAGAAAGCACACTGCTTTTGTTTAGATTATATGATGGGGATGGGGGCAAATAGAGCTGAGAGAGATTGTGGTGTGGGGGTAAATCATATGACTTCTTTTGCTGGGTCACTTGGCTTGGTGAAACCAGGTGGAACAATGACATCCTGACTACCTCTTAAGGAGATAATGAAATGTTTTATGCGTTTCTCTAGATCATATTCTCTGAAAAGCCTTCCAGCCCAACTCTGATGTTCTGACAAAGTTCTATCACCCTCAAGAGAGGGCTTGGAAGGGACCAAGGCAATGAAGGAAACTAAAACTCTGGTAACAGTAGAGAAAAACTTCAGGCCAAGGAGAGGATGGGAGCTGGAGCCATGAGCCCTGCTATTTCTGTCTTCTCAAAGATTAACAGTCTGGCTATCAGGCATATCTATCAAGAGAAATTTGTAGAGCCTGAGAGCCAGTAGGTCATAAGGGTCTGTCTGACAAAGGCATGGTTCCACCCCTGCCCCACCTCCCAACACATGTCATCAGTAACCATAGTCATTCCCAGCCTAAGATAGAGGTGTCCTGGAGCCTTAGCAGGAAAGGTCAGTTGATTTAAATAGCTCTGGCATCTACAGCAACTTTCCTGGCCTAAGAAAGGAAACCCAAGCCATGAAGGGTGACGTGTTGATGGCACTACCTATGGTGGAGGGGACAGAAAGGGAGACTCACAAGCTTTTGTTAGATATTAACTGTGTTCCCTACTCATGTGCTTTGGCACGTCCACATAGTGGCCTTACTTAGTCCTGAGGGCTGTACATCATTATAATCATGTTATAGGTGATGAAAAATCTCAAAAAGAGTAAGTGACTTGCCCCAAGGTAATAGGATTAGGCATCTCTCTTTCACAGACTCAGTGCTGTCATAGACTTAGTGCCATGGTGAAAAAAGTATGGGCCTTTTTTTTCCTGAAAGGATCATAAATGCACAATTTTTTAACAACACCAAACCATAGAGAAAAACAATCAAATAATTTTCTCCCGCCCCTGTCTCCAGTTAGTCACTACCATCAGTACTTGTAAATATTTCCGGGAACAGTCTATGAAAATAATCATGTATTTGCATATGTGAGTGAGTGTGTGTGTGTGTGTGTGTGTGTGTGTGTGTGTACATGTATATATACACAAATGCAAATGGTAAAATATAATATGCTCTTTTGCACCTAAACAATATAGCTCTAATTTCCCTATCAGTAGACATAGACCTCCTTCGTTATTGCTAACAGCTGCATAATGCGTGTGGCTGAGCCATACTTATCTAACCAATTGGCTCAAAGAGTTTGCTAATATAAACAATGGGGCAATGATATTTCCTGTACATGTTTTTAGGCACATATGCAATCATATACATTCCTAGAACACTTGCCGAGTCCAGAGAATATGTGCATTGAAAATACTGCTTTGTCAAATTGCCCTCCCAAAAGGATTCCCAATTTACACTTCCAATAACATTGTCTGAGAAACTGCCAGTGATTCCAAACTGCCAGAAAGTTTCAGAATCTCTTTCTGTGCTATATCTGACAGAACCAGCGCCCAGACCCAGGACTTCTGTTTAAGTCTAGACTTTCTTTATTTTTCCTTTTATGCAAAAGTTACCTTCTACAAAGATGTGGTCTAAAGGGGGGTTGGACAAAGAATTTAAATAAAATAGAAAGGATACTGTCTCTACTTTTAGAATTTAGATCCTAGGAGTAAAGAAAGCAAAAGAAACTTTTGAACAAACGACTAAACAACCAAAGCTCCAATGACCAACCTCATTTCTAAGCCTCAAGTGCAGTGCTTGCATGGAGCTACTTTAAAATGCTACCTTTTCTCCATCAGAAAATAATAGGGAGGTGGGTTTGATGGAATTTGTGCTAGGTAATCAATCAGTTCAAAATATGGTACAGAATAGTCTGAATGCCTGAGGGAGGAGACTAAGCTTTATAGAAACAAGCTCCTTCGCACAGTTTGGGGTATTATAATCCCCATTCTCCAAGTACAGAAAATTACTCTTGATTAGTTTAAGTAAGTTGATGCCAGATGGGGAGTGAACCCAGGTCCTTAGAAAGCAACATCAGGGCTTTTGCTCAGTACTCTGAAACCAATAGGTATTTCCTGAACTTGTTTGAAAAGAGTCATTTGAGATGGTTCTTAAAAACACATACTCCCCCTCTTCCTCCTCTGGAGATTATTATGTAGTTAGGTCTAGGGTGGGGTCCCTGACTTTGAAAGTTTACAATTTTCCTCCTTATTGCAGTTGTGGAAAGCAAGTGGTGCTAGGAACACAGAACTCTTTGCTTGGTTCGGAAATTTAGAGCACCCATCTTTTATATGCTTGTGATATTGGAGGAAATGGTGGAGGGGAGGTGAAAGGTTACTTCTAGCTTAGTCTAATATCTCCACCAATTAAAATCAAGCGGCATACAACTAAGTCCTTTGTCTTTTGAAAATCAAGACTTATATGGTCAAGGAATACACTAGCTGACCCTCTGCTCTACCAGCCTTTTAGAGATATCTTAAAGATGCGGGCAGTAGGTGGCCTTCCAGTTCCTAGTTCTTAGATGTGAGAGGCCCAGGAAATAGAATCATAATGGAAAATGCAAGCTGTTTGTTTTCCTTCTTAATTCAGCTCATCATTTTAGCCCCCGTTGCAGCACTTTCAGCATACTTTAGTCATCATCCTTACACTTAAGTCTTTTCAGATCACAAAGGGAAGCTATACAGATATGACATACTCCCTTCAGGATCTTCTTCTCTCCTCCCCCATTCTCCAGCCCAGCATAAAGTCACTTCCCGATCAGTTTTAATTAAAAATATAAACTGGGAAATTCCACTTTGTAAGGGAGAAGACTGAGGTGCCAATAAGTCAAACAGCTGCCCTGAGTGAGGTAGAAAGAAGCTTCTTCCCAGAGATAGAAACACCTTCCCTGAGGGATGTAGAAAAAATGGCTTCCCTGAGTGAGAGACACCTTCCCTGACGGAGGTAAAAAAAAAAAATGGCTTCCCTGAGTGAGAGAAACACTTTCCATGAGGGAGATAGAAGAAATGGCTTCCCTGAGTGAGAGAAACACCTTCCCTGACGGAGGTAGAAAAAAATGGCTTCCCTGAGTGAGAGAAACACTTTCCATGAGGGAGGGAGAAGAAATAGCTTCCCTGAGTGAGAGAAACACCTTCCCCGACGGAGGTAGAAAAAATGGCTTCCCTGAATGAGAAACACTTTCACTGAGTGAGAGGAACACCTTCTTTGAGTGAGGTAGAAGAAATGGCTTTCCTGAGTGAGAGAAACATCTTCCCTGAGGGAGGCAGAAGAAATGGCTTCCCTGAGTGAGAGAGAAACATTTTCCCTGATGTAGGTAGAAAGGGCTTCCCTGCCTGAGGCAGAAACAAACACCTTCGTGAGGCACAAATCTGAGATGAAGTCGAAGCAGCAGGCGGCAAAAACACAGGTTCTATAATAAACCTGAGGCCCTGTCATAAAAAAAAAAGTTAAAAAAAAAAAGAGCTCTGTTACTCTTCTAACAAGTGTAGAAAAAAAGAGACCTTATCACGTGAAAGTTTGTGAACTAGGCAAATGCAACTTCCCCAAAAATCTCCACGTGCGCTCTACTGAGACAAATGGGGACACCACCTGTTGTAAACTCTCCTCCCACTCAAGTTCCTAGTTGGTCCAATTTTATGCAAATACAGTTTCCAAATACAGTTCTGATTGGTCCGAATCAGCAGTTCTGATTGGTCTTTAAGGAGCAGTTAGCTCTGATTGGTCAGTATATATGCAAATGAGCATATAGATGTGCAGTTCTCATTGGACGGGGCCGGTCTCTGTCCCCTGATGAAAAGACAAAACCAGGGCTTCCTCTTAATGGTTGACTCACAGTAAACAAACGGGGCATAGTGTGGGGACCCCAAGAGTTCAGTCTGAGGTTCTTCCCAGAAGTCCCTGTCAGCAAATGGCCCCCCTCCCCAGACTCTTATTATTTATAAAATTTGGGCCCTTGATTGACCATGTGGTGTTCATCTCAGCAGATAAATTCCTACTCAGGATTCACGTCAAAAGAATCTTCTCTGGGTCTATACTTTTTATAGGAGGAGGAACTCGGGAGAGTCAGTGTCCAACCAAGAGCTGATTTCCAGCTGCCAGTGCAAAAGTAAAAATCCTCTGTGGCTAGAACACATCGCTAGGGAACAAAGATGCCAGTGTTGCTTTGATGTAAGTGTGAAGTAAGTTGTGCCAGGATGTCATTATCCCACATTGCTCTTATGTAAGAATGGAGCGAGTCATGTCAGGACGTCATCATTCTACATCTGCTGTCGATGATAAGCAGTCAGCAGCCCAGCTGCTGAGGGGGCCACTGAGAGCTTATCTATAAGAACACATGGAGAAGCAACTATGGCAAGGGGACATTTAGGCTATAAATACTGAAAATTTGTGAGGACTATTTGAGACTTTCACTTTGGGTGAGGCGACTCTTTCCTAACCTAAAAACTCTCCCAAGATCCTTAGGGCATGCTCTCTTGTCTTGGTAAGACATTCCTCCTGGATAGTGGTGATGAACCACAAGTGAAACTCCTGAAAGAGATCAGCCCGCCTACCAACACTGGCATCTTTATTCCCTAGCAACGTGCTCTAACAACAGAGGACTTTTACTTTTGTGCGGGCAGCTGGAAATCAGCTCTTAGTTGGACACTGACTCTCCCGAGTGCCATCTTGCATAAAAAGGTACACATCGTATTAAATTTGGACTCTATTTCTTCACCTTCCCTTGCCTACAACAATAGTGTGATTAATCTGTCATTTGTTTGGAGTATGTTATTTCTTTATTTTGCTTATCAAGAAATATCATCCTATATGTTATTGGCTTGTAAAATCCCCACAGCAAACTCGTGCTAAATAAATTACAACAGTTGCTGAGTATAACTTTTGCTGCCTCCCCCAAACAAAACAAAAACAGAACACCTATCTTTGGCACCTGCTCCTGATGTCTACCTGACCTCCTGTAAGAGGGCTGCAGTGTGCTATCATTTTCTGAAACACAAAAGAAGCAAACGGTGTCAGAGCTTTAAGGACCCTTTTGGGTTTCTCCACTCATTAGCCTTCTGACTAATGTAGTCAGCATGGCACTGTGATGGAGGCCTGGTGAATGGAGACAATGTCATGCTTGTTTGTTTTCCACCAGGAACACTTAGTGCTATAAAATGCCAGGCTGCTGCAGCCTCCAACAGGGACACCAATGGGCCCTGGGGTAATGGTTGCAGGCAGCTGGTGCTCAGCAAGCTCCTCCACAGACTGTGAACTAAAGGAGGCTTCCTGTTTAGGTAAAATGAGGGGAGAAGGACTTTTCAGGTAGAATATTGTCACTGGAGACAAGAACTCAGATATTATAAATTAAATAATCTCACTGTTTCTACTTGCCCCTCCATTTTTTCTCTCTTCTCCCTTCTTGACTTCTGTCCCTTTTCTCTCTCCATTTCTTTAATTGGTCTTCCTCTCCCCTTCTGTTGTGACCTCTAAGTTGGCTCAGCATCACTGTTCAAGATCTTAGTTACATAATATGGCTTATGAAAGCAAAATAACTCTGCTGCCTGCCATGCCAGGCTGGGCGACACCCAGAGTGGAAAGAAAACACCTTGGTGCTTGGTGCTTCTTAGCTTTCTTGAACTTTGCGAGGCGAATCAGCAGGAGGTGGCTTGCATATTCTGAGTGTACCAAATGTATCTTAGATTCTCTTGAGACTAACTCAATCAGGTCTTGGAACTTTCCAGTCTGTTAAAAGGCAAAGCAAGAATCAGGAACATGTCAGAGACAAGGGAGGGAGTGGCTGTTGGTAAAGAGATACTCAGTGATTATGTAATATAAGGACTGGAATAAGAATCTTCCATTCTTTCCACCCTCTGTCGCTACCTCTGGAATTTTCAGTCAGCATCTCTCCTAAAAAGTTTGCACAATTTTCATTGGTTTAGTAGCCCCTGGAAGTGTTTATTGGTTTTTCAATAGTTGTGTAGACAAAAGGGTGGGCCATATCAATATTTTCAAGGTTCTAGAAATGACTTTTTGTAATCTTGTCCCCCTGATGATGTCTCTGGCTCCCAAATCCTGATTATTTGGGCAGAAATATTAATTTGGCCCACTTAGGGTCCCTCCTAGGAATGGTGAGGCAAGAACAGAGAAGTCTTTGGAGGTTTCTGGGTTTATGCTACGTCTGCTGAGGATTTACCTGTCTTTCTTAAGTATCAGAAGAAGGAAGGATCCATAAAGCTTTTCTTCTTATTATTATTCTTTAGAGTTAGAGAAAGTTTAGCCTAAGACGAAGAGGGAATCATTCAGATTGAGTGAATAGTCTTCTCCAAACATTGTGAAGTGGTTACAAAGATTATCAAGGGCATTTTGATAGGAGGGAGATGTCTCTGATGGAAGGCTTGTAGGAGTCCAGTCAAGGAATTAACTTCATATGCATAAACACACATTTCAGGGCTTTCTTGGTTCCTATAGACACCGTCTCTTTCTTCTTGCCTGCTCTAGGCTCCATGGATGGCTCCCAGAGCACCCTCTTGTTTTAGGGGCTGGAGAAAGGGAAAGAAATAACCAACATTAATCATTAATATTCCTATTACTACTCATACTAAAATGTTGCCTCATAAATTGTTCACCCCCCAAAAAATGCTGCTTTAAGATATGACTTGTTCATTTCTTTCAGACTTCTCCAACATGCCTGACTTTCTGAATTCAGCTGTGAATGTGAATGACAAATAAGTAGTCATAAATTAGAACAGAACACTAATCCTCCCATATAGCAAATTCAGCCCTGAACTACTTCCTTTCACTGTTGAACATGATGGTTCACAGCAGACTTCTAAATCTGGAAGGAGTATCAAGGATGTCCATAACTTATCTCAGGCAGATTCTGTAAGGATGGTGTCAATTTCTGTAGAAACAAAGATCATTTAATGACAGCTAGTCTATGTATGTTCCCAACTGTTCCTCACCCCTCCCCCTCCCCCAAGGGAAGGGAGGAACCTGGAAGATCCATCTGCTTCCAGGTTATAGCAATTGGGATGATCACATCCAAAAGCCCTGCATTTGGAATCTGGGAGGGGAGGCAGTTTTAGAAAAGGGAATTTTGGATTAACTGTAGGTATGGGGCAGCTCATACACTAACTCGTTATTACCTAAGATTAATGCTTGTGAATAAACTGCCCTCCACCCCAGAATTCTATCCAGCTGTGATGCTGGTGGTGACCTTTCTGTGACAATTAATTCAACACACATTTACTGAAGGCTTACTTGGCTAATGCCTTAAGTGAGCTAGGCTATAATGTGTTTATATAAAAATGTTAATAGGCTGGCAGTTTCTGGATCCTAAGCCTACCTAAAAATGAGTATGGTGGTAGATTGTTTGAGAAGGAGAAACCCAGTACATTCATTTTATGATCCTCTCTCATAAAAGAAGCCCTGGGAAAGTAGATTCTCCTATTGGACTGTCTCTCGATTTAACTCTTGACGTATAGCAAATTCCTTCCCAGAGAAAGACCAAACAAGGGTTCACTTCCCCTCCCCCCCAAAAAAATCCTCCCCCCTTCCCTCTACCAATACAGTATTCTACTATAGCATTATTTGAGTAGAGTTACCAAAACAGCTCATAAAATCATTTGAGGATAAGCTAGTACACATAGCAATAGGACCGGAAGTCCCATACTGACAAGTGATGCCGACGACACTCTTTTAGCTGTAGGGGGAGAGGCATGAAGAAGAAAAGAAGAATTTCCATTCACTTGTTCCCCTCATTCACATGCTTGCACCAAAACACCAAAATAGTACCTAGTTGGCACCCGTTTTATTTATTAAATTCTGGAGATATCTCAAATGCCTCTTTCATCTAATGTCAATAGAGCAGTATAATAGTCACAAGGGAGCAGTTATTCTGAACCTTTACTAAAAGGCAAATGCAAAAAGGCTTCTACAGAGTTTAGATTTAGTGAATGTGTACCCACTGGAGCTAAGTGAAGAGAACTGCTGACTATGCAGTATGGTGGAGGAGTTGAGAAATCTGAGACAAGTTGCAACCTCAAGGCAATGCAAGTAACTCAAAACTGAAATCTATGAGAGGACAATTTGCTGAGGTCTAAGGTCCTCAAAAAGCAACTCATCAAATGACAATATAGAAACTGCAGGGACACTTCCTCTGTAACATGGGACTAGGACACCACCCACCCCCTTACATCAGAAGGCCTCTGGGCAGTGAATCATAGACAAATAGTTGACAGTGCCTGAGAACCTCCTATTTATAAAGCATAGGAGAGGGCAGAATTAGAAAGGATTGGCAATAGAACAATGCTTTAAGAATAACTATAGATTTTATGCCCTGCCTCTCTGCTCCTGGTTACAGTGTCTCAGTCCAGTGAATTCTCTGAGTATATACTGCTTCTGGAAGAGATATTCATAAGGTCTTCTCTCCTTTGTAAGATACTGTATCTTTGGCAAAAGGTTCATGTAGGATACCTATATTGTGTACCTAAAGTAAACATATGTGCATATGCCCAAATATAATATACGTCTATATTGTGCATATGTGTATATATCTGGATATTGGAAAATCAGTACATTTTTAAAAATTAGTGGTTGGTGATTGAGTTAAAAGCTATAAAGCGGCAGGGCTCTAATCAGCCCAGACTGTTTATAGTAGTAATTTACCCGAAGCCTCTAGAATTACATGATGAATTGCCACTTTATATTAGTTGTAACTCACAAAGCAGCATGAGGCTCTTGGAAGCCTGACTGCAGCCAGAATTAACCAAGCCAGCAGAGTTGTCAAAAACTCAGTGAAAGAGCTTCACTTTAGTGCCATGACCAGGGTTAAAACACAGCCAAACCACCAAGATCTCAGGGGTTTGACATGACCCAAAAAAGTTGTACTTTTAGAGCTCACAAAACTGATACTTTGAAGTAATTCATTAAGTACTGTAGGCACCGTGACAGGCTTGGGGATACAGTCCCGAGAAAGGGAAACAGGATCCCTGCCTTCATGAAGCTGACAATCAGAAAGTTCTGTTGAGTGACAGGCTTTCTTTGTGATAGCAAGTTACTTTCCATCTTATTGGTATAAGAGCAGAGCAGTAGCTGGAATTATCTAAGCACATGCTTGGTGAGATAGTTGGAGTCCCAGCACCAAGTGTTTACTTAGAAAGTTCTTTTATCTACTGGTATCCCATCCTACCCAGCAGTACAAATCTGGCTTGTTAAATGGCCTCAGCAGTAACCAACCAAGGAACACCTTGGAATCCTTTTAACTCTGACATCCCTCTACTAGCTTGTGCTGTCATTTAGCTCTTATCCAATAACTGGCAAGCTGAAATTAAGCGAAGTCATGTTTAAAATGGAGAACTCCCTTTGTGACTACTGGCCTCTGTCTCTTTAAGGCTCAACGCTTGGCTGTCATTCTCTTAATCTCTCGCTGATAAAGTTATCACGTAACCCAGTATCTGTTAGAAGAGCTATAAAAAACACCTTAGAAATACAAGGGAATTGCACTGTGACCTGTAGGTCCAAACTAATCGTAGGTAAGAGGGGAGAGGAGGAAATACAGTGGTTGATTCCACCTAAAAATACTGATCATATTTAGAATTCCTTTTCATGCAATCTTTGTCAAGGAATTGGTTACAATGAGTGAAAAATGCTCAAGTTGCTGCCTCAATCTAGTGCTTGTGCTATGCAGAATACGCTCTACCAAGAACCGTAGGGCTGACCCAGGGAGAGGAGTGAAGTGCTTCCATTGAAATAAGAACCATATAATTTATCAGCAAAACAAGGAAAACACTGATAGGAGGCACAATTAATTATGTTAAAAAAAGAACAGGTGCAAACCCATAGTTAAGATCATCCTACTCTGAAAATCAAATTTTTCAGAAGCCAATTGACCAGAGCAAACTATGCACTTGCCCAAAGTAAACTATCACCTGTATGTTTGCTGTAATTGGCACAAGCTGCCTCCAAACTGACAGAGGACACTACCTTTCAATAACAGTAATTACTATTGCCCACAACACCTGGCACCTTAGAAGGTTAATATGTTGGAGGAGTAAGTGTTTTTGCTATGTTACGTGCACAGCACCACAGAGCAGGAAGAAGATCCAGGCGGATATGGAAATGAACTAAGGTAGGAATAAGCCAGGTTAAGGTGGAAGAATTTTCAAGTAAAGGGACCAAGAGCCAGGGCACAGAGGTGTCAACATGGAGCTTTTCGGGGAATCATGGTCTAGTGCAAGGAAAGGTATGTCCAGGGCACATTCAGCCTTGGAAGACTTCAAACAGGGTAGCAACGTGATCAATGTTTGCTATTTAGATGAATCACGGGCAGCTGGGCAGAGAATTAAATTGAGACCAGTAGGAATAGTGAGACCAGTTAATGACACAAATACTTCAGGTTGCTATAAAATTAAGCCAGAGGGGTGTTCAAAACAATGTTATAGCATGGTAGGTCAAAACCAATTTCTGGAGCTCAGGAGTGGTGGGGTTTATACCTTATTACAAAATGCTAGGGGTAGGATATGCCTTCATCCAGAAATCCCAAACACCCAAAGTACAGAGAAGAGATGGTCAGCAACATGACTCAAATTTTTTTTTTAATTCTAAGAACAGTAAATTTGAGCTAACTTTGCCTCTTAAAAAACAAAAACAAAAACAAAACAAAACAAAAAAAACCTGTTTTTGGTAGGAAAGAAGGTAATGAAATGGTACATAGGGATTAAAAAGAATCACAAAGAATCAGGTCAGGAGAGAGATCTTGTAAATGGTTGATTTAGAGCTGCTCTGGGCAGTTAACAGTTTGTTTACACTGAGGAGTTATCTAACTGAACATACTGTACATGGCAATTAGAAGTCGTCATGGCAAAGAAAAAAAAACCCACAGCTGGCCTGCCACAGCCGACACAGAAACAATCAGAAACAGTAGGGAAAATGTAGGGATAAAGGTGGAGTTTGGTTTTTACTATAAAAGAAAAAAAATAACTCCTTGGGAAACTTAAAAGAAAAGAACATTTCACTCAGAACAGACACCAGGATACCAAATTACAAGTGTTTTGACTCCATTCCTGTCCCATCTCCTCAAAGAGCAGATGTGGGAAAGAGACAGTTGAAGCAAACAAGCAATTCTGTCAAAGACTTAAAATTCCTACAAATATGATCAAAATCTAAACTTGTTTTAAAAAATTTTTAATATATCAAAAGGCCTGCTTTAGTAACATGCTAGTCCCACCAGAAAATAACCCCAATACCCCCTTTTGTCAGTAACATGCTCAAGTTGACCAGCCAACTCATATTTCTAAACCCGTGTGTACATGTGTACTTCTTAACCCAAAAGCCACAGGGCTCAGATGACTGACTGCTGCTCCTATAATGTGCTTCCACCGGTTAACTGACCAATGTCCGCCCCCTCCAGAAGCATGGGCAGGCAACAGGGAAACCTCTAAGTGGTAATGAGGGAATCACAGCCCACACAGCCAACTTTTCAAGCACCGCCACCCTCGACCCCATTCAGAAGGAGATATTCCTTTCTAATGAGACCATGCCCCTCAAATTTGGCTCCCGGTGACCAGGATGGTTTTTATCCTTTAGAGAAAGCACACATATCTGTACTCCCACATATATAATTTTTTTGTTTTTGCATTTAAATATAAAAATACTACTCTGTGTTATAAATGGAGGATCAAGCAATGAGAACTTTTTCTTCTAAGGTAGGGTTACCCATCCCAGCCCTTTATGCTGAGCTTGTCGAGTGAGGGCATTTAGTCCCAGACAAGGGAAGCACTGCCTCAGAGTAAGAGCCCATTTTCCTGCCTGATTTCTACCCTTTCCTCTCTCTTACTTCTCGCTTTTATTAGAAAGTTGGTTATATAACCTTTTAAGAAATGGAACTTCCCACCACGAGGATGAAATCTAACTTAATCACGGGATAAGCCCAGCTCCCCGACTCCTTCGGCTACCTTGGAGAAAAAGTCCTTCCCCTCCCTTCACAAACATTATGCGCACAGTCCAGATAGCTATGCCTATTGGACAAACACACCTGATTAAATGGAAGCAGTGGTTATGTATCCCCACCCCACTCCCCAGTAACGCACTAGAAAGCCTCAGTGATAGGGGGAAGAAAGGGGGTGTGTGTGAAGAGATTAAGAACTTGACCTTGCCAGAGAAAGCAAGAGATATTAACTGGGAATGAGGAATAAAAAAAGACCTTGATATTCCACCCTTTGAGTTATATAGCTATTATGACAATTGAGAGGGGGGCGAGAGTGGGGGTAGGATGAAGAATTAGAAGGGGTTCCATGGCTGCAAGTCTAGTCCACTTAGTTTTTGTACTGGAAGGGCTCGTCGCCAGTTTCGTTGAGAAGACACGTGCGGATGAGGGCTTCTGTCACCGCAAAGGGGTCACAGTTGGCAGAGGGGCGACGGTCTTCGAAGTAGCCCTTCTTCTCCTGGCCGACAGTTCGGGGAATGCGGATGCTAGCGCTACGGTTGGCGACGCCAGCAGAAAAGTCGTTGATGTTGGAGGTTTCGTGGAATCCAGTTAGGCGCCGGGCATTGTCCAGGCCCCCCTTGGGATCGTAGGCTCGGATGTGATACTGGTGGCGCTTGCTCAGCCTCTCGATGGACTCCTCAATGTACCTAGACGAAACAGAAAAGACGACGGTCTGACCTGTCACCAGGAAATCTGCCCCTCGAGGGCAGAGGTGCACGTATGCATGAAACAGAGTGACTTATCAGGCTTCTTCCAGTTTCCAAGTCACCTCGACATGGCCCTGCTGAACAACGTGCCTTGTTACCTACCTGGTGTCCCACTGCTCAGAATAGTGCCAGACACGCAATAGATGACACTTGTTGAATGAAAAGATCCTAATCAAAGACTTTCTCCCACCCATAAGCATTAAATTCATTCACATGCTTGCATTGTTACTAGTTTAGTTCTTAATAAAGATTTTCGAATGCCATTAACCTATGTCAAGTCTTCCCCATCACCACCCTTAAATTCTATTCCTAAGGTATTTTTTGGCACTTTTCAAACAGGAGCAAAATGATAGGATTAGAAGACAATTCTGGAAGCCAAGTAGCAAGAGCTAAGGTACAAATGGAGAAGCCTGGCTCCCTTATCCCCAATACATCAAATTCTTGGCAAGTATTCTTGCAGAGAGCATAGGATGGCCCCAGCGGGAGAAGGTACTCACTTCAGACCATTTTCCTCTCGCATGGCCTTGGTGCTGAAGTTGGTGTGGCAGCCCGCGCCATTCCAATTCCCAGGAATGGGCTTGGGATCGAAGGTTGCTATCACTCCAAAGTCTTCACACACTCGGTGCAAGATGAAACGGGCCACCCAGAGATGATCTCCCATGTCGATTCCTTCACAGGGTCCTATCTGGAATTCCCACTAGAGAGAACGAGAAGGTTGGCCTTTAAAATAAAGCCAACTGCTCACCCTGCTCAGAAGTTCCAAAACTGCTCCTTTCTCACCACTTAGATTTGGGGTTAAGGAGCGGAGCACCTGCAGCCCTTGATAGGATAAGTACCCCGCTTGCCTGTAGGAGGGGAAAGCAGTGGACTAGAGCCATTTACCTGGGCAGGCATGACCTCGGCATTTGTCCCCGCGATCTTGATGCCGGCGTACAGGCAGGCCCGGTAGTGAGCCTCCACGACATCCCTGCCATAGGCTTTGTCCGCTCCCACGCCACAGTAGTAGGGACCTGCAGAGGGATCAAGACAAAATGTCATGAGAGGAAATCCAGAACATCCCTTTCCACCTAAGATGCACGGCCCAAAGTCGGCAATCAGAAAGCTCCCAACACTGGCTCTCTGGAATCACTGTCCCTGCCTTCGCCTTGAGGTAGGGCGGTGGGGCGGTGGGGCAGGGGGCTCCTCTGACCTCTAACCTCAGTGGAGCCAAAGGCTTTCCCTTAATGTCAATGTCTACACATCCATGTCTGGATGTGGGTAATGCTGAGGGCCAGCACGATACCAGCCAGTCTCAGGGATGTTGCTTTAGCTGTCTGATGCACGAGGAATCGCTGCCATCTCTGGGGAGACTTTCCTTGCCACTTAAACAGCTGGAGAGGAAGGAAGGACAGGTTCACCTCTCCCCAAGGGAACTTACCTTGAGGCCCGGGGAAGCCATTGGAAGGCCAACCAAAAGGGTGCCCATCTGTGCCCATGAGAGTGTATTCCTGCTCCATTCCAAACCAGGGGTGCTGATTGCTCACCATGTCCATTATCCGTTTGCAGGTGTGCCTTAAATTGGTCTCTAGAAAAAAAGAGTCAACATACCTTTTGAGATATGTGGACAAATATACTGACTCCTAGTACTGATGGGTAGAAAAAAAGGTCTTCAGAGTCCATGCAGGCTAAGTGTTTATTATAAGCTGAATAAACCCAAGTATAAACCCTTCTGTGTCCCATCAGCATAAGAGGGGAAAATGAGAGAAGCTGTAATTAAACATATGCAGGGAGATTATCCAAAGACTACAGCTACAACCAAGTCACATGACAGTGGATCCAGAACAGACAAGCTTTCACCTTATCTGCATCCTGGACACCTCCCAAGTACCGTGTCGGACACTTAAACCCTCTATTCACAAGGCAGTTGCTTCTAGTTGTCAAGACTTATGCCTAGTTTCTTGGGCATTCTGAGGCAAAATCTGTAATTTTTATTGAGAACCATTTGTGTATTAGGAGCTTTACATTCCAGGTGAGAAGATTAAGTGTTGAGTTATACAGTATTGGCTAGTGGAAAAAAAAAATATTAAAATGAGATGAGCTCAACTGGAAACAATTTCTAAGCTAGAAGGGAACTTTAAAATAAGTGCAGACTTACTGACAGCTTAGCTATATCCCAGGAACCATTTTAAGACTTTTAGATTTAAGAAAACCCATAGCTGAGTCTTCGTAACCACCCTGAGGTGGGTACTATAAGTCTCCAGTTTTACTTGTGAGCAAATGAGGCTCAGGGATGTTAAGTGGCCCACCCGGGTCACAGGGCAGGCAGCAGAGCAGCCAGCAAACCCGTGACTATCTTAGCTTCACGGCTCATGCTCTTTACTACAATATGATACTGCCTCTCAAAACAAAGACAATTAAGGTCCAGAGCCACTAAGTAACTTGCCAAAAAGTCTCACTGGCAAGTATAGCAAGAGACTTTCCAGAAGTGAGACCTAAGCTTTAAAAAGATGAATGGCTGAGAACTGGGAGCAATAGGCATGCCTGATATAACCCAAAGATGCAGGTCCAGCAAACCCTGAGACAAATATATGTACCTGGTGAACCAAGGTGCTCATATTTTAGTCAATGGACAAACAGAGAAGATAACAAGCTCTCTGGAATGAATTAGCAACCAGTGTTTTATGTAATATTACTCAATTATTTGCCCATATTAATTCCTTTAACCCTCCAAACAGCTTTATGAAATAGATTTTATTATATTCCTCATTTTAAAATCGAGGAAATGGGAGTATAGGGGATAAATAACTGGCCCAAGTTCACAGCCATAAGTGGCAGATCCAGAATTCAAACTCAGCATTCTAACTTCAGAATCTATGTTCTTAAAATCTACAGGCAGGCAGGAGGGCTATATCACAGGGGACTTCACTAGCAAACAGATTTAGAATTCAATGTCATTTCATGTAGCCACTAGGAGACCATGGGAGAATGGCCCACATTACCTCTTTGAATGAGGAAGTTCAAGGTAGAGAGATACACGTCAAATCCCCCAGACTTCTGAAACAGTTCTAGTCTTCCTATTACTGATTTTGGCATACCTTTTCCCTCTCCTTTACAGTGTTCATGGATTGGGGTGGGGCACCCATAAGCTATCCCATACACACCTGCAGGCTTTCGGTTGTACTTGAAGACTTCACAGAACACCAGCTTGTTGGGGTCCTTGCGGAAAGGGTCCCGAAACATGGCAGCCGGGATGAGATACATGTCACTGTTGGAGCCTTCAGACTGAAAAGTACTAGAGCCATCAAAATTCCACTCAGGCAACTCTGGGATAAAAAGAAGGGGGAGAATTAAGTTAAAATGCACAGGAGATTTACAGGCAGGCACACAGCTCCTCACTCACCTTTCTATCTCTAAAGATCTACACTTTCTTTTCCAGAAAGTCAGTGATATGTGACTGCCACTATTACTATGCATACCCTGACATCTACATGGAGCCCTGGAGTCCTTCCTGAGTTTAAGAAGACTGTCACTTTCTTAAAAGAAATAACAAGAGCAACCGAAGAATGACGTTTCCTCCCTAAAAAAGTCTACTGGACACCAAGGAGACAAACGGAAATGTTCTGACATCAGCAGAGAGTCAGTCATCACTTAATGTATTGAAATAGGAGAAACAAAGATTCTCAATTCCCCCACTAGGCCATCTGTGTCGCTTCTTTCTCTGATCCAAGTTCCCACTATGTCTACGGACTGTCCTAGTTTAAGTTACGTCCTTATTTTACAAATGAAGAAACAGACAACTAGTAGGATGAATTATTCTAAGATGCTCTCAGATCATTCATCCACTTTCCCACTATGTTTTAAAGGCCAGTTTCTTCCTCTCTTCAACTGACCACGAGTTCTCTGAAGGCAGAGACCAAACCCTTACCTTGTATCCCCAGCGCCTGTCTAATACCTGCCACGTAGCAGTATATGCTTTGTATCATGGACATTCATTCATTCACTCAAATGTGAACATTATCAGAGGAGAAAGCTATCCTAAAAGTAGGTACGAGGTGATAGCTTTTCTCCTCTGATCCCTTTCCATAAGGAAGAGGGCTATGGCTTACTCTAGAACAAAAAGGAAGGTCACGACTCTTATACAACAACTCCTAGTGGGACAAGCAATCAGATGACTTAAGAATTTCCAAAAGTGCCATCAACTAAAAAGCAAATGGCTAGTCCTATTTAGAAACCACTTTAGGATATCTGCTTTGCATCTAGAACTCCAGTGATACACAAATATTCAAAGAGACTGTAAAGTAGATGGTGCGGTCAGCTTAGAGCAGTGGTTTTTCAAACTGAGTTCCTGGGGGTGCCTTAGAGCCAAAAAAGTAGGGATACCAAAGTCAGAAAAGTCTCCAGCTCCCCTCATGCTCCGAACCAGATTTTTAATCTTTTGTCTTCTAAATACTGGCTTACACGCAAGATTCCATTTAAATAAAGGGGTCCATTGTAGGAGCTTAATGTTGACTGAATGAAGTCTGAAAAGCCCTGCCTTAGAAAAGCTTTACAAACAGAAGAGACCTAATCTAGTGGCCTGGTTTCAGGCTGCTGCCCACCCCGACACGGCTCCCATCCAGCATGGACTTTCCGCTCTGCTCAATCTCACCTTCTACACACTTGGGCTCACAGTCCAGGGTCCGGGTCTTACAGCGCAGCCCTTCTCCAGTACCATCAATCCAAATATACATTGCTTGGACTTTATCACCCTGAGGCAGGGACATGTACACCTGCTTGATGCCTTTGTTCAAGTGGGAACTTGCCGAGGTGGCCATGGTAGAAGATGTTCTGGAGAGAGAAAATGAAATTTTTTTCAAGAACACCAATTCCAAATTGATCCTCTGCAGGAATGACGCAATAAAGACAATGAAATTAAGAAGTCACGCAGTGTGCGGGGCGGGGGGGCCGTGGCGGGGGGTGGTGACCCCTCCTTTTAGAAGTCACAGACTCAAAGCTGTATTTATTTATTCTGCTTCCAGGAGGATTAGTTTTATATTAGACAAAAATCTCATTATAAGTTCCTCAAGCTAGAGCCTATGCCTGTGAGCACAAAGCTCTATTTTCTTAGTGTAGCAGAGGTAGGGGAATTGTTTTATTTTTTTTATACTAAGATGGGGGGGGGGGGAGGACGACAAAAAAGAAGATACAAAAGTTCAGAAAACACAAGTTTACAAAACAGATACAAGTAAAACCCAGCCACTGAAAGGCTTGGCTGCTGTGGTTTCTGGGTGAGTCTTCCCTTTGCCTTGCAGCCTAGCAGGCATCTCAATAAAAAACTTTTTGAAGATTCCTTCACTCTTCTGAAAAAATCCACATCGTTAGATGGCAGGCTGAAACAAGAGGGCTAGCTAAAAGACTGAAAAGGCTGGTGGCTTCCTAAAAACTACAGTCATAATCACCAAGATGTAAAAGCAGCTGATCCGGGTTGTTTTCTAAGGTGCACACTGCCCTAATTTCCATCAGTCCGAGGCAAAGTTCTCACTTTAGAGGGTAGGGTTGAGAATATTCTGAGATTCCACTGGAGAACTTTCAAGGATTTAGGAAATTTCCACTTCTAAATGACATAGGTGTGGAGTTTCAAAAGCTGAGCCATGCTAGAAGTTGCAAGCCACGAACCACCACAAAACCTCTGAAAGAACAGCAACTCTGAAGCCACAAAACCAGCCTCAACCCAAAAGGAAACGGTTCTGCCCTTCCCTCCCTTCTCAGTGGCCCAGGATGGCAGGAAAGGGAACACATTGTTCTCCTCCAGTGACTTAGGCAACTCTCAGAAGTACAGTGACAAAGTTTCTATGGGCAACCATCCATGTTTGCCCAGCTGAAAAACATAACTGCTTCTCCTTCCAACAGCCTCACCCTTCTCATGGGTGGGGGTGGCAGGGGCCGGGGGGTGGCTTTTTCTGCCCAGTTATCTCAACAGAGGAGAACCAACACCTTTGCCTACAGCGTCTAGAAGCCTTGGTGGGTCAAATCCAACCCCCACCGCTGCCTATTAAGGCCAGAAGGAACAATTCCCTAATCCCTCCAGCTTCCACTTAAAACCTACAACCCCGGCTCCAGTTTGAGTCCCCAACGTATTACACCTCCAACATCGGTTCCGGATCTTCTGCTCTTTTCTGTGATACTTGGTCTCCAAAAGCCTAGCTGTTTACAGTATCGACTGGTGCCACCACTTGCCTAGTTGACACGGCGGGGAGAAAATGAGATTCTGCAGTTTTGAGCTGTTTCTGCAGCTGCTGCCGGCTCGGGGTCCTCCCTGCCTCCTCAACTCACCCTAGCCACATAAGGTCATTCGCATCGTTGGGGTTGCCCTCTTTGGCCCTTCTCCTTTTGGAGTGGCGTTCGACCCTTTCATCCTTGTCCGGTTCTCGCTGGTCCACGCACCGGAGCTTTCGAGGAGAGGGAGGTGGACATGGAGAGGGAGGCGGACACGGAGAGGGAGGTGGACAAGGAGAGGGAGTTAGAGAGCGATCGGGGTCGGAGCGGGGCGTGCAGGAATACGCAGGCTGGTTGCTGAAGGTGTTAGTCTTGAGTCGGTATTTCTCTCCCGAGTTCACGGAGTACGCAACGAAGCCATAGCAGTCGGAGGGGTCCGAGGACCGTGACTCCGGGTCGTCTTCACGTGCGTTCGTTGTCTTCTTCGCGTACTTGCGGCCGGGGGAGCATCCCCCCGAGCCGCCCCCGGGGTAGTTGGGATAATCCACTTTGAGAGCAGCCCTTTCCCACTAAAACGTCCCGAAAAGTCGGTGCCCCGCCCCTCGGGCCCCCGTCGGGATCTTAGAGCCTGGCCGAGGGGGCCATACCCCTCCGAGGGCCGAGGCTGGGGGCGGGGGGTGGGGGGAGGGAGGGGGCGACACGGGGCGTCGGCTGGAGGGACTGCGCGCCGCCGCCGCCTCTACCCAGCCCGGCCAGGCCTCTCCACGGGCCGCGCCCGCCGCCACACCGCAGCCCCGGGTCCCCATTGTTCAGTCACAGTGGCAGGCCCCCGGGACGGCGGCCCGAGGAGATCGCACTAACACAGCCACTCGCCTCAACGGAGGTGTCTAAAAAGCCATCAAGAAGACCACGACGATCGCCAAGGCCTCCTTGCCACGGCGGAGGAAGAGAGCGCTCTCCCAAAGGGGCCACCAGCCCCTCCGTCCACCGCGCTCCCTACACCGCCGAGCGACCTCCAGGGGCGGCGCTCTGAGCCGCGAGCAGCCAGAGGGAGATCAAAACAAGTCCCCGCCCTCCGCAGAGCCTGGCGACCGGCGCGCCCCACCATCGCCAACTCTGCTCCGCCAGGAGCCCGGGCTTTGCAAACCCGCGGGACAGCCCGCAGGCCGAGGCGCAGCCCGGGAATGGGAGGTGGGAAGGGGCTGGACCCCGCGGCCGGGCGGCGCGGCTCGGGAGGCGGCGGGGGCCGCACGCGTCACCTCGGAGCCCCCTGGGCCGGCGGGTCGCTTACCTGCGGGCCGAGCAGGCGGCAGGGAAGGCAGGCCGCGAGAGCGAGGTGCGGAGAAGAGAGGAGGCCGGGGGTTCTGATCAGGCGCTCCGCGCTTCTCCCATCCTCGGCTCTGCAGGGCGGCCTGCGGCCCAGCACTCTTTATCCGCGGCCCGGGCCGCCCCCGGCGCCCTGATTGGCTCCCAGCGGCCGGGAGCCGGGGCGGATCGGCTGATGCGCGCCTGGGCACCGAGGCCATTGGGCGAGCCGCCGAGCGGGCGCCGCCGGGGAGGGGGCGAGCGGGCCGGGAAAGAAAGAAAGAAAGAAAGGGAAAGGGCCAGGGCTGTGGGGGAGGGGCGCGGGGCGAGGGGGAGGGAGCGCCGGGGAGGGGGAACGGAGAGCCGGCTGCGTGCGGAGGGGCGAGCTCCTGCCGGGAAAGACCCCGCCTGCCCGGGCTGCCTGTCGCTACCGCGGGGCGTCCCCACGGCCCCCACCCGGCTCTGGAAGCTCCCAACAAACCGCCCTCGGCCCCCGCCCCTGCGGCCTTCAGGTTGGATCGTTTTGCAAAAATCCTTTTTTTAGGAGGTCCTACTGCAGACCCCAGAGCTCCCTGAGGAAATTCTGACCCACGGCAACATAAATTTTCCTTTTCGTGTTGGAGAACCCCTGTCCCCGACCCCCTGGTGCGCGTTCGTGTCAAGTTGCGAGGGGCGCGGGGCGCAGAGGCCAGGAAGCCCCGGGCCCGCCTGGGCGCTGGCGGGCCGCGGGTCTGCGAGGGGGGCAGCGCAGAGAGGGGGCTTCCCGCGAAGGCCTGGAAGAGTGCTTACGGTGCTCTTGGGGAAGTGACCGGACGTCTAAGTCTGCGATCTCACATTCATAATTAACGTGCTGTGTTTATAGTGTCATCCGTAGAAAGGGTCCTGAGGGTGGTGGGAACAAAGTCGGAAGACCTGTCCGATTCCCACTCTGCCACACCTAAGGCAAATCTCTCAGCCTCTGTGGACCCAAATTTTTCTCGTCTACAAATGAAGGTCTTTAAGAGAGGACCTTTAGAGTCCCGCAGGAGACTTGAAATTCTGTTTGCAAACTTCCCCAAGTGCAACTGAAAAGAAAGGGAGGTCTTTGCATGTCCCTTTGGAAGCCCGGGGTACATAGAAAATTTAGAATTCCTTAAATCTCCCCAGCTTTGCTTCTCACGTAATTTATTATGCCTTCTTTTTAATCTGGAAAATGAGAATCAGTACCCTTTCCTCTTCTCAGCCTTGCTGTGTTGATTGTGAAAATGTAAAGGCGAACGTAATCTTGAAATGCATGCTTGTCAACAGGTGTACAATAATCACGTGTGTGTATGCATATATACATGCACACAAAACATTTTCATTATTATACCAGTTCTATTACTCGATAATTCTATTTTTATTCCCTGAAATCCACCTGATGGTGTCTAGCCTTTATTGCATCTTTCAGGGGCCCCGGTATTTGAGACTGAGATTTTTCTGTTTGAAGACCGTGCTTTCCAATGCATTTGGAAGAGGAAGGGTGGGAGTTTGTTCCTCTGGTTATTTTGTGTACCACAAATATGGAAAAGAAATGTTGCCTGTGGCCACATACACATACTTGGCTTCTTTGGTCAACATCCCATTAAGAGTGTGTCTAACACTCTAGTGCTTTAAAATGACAGATGCAGCATTCATCTCAAGTGGGCTTTTGGTATGTTTCAGATAGGTGACATTCTGGACTGGATAAGGCACCTTGCAAGTGTAAGGGATTCCACATTACGTTCTAGTGCTACATGTTGGACTGTGATGATGTGGTTGTTAAAAGCTGGATCTCAGGTCAGATAAACCTAGGTTAAAATCTGGGCTTTACCTCTTTTCAGCTTTATGTCGGCTTAGTTACTTAACCACCTGAAGCCTCAGTTTTCTTGCCTACAAAATATTGTGGGGATTAATTGTGACAGCATATACACATGAGGTGAGGATCATACCTGGAACATAGTAAATGTCTAGAAAACAGTAATATGATTATTATAGGCTAAGATAATCTGAAGAGATTGTATATAAGCCCCATTATATACAACTTTTTAACTCAGTGTAATGCTTCACTGTTAGTTTTATGAGAGTGGGCTTAGGCCTGGTAACAGGGTGGGCTGTATTCATTCCATTTCTTTCTGTAAAGTCTTGAGCTTCAGTAGTTGGGAGGGAGGGACTGGAGGAGGGGACAGGCGATGTTCTTGTATAAAAAGTTGGTGATTTCCCGATGCCATACTGCCTAAGCATAAACCAGAGCCTATTGCACTCATCGCCTCCAGCACCTGAGGTGGGGATGGCAAACATAACAGAAATGGAATAGTAGACACAAGAGCAGTTTTTTAAGCTTCTTGTGTCATATTTTGCCCTGTGAGTTGCCTGCTTCCCTTGCTGGGTATCGTATCCTCTTTGAGCAGCTTCTTCGTCTCGCATCTCCCAGCAGCATCCAGGGTAAATGTTCAGTTAGTGATGTTTGTTGACCACACCGAAATGACAGTGGCACCATCAAGAGAATGTGTGCATTGAGCTGCTTTTCCAGGAATGGAAATGGATTTGCTTTGATCCGTTCACGTGACCGGGACATACTTTGTGAGAGTTAGCAACGTCATACATGACTCCAGAGTCTTGCAGGAGGAAACAAGAGGCCTTGTCCTACAGTTACTTAAACCAACAGAAATAGGGCCCAGAAGAGGCCCAGGACTGATCAGAGAAGCTTAAAATTGTATGAGGGGAGAAAAAAAGCAGGAAAAAAAAAATCCTGTAACTAACTGATTCACCCCCAGAAACCCAGTCTGTACTTTTGGAGAAGTTAAAAGTCGAACAGCCTGTTTTATCCAGTTTGACTTTGCTGTGTCTGCTGCCCTTGTTCTCCTTCCCATTCTTCCTTAAATTGCCACCCACCCCCATTCCCCACCCCCTCCACGAAAAGAGCATTACAATGCTTGAACCCATGAACTCTTCTATCTCTTGGTACACTCTGATCAAAGCCGACAAGGGTTCTATTATAGATGCTTTGAAGTCAGATTTTTCTCTTCTAGGGCAGAGTAGCTGTGCCCAAGGGGTGGGCGGGGTGGGGGAGCAATATTATAGGTAAAGATTTTGTTCCAAATCTAAGAAATGGCCAGGGACTAAAAGCATTTCTTCAATGTTGTTCTGTTGCCTAAAATAAAGGCCTTGTTTGGGGTGGGCTTCACTTTGAATTCACCTCTCGATTCCTCTCTCTTTTGAAGGACCCATTCTCATTCTGCAGGTTGGAAGCCCTTGACCTGGCCATCTGAGGTGTAGTCCCAGGGTCTGCGTGGTTGCCTTTCACTCCTTCAAGACAAGATTTGGGGTAGGGCTCAACAGACCCAAACCTTCAGCTATAACATGCAGTTTGGGAAACTGCATGTTATATCTGAATGATTTCAATAGGTGTTCAACAAAACCCTTTAATTGAGCTCAAGAGACATAGCTGAGATCCAAGCTTGAGAAACACCCTGGAAACCCAAACCCAAATTGTAAACTATTTTTATTTTTAAATAAATCAACACCAGTTCTTTTCAAAAGAATAGACCATTGTATAATTTTAAAAACAAAATAAAACAAAAATAAAGAAACAGCCTTGAAGTTAATATCATTACTCTTATACCAGGTTGAGGGAAGAAGCTGCAGTTTGGCCAAGCTTTCAAATTTCACTACACAATTAAAGAGAAAAGACCAGGTTTTACCTCAATTCAGTGCCTAACACTGAACACAGAAATTGTTTTTTATATGCTTTCTAATTGTTTGATATTCTTAAACTCAGGAAATTATACGTTCAGGTCTCAGCTATGTTTCATTAGCTTGATTTAAATTTTGTTGACGTCCCCTTGAAATCATTCGAATACAGGGAACATTCCATTTCCCAAATTGCATGTTATGGCTGAAAATTTGGTTCTGTTTGAGCCCTGCCCGAAATCTTGTCTCCAAACGGAAACTGCTTGGGGAAAAGGAAAGAATTAAGTTCATCTTAGCTAATGACAGGGCAAAATAAGTCCTACTGAGAAAATTAAAGCCATACACTTTTAGAAGTAGATTTTCTCACCATTCTATCTCAAAGATGAGGAAACTGAGGGCCCGATAACTTGTCGGAGCTTGCTGAAGTTGCCTTAGTGTAGTATTTCACAACCTAGTGAGCTTCTAAGGTGTAACTCCAGTGACAGCCTTATTCTCTTTCCCTTCCTTAGTGTCAGGCTGTGGATGAGGCTTTCCTGGGCCACCACCTCTAAAACCCTGAGATCCCTGTTGTACCCACTGAGGAAAATACTGAGTTCAGGGACCAACCAGTTTATCTCTGAACCCTACGTTGTAGCCTTACATATAGTGGACATTCAGTATATTCTTTGTGAACAACTAGGTTACCAGAAACAAAAATGCTGTATGGCAGGTTCTGTTTAAAGGAATCTTTGGAGATCATTTTTTGCATATTTAATCTGCCTGTAGTTTCATTGTTTTGTGAATCTGGGATTTTCATAAATTTTGTTTCTTATTCTCAATGTATGTATGGATCTAGCTTTGTTCTCCAGATTGAGGGGAACATTGTTGAAACTTATGAAAAAGTTTAAGAGATTTAGCATTGTGCCCAAAAAAGTTCTTGGATCAGAGTGTGTCCTTCAGTTGGTACTTTTCCCAAAGATATCCTCCACTGGGTCCACAGCCCTTCTCTTTCACCCATCCCATTAGCTGATTTGAATCTGTGTATTTCACGTTCACATGCCAAATTATAACGGGAAACAAACAACCCCGGGGTATGTTTTCTGGATGCTTGGGCAATACTTATTCTGCTTCTGTATTTTTCCTGACCTCCTTTCCCCTCCCCCCACCTTTAAACCGGTTCTTCAGAGTTGTTTACTGTCGGGAGAGCTCGAGTGGTGGTGTAGACATAGCGCCCTCTGGTGGTATTCTTTGAGAATCACATTTCTTTCAAGTTTAAGAGTGGGAAGTTGTTTCTTGACAGGCCTTCAAAGGGAGGGCCTCTTTGTGCTATCTCGAATATAGTGAATTAATAACATTCAAGTTTATTACTTGTGCTGGCTATTTAAGAGGTATCATCTAAAGGGCATCAGTTGATTACCAGAGATTTATCATTATGAAATTAGGCCTGCGATAACTAGAAATGGATGAGTAGCGGCATTTGTGCTTTTCTGTCTTCCATCAGGATGTACGAGAGGGGAAGAGAAAGGAAGTCCCCCAAGAATGGGAGTTGAAAAGAGTTTAGGACTCAAGAGTTAGGAGGAAATGGCAAGGATCAGAAAACTTGGTCACAAACAAGTATTCTCCTCAGCCCTCACTCGGATCTGAGCCCAGAAATTTAAGACCCAGACAGAAGTTGAGAGTCTGCCAGACTCTCACTCTCAAGGGAGTCTGGGGGGAGGGCTGGGTAGTGGGCAGAAAGTGTGACTTAGACACACTTTAGGGGGATCTAGTGTATTTACACTGTGCCACTTGCTCCAGTTGGGACTTCGGGCTGACCTGTTTTTTTTTTTCCTTTTCTCTTTTTTTAATAATTTAATTTTGAGGATCACTCCCTTCTCCATTGCCATTAGCAAAATCACTGTGACCCAAAGGACATCGTCACTGGCGTGAATCAGAACACCTGCACTTGAATTAAGATCTCGCCTGTCAGAGCTGTAAGCCTTAGGCAAATCAACCTGCTGAGTCTCAGTTTCCTGGAGGTTCCTTTAGAAATGCTCGTGAGGATTAAAAAACAGTTAGCAGAGTAAACAGTTCAGAAACAGAGTAGTAGATTTTGTCATCCCAAGAATGAGAAAGGGAGTGGTGGCCCATGACTAACACGACTTTGGCTTCTGGATGGTTGGTGTCTTTCAGTTTCACGGAACCTTGGACCCATCTGGCAACACGTTTAGAAGGAGTAGGGGTAGGCGGAGATTCTGGAAGCAAACGAATCTTTATTAAGAATCACCTATGCTGCATAGTTGGCACATATGCAGGAAATCATGTCACTTGGGTATGGCAAAGTCCTTCCCGTTTAGGACTCTTTGGGAGGTGAGGTAGGGCCTCCGCAAGGGACATGATTTCAGAAGCAGAACAAAGCGAAGTGTGTCAGCTGTATGAGCAAATTAGCGAGATGGGTTTAGTATAAGTGCCTCATTGTTCTAGAAGACAGGCATCAGTAAGAATTCTTGGAGGACGCCTTGTTGGGGGTGCTCGGTGGAGTGGGGAGAGAGGTGGGTTTTATGCTAGGTACCAAATAACATGATGAAATGTGATTTGGGATGTCTTTCTGTGAGATACAAGGAAGTGAAATATACACAGACCCATGGGTAGGATCTAGTAAGCGACACGTGCCGAAGCCTGGTAGTGGAATGGGAGTAATAAAGTACGAAGCCGGGGAAGTCTTGAACATTTGGATTCAATAACAATTTCAGTTTTGCACATTTGACATATGTTACTGTATTAAAACACTAATAAAGTCCACTTTATTATTTTAAATTTGAAACTGAGCCAATCCTTAAAAGTTGGGGAGGGGAAAGAGCATAATTTCAACCTGTATAAATCAATGATAAATTCTGTTTATGCTACTTCCATATGGTGGCACCACTTTGGTGAGTGAACGGAAGTACACAATTTTCTTTATCAGCATGAGACTTGAATGATTCTGGTTTTGAATTGTGAGAGATCATTATTCCCTCATGTAAAAGGCAAACATTCGTGCCTAGAGAAGCAGCTGATGACAGCATGGCTGGTGGACTCTGCTCCTCTCCCTTCACGGGCCTCTCTCGGATCACAGTCTCTAACCCCCATGGCTTCCCTTACACACTTAGCCATACCCCTGGTCCTCTTCCCCCACCACACTAAGCCTCAGTGTCCCTTCCTCAGGCCTCTCTCTCCTCTCTCCTCAGCGATTAGAGGCTTGGGGATGGGAGATGGACCAGCAGGTGGAGACCAACTGTTCTCCTTCATGGCCATTACCTTTACTGGGAACCAAAGGTACACATGTCTGAGAGGACCCACAGGGAGGAAGAAGGGGTGGACAATGTGCCAGGCATCTTAGGCCCTGTCTGAGAGTGAGCTCTCTGAAAGGAGAAGAGCCTGGTCACCTTTCTCTGACTCTTCCACTTCTGGCAGCAATTTGTAGACAGGTCCGTCAGTGTTCGTGTAATATGGATTTTCTTTGAATCTTGTTGACTTCAAGCCAGGTCTATACCAACAATGCCAAATAGAAGAGACGCCATAGATTCCCAACAGGAATAAAGCGTTGATCATCACATGCCAGCAGAAGAAGGTGGTAATAAACATGATGTCGCTGATGTCATCATCCTGCCACGGGTAGCCGGTGACCGGTCTGTAGAGAATAAAGCCTGCCTGCACCAGCCAGGAGCCCATCATCAGAAATAGAAAGTTCTCAATCAGCGAGAGGTGAAATGCGTTGGGAGCCCACAGCTCTACGGTCAACACCAGCATCAACAGGAACACCACCAGGATGAGCAGAGAATGAATCTGCAGCTCGATCCCTGCTGAACCCTGAACATGTGACATCAACAGCATCAGGAGCACATAGAAAGCCAGGACCAGGGTACCTTTTTCTAGGAGCACACACCTCTGAGGCAGCAAGTTCTTGCTCGTGACATCTACACAGCCATTGAGGGTGAGGAGGATGAACATGGTGAGGTGCTGCCACTCTTTGGGGTGCATAAATCTTGGCGGCAGTTCCTTGTTCATCAGTCTCAACCCTCCTTTAATGCAGCCGATCTCATAAGCTATCAATGTGGAGCCAGTCACCATCTTCAACAAACCTCTGTAGGATATTTCCCAAAGCCTGGCCCATCTTCCCTTATTTTTGGGAGGGCATGAAGGATCCAAGAGAGATTCATTGACTATCACAGCTTTGAAGACCACTATTGCCTGATACAGTCCATACAAAACTAGAAACAGCCCTGGGTACACATGGCCGATAAAGGTTCCCATTGAACTACAGATCTGTCTAATGATAGAGACAAAAGCAAAACTTGGGCACGTCCACACCTTCTGGGGCCACTTCAAGGTCTGGGCTTTAGAAATAATTGCCTTCCACCAACTTTTATCTTCTCACCCCACCCACTGCTCCCCCACAAAGAGGAAATGTCTCTTGAATCAAGCCTACACCTAGGATGGTATAAAGTCTCATTGTTCCATTTCATTGTGGTACATTGGGAACTGGCTCCTGTCAAAGAAGAAAGCTGATGACTGTGCTTCTAGGGGCCACCCCTTTATGGCCCTTGAGGCGCTTCTGGTCATACTTTTCACTTAATCCCAAGGCTTCCTTCCCCTTGTACTGCCTAGCACTCAGAGAAGGAGAGAGGAGCATGGGATGGAGGCAGGGGTTGCCATGATCTCCAGGGGAAGCCTGGGCACTCACAAACCCTCAAGAACCCTTGAGCACCTCTCAGACATAACTTAGGTCCAATTTTAAAGCTTTCTTTCTGGACACATATTTACAAACATTTGGATATGTAACCATGTAATACATACATATCATCTATTTGGCTTTTCTGTTTTATAGACACAGAAAGCTCCCTTCACATCCTCCCCTTACCTTTTCATGTCCTTGCCCAAGCCCCTACCCACACTTCAACATCTCGACTGGCCAGTAAATGCATCCGAAAGCTACCTTTTGATATGATTTTAAGGACAGTGGTGGTTTTGTAGTATGTAAACCTAAGTCATGCTTCCCAGAATTCCCTTCCTTATATGGCTCCAGGCTGAATTGGCCACATGAGAAATTTACCTGAGAATCTGAAGGTGGAGTGAGGCAGCAAGCTCAGCACACTCGGCAGGTGTAGGTGCCGGGCGCCCCTGTGGCTCGTGCGTTCTGTTACTGATCTGCCGGCTCACCTCCTGGGCAGGGCCAGCACCCAGGCCCACAGCTCTCTTAGCTTCTCTCCTTGTGAAGGGACCAGCTTCTTTTGCAGGTCACCTGCCACTGAAGTATGAGGTGGTGACAGGCAGACATGAGCTCTCTTTGGTCCTCATAGGTTTCAGTTTGTCCTTGCTCTTCTCTACCTTAATGTCATATACTTCTTCCTGACTGCTGCCACATTGATCTGAAATGACCTCAGGCCCAAAACACGGCAGAGAGGCAACAGCCTTCTGTAGGCTTCTTCGCTACCAATGTGTAAGGTATAATATCCATATTCCGTATAACTCTGCTCCCATGATCCATCCCTAACTGATACAAGGGATTAAGGTATAATCCTTAAAATGCAGATACTATTGAGAGGAGTGACTCCAGGAGCTGGCGTTGGCCATTTTTGTATTTTAATGTGAATTAGCCCATCAGCTGCATTTATCTACTAGTGTCTAATGTCCCTTGGAAGACAGAGTCCTAGGTAGAGGGGGTAACAGCCACCCATTATAAGGTAGAGGATGATGGGGAACAAAGTACCAGGAACGTGAGGCATACCCTGGGCCCACACATCATTCTGGGTGTATTACAGGAGGTACATGGAAGAGGAATTTTTCTGGGAGTGCCTAGGGAGAAGCGGGTCCACTCAACATGAGCTGTGCTAACACCATAGTCTTTTGCAAAATCATCTGTCCTCACAGCACAGGCAATGCCCTTGGGCAGGGAGGCAGGGACAGCATGCTGACAGCGCCCCTAGTGGAAAGGGGGATTCACACCCAGGGGACAGCACTGCCTCTGAGCCCTCACTCCCATCCAGATACCTACCCTTTTCTCCAGTCCACTTATTTCTGGAAAAAATAAATCTCTCTCTGTCCTTGAGGATGGCAACAATTCAGAGTGCTTCTTGCTATTGAGAGATCTGGTGGGGCAGGGGACTTGCGTATGAAGGCAAGTTGGAAAAACAAAGCTTGATTATGCATTCTGAAGGAATTTGTGTTGCTTATTTTAAATTTTAGGTCTAGGTGTTTTCAATTAATGTAGTCATTGTAGAAAAATCAGGCAAAATATCTTAGCAAAAAGAACATTAAAAATCACCTATAATCCCAGAGGTGACCACTGTCACCACTGAGGTATAGAAACACAGTTGAAGACGCTGTACGAGCAGGGGGCCAATGCATTGACTGGAAGTCGGAAATCTGGATTCTGTTTACATTTTCCCCTTGATCTGCTGCATGCCATACCCCTTATCTGAAAACAATTGAGTGTTCAACTTTCTATTAAGGTGAAAATAAAAGGGCATGAATATTGTTGCACAGAAGTGAGCTTCTTTATCTCCTGTCTGTATTTCTCTTTCGGTGACTTTCCAAAGCACTTGGAGAGCACTGCAGAGCTCAATGCTAAGAGGAAGGAGATTCAAAGTGACAGATTTTGTGTCAGAGAGAAGAGAACCCCGGGGATTCTCTTTGGTTCTAAAATTTGCTCTGGGAGAAGTACAGGGTCCAGCAGTGCTGAGCCAGGGAGCCGTGGGCTGCAGGCCTCCAGAGGGGGTGCATATTTGGTCTACCTTAATGTTGCCTCTAGCACTTTGAGGCAGCAGAGTTTACTCTGCTCCCACCCTCATCTCCCAGTTGTCCCTGGCAGCCAGGGGAGGGGAGAGAACGGCAGCACTGATCCAAAAGCAGTGCCAGGTTGAAAGTGGCATGGATGAAGACAGCTAGCCCCAACTAAGGTCCCATGTGGGATGCTCAGACCCCCACCTTGGCCAGGCACCAACACTACATGTTGTTCATTGAAATATGAACATCCTGATCTCATCAACTTTGATGATAGGGATCACCCATCCCAAACCAGACACTGCCCACGAGTAGCCGAGAAGGAAGCCAAGGAGGGTGAATGATTAGCAGAACTGGCAGACGGCTCCCGAGCCTGTGGATACTGAGTGGACACCTGGAAAGCTGTTTATGAGGAAAACTCGGCTTGACCCTAGGAGCCTTTGGAGGTCATTCACGGCCTGGCTGCTCCACAGCAAGAGCCCCGACCCCCCTCCCAGATCTGCCTCCCCCACCTGGAGGGGCTTCACACACAGCTACTGCCACTTGTTGGCATGAAATTCCAGAATAAGCAAGAAGGTCTTCAGGAATTCAGTAAATATGCGTTTACTAACTGCTGCAAATTCTACTGAGTGCCACAGGGCATGTAAAAAGTATATGATATAGTTCATGTCCTCAAAGAGCTTACAATTTAGTTGAAGGCACACGCCTCTACACACACGCGCGCACACACACACTCTAACATGCACACATACACCGCAGACATTAGAGAACTATATAGACTATCTCTGTTCCATGAAGATCAAATGTCACATATTGTCATTTCAAATTTTCAAATAGCAACATTAAAAAACCTTAAAAAGGTGAAATTAATTTAAATGAGATATCGTATTTTAACTAATATATCCAACCTGTTATTTCAACATGGTATTAATATGAAAATTATAAATGAAATATTTTAGACCTCTTATTTCATACTAAGTATTCAAACTCCTGCATATATTTTACAATTTAACAGCACATCTCAATTCAGACAAGCCATATTACAAGTGCTCCATAGCTTCACGTGGTTAGTGGCTGCTATGTTGGGTTTTGTGGATTTAAACAGTATAGAATGACATGTCAAGTGAGTTAAAGTTTTAGGGAAGAGAATGGTTCATGGAGGAGGTAAAAGTTTGATCAGAGATGGCATCTAGAGAGCCACACTATAAACTTCTCAGTGGCTGGGGGATTTTATATGGTACTGTCCAAAAGCATCTTTCAGTTTACCTCCTTTCTCTTTAGGAAGGCCATTGTCATCGTCATCATCATCACCTTCATCATCATCAACATCATCATCATAAAAAATGATTGCAACTCACTTTGCTGCAAGGCAGAAAAACACTATAGGAAGAGAGAAAGCCAGAGGCTGGAACCACACAGGGAGCGTGTCCATGGAAATCGGCACAAGGTCAGAAAAAACCCATGTTCATGTGCCAACTTTCATCTTATTTCAAGTACGGGTTACTAAGCCTTGAGCTTTGTCACTGACTTACCCAAACAAGGCTCACACAGGATGGAAAACAACATTCTAATCTCTTAGTTTGAAAGGACATATATGCTTTATTTTTCCTAGTATACCAGCTCGTAATTTTCTCCTGAAATTTTCTGTAATGTGAGCTTCATACTTCACTGCATAAGCATGGCTTAAATTTCACAGTTTCTACAACTAATTTCAAGTACTTTTCAACATTCACATTTCAATGGCTGCAAATTTCCTTTTCTTCTGGAAACTTTTGGTAAGGTAGAAGTATATGCCTTATCTCTGTTATCCCTATTTCTTCTCTTATGACTGTGCTATTAACTCATACTCATGGCCGAGGACAGAACGCAGATTTACAAAAGCTGCCTTATGATTATAGACACAGAGCATAAGAACTTGATGGTCTTGAAGCTTCTCATTCTCATTAGGATCTCTGCTTCTTTTTGGGTACAGTCTTCTAGTAACAGGGCCACACATCTTAAAGAACTACAGTGTTTCTCATCACTGACCAGTGCTGGATAAACCTTCACCCTAAACTAATACCACCTGTATTGGTTTTATATTGCTGCATAACAAATTAACATAAAATTAGGAGCTTAAGCAACACAAATTTATTTTCTCACAGTTTCCATGGGTCAGGAATCCAACATAGGTTAGCTGAGTCCTCTGCTCAGAATCTCACCAAGCTGAAATCAAGGTGTTGGCTGGGGCTTTGATTCTCATCTGAGGATCAGGATCCTTTGGCAAGCTCACTGGATACTGGTAAAATTCAGCTCCTTGCAGCTCTAGAACTGAGCTCCCGTTTTCTTGCTGCCTGTGAGTCAGGGCCTGCTGTCAGCAGCTAGAAGTTTCTTGCCATGTGCCCTGCCCCCGCATAGGAAGTTCATAACATGGTCGTTTGCTTTCCTCCAGGCCATCAAGAATACGTCTCCTTGATGGTTCACCTTCTTGTAAGGACCTCATCTTACTAGGCCAGACTCAGCCAGAACAATCTCCCTTTTCACTAATTCAAACTTAACTAATTAGTAACTAATTATACTCACTGGTTCCACTCACACTCAAGAAGAGGAGATTATACAGATCACACATCAGGGGCAGGAATCTTGGGGGTCACTTTATAATTCTGCTTACTACACCATCCTGTTCTCCTTTTCATTCATTATTATAAGTTGCAATATAATTGTGTATGTCTTTGTACTCTCTCATTTTTTGCATTGCTAATCCCTGCACAGTACCTGGAAAACAGTAGCTGTTTAGAATTTTTGAATGAACTAATTAATCCTCTGGTCATCTTGATTTAATTTGGAAGATCCCCTTAATTCATTACCCACATGTTTACAAATTAATCTCCTTTATCTTATGTTTATTTTTGTGAAATTCAGTTGTAAAAATTTTCCTCTTGTCATTGTTCCAAATATCTGGGTGTGAATTCTATTTAAAGCTTCTGGCCTCCTATATAATTACTAGTGTTTCAGATAAGATCCCACAGGAAATCAATGGCAATCCGAGTTGGGATAGTTCAAGGAAGGATTAATAAAAGTGCTTCTTAAATAGATGTGGGCAGGATGTAAGGAGACCACAAGGATAGCTGAGTAATGGTTAGAGCTGTTACCACCTCTAGGCCCAAAGGGACATGGAACAGAAGTTCCTGGTATAGTAAGGACAGTGTAGTGGGTTGAGTGGCAGCCAGTGAAAAGATGCCTCCAAGTGCTAACCCCCAGAAGCTGTGAATGTGCTTTTATTTGGCATAAGTGTCTTAGGAGATATAATTAAGTTAAGGATCTCGAGATGGGATCATCTTGGATTTAGGGTGGCCTCTAAAGCTAATGACAGGTGACCTTATAAGAGAAAGGCAGAGAGAGATCTGAGACAGGCACACAGAGGAGAAGACAATGTGAAGATGGAGGCAGAGACTGGAGTGATGCATCTACTAGCCTAGGAATGCCCAGGACTGCCAGCAGTCATCAGGAGCTGGGAGGGAAGCATAGGGCAGATTCCTCCTGAGAGTCTCTAGAAGGAACTAATACAGTCCACTGCCCTCCAAACCTGTGAGAATAAATTTCTGTTGTTTAAGGCACCAAGTTCGTAGTAACTTGTCATGGCAGCCTGGGAGGCTAATATTGATGGTGTCATGGTACTGGGGTACTGCCAGCATGAGGTGGCCCTAGAGACAGGAGTTAAGAGAATAAAACCCCTAATCTCACTCTCTTCTCCATCCTCCTGCCGAGCCTCATCATTGGCTGAGCATTGTCTCGAAGCCAGAGGATAAGGGAACACACCGATGTGCTATACAGACCAGGGACTGTCTCCTGGGACCAAGAGCAGGAGGGAGATGAAAGATGGATTTAGGGGGCAAACTGAAGATATACAGCATGTCTCTTTAGGCTATAGTTAGGGTAACCGTAAATCCCAATTTGTCTGGAGCTGTTTGGTTTTTACCTGTTGTCCAGGTGCAAGAATTAATTTTGCCTCTTTTCTCTTTCAAGTGTCCAGGTTTGAAAGATTAATTATATGATCACATTAGTTATAGGTTAAAATGCAGCTGGATCATTATTCAGATGGAGATAGAGTTTGCGGTAGGGTGTGTTGAGTGAAGCAAGTCATCACACTCATCAAGATGACCTCTCTCCTGATTGTCCTAAAGTCCTAACCATCCTTGACAGGTGTAAGGAGAAAACTTAAGACCTTACGAAGTTAACAAGAACACACCTACCCCCCAAATCTGAATCACATGCCCCATATTTTCTTACTTCATCTTGGAGATCCTTTCATGTCAGAACAGACATATCTCTCCTGTTCCTTTTAACTCTTGCATAGTACTCCATACTTTATTTAACCATTCTTCTATTAGTAAACATTTATTATTTAAAGTTCTTTATGGGAACAATGCTTCAGTGATCATTATTATACGTGTTTTTGGTGTAGATATATGAGTATTTCTGGAATATATGCCATATTAAGAGTTCTTAGCTACAGACAATAAGAATTCATTCCGACTAGTTTAAGAGAAAGGAATTTATTAAAATATATGGGTTAGTTCACAAAATCATTGGAAGGGTTGGAGAAAGAGATTCCAGTTAAGTATGAAGGACCAATGCCCAGAACTTCCCTGTCAAAAGGGCTTAGGTTGCTGCTTCTGGCAGTGACCCCAGAACTGAAGGGCAAAGCAGCTTGAAGAATAAATTGATTTACAAGCTTTCATAATATATTATAGCCAGATGATGAAAAACAAAGGTCGCCCTCTTTGCCGGCACTCCTGCTACAGAAAAGAACCCCAGGCAGAGCCACTTTCTTTACTCTCCTCACTCCTGAGTTGGTCTGAAGTGAGTGTGTCTGATTGGTAACATGCCTGCACCCTAGCCAGTTACAGGGAAGCCAGAGATTAAGAACAAAAATCTACCAGGAAGGCAGGCCTGACAATGTGGAAACTGATCAAAGTGTCGGGAGGCTGTTTCAAAGGTGTCGTTAGGCTCACATGACAGCTGTCTGCTGCAGGTAGCAAGCAGTGCAATTGTTAGCTTGAAGGCTACATGCATTTAAATTATGGCACACTCAGCCCAACCGACTTCAAGAAAGTGTAGACCGATTTACATCGCCACTTACAGTGCATGATAATTCCCTTTTCCCTACGTCTTCTCTGGTAATGGATAATATCATTTCTTTAATACTTTTAACAATTTTTGATAAACTGGCAGTGAAAAAAAATCCTATTCTATTTAATTCTGCTTTTTTCTCAAAATTGGTTAGGTTAGCATTTTTTTGTTTGTTTATTAAATATTTGTTCTTCTGAGATATTATATCTTCTGGCCTTTTTTTTATATATTAGGTCACTTTTTTGTTTGTTCATCTGTTAACGTTTGAACATTTCTATATATTCTGGGTACTGATTTCTTTTTTTGCCTGTTACATGTGTCAAAAATATTCTTCACACTGTCCCTTTTATTTCTTTTTCTTCTATCTTTTACCTATGGGAAATGTGAATAAAATGAGTAAACTTTTCAGAATTTTTTTCTTACTCAAGGAGGTTTTTCATGTCTTTTATTATAAAAGATATTCCTTTATTTCCTTCAAAACATTTTTAGTCTTGTTTCTCATGTTTAACTTTTCTATCCATCTGTAATCCTTTCCTTGTATGTCATATGAGGTGGAAACTAAGAGTCCCCCCACCCTCTGCCTCAAATGGAAAGCCCATTATTTCTCGCACTAATTGAGGATCCTTTCCTTAACATGTATTTAATTCTTGTACTATATTTCTGTTTCTAGAGTCTCTATTCCCTTACACTTTATTAACTTATGGGGCAATGGTACTTGCTTGTCCCTACACTATGGTTTTAATTACTGACTATAATATATTATGAAAGCTTGTAAATCAATTTATTCTTCATGCGCAGAGGACAACATTATATTTCTCTGGAACGTGCAGAGCAAATTAAATTAGGTGACTAGGATATGACAAATTCTCTGCTCTTAAGGAGATCACCTTTTAGTTGGTGAGACAAAACCTCTTCCATGAGAAACAAAATGAGAAAAAGGACAAAGGATATATCAGTAGCATGAGCAAAATAACATGGCAGATGTAGATGAGATGCCCAAGAGTCTCAGATCAAAAGTGAGAATTTTCTGGAGAAAGAATTGTTGATGATAGTAGTGTAAGGAGATTTAATGTCAGGTATAAAATAACACTGTGTAGTAGACACGTGACTGGCGATGGCTTTTTCCAAATTGTACAGAGTGTCATTTGGCAAAGGCACAAGTGTAGGACAGAGTAAGTGAAGATCTAGTAAATTGCTTGTCGGACTAGTGGTAGTTAAACAAGTAGCTGAGTCTTGCTTTGGCTGGATTAGAAGTTAAGAATAAGAAAAATGGTAGCATTTCATGAAAATTTTGTTTATGGGAACTTGAAAAACTGTGATATGAAAGTATTCTCACTTTATATACAAAATTTGAAACAATACTAATCTACCTAAATTAAAAAATATATGTGAGATTCTTATTACTTCATCTGAGTGGGGTAAGTGAAATGTACCATGTCTGTTACCACATGGTGGTGTCAGTTTAGTTGGCAAACAAACACCTTACCAATGCAGTTTTGATTTGTGAGCAAGAAGTCTTTATTCCTCAAGGAAAAGCCTGGAGAAGGAGCTGGTGACAGCATGGCTGGTGGACTCTGCTCCCCTCCCTTCAGAGGCCTCTCTCGGTTCACGGTCTCTAACCCCCATGGCTTCCCTTACACACTTAGCCATACCCCTGGTCCTCTTTCCCCACCACACTAAGCCTCAGTGTCCCCTTCTCAGGCCCCTCCTCTCTCCTCAGCGATTAGAGGCTCGGGGATGGGAGATGGACCAGCAGGTGGAGACCAACTGTTCTCCTTCATGGCCATTACCTTTACTGGGAACCATAGGTACATATGTCTGAGGGGACCCGCAGAGAGGAAAAAGGGGTGACCATGTGCCAGGCATCCTAGGCCCTGTCTCAGATTGAGTTCTCTGATAAGAGAAGAGCCTGGTCACCTTTCTCTGACTCTTCCACTTCTGGCAGTGATTTGTAGATGGGTCCTACAGCATCCATGTGATATGGAGCTTCTTCAGACCCTGTCAGCTTCAAACTGGGATTGTAACAACGATGCCAAATAGAAGAGACGCCATAGATTCCTAACAGGCACAAAGCGTTGATCATCACATGCCAGCAGAAGAAGATGGTGATAAACATGATGTCGCTGATGTCATCGTCCTGCCACGGGTAGCCGGTGATTGGTCTGTAGAGAATAAAGCCTGCCTGCATCAGCCAGGAGCCCATCATCAAAAATAGAAAGTTCTCAATCAGCAAGAGGTGAAATGTGTTGGGAGTCCACAGCTCTACGGTCAACACCAGCATCAGCAGGAACACCACCAGGATGAGCAGAGAATGAGTCTGCAGCTCGATCCCTGCTGAACCCTGAACATGTGACATCAACAGCATCAGGAGCACATAGAAAGCCAGGACCAGGGTACCTTTTTCTAGGAGCACACACCTCTGAGGCAGCAAGTTCTTGCTCGTGACATCTACACAGCCATTGAGGGCGAGGAGGATGAACATGGTGAGGTGCTGCCACTCTTTGGGGTACATAAATCTTGGTGGCACCTTTTTGTTCATCAACACCATCCCATCATCAAGACAGAAGACTACATAAATTGTTAAGGTGGAGCCAGTCACCATCTTCATCAAACCTTCATAGGATATTGTCCATAGCCTGGCCCATCTTCCCTTATTCCTGGGAGGACATGAAGCATATAGGAGAGAGTCACTGACTAGCATGGCCTTAAAAAGCACTGTCGCCTGGTACAGTCCATAAGAGAAAAGATAGAGCCCTGGGTATAAATGACCATTGAACTTTCCCATGAAGTTACGGGTCTTTGTGACTCAGAACCTCTCTGCCCTCCTCTCTATTGAGGACCTCTCAAGTTTTGGGCTACATAGACCGTACTAACTTCTACCTACTTTTATCATCTCCCTCTGCCCACTGCTCTGAGACAGAATGGAAAGTTCTGGACAGGAGCCTACACTACTGGGGTGGTGGGTCTCACTGTTACATTCCATTCTAGTACACTGGGAACTAACTGACTTCTCCCAAAGAAGGGAGATGAGTATTTCCTGGTATGCACCTGTGAGAATGTGTGCTCTCATGAGCTCTGTGTTTGGGCCTTTGAGATGTCTCTGGTCACATTTGTCCCTCTCTTGCATGGCTTGGTTTCTTATTCTCCAGCCCAGCGCTTAGAGGATCAGTGGAGATATGCATGGACATGGAGATTATTCGGAAAAGGCCTGGGTTGCTCACAAACATTTAGGCATCTGCTAAGACTCCTTACTCATATTTTTGGTCATATAGTGAAAGTAAATATATTCTTCCTGAACATAAAAGTTTATCAACATTTGGGTCAGGGAGCTTACAAATATACATACTGACCCCTATCTGACCTCTTTGTTTTTCTGTGACAGATTTCGAGGATCACCAAGAAAGTCCCTCACCTGCCCCTAAATCTCTCTCTGATGGACTGTAGATAAATTTGGGATGTTAAGGTGCAATTTATTAAAATGCAGATAAGTTGAGACAGGAGATTCAGTGAGCCACTTATATTTAATGTGAATTAGCTCAAGTTGATTCGCTCTTTAATTATCGATTGTTATGTAGGTAGAAAGTGTCCTAGGCACTAGGTGACAGCCAGTTGCATCTAAGGGGCTGTATCCAAGGCAAGAGTTTTCAGTTTGAATGGATGGTAGAGAACAAGGTACAGGGAGGGCTAGGCAAGCTCTGGGCACACAAATGGTTCTGGGTGCATTCCAGGAGGCACAGTAATAGGAGTTTCTCTGGAAGCGATAATTGTACTGAAGGCAGAGGAGTCCATCACTCAACACAAACCATACTGACGTCACAGTCTTCAGCATAATCATCTGTCCTCAGGATACAAGCTATGCTGTGGGGCAGAGAGGCAGCCCCCATGTGGCAACAGCGCCCCCGCTAGAGTGGAGGAGATTTTACACCCAGGTCCCAGCACTGCCTCTGAGCCCTTAGTCTCATACACACATCTCCCTTTCCTACACCCATTTATGTCAGAAAAATCCAATCAGTTCATACCCTTGAATATGAAGGCCATTTCTTACCAGTGGGAAAGTAGGAACTTGAGTGTGAAAATCAGTAAGAGAAAGAGCTTAAGATTGCTCTACAGAGGGACTTGCCTTCCTCATTTCATTTTTACTTCAACTTTCTTTTCTTTTTCATACATGAGTGTGGTATAGATTGGCCAGCAAGTCTCTGTATTCATTTCGTTTTCTTTCTCTGTATGCTGATAAACTACATTTCCCATCATGCCCTGCAGTTAGAGGCAGCCTGGCAACCGCATTTTAGCCAGTGGAGTGTGAATGGAAGTGATATATAGTACTTTCTAGCTTCCCCCATAAAATTGTCCCTCACATACTATTTTCCTTTTTTCTGGTTTTATACAGAACATCACAGCTTATTTGAAAATCATATGTTGTTGAGGACAGAGGCACCCCAAGATGGAAGGAAAAGGTTTCCTGGATTAACCCCTTTTAGGAGGCCTATACACTGATCAGGAACACTCATTTTGGACTATATGTGGCCAAGAAATACACTTTTTTTTGATTAGGCAATGTATATTTTTATATATGCTTATTATATCAGATAGTTTACCCAAGCTGATGCAAAACTAATACATGGCCTTTGGTGAAATTTTAAGGAAAATCCGTAAGCAAAATATGAGAGAAAAATAAGCACCTGTAATTCCAAACCTGACGATAACCACTATTGACATTCTGTTGTAGAACCTCAGATTTATGAAGGCAGGGATGTGAAATGGAAAAAAAAAGATGAATGGTAATTGAAAAACCAGGATTCCAGTCCAAATTTCCTCCTAAGTAGCAGAGCTTCGATTTCTCTATTATAGAAAAGAAAGAGCTTTGACATCTATGTTCTCTAAAGAGAGAGGTGAGGGGCAGGAGAAAGGAGAAGGAGAAAGAAGAGGGGAGGGGTAAAGGAGGAGGAAGCATGGGAAGAGGAAGGGAGGAAAACATGGGGGTTATTGCATAGAGGGAAGTGATTTTGTTTACCCTACAAGTTTTTTTTTAGCTAGTGGTCAAAACACCCAGAAAACTTCAAAGAGCTGAATGCTCAGGAGAAAGAGGTACAAAGGGATGCTGTGATTATGACATTGTGATGGAGTGAACCATGGAGGAGAAATCTCTGGTACTCTCTTTGGTTCTTGCCTCTGTTCTGGGAAATTGCTGAGCTGCTCAGAGGGGAAGTGGCCCCTGTGCAGCAAAGTTCATGGTTAGCTAAGTATTTACCATCACAAAGAACCAGTGCATGTTTCTGAGTAGCCCAATTCTACCTAGAATGGACTGCAGGTTTCAGAAGTGGCTGTTTTGGGTCACTAGTAACATTATCTCCAGCATATCAGAGCTATGGGTCTAAGGGACATAGTGGCCATTGATAGATAAACAGATACTATTTATCTCTTGACCACCACATTTGTCTCCACCTCTTGCCAATTCCTGGCATCTGTGAGCCAATGTCCAGAAGAGGAGAGGAAACAGCAGCATGTGGCACAGATGAGGACAAACAGCCCCAATCGAGCTCGCATGTGGGATGCTCAGACCCCCACCTTGGCCAGGCACCAACGCTACATGTTGTTCATTGAAATATGAACATCCTGATCTTAACTTTGATGATAGGGATCACCCATCCCAAACCAGACACTGCCCACGAGTAGCCGAGAAGGAAGCCAAGGGGGGTGAATGATTAGCAGAACTGGCAGACGGCTCCCGCGTCTGTGGACACCGAGTGCCTGAAAAGCTGTTTTATGAGGAAAACTCAGCTTGACCTCGGCCTGGCTACTCCACGGTGAGACCTCCCTCATACCTGCCTCCCCCACTTGCCACCCCACACTCTAGAGGGGCCCCCAGGCCCAGCCACTGCCGCTTGCCTAGCTTCATATGCCAGAGTGAGCAAGAAGGTCCTGAAGAATTTGGTAATCATGAGTGCTGTGAGATAATCCTGTCCTCACAAAGCTAATAATGTAGTTGAAAGCAAGAGACACACACTGGTGAAATAGACAGATACCTGGTAGTTGGAGAATTATTTGGAATTAGAGGATGTCATTTTGAGTGATGTGTAGAGTGCATTTTAGAAGATTTCAGTGAGGTGTTGTTCATGGGGGAGGTTCAAGGTTAGTCAGAATCATCCCCACATATGTCCCAGAAAACTGCTAGTAACTCAGAGGTTTTAGTGATTGGTTCTTTCAAAAGCTTTTACACCAACTGTAAAGGAATTCTTCATTTCTTCTTGTTGTGGGACAGGCAGACATGACTAAGAATCCAGAGCTGTGTTATACAGATTATAATGTGATGGAGCCAATTAAATGCTTGCCCCACCATTCTCTAATGGCAAGACGAGGGTACTTGGGGGAGGAGTGGAACCCTGACAGGTGAGGCTGAGAACTCTGAACTCTCTAATTCCATGGGACTTCCCTTTTTGGTAGACAAAGTACCTCTTCCCACCTGGGAGAAAACATCTTCCTCTGTGTAGATGCTTTTCGATGACTGCACCTGGGATAATTCTGTCACCAGGAGATGCTGGTCTTTGTAGGACCCACTCCCACCTCCCTTATTACCTCCATGTCCATAACAAGAGTAGATCCCAGTGTAGCCCAGACAAGGATGTATGAAACCTGGTCTGACGTGGGAGAGGAAATCGAAGCATCAAAAGAATGACAAGACCTCACCAATCAGTATTGGCAAGAGTGTGGAAAGTGTGGATGTGAGTGAATTTTAAAGGTGTTTGACCATGTAAAGTGAAATGGAAGGGTTGACCGAGCCCGATTTATCAATATGAGTTTACTTTCCTGAGATTCTATGTTTAATATGTGGCTTGAACATCTGGGAATGGTGTAAATAGTCTGCTAGGTTGGCCAGTGGAAACCTGGGCTCGCTGGCAGCTTATAGCCAATGAAGCTGACATATTGGAATTGCCCTAGCAAACTCGGGAGAAGCACCACCCAAGAGAACTTTCTGCAGAGATGGGAATTTTCTGTAACCTGTGCTATCCAATAGAGTAACTTCTAGTCATAACTTCGGAGTACTTCGGATGTGGCCAGTGCAAGTAGGGAACTGAAGTTTTTATTTTAATGAATTTAAATTTAACTAGCTATGTAGATAGTAGCCATGGTATTGAATTGTGCAGCTCTAGTGTAAGGAGCTGAAGACTCATGAAATGACAAGAAGTCTTTTTCTATCTGAGTTCGCTCTGGCTGCCTCCTGCATTTGATACATGGAGTGCTCTCACTATCATTCGCTTTGGAATAATTTTTCCATTTCTCTTTTTATTTTCTCTTTATCCCAGAAAATACCTAGAAGAACATCTTCTAATTTCCAAATAAATTGTCTCTTTTTTCTTTTATTATCTACTGTATGTTGACAATTTTTTTCTGCTTTTTAAAAATATGTTGTTTTTCTTTATAAATGTTTCATGAGAAATATCCAAATATTCCATGTTCCTATTAATTTTGTATGATATGATTTCTGAGATGGGTATATTATGTTCTTTTAATGTGACTCTGATTTGTTCATCTCTCTTTTTATGTCTATTAGTTTTTCTTCTAGGCATATAGATGCCACAATGTTGATGCATTAAAATTCACAATTATTATTTCTTCCTGGTAAATTGCATATAATAGAAAGAAGAAAATAAATGTGTCCCTGGCAATTGTTAATGATTCTCATCTTTAGTTTTCTTTCGTCTGATATTAGCACTATAATATCTGTTTTCTTATATTACGTTTCTATTACACTTTTATGCCTATGTTTTCATCCTTCTGCGTGCAGTCATTTGAGCACATGTCTTGTGATGGGCATACAGCTTGACTTTGCTTTTTAACCTGTTTGTTCTGATTGGACAGGGGAATTTAAGATGCTTAAATTTGTTGTTACTGTTGTGTAGTTGGACTGCTTTTGAACATTTTATTTTATGTGTCCATGTTCCTTTCTTGTCCCTGACTCTAGTTCCTTCTTCAAGAATATCTCTGTAGGAATGAGTAACATACATTTACTAGAATGAAAGTTTCCCCTGGGACAAAGAAATGTCTGTTAGAGTGGAAGGTTGTGGGAACCTAAGGCTGATGACACATTACTGCGTTTCTCTGTTCCCCAGCTCTCCTCGCTTCTTGGCTCCAGCTTTATAAAACTTTACAAAAAATTCCGCTGAATCTTGGAACCTTGACATGTCACATAGGCATGCTTGGCCTTGGGTTCTCATAGCACCAAAGGTTTATGTGATAACCTGTGCTCTTTTGTTCCTCAAATAAATGCATTTTTATATGTGGAATTGAATAAAAATTAAGGCCTTACCTCACTGATACCTCGTTCAGAGCAGCGCCATCTAATGCAGCAGTTAGTGGTCAGTGTGTTTTTTGCCTACTAAGAAAGACTAGAACATTTTGAGATACCCTAAGAAGCAACAGGGTGAGGTGGCTAAGTATTCCAGTCTCTAGGAATACTCGACCATGATTGGAATCAGCTTCACATCTTCTCTCCCATTCAGTAGTTATAAGATCTCAGTCCAGTAAGTTAACTTCTCTAAGTCCCATTTTCCTCATAGGTAATATACAGTCAATAATAATATCACCTCAGAGGGTGACTGTGAGGATTAGAAGAGATAACTCATGTGAAAACACTCAGTGCAGTTCTCGGCACAGAGTGAGAACTCAGAAAATGGTAGCTGATATATATTATTAGTGATTATCTTAGCCCACACCCCAGGACCCCAGACAAGACTCTTTTCACACAAACTCTTGTTTCCTGAATTCCCCCGGAGGGAGCACCATGGAGCTCCCTGAGGACTCATGATATCTCCAAGAAGAGGCATAATCTACTTCTTGATATTCTTGGCATCCCCAAAGCTGACTGCAGATATCAGTCCATGATCAGAGGGTCAGGGCCTGTGCTATGTGTACTGGCCTTGTCCTGGCAACCCCTGCCCTATTTTAAATTTTGTCTGCAGTTGCTGAATTAAGAAGGCCTGGCCTTACTGGAATATTCAGTCCTGGACCTTTTCATGTTTCAAATTAACTTTAATGAGCAAACAAGGAAAGATCAAGAGGCCTGCGGCTGGGACTTAGGGGGAACTTTGAAGCCGAAGCCAGGATGGGGTAGATGCCCTCTGGTGACAGGCCGGCGTTTGCTTTTGATGACAGTAACCCTTAGATCTTGTTCGTTTGAGCTGCAAACAGGGGCTCTGGTACCAGAATACCTGAGGTGTCATCTTTTGCAATGCCTCTGTGTTCCGCGTTCCACAAGCGGGCTGAATATCTGCTGTGAGCAAGAAACTTGCTCTCATGCTTTTATTATATGCTTTGAGTAATACCAAGGGGATTAGGGCATGTCAGTGCCCTCCAGGACTTTCTGTTCTGGTAGAGGAAATAAGATGTACCCAAACAGCCAAATTAGGAGGGAGACTGAGACATGTTGTAAGAGAGGTACAAAGTTCCTTCAGATCGAGGAAGAAGCAGTTACTTCCACCTTGAAAGAAACCAAGACTACTGTATGCAGGAAGTTAGGTGGGATCTGCCCTTTTAAAAATAGTCAGATTAGACAGGTAGAGGTGATCTTTGAGGTGGAGTACACAGTATGAGCCCTGGCAGGGAAATCCGGGCAATGTACTATAAATAGCAAGTTGTACCTATCCTGTGTCTTCTCTCTGTGCTTTCATGGGAAAACTCTTAATTCGAGCTCAGTTTCCTCATGGGGCTAGTTCTATCGACTCCTCGGAATAATTGCAGATTCAGTGATTTATATTGTAATAGGCAAGTGCATAGATTGTTGTATGTGCTTGAATAATGGTCGTTGGTGTCTGTCATGCCTGTTTCTGTTTCTTCCCTTTATTCCAGTCCCTAAGCTGGTGAGAAGCAGATCTCTAGGAACTTCTACTGGAATCTGGGGTTCAGGGACAAAATAAAGGGAGCGACAGGTCAATGCTGATGTCTACATAAGGAAGTTGAAGATTGCCACAGGCAGTCCTCAGTGGTGGCAGTTCTCTCCCATCATAAGTGTCCCTTGCGCTGGATGGAACCAGTCCCGGACTGACTGTTCCACTGTTCCCATCCTTGTTACAAGCTCCGGATGGCATGGTCATCTTTTCCAAGTGTCCTGTCACATCCATATCACCAGAGGGCTCTTCTTTCAAAGGTATTTCCTTCACTGCTTCCCTGGCCTTCTGGTTGATGACTTTGACCCAGCTCTCCCCTGAGTGCAGTAACCACACTAACAGGATCTGTGGGAGTCACAGAGGTGAACTCAGCCCAACACCTGCAACCTAGGAGCTGCTAATGAACAATAACACCTTCAATAAAGGGCACACCCTGACAAGCCTGAGAGTAGCATTCCAATGGAAAATAGAGAAATGGGAAAGAAATTCCATTTTAGTACCTGAGAGCCTTTGTAGAGGGGCTCTGAGCTGGGGCAAATGGCATGGGTTGGGGGAAAGGCATTTCATACAGACAGAACTGCTAGAGGCAAGACAGGTATACAAGAATGCTTGGAGATCAAGATCACGTAGGCTGTGACTATGGCAGTGGGAATAAAAAACACAGTGTGTTTTAAAGTGTAGAAATGGGGGCAAGAGTCTGTTCCAAGTTGGCTCAAAAGAGCAGGAAGGGACAGGAATTGAGACATGAGTATAAACATTTTTGAGAAGATTTTCCATAAAGGGGAATAGAGCAATAGGGTAACATACAAAGCACTTAACACAGTGCCAAGCGCATAGAAAGGGCTCAATAAATGTTGGGCAAATGTTGGTCAAAGAAGGGCTTGACAGCTCACGGGGTTGCTCAGTAAATGTGGTTCTACTGAATACGTGCCAGTGAAAAGAAGTGTAGGCATAGGGGCCAGTCAGGAATAGCTTCTTGGCATCTTTTTCTTTGAGTGTGAAAAGAAATGATGGAGCTGGAGGAGGAGTATATTGGTGATAGGGTGTTCCAGGCATGAACCAAGGCACCAAGCTGGGGAGGAGTTGGGAGGAGCAGCCGGGCTCGAATAGAGAGACCTGAAGACGAGGCTGATAGAAGACCTTGAGTGCCAGGCTGCGACATTTGTTTTGGGTCTGATGAATCAGTAGGGTGCCAGAGAGGTTGAGCCGTCAGGGACATAGTGGGAATGTAGCATTAATTGTGTTTTTCGGGCTATGTGCTGTGCTTCTATGCCAAGTGCCAAAGTTGGGCAGGTTTCAACTCCTGCTCCAAACGATCTAATGAGAAGCACGTGTTTTTATACTAACTCCAGCCTTCAGTTTCTTCCCTGAGTTTGGACAATCCTGGGAATAAAATTCGGGGGATAAAGATTAATGGGGAACCAAACTCATGTTAGGAATTTAAGAAGGGGTAGGGAGAAGGGGTCCTCCTGAATGTGTACATAGATGCTCGCTTGAAAACGGACTGTTTTTGCTGAAAGCCAGGCACCGCTTCCTCAGCTGGCTGTTAGCAGCAGGCTCTGGTTTCTGAGGCAGGGACCTTTAAGCCTTAACAATGCCTCTCCCATTTCCATAAATCAGGTGACAAAACAATGACCTGGCTGGGTATTTTATAGCTAAGGTGATTCATCTTGTCCCATAATGTCCCGACCAGGCATGGTTGGCACAGTCTGGTTCCTCTGGGGAATGAGTGCTGAGGGTGGGGGGAGAAGGCCAGCCCCAGGCTTAGGCCCAGATGGACCTGGGTTTGAATCTCCATCTTTCACCTCCTGGCTATGTGACCTTTTGACAAGTCCCTGAACCTCCATTACTTATCTGTCACATAGAGATGAGGCTTATTGTGAGGAGTCACTAGCTACAGAGTTTGTCACACCAGAAGAAGGTTTATTATTGCCATTAGTTTTTTTAAACGCTGTCCAGTTCTGGCTAGTCAGTAAACGATGGCATAAATGGAGAACTATGGGAGAGAAGCAGCGGTCTTTCCTGGCCGGAATGTGACGGTTCTGCTTGTTACACTTAGCCCCAGATTGTAGTCCACCCCTCGGCTAGCCTGTTTTGGTCACGTGGTCCAGGTTAGAAGGAAAGCCCTCACAGGAGATTTCAGTCATTTCCGAATTCTTTATGTTATTAGATTATGACTCAATATCCTTTTTGATCCTGAGGCTTTTCACACAAAGAGATTGGACAGACGCACTGCTAGAGGTTATGAGCAGGAAAGAAGATGTTTGTTACGCTCTATCTACACTCAGAGCTATAGCTTTCTATTAGGTCATCAGCTGCGGGCTGGGATGATGGAGACACCAGACAGGTCTCCACGGATTTTAGGTCCTTGCTTGCCCCACTCCACCGTGGAAAGTTTACAGTGCCAGCCACAGACAGGCAGCCACAGCAATTCAACGTGGCCCCAGGGGTGGAGGTGGGTCTGACCAGGAATGGCCAATAGGCCTTTCGTTCCTGAAGTGTGGATCCTCCTTATTGTTCTGTCCTTTTTTTGTCCTAAAAATGCAGACCCTTCTGGGTGGTGCTCAAATTACTGAAGCAGAAGAGGTCAGGATGGATCCTTTTTTTAGAAAGTTAAAAAGCTAGCAGCAGCCTGGCCCAGGGATTGGGACGAGCAGGAAACATGGAGTTTGGCTGTGATAGAGCTTAGGCTGGCTAAGTAGCTGGCTGAAGCGTCACAGTGCCAAATCTCTTTGCTGCAGATGGGATTGTTAAAACCACTTGGGGGAACCTCAAGATCTCAGTAAGCCTTAAAGTGACAGACCCTCTACTGCTCTCACTGAGAAACTGGGCTGCCTCTTATGGGCTTTTGTATTTTTAGCTCATGATGGAAATGATGCTAATGAGAGTGGGCAGGTCCTCTTAATTAATTATGATCAATTAACACAGATTATGGGTTGAGTGGGATATTTCTGGTGGCTCTAACCCTGACTTAAGTAGTTAGGATATTCTGTACTTGGCTGCCTTCTGCCTGTCCTCCTAAGGGGAGCAGAAATTGAAATCCTTTTCAGGTGGTTTGGGACTCAGTGCCAGTCCATCAGCGTTCTCTGTTCTCTCATGAGTATCAAAAGCTCCTGGATGCAGTGGGGACAAGGGTTACAGTCCTGTGGGAGCAACCTTAGCCCCGGGAGGAGGCTCTTTCCACACTGTGGGACACCCTCCCCATCCACAGGCACATGGTGGCCTGGCTGGAGCAGCGCCACCATGCCATGGGAAAAAAGCAGAGTACCTACCTAGATGTGGAACTGCTCCAACTCAAACACCCTGACCCCCCTTTAGAAAACGAGCTTCCCTTTGATAACTGTTCCAAGGACTTCCATTTTTGGCAGCATAGCAGACTGATCGAATCTCCCCATCCCACCCCTCACAGGAAAAGATATGCTGGATAAAATAAATAAGATGGAGCAGAACAACATTATTGATTTTTATCCAGGATCTAAAGAAGAAACTCAAAACCTAGCTGACCCTTGGGTGACAGAATATGAACTGTAACTCAGCCACTGGATGACAAGTTCATGAGATGGTCCTGTGGCAGGCAGAGGAGGATGGACCCAGAGAGAAGCCCTACTTGTTGGGACAGGAGGAATAGGCTTGGGCTCAGATATTGGGGGAACTAAAGCACAGATTTCAGTATAAGAGCTGGGTTTGGAAGTGTAGTCCCCTTCCATGAAAGGGAGACTAACTCCTCCCACAGCTCAGGCAGTAAGGAGGTTACCCTCTGCAAAGAGCCCAGGGTAGAAAACAAAACAAGGCACAGATGAGAATCTGAAGGCTCTCCAAATTCACAATACTCAAGTTTAGGGGGTGCAAGAATCTTGAGCTGTGAAATTAATGTAAAATGTTGTAGCACTGAACTACGGAAACTGGGGGCAGGGGTTTACCCAGGAGAAGCAAATGAGAATCCCAAGGGAAAAACAACCCTCACCGAAGTGGGTTCATAATCAGATTTATAGCCCCTGCCCAAGGCGATCGTATGAGTTTGCTAGAGCTGCTGTAACAAAGTACCCAGAGTGGCTGGAACAGTGATTGGTTGTCTCACAGATCTGAGGGTGAGGAGTCCGAGATCAAGGGTCCGTAGGGTTGGTTCCTTCTGAGTCTGTAAAGGGAGTCTGTTCCATGTCTCTCCTCTAGTTTCTGATGGTTGGCTGGCAATCTTTGGCATTCTGAGGCTTGTGGAAGCATCACCCCAATCTCTGCCTCCATTTTCACATGGCATTCTCCCAGTGTGTCTGTGTCCAATTTCCTCTTTTTTATAAGGACATTAGACATATTAGATTAGGAACCCACTGTACTCCAATGTGACCCCATCTTAGATAATTACATCTGCAATGCCTTATTTCAAATAAGGTCACCTTCTGAAGTCCTGGAGGTTAGGACTTCAGCATATGATTGGGGGGGGGGAGGGGCAGTTCTACCCATAACAGAGATGATCCACAAGAAGGAAGGTCAGCTGACACACATGGTGAGAGAACAGCACCCCAGGAATGTACCATAGAATGTAACAGAAGAATCTGAAAGAGACAAGGCTCTTTTCCTCCCTCAGACTCAGTATCCTCAGCTGTCACAGGGAGAAAACATCTTCCAGCCACCACGATTGTCATGTGGGTCAGACGAGATACTGTAGGGAGAGCTCTACGAACTGTGATCACGTGAGCTTTCATTTTTATTACATTAATTAAAAACAATAACTCCCATTTATCAAGAGTTGTACTAAAGTCTGTCTCATTCAATTCTCACCACAACTCTGTGTGGTAAATATCCTTATTTTATGAGTGAGGAGACTAAGGCTTAGTTAGATAGATTCAGTCATTTGCCCAAAGTCACATGTCTTGTAAGTGGCGAAGCTAGAACTGAAACTTTGGCTTGTCAGGGTCCCAAGTCTGAGCCTTTACTTATTCGGCATAGTTCTTGGTGTTAGGGCTGAGTTCTGGGCAGTGGTGAGGCTGAGAAAGGGGCAGAAGAAAGGGGCCGTGCTTTACTTTGAGCAGGAAACGGCAGTCTAATGGGCACAGTAAGTAGATGGAGATTTATGTTGAAAGAGAGTGAGCATGGTGTTAGAGGGTGCGGCAGCAGGGGGCGGGGGGAGGGAGAGAAATAAGAAAATGAAGGAGACCTTATCCGGGCCCTGGGAGGTTGGGGGCTTGGAGAGCAGAAGGAGCCTCTGATCCCAGCAAGAAGCTGCTGGGAGGGGGCAGTCAGGAAGGCAGGGAGAATTGCAGGGGCAGGTGACTTTGACCTGACCTCTATGGAGTATGCCTGAGGGTATGGGCTCTGTTTTGAATACCAGTTCTACTGTTTACACGTGTGTGACCTGATATATTCTTGAAACCTCCATTCCTGAAACTATAAAATGGAAATAATTATTCATTTGCCTTCTTACCAGCCACCTGCCTCTTCTTTCTCTCTAAAGAACCCCGTTTTTTGTTTTGCTAGCTCCCCTCCCTCTCCTGTGTGTCAGCTGAGGCAAGGCTGGGCTCCAGCCGCTACAGCAGAGACTTGAGCAGGCTGAGCCCGTAGTAGGGGATTCCCTTGCTGGCGATGGATATAGGAGATGTGGGCTTGGAATCCAGGTCATGGGGGAGTTGTGAGGGACGCCTGCTCCAGGGTTTACTGAAGGCCCTCCCTCATCCTAAAGAAACATATATTTACAAAACAAAGCTCTCTTTCTGCCTCTGGACATTCTGTGAGGATGTGATATCTGGAAATGTGGCAGCATCTTAAAACCATAATGGTTGCTAATCTAAGGACAAGATGGATGGAAGGGCAGAGAGAAAAACTAGAAGTAACCTGGACAAATAACCTGGATCCTTGATGGCTTCATTCAGCCACTGTCCTAACCAGCTCCAGGGTTGCACTGCCTCTGTGGTTCCTGTTAAGTGAGAGAATAAATTTCTTTTTGGTTAAGACAGTGGAATCAGTTTTCTCTTTGCGGCTAGAAACATCCTAAATGATTTATTACCTGATAGATTTGTGTGGAATAAATGAGGCAATTCCTATAATGTGCTTAGCACTGTGAAATGCTCACAATTATCACTTGATAGGATACTTTATTATGGAATTATATGTCTTTCTTCTTTACTAATATGCGTCATATTTCTCCAAATATATATGAGAACATTTTTGACCAGAACCCAACCTTCTGCTTCCATGGTGCCCAACTCAGTTGTGAAGCAAATTGCATAGTAGATATTGAACATGTATTTCATCATACGTGTGTGTGTATAAAATTCTCTAAATGTAACCCTGATGGACAATCAAACCAGATGCCCTTGTGAGTTGGGTGGAGACTCTTTCCCCAAGAAAAATGTTTTATTTTGCTACTGGAAAGTGAATTTCAAGAGAATCTAAGTAGTTTGAAAAAAGGGAAAAATGGAAGACTTCTCTAAAACTGGAAGGTGCCAGAATCCCAGGCTATAGGGGCTGGAAAGGACCTGGGAATCGTCTGGTCCATCTTCCTTATTTCACGGCTGAGACCTAGAGAGCCGTCAGGGTCACACCGCTGGAGGCCAGACCAAGGACTAGAACACAGCCTTCAGACTCCCGCCCAAGCCGTTTCCCTTATTTACCATTATTTTCTCGACTTTCTCCAGAGTCGACTTCCTTTAAAACTTGCGTAAAGGGGAAGGCCTTCCTCCGGAGGCTGTTGGGGCTGTGGGGGAATCCATGAGAATCCATGGGAATTTGTGCACCCACTTCCTACCAAGGTCATCCTGCAGAGTTGCTGCCAGGGACCAGGTGGCCTGGCATGAGATCTGAGATTCGGCACCCTTTGTTGAATGCAAACATCAGCCCCTCATCCCTAACGGGTCACTGAGGGCCAGGAGTTGGGAAGAGGCGTCTCCCTACCGATGCGCTGATTAGCTCCTAGCGTGGAGGGCCGGTAACGGGTAATGCGAGACTCCCCTTTCCCGCCAGTAGAAAGGGCGGTGTAGCCCCTACGGGCTGCGTGGCAACGTCCATCCCAGGGTGAGATTTGGAAACTCTTGAAAGACCTTCATTCCAGTCTACCCTCATCTGGCCCTGTACGTGGCCTACCCTCACCCGCACCCCGCCCCCACACCACGTTCGGTCACAGCTTCGTTCATGCTATTTCCCACACCTGGATGCTCTTACCTACTGTCGTCTGCTCCTCAGGCCCAAGGTATTGGCCGGTGCAATTTAAATTTCAGTGCAAATGTGTACCCCCACTTCAGAATGAACCACACTCTCCTCTATATTTCCACTGTACTTGGTTTATTCCATCATCATCAACTTTAATTCAGGATGGCTTTGATAGGGCCTTTTCTACCAGATCATAGTTCTCAAACTTAAATGCAGTCAGTTCACCTGGAGATCTTGGTAAAATAAAGACTCAGATTTGGTTGGTCTGACATGCAGCCCAGGAGTCTATGTTTCCAACAAGCTCCCGGACAATGCCTCTGGGCCATCCTTTGAGTGGCAGGGTACTACTTTTGACAAGGTAGTTGCCATGTCTAATTCATCTTTTTAATACCAGCTTTTAGCATAGTGTCAGGCTGATCACAGGTGGTTAATACACATTTGTTGAATTGAAAGAAAGTGGGTTAAGATACGGATGTTTCTGGGGTGTCTCCTTTAAATGTAAATGTGTGATCTGGGCAGTATTAGAAAACCGTTGTGGCTGGGATGGCAGAAAGTAGGGTGGGGCATGACTTGGGGCTCACAGGGAGCTGAGTGGGACTGAGACTTAAGCTTTAGAGATCCAGAAACTCAATTATATCTATCTGTTTAGATTCTGAAGGGCTGATTGACAACAATATATTAATATAATCATGTATTAATATAATATATTAATATAATAAGGCCAGTTTATTCATTAACATGAGAGAATGTATCTATCTTTCCAGTGACTGAATTCCTCATGCCTGCTAATGAGGTACCCCCACCAACTACCCATGCCCTCCCCACCGGGCTCCCCGCCATCTACCCTGGGACCGACGTACCTAGGGACAACTTAGCTCAGAACATTGACTCAGAACACATACGACTAAATGAACTTGTGGCAGAAATACAGCAGGCGAAAGAAAAGCTTGGCAAATTGTCCCTTTTCCAAACAAATTTCACTTCTGTGGTAGACTACTTACTTTCTCCCAGTTGTGGCCTTGGGTGGCACCAGATGAGGATGGATAACGTCTTGCAACTGAGTATCTGTGTTTCTGGATTTCATGTTGAACAGCCACTCCTCCTTCAGCCAACACATCCTTCTACCAGGAGGCCCAGCTTTGAAATAACTGATCCTCTCACAGCTTTTCCAGCTGCACCTAGTCTTGACACATCCAGGTGGGCATTTTAATGGTGGGAGTGTGTGTGGCATCAAGTATTTCAGGGTAGGATGCTTCTGCAAAGACGACTGAGTTTGTTTGATGCTTACTCCCCTTGTTTCTCAATTCTGGGGCCTTCACATTTGGCCTTTTTTCTTTATAATACCACTGAGGGGGACAGATCAAGATCCAGCCAGTGGGCCGGCTGGAGAGCTGGACTCCCCTGTGGCCTAGGGGCCCCGTCGGCTGGGGAGCTGGCTGGGAAGGGGGGCTCACAGCCTTGACCCACTTACACATTTGCCTGATGCTGTGCTGGAATTTTCTTGAACTTCTTGTGGACAGTCAGCTTGTGACTGAGTCTCTCGGCATATACCTTACCAACGAAGCCACTGAGCATGTAACATCCTGTGAGTCACTTCTCTCCGGATTTCAGTTTCATCCTCTGTGAAAGGAAGGCTTTGGAAGAAATAAACTCTAGGGTCTCATATAGCCCTAAGATTATCAACTTAAAGTAATTTATATGTATAACCTGCTTTAAAATACAACATTTTAATGACTCTTCACAATTCCACATTTACCTAAGAAGTGAATGAGTCTTAGAGAAAATAAATACTTTGTCTTAAACGGTCATACTAGGTCTCAAACACAGATCATTTTCTTAATCACGGACTGATAATGTCCATTGAGGCCAGACAAGGAAGGTTTTCTACTTATCTGGCTCCCTCGTTTCCCCCTTCCCCTGCCTCTTCCCTCTCTGGGTCTGGGCTGCTTTTACCTTGTCTTATTTCTGCTGTATTTTCCATGTTCTCTCTCAGCCTTCTCAATCTCTTTCTCCTTCGCCTTTCCTTCCTTCTGCCTCCCCTAGTCATGCCTCCCTTCCTTAGCCTTCTCCCTCCCCTGCCCTCTCTCCTCCCCCTGCATGCCAACCTCTCTTGTTAAACATTGCTGGGTTCTGCTTTTGTAAAGATGTCACCCCACTCCTGGATTAATCTGTGGGTCGGCGAGGGACATGGTGTCCCAGTGTGGCCCAATGACCAGGGTAGTAGTTGCTAGTCTAGTGAAGTGGTTTCCAATTATCAGGTGAAGGATGGCCTGCTTTGGGATCACAAATGGTAGGAAACAGGTTTGAATCCAAATGCAGATTCCTGGAACCTGATCCAGAGACTTTATTCAGTAGGGTCAAGGTGAAAACTTAATACTCTGTATTTTTGAAAAGCTCTCCTGAGATCATTACTACGAGTAGTAGGGTTCATACCTTGCTTTTGGGACCTGTGCCCACTAGGTCCTGTTCCTGGGGGTAAGCCAGGGAGTGGCCAAGTGTCCACAGGGGTACCAGGAGGGTTGCCTCAGGTGGAGGCCTTGCTTGTAGGTCATGGGACATCAGTTAGTGAGTTCGGCACCTGCTCCTTCCCCATCCTAGGTGGATGTCCCATAGGTGGTATGTCTGGATCAATAGTTCCTTGCTTCTGCCACATTTAGGCAAGTGGTTTTCTGATGTGCATTCCACCTATTATTTACTATAAGTCTCCAAACCAGAAATAAGTCCATTTCTTTTATCCTTTTTGATGACACTTCCTTCTCTTATACAGTTGTTACCTCTGTTATTGGCTGGAGACAGGTAAGAGGAGAGCAGTTTCCACTCAATTGCCTCTAATAGAACATGAGTTTCCTAATTAGTTTAATTAGTTTTCTAATCAAATACCAGGACTTTCCCTGCATGAGCTCTCTGGGTTCTGACGACCACACATGAAGAATTGGGTAGACTCTTTGAGGCCATCTAATCTCTGCCACACTAATGAATCCTCCCAGCCTGTTGCTAAGAGGCACACGTGCTGTATCACCAAACTCTTTGTGGGGATCACTGTCTGCCCTTGGTTTACACCATCTACCCTCAATGGGGACAATATTGCCCCCAAGAGGGCGACAAATTATAATTTTAGATACTACAGTGGTTCATGGCCCTTCAAAGGGCCACAGGACATAAAATATATAGAATATCTATGGTATTAAATTTTCATAGGGAGAAGGTAATAAGGGAACACATGTTGAATAAGTTTCTTAGGGAGAACAAAAACTAGAAAAGGGTTGAGAAACACTGGTTTATGTAAAGGAGTCTGTGTCTCTGACTGAGAAGTTATAATTAAATCAAATCATCCACACCCCAAAATACCTTTGTTAGATATTGTCACACTCACCCACATGGCACTTCTACTTAGTCTTCTTATTTCTTAAAACACACACACACACACACACACACACACACACACACACACACACACACATACACAATAAGAAGTAGTTACAAAATGACATTATAGAATACATACAAACTACAGGGTTGGGATACAGTCAACATTCTTGTCCTCACGAACAACTGTGAGAACAGAAAAACGGTGTCATTATTTTCAATGTCTTATGTGTCTGTCAAATCTATCCTATCCTTCCCCTCTCAGAGGTAATCATTTTCCTGAATTTTGATTATACTTCTACATACGTGTTCATATTGTTCAGTTTTGTGCATTTTTGAATTGTCTATATATGGAAGCATATAGTATATTATTATTTTGAGACATTCTATTTTCATTTAAAATTATATTTTTGCAGTTCTATGTACTAGAGTTCTTCGGAGAAACAGAACCAATTACACACACACACACACACATAAATATGCATATATATAAAATTTATTATGAGAAAATGGCTCATGTGATTATGGAGACAGGGAAGTCCACCATCTGCTGTCTCAAGCTAGAGATGGTGGTGTCACTGCAGTCTGAGTCTCAAGACCCGAGAACCAGGGGAGCTGATGGTATAAATCCCAGTGCAAGAGCAGGAGAAGACTGTGTCCTGGCGAAGGAGACAGGCCAGAAGAAAAAGGGACAGGTTCTTTCTTCCTCTGCATTTTGTTCTATTCAGGCCCTCAATAGATTGGATGAAAACCTACCCATTTTGGTGTGGGCAATCTACTAAAGCTATTGATTCAAATGGCTTTTAAGACTCTTGAGACCCAGGAGAATACATTGGTACATAGTGTTTATATGAGGTTATATGTGAGGAATCGTAAGGGTTGTGTGTTCTCCATGTGAGTTCTTCCTTAGGTTCTGTGAATTTAGGAGGGAAGTAAGGAAGGTAGCATTGGTGTCAAGGACAAGTGAGAGGAGAGGCAAGAGGCATCTATAGCATAGTCTCTGAGAATGGCAAATACCCAGGCATCGTGGCTGGAGAAAATGCTTATTTCATTGTTTGGCAATGGTTCGTTAGTTATCAATGAACCAGAGCAGAAGAGCAGGACGGAAACCATGACACCCACCCCACCATAATGTGGGTTTCCTCCAAAACCATTTCCCTTCTGTACGTGGATGCAGTGAGCTGGAGAGAGGCTATAAGTCAACTTCAGGAAGCTCTCTCCACACTCTGGAGCCTGAGCTGGCCATCCCCGGGCCTCATGTCTCTGCCTTTGGCCAGATCTACCTTCGGTTCCAGGGGAGGCTTTGAGGGTCACCTATATCCGGGGTTGTCTTTCTTCTTCTATGGACTTTATCATGCAATACTCGTGTTCAGGGCCTTGTTATGCAACTACCCAGTCCAGCACCTGCCATGCCGTCCCCGGAGCCAAGGAAGATGGGCCAGGCTGCAGCAAATATACTACATTGGGTTGGTGAAGATACTGAGTGCCTGCCTTTTAGTCGCCCAGGAGTTGCACAACATTCAGGGACAGTTTGTACTTATTAGCAAGATATATCATCAGAGAAACTTCTTATACCACAAACAGTGGCAGCATCTCACTTTCTACGTGAGCATCTTCCTGAGTGGGTGTGTAGATGTGGTGAGCCAGAACCTGCTGCCCCAGAGGTGCACTGCTCTTGAGCATGGGGCCCAAGCCCTGGGCACGTTCCTGTTTCTGCCTCTCATGGTGTCGCACATGCAGGATTCAGAAGGAGTGGAACTGCAGTGTCACATCCTGCTCACTCAGGCCATCTTCCTGCTGACACTGGTGATCACTGCAGAGGTGTGGGCTCCCGACATGCCGCAGCTCGGGGTGATGAAGGCCTTTTTTTATATGATCACGGGCTCTTGGCTGATACAGATAGGCTTTATACTACACAGACCAATCTCGGGCTATGAATGGACGGACGATGACAAAAATAACATTATATTTGTCACCACCTTCTTCTGCTGGCATGTGACTTCCGTTGCCATTTTGATGATATGGATCTGTGGCTTCTTCTTTTTATGGTATCGTTACATTTCTTGATGTCCAAACTTGGGTGAGCCCGAAATGGTTCCTGTCACCTGCACATTCTGGAACACCTGGTTGAGAAACTGAGGGAAGTGGAGCTGTCAGAGAAGAGGACCAGGCATCCTTCCTTCAGGGGTCTCACCTGGGGCAGCAGACTCTCCCCTTCTGGCTTCTCTCAGTCTCATTTGCTAAGCCACATGCAGAAGACAGGTGACTGAAACACAGGAGGCTCATAACTATGACCTTTGCTCTCAGCTCCCCAAGTATTTCCCCTACTTGCCCTCACTCTCCTCAACTCCAGCCATGGCAATCTGCTCACCCACCTCCTCTCTGCACTCCTGACTCCCTCCAGGAAGATGGTAAAATAAAGGTATTATATCCTGCCTTTGGGTCTTTATGAAATGCCCCTCACTGACCACCTAGAATATACTAACTAGTCACACATTTAGTCCATCACAGTAATTTACATACTTTAATACCTCATAATAATTTATCTATCGTAATAACCACCTCCTCATCCTTTTCCTTTCTAGATATCTGTAATGTTCATACTAAACCCGAACTGCGATTTTGAATATATAGTACTCATAAGACTATTACTCTTCCTTTTGATTATTTTATGATTTATCAAAAGGCAAGTCAGACCTTTTTTTTGTTTTCAGCTTTATTGAGGTATACTTACTATACAAAATATTGAGCATATTTAACGTATGTATTTTGATGAGTTCGGACCTGTGTGATACTGTGACAACATCACCACAATCCTTACAGCAGTTTTCTCTGCAGGGTTTTGTAGAACAGAATAACCCCCCGCAGAAAAAGGCTCAAAAGGGTTCATCTGCTTCCAGAATTTTTCTGTCTCCCTGAGTGTAGTCTGTCATATTCTTCTATTTGGGTAGATCAGCCCATCGCTCTGTACATATCTCAATCAATTCCTGGGTAGTAGACTCACCCGAACTCACTCCTTTCCTGTTCGCATGCGTCACAAAATCCAATGGCTCGTTTACTTCACAGACTTTTCTTTTTAATCCTACAACTACCCTCCCAGGTCAGTTTATAGATGATAATCTAAAACACAAAAAGGACAAGAAACTGGCTTAACATTTTGCTATAGCTGGGCGTCAAGGGAGGGGGTTGGAATTCTGAAGAGTAGAGTTAAATTATTGGGGATTTGCAAAAGAATGGCTTTGTTACACGTTCTGCTTCTCTCCCTGCTGTTCCCAGGAGATGGGGAATCTGTCGAACATCCCTTCCCAGTCATAGCTAAAATATCTAGGCTTAGGACAAAGTGAGGCTGAGGCAGGAATTCTAGGTCATCATCCTAGTTTCCATTTTGCTTCTAGTTCCTAGGAGAACTAGATATGTCCCTCTTCTTTTGGTGGTGGCCCTACTCTTGTTAATTTTCTGTTTCAAAAGTTAAGGTGTAGCAGGGGCGAATCGTTGTCTGGTTGTTAAGGGCCTCTACTCTCTGGTTTGGGGGGGCTGGTAAGCATTCTGAGTTATTGCAAAGGGAAGAGGTGCTTCCTAGTGTCATTGAGACGGGGCTGGGCAATGTCTCAGAATTCGGGATGGCATGCATGTGCAGGACATCCAGCATGTGACCAGCAGGCAGCCCCCACGGAAGGCTTACACCTTGTGCCAGGGGGGCCATCAGGTAACAATGCCGCTCTGCCCTGGAGATGAGCAGTGGTCTCTGGGATGGAAGAGATATTCCTCAGGTCCCCAGCCACCTGCAGAGCCTCCAGGGACTTGCTGCCTGATGGGGTCCCAGGGTTCTCCAGCAGTCATGGCTCCCAGTCGTCTCTTATTGGCCGATACCCTGCCCTTGCCGGGTAGTTCAGGTTCCTCCAGCTCTGCCTTCAGTGGGAATATGCTCACTCGTGTGGGTTAGGGCTTGGAATTAGGCAGGTTCCTTCTATCCACAAGAGCCCGCTCCTGTGACCCAAGCCTCCAGACACTTGTGGGATTCCAGGTCCCTTGCTACACCGGGTTGCGTGGCCCTCGCATGCGCAGTACGGATCCTGTCTGCGGGCCTTGGGAAGCTGGGGATGCCAAACCTGTGGAGTTCCAGCCCTTAGTCCAGCTTCTCTGCTTCTCTTTGATCTTGGTGACCAACGGAGCTCAGCAATTTCCTTTGTAGGCTCGGCCCTTTTCCTGGATGTCCCTTCTGGGTCTCACCGCGTCGTTTCTCCCCCACAACTTTGAGAATCTTTCCAAGCTTCGCCCAGCCTCGCAGGTGTTCCTTCCTGTAGCCCAGATGAAGCTCCTCTAGCGCCTTAAAGCTGAGAAGGTAGGGAATCTGTTTTTCCTCTGCGTCCTTTTTTAGTGATATAGCAAAACTCTTGTTTTCTGCTTCACCCAGGCCTCCTCTTTTTGACTTAAGAGCATATTTTGGGGTTTTTAATCTAAAAATTGATAGTTTTGCTACTATGTTTGGACCTCATCTTGAGGCAGTATCTTTCATAAAGTTATATAGAAAGGCAGGAAAACAAAGCAGAAATGTTAATGTTTCAAGATATTATCTCTACAAAGGTGAAAGTTGAAGAGATACCAAAGCGATACCAATAAGAGATACTTATTGGCAGATCTGTTCCATTTCTGAGTACTTTTGAGGTCCTGTTAGATACTGATGAACTCATTCTAGTAGTAAATTAGTGCCTCCAAATATTATTATGCCTCGCAGCATGTATCTTTAGGCTAAATTAATAAATATTGGCAGGGGCCTATAATTAATAAGTATTACTGAGACCTATTATAATGGTGGAATGGACAGGCTTGCTGTTGGGCTGATAAGGCCCTTCACGTATTCCTACATCACAGTACATATTTGAATTCTGATAGTAATCCTAAACTTTGAAATGTAAAACCAAATGAAGATAATTTTGGAGAAAAACAAAAACAAAAAACCCAAATAGTTTTGGAGAGAGGTGTAATCTTCACTACTATCCACCAGAGGGCACCATCCTCACATGAGCGGGGAAAGGGCACTTGCTCCCCATTTGGTATTGAACTGTCAATTTAGTAGAAATGACGGAGGGATGAAGAGGGCAGAAAACTACAGAAGTGTTGGCCACGCATCCAGTATACAATGAAGATTGGTGTGTTTCTGTTAAACTTAGATGTATGGATTTGAATAAGCATAGTATTCAACTGATAGATACAGATTATATTTATAGATCTATGTACATAGACACATATAGACATATAGATACATATATCTATATATACATCTACATATATACATCTATATATCTATGTGTGTATCTATATCTAAATATAGATATCTACATGTGTGTGTAGATAGATAGCTAATGTGTGTGTATCTCAAAAACACAAGTGTCAAAATCCCCCTTAAGCTAAAATGGCTGCTTTTTAGCAACTTTATGAAAGTCATCAAAATGTTCTTTTCAGCTCATCACATAATAAGCATGTAATAGATAGTTAGTAAATGAGTAAATAAAGAACCTAGTACAGGCATAGCACAGTTGAAATGTCGGTTTAATTCTGATCTGATCTGTCTATGGATAGAAAGTTTTCTGCTCTTTTCCTGGAGCTGGTCATGATAGCACATTGAGTAGCCCTGGCCCCATTTATGGTTGAAAAACACTGTATCATCTTGAGAAAAATTAACATGAAAGACAAATATAACTTCTTTCCCACATTGCATCCTGCTTGCTTCTCTTTTTTCTAGAGTGACTAGTCTAGATCAATGGAGGATTGATCAGAATTAGAAAACTTGGGGTCAAAACAGGTCACAGAAGATCTCCAGTTATTGTGTATGCTATGATTTGATGCAATAGTAAATGGCTTTGTTCCAATCTCCTGGTAAAATTCTTAGATATGTAGGATACCTTTTCTTAAAAAAATAGCTCCTTTCCATATAAATATTGTTTACTTCTTTTATAACATCTGCGGGAAAGTCTAATTGAACATATAAGGATACACACAAGAAGTGGTGGGAGGAATTATACAGAAAAATAGGTTGTTGTGAGGGAGTCCGCGGGGTTTAATTTTAAGCCCATTAAAATACATTTTTTTCATGTGAAAGGGAGGTTTGATTTATTGGCATATTTGAAATAGCATTGGCTCTTGAATTAAATAGGCAGAAGCAAATCTCATTGTTGTACTTACTATCTTTCAATAGAAAGGAGGTGATGATAATCTCTACTTTGCAGGACTGTGAATTGAATGAAAACAAAGAATAAACCACCCAGTCTAATTTCTTCATGGAAAGCATTCAGCTCATGTTTATTTTCTCCCTTTTCAAAGTCAGTGGCAAATGAAGTAACCCATAGCCAACCAGAGGGAACTATGGGAAGGAGAAAAAGGGGTGAAAACAAAACTTGGATAGTAGGTTGAATTTTCTAGCTTATCTGAGAGAAAAGTCAAGTTATTAAATATTCATGGGATAGCTATTAAATTTCCAGCAGGATATTATATCCAAAAGACACATTAGAAATAAATAGAGAGATCCCTGCTTTCACAAAGTATAAAGTCAAGATAAATAGATAGAACTTAAACTTAGGATCTATATAATTGGACAACATTTTTAAAGAACCCATCAATACATACAAAGTAGTATGGACTAAAGGCCTAGGTATAGGAAGAGTCTGGTACCTTCAAGGGTATCCATGAGATCGGGTAACATAAAGACTGATAGAATCTGGAACCCCTTAGAGGAGGTGTCACTGCGTGTTCACAAGGAGCGGGGTTCTGTTGACTGGGAGCTGATTCAGCCCCTAATCAATTACAGTGGCAGGAAGAGGATAGCAACATGAGCAATGCTGGTGAGTCTCTGAGAGGGACCTCCAAGGCTTTGAGCCTCCCAAATGAGGCAGACCACTCACCTTCCCAGTCACTAAGAAATCTGAGTCATTTAAGGAACCCATACGTGGCTCTTATGTTATTCATGCCCTTTACTTTCCTTTTCTCTTCTTCTCCCCACCCCCACCTGCCACCTTATGCCACCAGGCCTCGTTCATAAGACAACTAAGAGGCAGAAAGTAAAATGCAGGTCAGGCCATCACATGCCATACCTCCTCCAGGTGGAAGGCTAGCACGAGGTTTGGAATTATCCAGTGACTTCTTTAGGTCGCTCTTTGGTTGTTACTATTGTGTGGAATGAGTGTTGAAAGCCTTCCCAACTTATTAGGAAGTCTGAAGGCAAACAGGTGAGAATGGAAAAACAGGAATAAAGAAATAGCAGGATGAAGGGAATGAAGAGCCTTGTTCCTATACCCCCTTAAGACTGTCTTGTCAATGGAACGCCCCATCACAGTCGAGCCCCTTGTCACCAGCAGTGTGTGTAGCTGTGGAACACAACCAATTGGAAAATTTCTGCCAAACCCTACTTTCCTATACTGAGAAACCCTAAAGCTTGAAGATCTTCTCTTGAAAGAACAAGCCATTCAACATTCATAGGACTTAGACATTGTACAAACCCTTTTAGTACCTAGGGGAAGAAAGATGAAAAGGCCAAGTCCCTCCTCTCATGGAATTCATTCTGGTGGGGAAGACAGATACATCAGCAGATGAAAACAATGACTTTTTCGTTGTAATGGTGGGAGATGTACCAGATGGTGCAGGGGGTGGGGATCCGTTTTACTGTTGTGGTAGATTCTACCATATGTGGTTCACCACAAAGATTATATGTAAACCAGTTCTCGATGGATGACTAGTAATTTGTGAAGCACACTAAAGTTGAGAGGACATTTCAGGCCATGGGAACATAAGAACAGAGACACGGAGGTTGGAAGTGAGAGTACATAGCATGTGTAAGAAAGAGCAATGTCTTGGCTGGTCAACAGGAGGTGGCATGCTGTGGGATGGTGGGAGATGAGGCTGGGAGGAACGCAAAAGCCAGATCTGGGGAAGCCTCACATACTGTACTAAGGAGTATGTACTTGACCTTTTAGGGCATTGAGGAGTCTTGGAAAGTTTTAACAAAAATAGCATCAAAACGTTATGGAGGCAGAATGGACAGTCCTTGGAAAGGAGAGAGACTGGAGGCCATTTTAAGTAACTGATGCAGTAATCTAGGTGGGAGATGATGGAGGTCTGAAATAAAGGAGTGACTTTGTGGATGGAGAGGAGAAGACAGATTCCAGAGATATGTAGAAAGGGAAACCACAGAACATGGTCGTCTGATGGACATAGAGTTTTTTTGGGGGGTGGGGGAGAGAGAGAGAGGAACAGAGAGGAACAGAGAGCAAGAGAGGAATCGAAGATGATTTTCAGGTTTCTAGTTTAGATAATTGGATGAGTTGTGGCTCTAGTAACTGAGATTGGGAATATAGGAAAGAAGCAGGTTGGAAAGAAAAAGTTCAGATTAACTTTGAAAATATTGAGATGAAAGTGCTGGTGGATAAATGTCCATGTAGAGATGTGTCATGGCTCCTGGGATATTTAGAACTTGAGCCAAGCAAAGAAGTCTAGACCAAAAAAGTAGATTTTAGAATCATCCATGTGACATAGATTAACTCAGGGGATACTTATAAAAAGAAGAGTAGAGCACTGAGGGGAGAGACAGAAGAAAAAAAACAGAAAAATTTATAACACTAGATGGCAAAAAAGAAAAAGAACTGACATCAGCTCTGCTACTATAGAGTTTGATTGTCTAGGTTTCTATTCTATTTCTATTTCTATTCTATTTCTATTACACAAAAACAGTAACCACCAAGTGTCAGGAAAAGTGATGGAGGATTGTTTAGTTATATTATCATAACTATGCTCTAGTGATTGTGAGCGGCATTTACTCTTCACATCAGATGTTTAACTAGACTGAGGGATGAGACTAGTGTATGGTATTTAGGCTGCTCATTTTACAAGTCTTCATTATAAATTTTGGGTACGATGGGAAAATGCTGGGTTATCGATAGAACAATTAGCTTATTGTTCACTGGTTGAACATTGCGCTGTAAGGGCATAGACATTGAATTAGTGTTAACTTAGAGAGTCTCCCGCTCCACCTGTGGTCTCCATGCCTGGCTTTGTGACGTTCAACATGTATCTCCTCAGATTAACTTGGGTGGCATAAGGATTGAGCTTGAGGAGAATAAAAAAATACTTCGTTTGGCCAAATCGATATTCAGAAAAGCTGTTATTAGTTAGGCTTTAATATTGGTCCAAACCAACAAGTTGTGATTTGACTGGAGTTCCCACTCTGGGTTTCTGAAAAGTGACTACATAAAGCAAATAAAGTCTGATGGAGTCGACAGTGTAATGAGAGAGCGCGAATCCCATTCCTGGCCACACGAATACAATGTACAGACAATGGTTTTCTGTGCCGTCCCCTGGGAGGCGTGCAGAGCCCGGGTTGTGGGTGCCACTCCTGCCAGAGGGCAAGGAGGCCATGGGAGGAATGGTTGAAGCATTGCTTAGTGACTAGCCAGAGGGAGAGGGGCTGGAGGTAAGCAGAAGGTTGTGCTGTCCTTATAAATATGGGAGTATTGTCCCACTGGAGACGACTTGGGTGAATTCTGTCGAGCTTCAGAGAGCAGAATTTCTATAAATGGAAAGAAGATAAAGGAAGGCAGCCCATGGTAGGAAAAATCTTTCTGAACATTTTATCTCTCTATAAGTGGAGTGGACAGCTCTGTGAGGCAGTGAGCCCCCCACAGCTGGGGTGTTTAAGCAGAGTGATGTCACAGAGGGGGAGAAATCGAGATAAGTGACAAGACAAGTGATGGTAAAAGCCATGCTGAGATTGGGCCCTGTGAAATGACTCATTCAGTGGCTTTGTTTTCTCATCCTGAGTGCAATCCTGGTTCATGATGGGATTGTTTTTTTTTTTTTTTTTTTTCTCTCCCCATACAGAGATAATTGGTTCTACAAATCTCATAATTCTGCTAGAGGATGAAATCTTTGCTGATTTTTTCAACACATTTCTCTCTCTCCCGGTAAGCATTCTCAGACTTAAATTTACATGTTTCATCAACAGCTGAATAATGAATCTCGCTGAGCTGAGTGCCTCGTCTATTTTTTAAATAAACTTCTTACCAAATCAAAACTATTTCAATTTGAGCAGATAAATATGAATCCGAATCTCCTCTAAAACCTCCAGGAACTTCCTGGATGTAACAAACCCCAAATCCCCAGCCTCCTGAATTGCCTTTGCCTGCACATCGCACCCTCCACTGGTGCCCGTGCAGTGCCCCGGCGAGTACACCTGGCTTTCTTCCACCTCTGCACCTCTCCTTGGCTGTGTTCTTGGTTTCCATAGTTCCATCTACCAAACATCTCAGCCATTTTTCAAATCCCTCCCTAACGAATTTCTAGGTCCTCCTAATCAAATGTATTTCTCCCTCCCTCTGCGTCCCTGGGCACTTCTCAGCTCTCGTGCTTTGCACGTGTGTCCCCCTCCCTGGTGGTGAAGCTGTGGATTCCTGCACGACAAGGACTGTGGGTTCTTCAGTGTGCTCGCCTCCCCTCGCCAGGTGTTCAGCTCGTAACAATTAGCGAGTAACTCACTGGAATCAACCGTATATATTTTCTCAATCTTTGCTGCTAAAACAAACCAAAAAACATCAAAATATTCTTAAACCCAAACCTAGACTGACCTTGCATCTTTTTGGATTAAACCTTTGGTTACATCTTAACACTGGTGCCTTATGAATTGTGGCTCATTTCAGTGCACTCTTTCCCATGGAATGCCACCTGTTAAAAGTTGCAATTTTATATAACTGAGGAAAAAAAAAAACACTGTATTATCTCACAAACACTTACTGGGTAGTCACTTTGTGCCAGCCCCTAGACATAGCACTGGGACACAAATATTAATGATAGCACCCCTGTCCTCAAGGAATTCCCAGTCAAATATGAGAGACTGATATTTAAGATGAGTGCAGAAAGGGTTGTGAGTGACATGATAGAAGTCTCTAGAAGGCAATGGAGTCCAAGTGCATTGGAGGGAAAGGCCACTCCTACCTGCAAGAGTCAGGAAAGGCCACAGTGAAGAGGTGACACAAGGCAAGGTTGAAAGCAACCTAAGTATTTGAGAGAGCATGGCAGTTAAAGAAGTAGGAGGGGAAGGCAGAGGTTGGGTAGCAGGAGAGACAAAGGCATTGCAGACAGACAGAGTCAAGGCAGCAAGGAATGCAATCCATGGCGCTTTGGGGGGAACTACAGAACTCAGTGAGGCTGAAGATAAAGTGTGGGAGTCAGACATCATTGTGAGACCAGGAGGAACGGCTTCACAGGTGGCTGAGCCAGGCCTCTGAGAGCAGGCAGGCTGCGCTCAGAGGTTTGGACATCATCCGGAAGGCGACAGCCACTGAAGCATTTTAAGTAACGGGTCAGACTTTCATTTGAGAAAATTATTTCTACAGAAGGCTAGCAGTCGGTGGGGCTGTCCGGGGACCACGGTGGAGGCAGGGAGACCCATTAGGAGATTGTCTCAATAGTCCAGGTGGGAGGTGAGAGGGATCTAAAGGCAAAAAGATGAAGAGGATGGGATGAATAAGAGAGATTTTTTATGAAGCAGAATACAGACAGGGCCCTCGTCACTGTTTGAATGCTGAGGAGAGGTGGTAACGAGAAAGGAGGGGTGAGGGTAAGGCTTGGGTGCTTGGCCAGATGGTGGTGGCAGCAACATGGAAAAAATAAATAAATAAATAAATAAATAAATAAATAAATGAATGAATAAATAAATGAATAAATAAATAAATAAAGGAAGGAAGAGAAAGAGGAAGAGGCCCCTAAGAGCAGGTCTTTTGGGTGGTCCTGACTCATGCTATTGCCTCTGCCATTATCTAATGAAAGGTTTCAGAAGCAATCTTAAAACATCCATCAACACAATTTAAGCAGTGCATTCTAGAAATAGAGAGAGTGATATGGGAAGTAGAATCTCAGCCAAGAACATTTGCAAGTCCTGGCCACGTAGGTGGCCATGGTCTAGTCAGAGTGGCAGCGGTGTTTCATGTTGAACCCTGCTGTCACTTTACACATCACTGCCCCTTGCCCTGTGAAACTGCATCATTTGCTTCTTACAGATGGGCCTCAGAAGTTAAGTGACTTCCCTGAGACCACATGGGGCAGTTCTGGGAGCTGACCAGGTCTTACGGCTCCAGACCTCAGCCTTGTGCCCTCTCTGGTACAAATGTCACATGATAAAACTGGTTCCATACACTACTCCCACATGACCTCATAACTTCCCAGTCCTACCCACATCCTGTCAAGGTCATGCCGCCCTCCAGGCAGAGCATGTCTTGTCACACACTGGGTACAGGGCAGAGAGGCGCCACTGAGGACTGAATCTCCTTTAGAGAATGGCATCTGCAAAATGCAGGCGGCACCATCACCTTCCTTTGACACCTCGCAGCCAAGGACAAAGGGGAGAGAATGAAAGGGCCACAGACTGACAAAATTATGGGACTGCTCATCTCAGGGAGATGGTCAGACACAAATTGGGGTTTCAGGCTCTCTAGTTTTGCACACAGACTGTGGGGACACTTTGAGACATTTTGGTGCCTATGGTGAGACTGTTAAGCTCAGACACACATAAACACAGAAGCCCTATTCCATCAGTCTCAGAGGTAGTCGCCTAGGTCACAGCCCCTGCTCCATGACAAAGGAGAAGAGTAGCCTAGAATTATCTATCCATTTTGATCACTCTTAATGCCCCCCTAAGTAAGTTATACCCTTAATCTTTGTATCTTCAGTCCTCTCTGCTTCCAGCTCAGGAGTTTAGGCAAATCCAAAGCTGTTTCTCTTTATGGAAGGGTTGTAGGCCTTTACTTTAGTTCCCTGGAGAAATGAATAACACAGTACACAGACACTTTTTAATATCATGGACTTCGGCCTTTGCATGTGGACAAGATAACTCCAGGGTAGGGCAGAACGGAGCCAGAAGATAAACAAACCTTGCAATTTCACCTATTTGGGGTGTTTTTGTACAAGGCAAGTTGATTCAATGGAATAAATTTAAGAATGAATGTCCCTTGAAATGGGAAAGCCATGGAACCTCTCTTCCCGTGTGGCCGCGATGGGCCATCACGCGGTAGTGAAGGGCAGCTCTACCCCTGTTGCTGTTTCCTAGCTTTCTTTTGCAGGTTTTTGGTCAGACACCATTTTACACAGTTGACAATGCACAGTGGAGCCTGTGGCCAGAAATACCTCATGATTTGGTAAGTAAGATTCTGGAATGGCAGAGGGTTTGGAATGGGGGAAGAGGGAGCCGAATTTGAAGTATGATTGAGAGAGGACGAGAGAGAAGGAGAGGAGGCCCAGTGCATGACTATGGAAGGAACTAGAAAGCAGGCGAGTAGAACAAACAGCATCTAGCCAGGCAGAGAGCTCCCCGTTTTGGATTTTTACCACTTTGGCCAGCAATGTTGGTGAGTTCTGGTTAGCAGATGGGATTCATCTCTCATGCCCACTGTGACTGCTGGGTAGGAGATGCTTGGAGCTCTGTGTTGAGAAGACCTCTGAGGCCACACCTAAGCCAGAAAAGAGTCTGGGAATTGATTGGCGGCACCTGCCATGGGTGTGGCATGGGAAGTGGCAGCCCTGGCCACGTAGCGATCATTCATATTGTAAGGCAGAGCTCATGGTAAGATGACTTCCTGTGCTTCTTTATGACTACCTGACCGTTCTCCTCCAGAGACTGTCTTTCTCTTCACTTCTTTTTTCTTGTCCACATCCATTGTCCATTGTCCATGTCTATTGTCTCTTCTCCCTCTCCCCCTTCCTGTTCTCATTTTCCACCGTGTAGACCTTAGACTTACTAATGGCTTCCGCGTGCCCTACCAGCGTCACGTGGAGTCAGAGGGATCACTGCAAGCCCTGCTCCCAGCAAGGTTTCCTTTTTCTCTGGGGTCTGGAAAGCCGAGAAGGACATTCCACTCTGGTTCTTATTTTTGGTTTCCCTAGGAGAACTCCGAAACTTCAAAGTTTTATTTTTTGCCTCCCTTCTCGGGTGGCTCTGTCTCTCAGGGTCCATCCCGTGCTCTAAAGGAGGTTATGGGTGCGTCTTTGTGTGTTTTCGTACATGCTGTATCACTGATATGGGCTGGGAGGCTGGGGGAAATTATCAGCGTGCTCACAAAGAAGCAAGTCGAATAGAGTTATGACTCGACGCCAGACCAGAATTCATTCTGCTTCTCTTCTATGAAGCAAAACTTAGATCTTTTCTTAAACAACTTCAGCCAGAAATAGGAAAGATTTTTTGACAAAAGGCCAACCTTTTCCTTTCCTACCAATCTATTCAGTCCTTTGGAGGCCTCGGCCTGAGTCTCCATTCCCCTTAGATACTGTTTTTAATCAACATGCCTCTCCTCCAAGTGTGAAGTTATTTATCGCCTCTTGCTAAGCTGAATTTCTTAGCGTTCGGTTCAATTTCACTTTTCTTTTTCTATTTTGTTTGGACTCTAGATTGCAAAGTACAAAGGATTACTGACCTGGTTGGAAAAATATCGGCTACCTTTCTTCTGTAAAACCAACTTGTGTCTCCATTACATTCTCTGTCAGGAGCTCATCAGTTTCATTAATTCCCCAGAAGGAGGTAAACATGGGGGGTGGGGGAACGTGTGGAGAAATATGGGAAGTCGGGCTCTATAGCAATCCTGTGCCTGTCAGTCTTACAGGAAGGTACAAATACTAGCTGCCTTTGTAGCATTAGATGTGCAGGTGACTCAGCCTGTGTTTTGGCAATAAGTGAAATCTTAGGCTGAAAAATTCGTACCTAGAGCAATAAGCAGGAGTCAGATGGGCTGGGCTATTTGTCTCACCACAGCCAGAAATGAGAGAGCTAATGGTGGCCACAGAACATGACAAAATTACCTAAAATACATTCAGAATCAAACACATCCCTCCACTTTCATTGCTACCTTCCTGGGCTAAGCCACCATCATTTCTCACCTGGCTACTGAAATCACCTCTTAATTAAACTCTTTGCTTCTGCTCTTGTTCTGCTGCTCATGGCAGCCAGAATGAGCCACCATTTTCCCGCACTCCCACTGAGCGAATGGGGCTCTGACCGCACTCGAGGCTGAGAGAGGGGCCGGGGCTGCAGCTCGCTGTCTCTCTCTTATCACGGACTTCTCCTGGCAGCCGAGATGATGAGATGGGAAAAGGCAGACCAGTGGCTACTCCAGAAGTGCATTGGCGGGGTCAGAGGGATGTGGCGCTTCTGCACCTACCTCAAGGGCAGTTCAGGTGGGTTCTTAGAGTTGTTCCTGGGGCCTCTGCAGGTTCTTAGCTTCCAGAATGCTCCAGAGCACTTTCTGACAGTATGCTTGTGGTAAATATAAAAAATGTCCTATAATGCAGTTTGGATAAAGTCTTTGAAAACCGGGATCCATAGTATAAGTCAGGGCAGAAGCAAACTGTGTCCCTTTCTTTCATTCATTCATGCAACAATGTTTATTGAGCACCACTCTATGGTGGTTACCGTGCTGGTAGGTGGGAATACAGAGGTGAACAAGAGTGATAAGTTCCCACCTTATAAAGCTGCCACGATGGTGGGGAGACAGACATGGAGCCAGTAAGTTAGTCCCTGTAACCATAGAGTTGGGATGCACTGCTTTCTGTTCTGTTGGGTCCAGTCGTTGATGAGCACTGGGAGGCCAGCAGCGGCACTGGCTGTCACTCCAGTTCAGGAACGTTAAGTTTTATCCAGGGACAAGACCTAGTTTAAGGGTAAAATCCTGGATCCTCAGGGAGCAGGTAGGGAACTATCTACCTGCTAGATAGACTGTCTTCCAGTTTGTCACCAAGACATCACCCCACCAAAGCTGTGAATGTAGTAGTCTTTGACACCTTTTGGCTCCAGTGTCTTCCTACAGGCTCCTCCAGGTCCATGATTTAGGAAAAATTTTTTTTTCTCTGATCTTTAATTTTTGGACAAAACTCAGTTGTCTCACGATCCATCCTGAGTCTTAAAGTTGTCCCTAAAGTGATAGTTTTTCTAACAACAAACATGTCACAACAAAAATTCCTATCCTTTAAGTCCCATCTCCCCATGCCTCCCATCCACCCCCACATGAGGATATTCATGGAGATGGTGCCTTAGCCCAGAGGAGTGACTAATGGTGATGTCTGAGACAGTAGAGCAGGCTGGTAAGGTGGAGGCGTCAGCTGCTACGCCCAGATGCAGCCACGGAAGGGGCGAGATTGGGGCGCAGCTCTGTGCCTCCCCTGTCTGATCCGCAGGTGAAGAGCTGCTGGATTTCTGGATTCTCACTGAGGAGATCCTGAGCATAGATGAGATGAACCTGGAATTAAGGGACCACTACCTGTCCCTCCTCCTTGTGCTGAAGGCCACGCATCTCCAGGAGGGGTCCCGGGTGGTCACTCTCTGCAACATGAACATCAGTAAGAACCATAAAGCGTATCTGGAATGAAATCCCTGGGAGATATCACCAAAAAGATCAACACGGAGTCTGATAGCCCTCAGTCTCTTGCCTTGCACACTGCCACCCTCCCATCTTCTGTGTATCAGGGATGCCAGTGGGAGCCCCACCTCCTAACAGGAAGGGGATGAGAGAGACCAGTTGTCTATGGGCTGGTGTGTGCCTCTTCCTGAGCTTTGACTTGCCAGTGACAGTTGGCTGGATGGAGTAAAGAGGAATTGGGACAGGGTAATTCTACAGCTCTCCATCTTCTGAGCCCACAGGGCTTGTCTTTTGGGGATTCCCCAGAACAAACCACAGCCTCCTGGCCAAATGAAGTACATGCGGCTTATGAGCTGGAATTTTAAAAATGGTTTTAAAGGGTTAAAAAAGAAAACTGCAACAGAGACAATCTGTGGCTCATGAAGCCTAAAATATTGACTAGCTTTCCCTTTTCAGAAAAGACCTGCCAACCTCTTCTCTAGAACATCAGATTCATCCAATTTGTGTATGTATTTATTAAGCGAGGAGGCATTGCTAACCCAAACATAAATGGGTTCCGGAAGATGTGCTTTTTTCTTTGGTATTAGTCACACTCTTCTCTATTAGTAGAGATAACTTGAGAATTGATGACATTAAATCGAGACTGGTAAGGACTCCCTTAAATTATCCAGTCCACCCCCCTTTCTCCCATCAGATATGACCCTGAGAAATTCCATTCAGAGGTACCTGTCTCTCGTTCTTAAACATATTTTCTTGTGCCTTTTGCTTTTCTTTACAATAATATTTAATAGTCCTCTATAAAATGACTTATTTCTATGGGGAAGAAGGAAGGTAATCAGAGAAAGGGGTCATTCTGTTCTGAGCAAATCCTAAAAATGTGTCCACTGTATACTTGACCAGTTCACACACACCCCCCCCACCCCGGATTGCATGAGGGATGAATGAAATGCTATACACAAAAACATATGGAAACATATTTAAAATCTCACTATCCCCACAGTATCTTTATCTTCATCTCTCTATGTTTTTTCCAGAGACCCTCCTGAACCTCTCCATCTGGCATCCCAACCAGTCAACCACCAGGAGAGAGGTCCTGAGCCACATGCAGAAAATGGCTTTGTTCAAACTCCAGAGCTATTGGCTCCCCAACTTCTACACCCACGCCAAGACCATCATAGCTAAGGAGGAGTCATGCCAGGGTCTGATGCAGGAATATGACACTCGCATATGCAGTATTTGCTATACTCACGGAGGAGGGCTCCCTCTAAGCATGAACATCAAGAAGAGCTACCACCCCCTGAAGCGGTACTCGAGCAGGAAGACCAAAAGGAAGATGTGGCAGTTGATAGATCATGCCTCTTGTTCTCTAGAATTGGACACCAAGACAGACACCAACACTATGCTCCCCCAGGAGGTGTGTCCTCAGGAGAAGGTGGTTATACAGATGCCCTCTCTGAATGAGGCCTCTTCAAAGGAAAAAATAATCAGTTCCCCGGAAAAAGATATTCTCTGTGCCAAGAAGTCCAACGTGAAGAAGGCCAAGAGCCACCTCCACATAGAAGGCATCTTTGAGACAAAGTTCTCCACGCACCTGAGGACAGCCACCCCCTTCATCAGTCACTTCTCCCAGATGACAATGAAGAAGGCTGTCAGGCAAAGCCTCTCCTTGGACTACACCCACTGGGCTTTGTGTGCTGATTTCTGTGCAGGGCGTCCCTTCAGGGACTACCTGAAGAGGCTGAACTTAAAGGTGGAGGTCCAACTCCTGGACCTCTGGCAGGACCTGCACCATTTCCTCAGTGTCCTGATGAATAACAGGAAGACTGGGAAAGCCATCATTCAGCACATGCTGGGCACCCGGATCTGTGAGCTCTACCTGAATGAGCAGATTGGTCCACGCCTACCGCTCAGACCCCAAATCACCGAAGGTCTGAAGAAGCTGCTGCCTTTGGGTGATATGAGCCCCTGGATTCCCAGAGCCCAGAACGAGATCTGCCAGGTAGGCTATGCCTCACAAAAATGGGTTAGTGTCTGGAAGGTTAGGTCAGGACTGACCCCAAATCCTATCTGGTCATCCATACTGAGCTAATGATATAATTATTCACATAACCCTTCACATATTGAAGAGTTGGTTAATCTTTTAGAAGCAGACTCTACTAATTGCCAATAACCAACTGAAACTCCAAAGTAGAATTCTCCTATATGTGGATTCTCCCAAAACCTTGAAACTCAGAGTGTTCTATTGAGGGAAGTTTCAATAAGTGTGTTCCAGATATTATGTATTGAAATGCAGGAGCTTCTTTTCCATGACCAGCCGTCGAGGAAATGGTCAATTAGGAAGGGTTTATTCTCATTCCAAAACGTTAGATAAAAACATGAGACTATCTTGAAGACTCACTGGAAGTAAGGCCCATAGTTTGACTAGTGTATCATCAAGATCTTGGCAGAAAACAAATGGCACAATCAAGTTGGGTAACAGATGAAAGCCCAATAAAAAGGACTACTTACAAGGGAGGGGGCATGAGGGCAGGAAACCACAGAGGATAATACCCCGGGGTCTCTAAGGGGCCCTGGGGTGTTATCATCCTAGACCACAATTGTTGAGGAGAGGGAGTATTTACCAGAACTGGGACAGAAAGAGCGATATGGAATGGAACACTTGGCGGGAGCTATAATTATCAGTCCGCAGTGATCTGGCTGGCAGGGGTCAGGGGGGATAGGTACTCCAAGCTCATTTTGCTCCTGCTTTGCCATCTGTCAAGATTCCTGACTGAATAACCCCTCCCAGAGGTCGAGAGAGCCTGCAGATGTGGTCCACATACATTAATTTCCCAAGGCACAAGCAGGGTGAAGACAGGTAGAGAGGAGATCTTGAAGGGCAAGTGGATATAAACAGCAAATTTTTTAGTGCATTATAATGTATTTACCTTATAAAGCACATTCATGCAAATTATCTCCTTGAAGCTTCTTAGCACCTCTGAGAGGCAGACAGGGTAGTGTTTTACAGTTGAGAAAGCTGAGACTTGGGGAGAGTAAGTGGATTAGCCCAAAGGCACACAGCAGGCTAGTGCAAGAACCAGGGTCAGAACCCAGGAGTTCTTGGCTCTAAGTCCAACACAATACATCATAACTATCCAGGGTTGGACATCTGGGTAGTGTGGGACCAGATCAGTCCAGTGGAGCCAGAGCCAAAGCTCTCCTTTGCACAATACTTGAGTAATAAGAAGAGCACAGAGGCCCCCTGCCCTTGGGGGAGGCATTTGAGGTGAGAGGCTAAGACTGAGGCTGTGCTTCCTGGATGAGCAGATCCACATGGCAAACCCCCCTGCCTGGTATTTAGCAAGGTGTAGAAGGTATTTGTATAGAGATGAGTCTGGCCTATTACAGTTTTTCAGATATAAAATCTTGGTATCATCCATGACTTGCCTCTGTCTCACACTCATGTCTAGTCTATTGGCGAATCCTGTTGGTTCAACCTTAAAAATATATCCAGAATCTGGCGTTCCTCCCCTCCCATTACAACCACTCTGTTCCAAACCCCATCTAATGTCACCTAGGTTGGTACCATGGCCTCCTAGCTGATGCCCTTGGGTCTGCCCTGGGCCCTTACTAGGCTCATTTCCACACTGACCACAGGGACTCTGCCAAAACATAAATTGAGTAATTTAATTGAAAATAAGTAAAAGGAAGCAGCGAGGACCTTGAAAACAGACGGCTTTCTGTCTCCGGTAAAATCCAAAGTCCGTGCTAAAACTGACAAAGCCTACGCAGTCTGTTCTCCACCTCCCCAGTCTGGCTTCATCTTCAGCCTTTCCTGAACTCAACACAGCAATAATTGTCCCCTCCTCTCTGCTCCCAGAGAACTTGGCTCACACCTCTAAGGTAGCCTGTGTTGTACTGCAATTCATCATGCGAGAAGGTGCGCTCCTTGATAACCAGGCTTGTAACATATTGATCTGTGTATTCCCAGCTATGAGCACAGTGTCTGGCATGTGGGAGGCACTCAGAAAATATTTGCCAGAAAATTAATAAATGAATAAATGTGAGAGTACAGCTCTGTAAGCCTAGACAAGCACAAACTCATAGGTTTCTGTTGTTGTTATTGTTTATTTGTTTGTTTTAATATAATGAAATATTCTTCACAAGTAGGTAAGGTCTTCACGCAGGAGATATGAAGAGTAGACACACCAAAGGAGATGGTTGGTTTTCAGGACCAGTTTGAGAATCAAATGAGATAGTACTTTAGAAAGGAACAAAGACATATGAGATGTCAAGTAATTATCTTTCAGTAAATTGCTATATCTCTTCTTAAGTAAATATCAATTATTATTCTGTGAGATTCAGAGAGAGACTGCTTGAGGTGCCATATTCAGAAAGGCCAAGGAACACCCCCGAGCTGGTCATGACTGACGTTTGCCGTGCCATTATGTCTTCAAAGTAAAGAATCCAGAATCTGCAGCCTACTCCTCTCCCACGAGCCGGGGAGATGCAGCAGGCCTAGCAGCACCTCCTAACGCTTACGTCGTGTTTGCCTTTCAGATGCTCAGCCCTTGGTATGATGAGTTTCTGGATGAAGAGGACCAGTGGTTTCTCATTTTTTCAGTAGGCAGGGCTTTGAGTTGGGAAGGAATCATGAGGTTGAGGGCAGAAAAGAGACTTAAATGCTCTTTTCGAAGCCTTATTTGTTAAAGTAAAGGAACTTCTGATTTTTTTCCCCAGAGGCAACCGGGGGGTTGACATCCCATTGTTCTAGACATAAACCTCTCAAGGAAAAAGACTCAAGGTCATAAGCTGACTTTAAAGAAGTCACATTCATATAGAATTCCTCCCTTATGGAAAATGGGTTTGATTCGAAGAGGGAGGGGGATGGTGTATCAAGGAGCAATTGGTTCTTAACAAATTGAAAATATTCGAGGGTAAGTCTGTGTGGTCGGGGAGGACGTTACGAAAACCTTGCTTCTGGTCCAGTTCCTGTAGCAAATGTCGTCTGCCCCCTTTCCCACTTCTCTTAGACTCAGGCCAAGTTCATCAGCACCAAGTGGCATAAAAGAGACTCTATAAGCAAAAAAGAGAATAATCTTCTTTATAAGAGGTTTGAGGAATCCCTGGCACTAAGCCAGGGTCTGGCTAATATGGAGGAAATGGATTCGATGCAGTGGCAAAAGATAGCTACCGAGGACCTAAGACAAGGCGGGTCTCTCCGGGTGGAACTGAAGTCTCCGGTGTTTCTGACAGGTAAGGTCACCATACCCTTACATATAGGCAACTGGGAAATATTATTACTATTTAACATTTAGTGATTATTTATTGTGTGTCAGCAGTGTGCAGTGCAAAGATTACCTCATATGATCTTCGAAATAACCCATGAGGTAAGTACTGAGTAACTGAGGTAGAGAGGACAAGTGACATTCCCAAGGTCACACAGTAAGCAGCAGAGCCAGTATCCGAGTCCAGCCGGGCTGACAGCAGAGGTGCCCCCTGGCTGTGAAGCGGGCCAGAGCACTCCAGTGTGGCCCAACTCATGCCCGCCAGGGCGTCACCACAGTGGGACTGAGCACTGCGTTCTGTGCATCTGATACGCATGTCCTGCCTCTCCATGCTTCCCCCGCAAATGGGTCCAAAGCATTTCCATGAACGTATTTTTGACGGCTATTTCCTCCCCCAACGTGACGCACCAGCCCAGCCAGGCAGTGGAAGGGGCACGAGACTCTGCTGTCCCAAAGGTCTGGGGTCGTATCCTGGCTCTGTGAGTGACTGTGTAAACTTGAGCAATTTAACCTCTCGTTAAGTCCCAGTTCTCTCACCTGTAAATTGGGAATAATAACAGGCTTGTGAAGATGACCCGAGATCATCTATGAAAGACACGAGCACAATGTTTGGCAATCATACAAATCCAACAAATATCAGCCATTATTATTCCAAGTGAACAAGCTGCTTTAATGATCTATGCTGAGGTAGTCAGAATAATGCAGTATTTCTCAAACTTTAAGACACAATAAATATATTTGACCTCAGGGAACATATACCTATATATGTGTGTGTCCATCTAGAGGGAAAAATATTTTCACAAACCAATACTTGCCCTTATTACATAAGATGATGTACTCTAATATTCTCTATTCTGCTCTCCTTTGTTTTATAAATGCTGGCAATGATTTGGTTTATTTTTTGACATTCTACTGAATCATGACCTACACTTTGGAAAACATGGATGGAGTAAGAATTAAGCAAAAGCTTTGAAATTTCAGTGCCCCCACTGCCTCACTCTGTGATCCTGGGCAAGTTACTCCACCTCTCTGAGCCTCGTTTCCTCATCTGCAGGGTCTGGTTAATGGCCCCCGCTTTGCAGGGCTGTTGAAGGGATTGTTGGCACTTACACAGCAAGCAGGTACTCAATAAGTAGTACTTGATAGATTACACTAAAAAAAGGCAACACTCAACTCTCATAAAATGTCAATGTACGCTCCATACACAGAACAAGATGACTTGGATGCTGGCCCCTCGGAGCCATGCTTGGACATGAGTTACTTAAATCTGTCATGAACTGGCCCTCTGTTTTACCTCAGGGATTTGCCTTCTCTCTAAGTCCTGAACATTCTAGAACCTCTCCTAGATATCAAGAGCAAAGTGGAAGAAAGGGTAGCTGGTAAATTTCAGCACACTCATATTGGGCAACAGGCATTCCTTTAGTGGCCCTGGAGTGTCAAGGTGGCCAGGAAGAATGGGAACCCCCTCCATGGAGATGCCCCCTCCCTCCGCCACCACACATCCTTACGTCCTCCACCACTGCTTTTTGGGAACACAAGTTGGACCAAATGAAGGGCCACCTGTACATTAGCCCAACCCAGGGCCCTGACTGCCAGGTAGGCTGATAACTCCACTCAGGCTGTACCATTAATTCACAGCACTAGAACTAGAATCTCCACGGCTTTTACTACTCACAGCCAGATACCCCTGGCTGAGGAAATGATGACAACGACAATGCTGACATAAGGTCAGCTGACGTTTGTCAGGCCACACCCTGGAATTCCTCCTGGACCCCACCAGTATAATGTCAGCAAGCACTGGCCTGCCCTAGAGAGTTCCCGGACAGCAGTGTGTGACTAGACTTAATCTAAACTCCAGGCTTCAAAACATAAATGAATGTTTTCACCTTGATCGGAGGCAAAGGACTGCTAATCTGCTTTCACATCCCAGTACATGGGTAAAATTGCTCTTGCTGTCTCAGTCTTACTGTCCTACCTCATTTTGGATGCAAAAATACTATTTCTTTTCAATTCATCATGTATGACTGGAAACAATGTACGGCTATTTCTAGGAAAAAAAAAAACAAGTCTCTCTTAAAGGACAATTATTTGCAAATGTTTATCATATTCAGATATGTGAGCTGTCAATTCTGAATGAATTTTGAAGACAAAGACAAGAAGAGAAAGAAAGGTCCTACCTAGCATGTTATTTGTCATATACGATCCTAAGTGCATCAGACTCTTCAAAGCAATAGCAGAATGCTTGAAATGCATTTGCAACTCTTCCCTACAACAGATGGCTGCTTCAAAGGGGTCAATATTCATTTGGATTAATTACTTCATGCAAATGTGTTAATAATTAATGACTTTTTCAAAGTCATATTTCAGTTATCCTAGTATCCTTCAGGCAGAAAATCTCCATGGGTCAGGTGTCCCCAAGAAGGGCAAAATCTTCCCATTGGGGTGGGGAGAGCCTGTATTTCCTTGCTACGAATGTGAGCAAGGGAATTTGTATACCTTGTGAACTTAAATAGCATTTTAAAGGCAATACCTTCAACAAAAGTATATAAATCTTCGAACCTAGAGTGGACAACTAGGCTCCACCTCTGTTTTTTCCTACTTAATAGACAAAGAAAAAATGACCTTTGAGGAACTCTGCTGTAAGTATCCAAAGGTGGCCATCGAGAAGATCAGCAATGACTACAAAATATATTGTGAAAAAGCACCTAAGATAGGTAAGTGTTGAAACGCACAGGTAGATTTGAGACAACCAGGTAAGAGAGAATCTTCAAACTCAATGGGCTATAAGCCAAAAGAGGAACCGTGCTTTGTTTGAAATGAAGGATGCTCAGACCATGTCTGTTTTTTTTTTTTCTCCTACGAAACCACACATAGAAGAACATCATGAAAATGAGAGTCAATTATAAATGAATGAGGAAGAGGATGAAAATTAATTCCTACCTTCTTTCTAAGTTGTTACTCCAGTGTTTTAAATAATGCACATTTATCTTCTTTGAAGTTTCCTGGAGTCAGAGATTTATGGGAGGTTTGCTGAGGCACATTCTTAGGAAGAGCACCTGTAAGGGACTGAGGAAAGCAGGACTGAGCACAGGGAGATGCTGAACTGCGAGGTAGTTACGGCAGACCTCAGCAGACCCCACAGGAAGCTCTAAAGCCAGGATGGCTCTTGGGAGCTGTCTGCCATAGAGTGAAGGGACTTGGATGCCTCCACATTGACTCATGTGGGATGTAGCTGCCCCTAGGGAGGATCTAACCTTGGGTCAGGCAGTGTTCTTTGGTGGACAGCATACCCAGAACGAATTTTCACATTTCTGCCTTGAGGTGCTTTGTCAGTTTTAGGAAAATTGCAGTTACTGTCTCTTCAAATAGTTGTCTTGCTCCATTCAATTTCTTCCCTCCTCTTGATAATCTTAATACACGTATTTTTGACATTTCAGTCATATGACATATGTCTTGTGTGCTTTATTCTGTATTTTTCTTTTTTTTTCCCTCTTTTGATTTTACACCTACTTCAGCAATTCTCACTTCAGCCGTGTATAATTTGTCATTCTACCCATTTATTAATCTTTAATTTTCTATGTTTCTGTCATTAAATTTTCTGTTTTTAGAATTTCTATTTTTCTTTTTATGATAATTAATCTTTGTTGATATTTTCCTTCTCTTTTTAATTCCTTAAACTTTATTAATAATAGTATTTTTAAAGCCTATATTTGGATTTCTTGTGTCTATGTCATATGTCATATTTTTTCCCCATGCTTTTTGGTCAAGTCTTTTTAAATACATTGTTATTTCTGCTTTATTTGTGAAGATTGTTGATACAAATTTATAGAGATAATGTGAGGCTCTGGGTGATGTTATTTTTCCTCCAGAAATGGTTTCTTTTACTTCTGGCATGCACTGAACTCGCAGCATTCAGATAACCTTAAACCATTTTAAGGACTGAGTTGGTTCAAAGCTAGCTTTCATTCCCTTTAAGGAAAAGCTAGCTCTAGTTTTCCTTACTTTTGGAGGGTCCGAACTGAAAGCCTGGGTGCTTATGGGGGCCTCTTCTCCTTTGCTGTTTTACAGATTTTTCTGTCTTCTGCCCTGATAGCATGCCAAAAAGCTTTGCTAATTCGTCAGTAGCCACTGTCATGATTGTCAAATACCTTGAAAATAAAATCAGTGCCAAAAGATTTTTTTGCCTCTGTTCTAAGGGCCCATGGTTTAGTCTCCTGTCCTATTATGGCTTTAACACTACAAATGCCTCAAGGGCAGGGGAAGGATGGGTGTCAGCTTAGCTTCCTAGCTTTTAACGTTTTCTTTGTTTCTAATCTCTGAGTATTTATTTTGTTTTGTATTAATTTCTTATAAGCTTACATATGAGTTTTAAAATGTGTTGTTTTTTATCCAGCATTTCTAGCTGTTTTTGTTTTGTTTTGTTTTGTTTTGTTTTAATCGGGAGTTCCTTGAGTTTCTTTTGGGTTTTTGATATTTAGTCTTCTATAGTCTAGATTTTATTTTTTCACCAATTCAATTGCATTTATTTAGATCCACTATTTATTGTTTTCAATCCTTTTTGTATGCTTTCTGTCACTGAGAGTATTACCAAACCACACGAAAATTTCCTGTGGAAGTACATTCTATTTAGTAAATAGTTTAAAGCATTAACTATATAACTGGGCCATGTTCTAATTTCTGGGGGTGAGATGAAAAATATACCATCCTGTCCCTTAATAAGTTGATAATCTATATTTTCTCCCACAATATTAACCTCAAAAGGCTTTTTGAATACTAAAATCCTCAGACTCACTCATTCTTCAATAATAATGTTTTAATATATTTTTTGAAATAATGGTTTTTAAATGGCAGTAGGGAGCCAGACGCCCACTCTGAATTGTGTATGATGTGACAGAATAGCACTTAAGAAATGTGCAGTGGAAGCAGTGTCCTCAGGAAAGAGAATGATTTTAGTTAAAGCAAGAAGGTGGAGGGAATGCTTAACAAAGAGGTAAGAATCTAGGAGAGTTTGCTGACTCCAAAGCGGGAGCTCCAGATGGCAAGTGGAAAGGTTGAGGATGGGACAGCAGAGGTGTCAGGGAAGACTGACTGCCATGTGGGACGTGGTCTAGTAAAAATGGCTGATTGAGGGAGGGATGACTCTAGGTGTTGAAATGATAAGAAGTATGATGGACTTGGTCTTTGCAGTCTTCTGAAAAAGGTAGGCCCTAAGCCTAATAGCCAACAGACTTAAATAATACAGCTTGGATTAATATTAGTAACAAGGTGAAAACCATCTCTAAGCCTCTTCTTGGCATTAATAGCCTGAGATGGCAGCAGTTATTGGAACTGTGATTCTTCCACCTGCACTCAATGTCTGGTCAATGTCCTTGCTACTTTGTCCCCTCTTATTCTCTGCAATGTTCTTTTAACATGGTGCTGCCTAACTTTGTGATTTTTTCATTAGATTTTACAGTGAAAATCTTCAGAGAACCAAGGATGCAGTCACCCCCAACTAGGAAAATGTCCTTTAAAAAAGCTAGTGCGAGGAAACCTTCTATACGACCCAGGTAAGACACAGGAGCTGGCTACAGCAATGTCTCCTGGCACAAGCCTTTTTAATCTCCACGTGTGTAATGCTGAACTTATTCTTCTGTGTGTATATTTCCAGACTCTTTTCCTTATATCATACATGCATGCACAGGCATACTTTGTATGTTAAATCATTATTTTCTCAAATTGGCACCATGTAATATATATTATGCAATAACTTTTTAATGTAACAAACTATCATGGACATCCTTTCATGTCAGTATGTATAGGTCTACTTCCTTCCCTAGTATGGATGTAGCATGATTTATTTAACTACATCTTTTTTATGGACATTTACATTACCTTTAATTTTTCATTGCTATCGATAGTGCCACAATAATCATTTTTGTACATGTATTCTTTCCTATTTGTGTTTTTCTGGACTGTGTACTTCTGTAGTAGCCTCCTAATTAGTTCCTTATTTCATGTTTCTCCTCCTTATAATCAATCCTAGAGTCAGCCTCTGGGAGGGTTCCACCACTAGACAAAGACTCCGTGGCCCTTTCTTTCAGGAGTGCCTGCTCACCTTTCTTTCCACTTCACTCAGCACAAGTGCCCCCTCTACAAAAAAAGTTCTCCAAATGTATGTCTGCTATGACTTTCCTCTCCTCTTAAACACTAAATCCCTAAAATACGACACCAAGCACTTACCATGTACTAGTTTTCACTGCTCTTTATTTTTAGGTACGTCTTCTACCTTCCCGACTATAATTTTCTTGTAAGCCATGCCATTCATTCAATCATTTATTTTTTTAAAAATTCAGCAATTATCTATTAAGGACTAACTATATGGAAAGTTATTTTATAGGGGATATGGATATATTCATACATACGAATTTGGTAGTCAAAGTCACTGGCAGGATATTTATATAAAGAAAGCACCCAGAAGTATGTTTTCAGTTACTGTTAACATTGATTTGGGGTGATAAGTCCTCTCTCTGTTTTAAATCTTCTAGAAAAATCTTCTTCCCATTAAAGGAAATGAAATTAATTCCTGATATTCAATCATTTATTCCTTTTGCTGTTCTAATTTGTACTACTCATCACTTTCTACTATGTCTACAGAAATACCTATTTTTCAATTTAGTTGAGAACAAATATCACAGAAGTCTTTTAATAATCATATAGTCACGAGATCATTAAATTCTAGAGAGACTATGTAGGGTTATAGAGTCCAGTTTCATGTCTTCAGTTAATACCACAGCAGAATGGCCCAGGAATACCACAGTTGCAATTCACTTAAACCTTGTACCTAACCCTCAATCAATGTAATGAACAGTTATTGATCATATACTGTGTCCCAGACATGATACAAAAACTAGGACATAGTCCTTGTCCTTAATCTAATAACTAAATAAACTACAAGGCTCAGCTTAAAATGCTATGATACAATATTGACTAGTTACTATTATAGTTGAAGGAGGAAATTTTGAGTGAAGATTAGGAAAAGTTAAGAGTATCAGAAGAGGCCCTGATCTGTATGTAGGAATTCAATTGCAAAGAAACGGGAGTATTTTATGGGCAGGGCTAAACCTTCCAAGCTGAAGAAATAAACTCAGAAATATGAAAGTGGTATTTGAAGACTTGAAAATAGTTCAGTGGTATTAAGCACAGCATGTTTTGAGAGAAGGGACGTGTGACATTAGAAAGCTAGCTTGAGACCAAAGTAACTAGAAGAAGGTCTGGAGTGAATGATTAAGAAATTTGTATTGATTAAATGGCAATAAAGATTCATGGGGGTTCATTGGAACAGAAATAGCAAAAATATCTATTACATGGATTTTAAAAATATTACTTTAGCAGAAATAGCAAGATAATATGAGGAGTCAGAGACTCAGAGACTGGAGACAGAAATAATAGTTGGAAAGTTGTTGTAGATTTTTGGACAAGTGATATTAAAGGCCTAAAGTAAACAGTGGAAGTAGTTATATAAGGGAAGATACAGATTTAAAAAACAGTGAAGATAAGGAATTAGACTTCTAGAATAATGGAGTAAGAACCTCACAAATTGTCTCCCCATAAAAATGATGATAAAGCTAGACAAACTTGTCTCAAAAATTTTAAACTTTATAAATTATATTATCCAAATTTTCAGCTTAAAAAAATATGATGCATTACCCTCCCCCTCCCCCCAAAAAAACACAGAAAAGTACGGCCCATACCCAGCAAGAAAAAAGCAGTCATTACAAACAGTCTCTGATGTGATTCAGATATTGGACTCACCAAGGACTTCCAGCAATATATTCAAGAAACTAAAGGAAACCATGTTTAGAAAATTAAAGTATGAAAACAATGACTGATTAAAAGAAAATATCTATAATGAGATAAAATTGTAAAATAGAACCAAAATCTAGAGTTTACTAGAATCAATAGCAGATTTGAGTTGGTAGAAGAATTAGTGAACCTGAAAATAACTCAATAGACATAATCCAGTCTGAAAGAAAAAAAGAATAAACATCAGCAGAACCTCAGAGACCTGAGAGACACCATCAAGTGTACCAAGATGAAAATGGAAGCCTCAGGAGAGGAAAGAAAGATAAAGGGGTGGGAAAAAAATTTGAATATGTAATGATTGACTACTTCCCAAATTTGATTAAAACCAGTGATCAAAACATACAAGAAGCTTAGTGAATTCCAAGTAGGATAAACCTGAAGAGATCCACAACTAGATACACCATAGTTAAACTGTTGAATGACAAAGAGAAAAATCTTAATGCTGCGAGAGAAAAATGATGGATTATATTGAAGAGAACTACAAGATAAAAATTTACATCAGAAATAATGGAGAGCAAAGGTGGTAGGATGATATATTTAAACTAAACACAAGAGAAGTTAAAGGAAGTAAGCATTAAATATTAGAGTGGAAGTCAATAAAAGGAAGAGAAAAATAGAGAAAATCCAAGTTTCATGTAAAGATCAACAAAATTGCTAAACCATTAGCTATCCTGACCAACGAGGATAAATGAGATGACACAGATCAGTCAAATCTGGATTGAAAGAGAGAACAAATAAGATTGTAAGTAAATTTAAGGAACAAATGAGATGACTTAGGTAAAATAGGTAAATTTCTAGAAATACCCAAATTTCTGAAGCTGACTCAAAAAGTAGGTAATATGAATAAATCTATAACAAGAGAAGAAATTGAATTAGCAATTTAAAATCATCTCACAGAGAAAAGTCTAGACACAGATGGCTTCACTGAAGAAATCTATAGAATATTTAAAGGATAAATAAATAGTCCATAAACTCTTTGAGGAAATAGAAGAAAAAGGAATACTTGCTAACTCATTCTATGAGGCCAGCCGGTATTACCCTGGTCCCAAAGCCAAACAAAGATATTATAAGAAAACTACAGGTCAATATTCCTTTCAAATCTAGACATAAAAATCCTCAATGAAATATTAGCAAACTAAATCCAGCAACATATAAAAAAGGATTATAGAGCATGTCCAAGTAGGATTTATCCCAGGAGTGTAAGATTGATTTAATATCCAAAAATTAATGAATATAATATGCCATATTAATAAAGTAAGGGAGGAATCTTCAATTATCTCAATACAAAATTCAGCTCCCATTTAGGATTAAAAAATTCTTAATGAAATTAGAGTAGAAGGGAACTATTTCTTACTGGTTACAGACCTCTATAGAAAAACCTGTAGCTAGTATCATACTTAATGAAATTGGTATATAAAGGAGGAAGAATGAGTTGTACAACTTATAGGTATGCATGAGAGGTTTAAATAATAACTACGACATAAAGATGAGGTTCAATGGGCAGTTGAAATTTTGAGGTGGAGCTCATGGGAACTAGAAAGATAGTTTCACCATATCAGTGAAAATTGAAACCACAGAGGAGGCAGAGATTACTAAGGGGAAGAAAAGTCATAAGACAAAAGTAAAGAGGATTGAGGGTAAACCATTAGGGGCACCTATATTTAGAGAACAGTGAAAGAAGAAATTAGTAAAGGAAATTTAGAAATATTGATCAATAACTGCTGATCACGTACATTCTGCCTCACCAAAAGACTGCCAATTAAGGGTTGTTTTGAATCCATAATATAAAAAGAGTTTCCTTTGGGGAAAAAAAAAATCCCCTTTAAATACCTTTCCTCCTCTTCCATTGGGGTTGTCTAATGATTGGACCAAGCTTAGGATGGATATATAAAAGTTTATCTCCAAGGAAATAGAGCAACCAATTTATTCACCCTGATCTTCACACAGCCTAGGAGAAGCCCTTCCCCATTCCTTAAGAGGAGCAGAATCCAGGGATCACCATCCCACTCTCTCCACCAACGATGCTTTCTTGTTTTCCAGAAACTTGACAGAAGTCCTCCTAAATACACAGCACTTGGAGTTCTTCAAAGAGTTCCTCAGAGAACGGAAGGCTGATAGCCCATTGCAATTCCTGATAGCCTTACAGCAGATTAGCACGGAGACAAATGATAAGATTTACAAGTCTCTCTTTGAAAATATAATCAAGACTTTTTTCCATGGCAAAGTCCCCCCTGGTATGCATCCTCTTCTCCTGATACTGTTTACTTCTCCCTTTAGTATCTTAGAAGAGTCTGAGAAAGAGCCTGTCTAATGTGATCCCTGCTGAGAGAGCAGAACAGAACAAGGGCCACATGGGGCAGTACTGAGACAATGATTAAGAAAGAGTGAAAGCAGAGAGAACAATACTATACATTGCTAGTAAAAGAAGCCAAGTGTAAGACACTTGCACTTATATGTGAAATATGTCCTCTCATTTAACTTTGTTCAACTCTGGAAATAGGATTTTATTTACTCTCTATAAGGTACAGAGAAATAGTTCTATTTTACTGATAAGGAAGGTGAACCAGAGAAGCTAACTAACTTATCCAGTTGGAGCAACTTGAATTCAAACTCAAGTCATTTGACCTTCAAATCAAATAGATTGGAGTTAGATCAAAGGCAAGAGTTAGCCGTATGCAATGTTGGAGTGTCTACCACCCATAGGTTATAAAGAGCATCGTACCAGGGAGGAGAGCTGTCTCCTGCATATCCTCATAAATTTTGTCTTGTTTTTTCGCCTAAGACGGGAGGGTAAATCTGACCTATGTAAATTCATCTTGACCAGAAGCAGAAGTTGTAAGTGAAGTGTTGACCTATATGTCTAAAGGAAAACAAAAGGGGGTGAGCGTGATCCCATCCTAGAGGTAAACAAATCTATAGCAAAGTAATGAAGACATGGGCCCCTGTTTTGGCACAGAGAAACAGATCGATTTGTTTTTTGCTTGTGGCAAACCAAGATAAGGTTATAGATTTTATAAAAATTTTTTTAAAAAGTAAAATTGGCAAAACTTTACTTGTAAGAAATATTTATTACTTATGTCTCAGGATATCAAGTTGTGTACATTGTTTTGAATCAGCTAGAAGACAAAGAATAGTATGCAGATCCTGTCCTTGAAAAGTTTTCAACTCTTATTAATGAACACAATAGTCTTCGAACACCTGGAGAGTCATTGTTTTTATACTTATTTGTAATCTCGGATTCCCCATCTGCCCCAGCAATTTAACTTCAATCCTTTATTCTTCTGCTCCCTTCCTAAACCAAAAACTTCAAACTAGCAGCAGAAATGAGTCTCTTAAACATTTCTTCCCCTTACACACTTATCTTTGAAATTTGAGAGGACCTAAACCAGGATGTATTTGCTCTCCAAATACAAATAACATTCCAAAGATGCTTTCAAGATTTTCAAACAGTTTGTGGAGAGCTCAGAGACTAACTGGATTGAGAATAATAAATTGTAAAACTCTAAAATGGAAAAAAAAAAAAAAAAAAAAAACCACCGGATGCCTCAAAATGGTAGACAAAGAAATGATGGCTTTTTTTTCTTTCTCTTGCATTTCTTAGAAGAAATGCTGCAGTGCAATAACCCCCTCATCAAAGAAATCTGTCACATGAGTCATGTCAGCACAACCTCCTTACTCATTCTCCAGAGCTCTGTCATGAAATCTCTAGAGGAAAAGTGGTAAGTATTGCCCAGCGAAGGCGGCAGGACCTTCTGGAGCTTCTCAATGGCCCTCGAAAGCCACAGTGTACAAGGAGGCTCACAATCCATCCACAGAGTTCATGGCCAGAGCCTCCCTACAAAGAAAAGCCTTATCTTGAACCCTCTTACCTACCTACCTACCTGCACGCACACGCGCGCGCGGCACACACACACCCTTGTTCATTTGCCTGAACAAGGAACAATACAGTATTGATCCAGGAAGGAGAGGCTGACATCAGCAGAGGACTGAAATAGTAAAAGTATTCTTGAATATCTCACCATCCCCCAATTCCCACTTTGACTTCCTCCAAAAGCTGAGATAGATAGGTTTGCCTTGACTGTTACCTTTTATGTGCCAGGCTTTTTCCTTCTTTGATATTCTTGGTGTCCCTCTGGCAGGTTTAAGGATTACCAAGAGATGTTCCCACCTTTTGCTCAGGAGGTGCAACCTGAAGTACAAATTGTGCGTAGGAAGCCCTCAAAGATGCCAACACCGTACCTACAGGAATCCCAGGTCAGTGAGGAAAACAGTGAAGACTGGACATTGGTTGGAGACAAGAAAACCTCTGCCTAGGCATTGTCAGCCATGCAAAAGAGTTTCACTGTTAGCTTATTTAATCACCAAAACAATTACCCTTTAGGGTAGGTTTTTCAAACCCTGTTTTGCAAAGGAGGAATCTGAGTCTCGGAGAAATCGTTACAGTAGGAATTTAAGGAACTCCCTCTCTTCACTACCTGTGTGACAACGAGACTCATGGAGAGCAAAATGTCAGTGTTTTTTCCTGCTGAAAGTTAGTTCCGAGGACATCCATTGACCACAAAACCAAATAGTTTTGATACTGCATTTTGCGCCTAAATTAAACTAACCTACATGACCAGTCACAGGCAAATGGGACACATTAGTCCTCCACTTACCCGGATGAGCCCCTTACGGAATGACAAAGGGCAGGCCTGGACAAGTGTTCTGCAGACAAGCAACTCCCAGAGAGAAAGGGCAAAGGGCTGAGAGCAGTCCACACCTGTTTCCTTTTTCCAAACTCATCGATTATCTAACTCATTCTTCCTCTCATGATAGGAAAGAAAAGGGAAGAAAGAGAAGACAGGTATTATTATTCAGGAAAGTCTTTTCATATGACTTGAGAAAAAAAAAAATTCATGCTTCTTTTAAACAATTACTTGCTCAGCGTATGGTACAGTTAGTTCGTACCAGAAAAATTTGAGCCCAGCTCTGAGTCCAAAGATCATGCTAAGGTGTTTCTGAAAATAATGCCCGTGCCCACTGATTCAGTACTCCAGAAATGAAATGGGCTACTCCATCTTTTCTCCTTTTATTTCCTCCATACACAAATGAAACTCCATGTCAGGGTACTACAAGTGATCATGTAGGATATTTAAAAGAATACTGCACCCAGAACCAGGACACTTTGTTTTAATGTCAAATCTTTCTGTTGTTCTTAGATAAGAAAGGATTTTTTTAAAAAGTGCATAATACCTACTTGGTGTCCAGCACTGCATTAGGGTTTTCATATATCATCACCAACCCTTGCCACAACTCTGAAGGCTATCATCTCTGCCTTACACGTGGAGACACTGAGACACAGGTTAAGTTGACCCAATAACACAATTAGGGAGAAGCTTGGCCGCAGACTCAAAGTTTCTGATCCTAAACCCAGTGTTTTTTGTACTTCTCCTCTGGATCTCTCAAACCATGCTTACATTGAGGTTCCCTCTCTGTAGAATCAGACAGCGAAACTAGTTGATCAAAAAGGTTCTTTCTGGCTCTCAATGTCAGCATCTCAAAGGGTAAATGAACTAGAGAATGTTCACTGGTATCTATGAAGAAATGGATGAAGTAACTTATAAAATGCATGTATGTGTGTGTGTTGTGCACGCGTACACACATGTACATATAATTATATGTTTCTTTTTTTAATACTTAGAAATGGTTTTACTAGTTTCCTTATTTCTTCGACCTTTCAAAATCTGCCTGAGCCATTTTTCCCTTCTTGTGAGTCATGCTCACCTCTGCTCTGTTTCTACCTGTTTTTAGCTCTCACATTTCCTCTACCAATCATGGCATCTCAAATCTTCACTATCGAAAGGCTGATAGAAGGATCTTTGCCAATGGCCCCAGACACGCCTGGTTGAAGCTGGAATCTTCCACCCCCCACCCTCATACTCAGCTGTTTAATAAGAGGAAGGTTATACAAGTCCTCTGACCTGAGTTTACTCACCTTTAAATTGGAGCAAAAATTATTCCTTGTACAGGAGGTGTTGTGAGGATTCAATGTAACAAATGTCAAATTTCAGGCTCATAGTAGATGCTCAGTGGACAGCGGCTATAGTAATGACTATGTCACGCCCTTCTCTCTTTCTCCAGAAGAAATGCTGGCTGAAAATGATCAGCTTTATCAGGAGCTTTTGCAAGTATCGCAGATTTATGTCTGATATCAATAAGCGCCAGGAATTTGAAGAATATCTTCACCTGGAAGTACAGAACCACAAGGAAAGTGAGTCACTTCTCTTTATCCTCCGCTTCCCTGTTGATACTTCGGTCATGGGGATTAACCCAGATATGAAGCCGCAGAGCTATTGCTTTGTGTCATGCCTGTGTTAACCTGGGGTCTAGTAAGAACCTGAGATCCTGGGTGTGAAGCCTAGCCCAGGCCTGCCCAGAGGGGATACGGCCCCAGTGGCTTCCGGTCAGGGAGCCAGAAAGGGTAGGGAATGACTAATCTGGAGCACGACGAGATCTCACATTTTACAAAACTATTTCCTTATGTTGTTTGTTCATAGTAGAGATTCATTCATTCATTCATTCATTCATTCAACACACCTTTTGAGAATATGGCAGGCACTTTTGCAGGGTGCTAGGGATACAGTAGTGAACCTGCAGCATAGGATCTGCCCTCAAGGCACCTAGAGTTTTGAGGGCAAGATAGAAAATAAGAGCCATAGATGTTAGAGCCAGATTGTCTGAGTTTCGAATCTGCCACTTCTAACAGAAGAACCCTGTGAAAGTGACTTCGTACCTCAGTTTCTTCATCTATAGAATGGAAATAATAATTACACCTATCCCACAGGGTTGTTGTGAGGATTAAGTGAGTTAATACATATAAAGCATCTTAGAACTATTTTCGGTAATAGTAAGTGCTATAAAAGGGTTAGCCAGTATTTTTTAACTGTTATATAATTGTGAAGCATGATCCCAATGATAGTTGTAGGGAGATCCTAATTAGTCAAGGAGGCAGATCAGAGAAGACTTCTCCCAGAAAATGACATAAAGTTGAGTTTTCAGGAATGAGCAAATTAGGCAGGCAGAATAGTAGGGGAGCAATTTCTGGGTCTGCATAGAATCCTAAAATAAAGATACTGTAGGATCAGGTGGACTAGAGCTTAAGGAGATGGGGCAAGTGTCTGAGATAAGACTGGATTGATTGATAGTGACAAGGCTCATCTCTCTTGATGACTTTTGAGTTATTCCAACTCTCATTTTATCGAACAACACTGCAAAACATAACGTATTTTGCAATCGTGTGCTTCTATGAAATAAATTTCTTAAAATGGAAGTAGTGGGTAAATGGTTACAAGCAGTTCAATATTGACCCTCTGGAAACATTGCACTAATTAAACTCTTACCAACAGTGTAAATGAGTGCCACATTGCCACCAACATGGAGTATAAATACATTTTTTAAAAACTGTGAATCTGGTAGATGAAAAATAATGTACCACTTTTATGTGCAGTTCTTTAGTAATTGAGCACCTTTATTCATTGGTCATTTCTAATCTTTTTTGAACTGTTTATGTCCTATTTTTCTATTATAGTTTTAATATTAGTATTTTATTTTCTAATTTGCAAAAATGTTTTATGTGCATGTTTTATGAATTGCTTTACAACCAGACATTTTACGAATAGTTCTAGCTCTTTGGTTTTTCCTTTTAAATAAAACCAGCTCAAACTTTTATGCCCAGGATGTAGGAAGTCCAGTTTTACCCTCCTTTGACTTCCTGCATCCCCAGCTTTACATGTGCGCCCCTTCCTGCAGCTCAGAGGGAGAGGCACCTGACCAGTGGTCTGCTTTCTATCACGGTAGGCTAGCCTTTTCCAGGATTGTTATGTCTTCCAAGTAATTGACCCGTTTATCATTGTGAAAAGACCTTCTTTATCCTTGGCAATATTCATTCCTCTACAGTCTACTTTGCCTGATATGAAAATAGCCACTCCGGCTTTCTTTTTATTACCGTTAGCATGTGTATCTTTTTCCATTTCTTTTACTATAACCTACTTATGCCTTACATTTAAAGTGCTTTTCGTTTACGGCCATACCACCCTAAAGGCACCTGAGCTCATCTACAGTGCTTTTCATATAGCCAGCATATAGTCGGGTCTTGTTTTGGGGGGAAAAAAAAAATCCAACCTGATGACCTTAGCCCAATTGAGAGCCAATTGTTAAACATTCAGGTATTTTCTGAGCCAGTTGACAAACCATCAATAGCTTGAAATCAACCATGGTGCGAACATTTACTACGAAAACTGGCAAATAATACAAATCAGGTCTCTCCATTTCCTGCCAGAGAAGGTTCATAAAGCTGATTTAGCACCCTCTTTTCCTAAAAATCTCTATCATATCAACTTCCACTGCAATTCAGACATTTGTTCCCTTCAAACTCAATCTCAGAGATAAAGAGAGTCGGGAGAAACCTCATGTTCCGTTCAGCGCTGGAACCCTGGGACCAGCTCAGTGTCTGGGACATGACGGGTGCGAAGTATTTATTGAACCTTGTAGTTACCCTGCCATCGAACGGACTCCCACTTCTACCGTAGGGAGCACCACACCCACATCAGTTATCCCTGAGCACATATCCAGGATAAAGGGTTTGTAGAAGGAATGGTACACTGTTGAGCTGGATTAGACAGTTTTCTTAAACCCAGCCAGGCAATAAACTCGGGTCTACTGGCCAGACCCAGACCCCAGCGGCTGCTTCTCAGCCCTGAATTCCTACGAGTGCACTTCTTTGAATATATCCTCATCAAGAAACTTTCCGAAATTACTGTCTTAGTTTTCTGAGGCACAATCTAAACCTTCTGGAAACTTCTATGCTCTCTTTTACTCATTCCTGTCTTTTTTCTACTCCAACTTCCTACTTTCTGTTTTCTTAATAAGCTTCTTTTTCACTGTTTATGTTTTGGCTTTTCCTTCCTGCTGTTTTCCCAGTTTACTTCTCAATTACTTCTCTAATCAGCCTTGAATAAGCATCATCAAAACCACGCACTCCTTTTCGAAGGTCACCCCTGCATAGTTAGTTTCTGCAGAAATGTTAGAGATGAACTTAAATTAGCTTATACGGTATGCTTGTATTTCTATTAACAAGCACCAGGAAAACACCTTTTAATACTCATTTTTTGTTGTTGTTGTTGTTGTTATGTATGTTATCACACCACCTGAGAAGATGTCTTCTTCAGCAGTCCTTTAAGTCCGAGTGAAAGGTTGGGTCCAGTGGTGGGGAATCAGTATTTCAATAGGCCCAAAGGTGGGTTCAGAGTTTCTTTTCTTCATTTTAGTTAGGCCTGGGTCAGAGGCTTCAGGCTGAAGAGTGACTTGACCAGGCTAGATGTTAATTTCTTTTCCTTTCCCTTTCAGATTACTCCGCATCACCAAACATATCAGGACGCCCAACCCCCTGCCACTCAAATGTCCGGGGTGCAGACCAGGAGAATGGAGATATAATCCTTGCAAAGCGACGTGTATTTGGCCACAGGGTTGTCATTGTCAACTTTGCGATCAATGATATATATTTCTTTTCTGAAATGGAGAAGTAAGTTTCCATCTCTCCTTCCCCTCATTGCCATCCATGCCTTGTACTTCGGCAAACACTGGAGTGGCCTGGAAGTGGCACAGTGATTTCTGGAAAACCTCACTGAATGCTGTCACTGTATCAATTTCTACCATTCTTTCCTTTGGGTCCTAAAGGCTCTTGAGTTCCCAATATTGGAATGCACTTACTTATACCCAGGAAGCAGAGTCCTTTTTTTCTATTTTTCATTGACGTGATAGAAGTCCTCTTAAGCAGCACCACTGGACAAGTAGTTCTTTAGTTAAAGCAGGGAATTATAATGATAAAGTGTGTGTGTGTGTGTGTGTGCGCGCGCGTGCGCACGTGATATATTAAACAGATATTTTAAAGTTAAAACATATTAATATAGATTTGCTCACCTGTCAAACTTTTGATGAAAAGCCAAAGCCATTCCATTCACTGGAGGTCCACATATTTTTCTCGTATATACTATTCCCAAAATGCTATCAACTAATTCTAATTTTTCTCTTTTTAAAGTGGAGTGAGTATTTAAAATTTACTGCAAAGTAACTTAATCCTTCTGGTTTTCTCAATGTTTTAAATTGCCTCACCACACCTAACAAATAGCTATATTTTTTAAAAAAAGAAACTTACCTTTATTGGAAGTTTCAAAGCATTCCAATTTGTTTTCACAGAAATAACAAATACTTTTCATATTTGCATTTTGTTAATTTTTTATGAATTGCGAATGATAGTAACAAGTACAACAGGCAAAAATATTTGGGAAGAAACATGAATAACTCTCAGTAAATGTCTGCCTCAGCTAGTTGAAGAAATGTGAGCGTGTGCTAGAGAAGGTACCCCAGTGTATAGTCAGCTGCCACGGGCATCAGTCAGTGTATTTTTTGGAAGTGCCGAGCACCTGGTAACTCAGCACATCAGTCAGGGACAGTTGGTCAAGAGCTCAATGAAAGAGTAAGCTCAGTTCCACGAACACTTATTGATTGCTTGATCATTCTTGGGCATTGGATTTGCTATTGGAGATAGGAAAACCACTAACCTCTATCCTCTAAGATCCCACAGAAATGGGAATGGCCAAAGAGACACAAATAAAGTTAGGACGCAGGGTGCTAGATGCTATGGTTACATCTGGTCCAGGGAGTACATTTAGGCGACTGAGTCCTCAGGTGTGGTTTCTTGGGAGACAGGTCACCTAAGCTGAGTTTTGAAGGATGAGTAGCACTTAGCGAGATTTTTTTTTTTAAAGTGTACAAGAAGGAGGCAAGGAATACCAGTCAGAGTGAGCAGCCTCCCTTGCTGCTACTCCAATTTTGTTGCCACCGTCTCTGCACTCGCCGTCTACAAACCATTCTCTGCACAGTAGCCAGAGAGCCTTTTTACAATGTAACTAGATAATAGCTCTCTCCTGCCTAAAATGTTCCAGTGGTTTCCCATTTCCGCTGGCATCAAGTCCAAACCTTCCCCCATCTGCCTAACTAGCTCTGCAGGAGCAGGACCTACCTGCATCTCAGAGCTCACCTCCTGCTACGGGCCACTTGCCCCAGGCTCCGTCTACGAGGCTCTGCACTTTGCTCTGCCTGTGCCCGCTGAGCTGGGACCTGCTCCAGTGCCTTTGCACTTACTTGCTCCATTTGTGGGATGAGGATCTTGGCCTCAGGTCTTCAAATGACTGTCTTTATCTTCCTCATGGTTCTGAGTCTCAGCGCCCACCCCCTTCCCAATTACATTATGCCCTTTCATCGTCTCCGTAGCTCTCTACTAGATATTTAATTATTCACCTATTTACTTAGATGTCTTTTTCCCCTCATTGATCGTGAGCTCCTGGAAAGCAGGGCTTTGCTTACTTTGTTCACTGCTGAATTTTTGCTGCTGGCACTGCATGGGGCACAAAGTAAACCCTTCATTAATAAACGTTCACTGATTGAATAAATGAATGGATATGCAAAACAGGCTTATAAGGAGATTTTAAATGGTTAAGATTTAAAATAGCCTGAGGGAAGTAAACTGTGTATTTAAATCAAGATAAGGTATAACTGACAGATAATTGACCCTTAGCAAAAGAATATGTTGCTAGGAGACAGAAGGAAGAGTGGTGGTTGCCAGGCACTGGGGACATGGGGGATGGGAGTTCGTGTTTAATGGGTATGGAGTTTTAGTTTGGGAAGATGACAGTTCTGGAGATGGATGGCAGTGGCGATCACACAATAATGTGGATGTACTTAATGCCACTGAACGGTACACTTAAAAATGGTTGGAGTGGCACAGTTTATGTTATGTGTATTTTACCACAGTGAAAAAAAAATTAAGAAAAGAAGTGTATCGGTAGTTGTGAGAGGGTCCGCACAGAAAGGGAAAGGAAGAGCAAGATAGCCCTCAGCCACTGCAGCAGCCAGAGGGGACACTGGCCCAGGGGCTGAGATGTAGAGAAAGGAGGATGGGAGTTCGTGGTGAGGAAATACACTTGACCAAGCACTTAGCATGTTATCTCAGTGTGGTAGGTAGGTGCTCAATTAGTATTTTTCCATTGATGAATTATAATTGAATGAATGAAGTCACGACCTGGCCCAGGATTTGGCCCTGTCTTTTTTAGGGCCAGAAATAGGTCTGGGCTGGCTGTCCCATTTAGTCACTGCTTTCATCTTTGCTGATTTTCTACTTACTGCCTCTTTTTAGATTTAACAATTTAGTGAGTTCAGCTCATGTGCTTGCAGTCAGCCGGGCCTACAACGAGAATGATGTGATCCTAATGAAATCCAAACTTAACATCATCCTAAAGCTGTACCTGCAGTCAGAAGTCCCTCCGAAGCTGAGGGTAAGGGGGACTGCCACCCCTCTCTGGCCTTGTGCCAAGAAGCGTTTCCCCCACAAGCATCCCGAAAGTGAATTGTCAGGCACCTCCTAAGACCTGGGTCAGCCAGATATCCTTTACCTAGCAGCCCCATGAACAGCTTCTGCCTTCTGGGGAGGGTGGTCTTAAACGTCCTGGAGGCCAGGAGAGGTTTTCTGCCTTCACTGGAGCCTCCACCACTGACAGGCTTCCATTCCGTGGGCAGGTGAACATCTCCGAGTCCCAGAAGGACTCCATCATTAGTGCCATCGCCGACGGCCACCTGGACCGGAGCATCTTCCATGGAGCGATCATGTCTCTCTTCCCCCTCATCATGTACTTCTGGAAAAGGTAACTCTCTCCCCTCATCCGAGGACCATGAGGTCAGGAGAACAGATTTGTCTTTCTAGAGAGTTCTCTGTCTCCCTGTCCCCCTCCAATTCACCGTTTTCAGGTTCATGGGAACAAAGATGGTGTATTCTTCTCCTACTGTCGCTCACACTCTCACACTGAATGCTGAGTCAGAGGATGGAAAGCCAAGTAAGACCGGGGACCAGAGTGCCTGGCTCCCACCTCTCTCCCCTGTGCTTGCTTGGAACAAATGTGTTGGGTTTTCTTAGATGTAGGTTCCTCACTGAAGGGCAATGGTGGACCATAGCTACTTGGGAAAAATTCTGTTCAGGTCACACAACTGTGCTTGTACTTCAGGAGCCTCATGGGGACAGTAAGCCAGGAGTCTTTTGCTCTGTTATGTCCAAACCCCATCATTACCAGTAGGGGCACTGTTGCTAGATATTTCGATTTTCAAGAGGAACTAGAAATTCTGATTTTTATGTCTTGTCTCCCAAGGTTAAAGTAGCAAATATGGCAAGTAACTAAAAAAAAAAAATTAAAACATGATGAGGAAACTGTGAAGGCCAAAAAACCAAAAATGAAATGCACAAAATTTCTGCAGGACAAATGCAGCTAACCTGTCCTGTCAAGGTTTGGGCTGAGACACTGGCCTAGGTTCTCTCGGTGGTTACTCATTCCCATGGTCCTCTGTGGCCCCAGCTCAGACCTTCCAAATGATACCTGGCAGTGCCCTGGACAACACTGACCACAGGACAACTGGCTGAAATGGTCCTAGACCAAGCTAATTGGGATGTTGAGATTATTATTGTGATTCCAGCTCTTAAGGGTTTCCCTCTACCATACAAACACACACAAAAGTTACTTTATTAAAACAGAAGTATATGAAGATTGCTTACCAATCACCAACCTTTATCTTTAAAAAAAAATTATTTATTTAAATTAGTTTCAAATATATCGTACATTGATTAGGCATCTATACAGTTTATAAAATGATCCCTCCCAATTGCTCCCTCCCTCCCCTGGCCCTCCACCTAGCCATCATATTAATGCTGACTGCATTCCCTCTGCCATGCTCCCCATCCCTGTGACCAACTATCAACTACTGATTTGTACTTCTTTAACCCTTCACCCCATTCTCCCAATCTCCAACCCCCCTCCCCTCTGTCCGTCACCAAATTGTCCACTATATTTTTGAGTCTGTTTCTGATACGTTTGTTCTTTTTGTTCCTTAGATTCCACATATAAGTGAAATCACATGGTATTTATCTTTCTCTTTCTGACTTATTTCACTCAGCATAATAACCTCTAGGTCCATCCATGTTGTTGCAAATGGTAGGATTTCATTTTTTTTAATGGCTGAGTAATATTACAGTGTATATATGAACCATAATTTCTTTATCCAGTCATCTGCTGACGGGAATTTAGGTTGCTTCTATATCTTGGCTGTTGTAAATTGTGCCGCCATGAATGTTGGGGTGCATAGATCTTTACGAATTATTGTTTTGGTTTTCTTTGGGTAGATACCCAGAAGTGCAATTGCTGGGTCAAAAGGTAGATCCATTTTTAATTTTTTGAGAAACCTCCAGACTGGTTTCCATAGAGCTGTAGCAATTTGCAATCCCACCAGCAGTGTATGAGGCTTCCCTGTTCTCCGCACCAACACTTGTTGTTTTTCGATTTATTGATGATAGCCACTCTGACAGGTGTGAAGTGATATCTCGTTGTGGTTTTAATTTGCATTTCTCTGACGATTAGCGACCCTGAACATCTTTTCATATCTTTAAATCCCTACGATAAGAAGTTATTTAATACTGGATTGAAAGAAATATTTTTAAAAACCTAAGTTCATAATAACCAGTTTAGTCTTTTGAACGCCAGTTGTTATCTAGCACTAAATTCAAGACTTGATTCTAGTTGTGCTAACCAGGACTAAATAGAATTTCATCCTAAAACTTTCTGGAGGATCAGAACCCCCTGGGGAATACATGCTGCTGCTGGCTTGAGTGAGGGCTCAGCTCTCCCTCATCCCTGTTTAGGAAGAATAAGGGTGCTTCAGGAAGACTTTGAATTCTAATCCTCATACTGCTGGTTCTTTACTTGCTTTGCTACCTACTTATAAAGAGTTTTATATTCTGCAAACTGTGTCCACATCTATTATCTCGGGTGAACCGCTCAACAACCCTATGAGGTGGGCAACACAGAGAATTATTACCCTACTTTCTAGATGAGGAAACTGAGGTTCAGAGTAGTTAAGGAACTTGCCTGGGTAGGTGGTAAAACCAGGCTTAGAAAGCAGGTCTCTCAGTCTCTTAAGCACCATGAAGAATGCAGCCATGACATATTAGGAAGTCTGTGATGGGAGGGAGACCTGGTTCAGCGTGTGGGGTGGGAGAGACCAACCGTGATGAGATACGATGCCCTTTGGGGAGGAGGAAGGAGAGCAGCAGCCAAGACCACCAGAGCCAAGGCAGGATAGAAAATAAATCCTTTCTTAGCCAAGACCAGCCTCCGAGGGGTCCAATCCCAGGGCAGGCTGAGGAAGCAAGGGCCTGGGGGCCAGAGAGGAAGAGATGGTGAGGGTTGTGAGGGCTTCTGGGGAGCAGCAGGTCTCAGGTCGGAGTGAGCAGGCGGGTCTGAGACCATGTGAGGGGCCAGAGTCCACACCAGGGAAAGGGCTGATGTGAATGAGGAAGGGGTCAACGCCCTGAGTATGGGACAGGATGGAAACCAGCGATCAGGCCCTGAGGGGACCAGTCAGACGCTCCGGCTGCACCAAGTGCGGTTAGATGGGGGGCTCAGGGTCCGATGCTCAGGTGAGCACCTCAGGGTGGGGTCCAGCAGATTCTTGACAGACTCTGTTCACTGGTGATTCCAGAAGGAAGTCCCAACGTACTGCCCATGCCAGGCCCTCACCGGAACCAGGCCTGGCCAAAGAGGAGGCCTCAGGAGCAGGGCCTCTGACAGGCGGCCCTCTGAGGCCAGGTGCTCTCCTCATCCCCGTTGGACACCCCACCCTCTGTGAGGACGGGTCCCTGTGCCCAGTGTTCCAGCCCCCTCGACTGGCGGTTTCTCCCTGTGACCAGGAGCCATTCTTCTCACAGGTTTTGTAGCTGGAAGGCAAACCGCTCTTACTTCCAGTACAGGGGGAAGAAGTTCAAGGACAGAAAATCTTCTCCTAAACTGGTATACAAGTACCCTCCTGGGAGTGGAGGTAAGCTGCACCATGACCCTCGTTCTCTAGCAAACGAGACCCGCGAAGGAAAGGCAAGGGACCGAAGGGCCGAAGGTAAGGCTTCACGGAGGGCGTTTACTGGAGGGATGGGCATCTAATTCACTTGGCCCTCAGAGAAGCATTAAGGTATATTTTATCTGCAGCTGTCAGTGCTGGCAAAAGGGTACCCCACCCATGGATGTCTCCCCAGTAGTACCTCCCAGGATGCCTCTGGCATGGATGCCATCATCTCTGTGTTTAAAAGCCCCTGCTCCAACTAGCTCCATAAACCCCACCATCTGAATGACATCTATGTTACATCAGTGAGAAAATTAAAAAGATGGAAGTAGAATATGATATTAATGTGGTAAATAGATAATGCATATATATCTTTTATGCATATGTGTAATTTTTTCAAAGCATGGGGAAAGAATTAGAAATAAAGATAGGGTATTAATAAGACTATCCCTGAGTGATGTGATTATGAGAGATTCATGTCCCATTAATATGTTATTTATATTATGTTAATACATGTTATTTATATTAAGCATTATTCATATATTTATAAATATATGTGTATGTTTGAAAAGTCACACATATGTTTCCTTGGCGTATTCAGAGCAGTTACACCCAGGCCATTTCCCAACACCTGCGCTGAGAACAGTACTTGAGTGAAAGGGAATTTTATAGACCAGGGAGGAGGGTGCACAGGGCCATGTCTGGTAAGGGTACGGCCGGGTGTCTCCGACGTGGAAAGTTCTGGGAACCAAAGAGCACAGGTCTGTGAACCTGGGAACGGTACCAGCATCAAAACAAACTATAGAGACAGGACAGGAGTCTTAAAAACGGCAGCCGACTGTCCCACGATGGCGCTGAGCATTCTGTGGTTTTAGCTCGTACCAGCTCAATTCTCACATCCATTTCCCCAGATGCTCACCCCACCCCACTCCAGCCCTCACAAACAAACATGCCGCCTCCTTCTTGGAGGTGGGCCCTGGAGACCTAAGTCCATCTCTGGCTCCTGGGCCCCTGAGAGCATCCTCATCTCAGTAGGAAACAGGTCACTCACGTCACTGGTTGCAGCTGACCCGAGGTTCAAGGAATATGACTGGTTATCTTTGTCTCTGCCTCGTGAAGTGTCACATCAGCAGACAGAAATCAGCAGTCTTTTCAGTGTGTGGGCCACGGCTGCAAGTGCTTATTTAGGATGAAGGTGGGGGTAGGAGGAGAGAAGGGGAACAGAAAGAGGAAAAAGAGAGGGAGGTGGGCAGGCAGGGCGGGCAAATGGAACCCCCTCCAAGGAGCCCACTGTGGTAGCCAGAGAGCTCCCCACCTTTGGCTCATTTCCTATGCTGAGCTCTAGGGAAGCACATCCCCAAATCTCTCCTGGTGTCAGGAGTTACAAGAGGGCAGCAGGACTCCCTGAATTAAGAGGTCAGGCCACTTGAGTGTGAGCTGAGGGAACCTCAGCATCTTGCTTCCCCTCTCGTGACCTCAGACTCCAGATCTCAGATACAGAGATTTGGATTTAGATAGTGTTCCATCATTAACAGGGGATTTCTTGTTTACTTAGAAATATATGCTTTGTCTGGTGTTGCTGTAAAGGCTTTTAATGCTCCCCCTTTTCCCTCCCCCAGGAGACCATGCCATCTTAAGATTCTCCTTGCTCAAAGGTATTGAATGGTTATGGCCTCAACAGCGGGAGATAGTAGCAAGTTCAGTCCAGAATTGTGAGTAAGAGTTGGTAACCCCACTGATATCAAAAGTCCACTACTCAATTAGAGTGTGACCCTAAAGCCAGCTTGGCCGGTCTCCTCATTGATCAGGAGGAAACTGAGATCCCCAAGTGTGAAGTGACTTGCTCAAAATCACACAACTTGTGAGTGGCAGGGATGGGGTGTGTAGCGGGTCTCCTGACTGTCCTAGCAGGGGTCTGTGCCCAGCTCTCATTAGCATAATCGTATCTTCCTGATTCTTTTATAGCCCCTCGAAGGTGGGTACCTTAAACTTCTCGATATCTCTGCCACCTCCTCTGCCCATTTCCAGGTGTGATGTGTGATCTTTACTAAAGGACAATCAGAACATCCCAGTTGTCACTTTCTCCTCCCAGCGAGGGCACCTGCTGGCTCGAACAGGACCTCCATCCCACACCTCCTGCTTCCTGGAGGCTCCTGCTACTGATCTTATCCCTGTAATGAACACTCCGGTCCTGGCCTCCCCTATTGGGGCCACGTTCTATCCTTCTTCTTCCCCATCTTCAGCCTCTAGGAATCAAGCCCACACCCGAACACTAAAGCTGCCTTGTTTCTGCACGGTCTCTCTTTACAAGCCTATCCTTTCTGTTCCATTGTCAGCTTCTGTTTCCACATTAGGGATACTGCTTCTCTGAAATGCCAGCTTGCCCGGGCTGCCCATTTGCCTATGTCCCCGCATTGCTTAATGAGGAGACTATTATGGAACATCGTCCACGATCCTTAGGATCCAAACAGCCCTAAAGCCTGGCGATTTGAGCGTTCATCCAACCCAGTCTCCTTATTTTCCTCCCCTGGGTCAGTGGGGTTGGCATCATGACCTTTGCAACCAGATGAAATGTCTCCTAGGATAAAAAAATGTTGCAACATGAAAACCAGCATAGTGACTGTCCCTGGAGCATCGTCGCTTCACCTTCACTTTCCCAATTGAGGAATTGGGAAAGCTGTCCTGGCATGGCACCCCTCCACCCCAGGGCTGAATGCCCTCCAGTGAGTGTCTGTGCCCTGAGTTCTGATGCAGTTTTTCTCTCTATTTGTCTTTTTAGCTTCATCGGGAAACCTGACCCAGCCAGGACAGTCCCTCTCCACCATGCAGCTGTGCCCTGTCCCAGGGTAGGCATGAGCCAGGGAGTCTCTTCTTCAGCCGAGGGTAGCATGGCAGATGGGGGAGAAACTTCCCAGAGACCTAGCTCCGCCTCCCGACACTGCTTGGCATATAGACCCAAGAAGTTGATCTTGCTGCTAACAGAGAGGCCTGTAGTGGGGGTGGTTTCTCTGTGGGTGTCCTTGCCTACCTCTGTCAGGACAAGCATTTTTAGGAAGTTGAAGCCCCTGACCCACCTTCCAGTAGAACACCAATGCTGAAGGAAGGGTGTCCCAGATGGTCTTTCATTGCTTGCTTCTCTGACCTTCCAGCCCTTCAGGCTCAGGTGCAGATGGGATGGGAAGAAAGAAGAGGTGTCCTTCCATTTGGCAGGATATTGGCAATAAGAACAGAAAAGATTTAAGCCTGTCAAAATCTGATTCAGCCTAACTCACTTCTATACAAGCCTCAAAATAGGACTGATGCTAAGTTAGGGCTCTAGGAGAATCCCCAGGGGGTCATGGAAACCACAACTGAGCAGTGCTGAAGAGCTGCTTGAAGGTCAAGGTTATAGACAGCAAGCTCTGTGAATGGTGGGCCCAGTTTCCTCACCAGCCATCCCACCTTCTCAGACCTGCTGCAAGTCCACCAGGAGCTTCAAACTTTCCAGGTATCACTGCCCAGTGCTGGTGCCTGGTAGACAAGCCAGGTATTTTGGAGCTCTTGGAAGGGAAAGGCAATGCATAGCTTCAGAGGATGCGAGCCCTACCTGGAAGGTGAAGGGTTTTGGTTTTGGCTGTTGCCATTTCTAAAGTGAATGACAGCAACGGGCCAGCGGAGAGCTCACCAGTTACGTCATTGCCACTGCGATAACGGGCCCTCTTCCCTCTTCCTTCAGACAAAAATCATCCTGCACCAAAAAGGAGAAGAAGTAAGCTGGTCAGGCTCCTCGCAGAGGCGCATCATCTCCCAGAAGCCTCCTGACACTGACAGCAGCATTTCTGGTCATCTGCCCTGGAAAGATCAGTGAGTGACAGCCCAGACATGGTAGGACCAGACTGCAGTGGGTAAGATGTGGCAGAGAGCATGAGAGGAAGTACCTGTGCCCTCCCCGATCTTGGGGCCCTGTCAGGGATGGCCTTTCCACAGCAGACGTGTAGCAGAACACTCCGCTCTTGGGGTCAGGAGACCTGATTCTAGTCTCACTCCGTAGCTGCATGACCTTGAGAATCCCTGACTCATGACTGTTGAAGAAGAGTCCTAAAACGATGCATGTAGATGACATTAAACATACTAGGAAGCAAGGTGCTCTTTTTATCAGTGGATGGGGTCTTTTAATGCTAAGCTCTCCCATTGGGACAATAACTTAATATCCATTGTCTCAGCAAATTCTCAGAACCCTGTGAGTAACCATGTCAGGAATCATTTATTTTTAAACAGCTGAAGAAACTGACACAAGCAGAAGGTAAGTGACTGTCCCGAGATCACTAGATAGTAAATGGCAGAGTCTGGACTAGAACACACCGCCTCTGAATCTTTGGCTACTTCTCGTTTTGTGGTCACCATCTACGCAACTTTTTATGCACAAAAGAAATCGTTCTTCTCTGGATTCTATTCATTTACCAATTAATAGATGAAGAGACTCTTTGGAAAATTTTTAGCCTAAAGGCCTAAATTATTGTCATAGTTTAGCATGACCAACCCCGTTTCCTGTCCTTTGAAGAAAATCAGGAGTAAAATGAAAGTCAGAATGTCCTGACGAGCCCTCCATCTGGGAAAATTGAGGAGAGGTTGGCTCGTTGACTCTCTGAGTTACAGAACAAAGATAAACAAAAAGCTTAGTGAAGAATCCTTTCAAATTGTCAGCCATTGTTTTCTGCTATGCTGATGTCCTTTATTTCTTAGACTTTTCTCACGGATGAAAAATGCTGTGATATCATGACAGGGCTCACAAACAAGGACTTTGAGATCATCTGTGTGGGGCTGTGATTGTGACAGATCCATCAGCACCATAGGCGGGCGTGACTGGAGGAGGACTGGGTGCGGGCAGGGTGTGGAGAGCCTGTCAGGCCACTGGGAGGGGGCCAAGTGAGGCAGCATTCAGCACGAAGAGGGCCCAGGAGAAAGGAGTGAGGCTAGGGCTCTAGAACTGGACTTCAGTTAACTGAAAGAGGTGAGGGTCTGAGACAGAATCTTATTCCCTGAAAATTCAGGCAAAAAAACTAGGGAGAGATGCCAGACAAAGAAGGGAGAAGAGCCCTATTACTAGAACCAAGGCGCCAGGGATGTACTTGGTCAAAAAGGAACGGGTCAGGAGCCACAGAAGACGTTAGGCCAGCAGCAAGGTGACTGATGAGTAAAATACTGAGTCTCATGCCTAAACACCCTCACACCAGGCTGAGGCAAGCCTGAACCTTGGTTGGCAGTAGGTCAGCCCCCCTGGAGGAGAAGAGAGTTTGTTCAGTGGACTGTGCCCATTTCCGAGTTCTCTCTCTCTGCAGGATCACTCTTGGGTAGACTCATGTGCAGGTATGCAAGCACATACAACATGGTATTTAAATGGCCTCAAGGTACTTAGTAGGATCACCCGGAATCGAAGAAAGTTCCACTTCTTTATTCAGTCCTGCTGATTGCTTCCTTTGGTTTCTTATACCGTCACACCTCAGAGATCTCAGATCTAGCATGTTCTAACACCAGATCTAGGCCAGTGTCATAAAATGACCTATGAAATGCAGGAAGGTAATATACATGAGCAGAACAACCCACGAGGGAGAACAGGGAGGGGTAGAGACTGGCAAACTGGAGAACACATCTCAAAGGGGGCAGTGACAGCACCAGCCAGCCAGCCAACCAGAGTTACCAGACCTGCTTGCTTAGGCAAAAAAGAAAGAAAAGGAAGAAAAGAGGGAGGGAAAAGAGAAAAAGAATGAGAAATTTTAAGTTTTTGTAATACTATGCAGGTCAAACAAAACTTGCAATTAGCCAGAATAAAGGATGGCTGTATTCATGCTCTATGAGCCTCCCACCCAATATGTTGCTCTCCAGAGGGCTCCTGAGGTTGTTTCCAATTCAAGAGATTAGTGAAAATACTACTTACCATCATGCATCAAGACCAAGGGCCAGTTGGTCTCATTCAGAGACTTTGACACATGGGCCGTCCCCTGACCAAGAGTCCAGGCCAGGAGGCCCTGCTGCCATTCCTTCAGAACCCAGGTTTCCTCGAGGCGGGCTGGTTTTAAATCCCTCCTCCACTCCTTAGTAACTCTGATCATCAGCAAATTACCTGACCTCGTTGAGTCCCAACACCCTGTGTGTGAAATGGAGGCGACAGTGTCTACCTCCCATGGTTGTTTGGAGACGGACTCGAGATGACGTAGGCCAAGTGCACAGCACGGGGCCAGGCACAGAGTTGGGGGGATGAGGACATTAAGTGCTGCCCCTCTTTCCACCTTTTCTCTAAACTTCCCAAAACATGAAGGAAGTGCTTGATCAGGAGTGGTATAGCTGAAGGGTCCATTCCCAAGGAAATTCTGAATGAAGTTCTTCCAACAAGATAGATGATCCCTGGGGGTGGAGAGGCTGAGTGGCCATCCACACATCTGTTTAATTCCTGATGTATATGTAGGCATTTGGAGGATTTCTCTATGGTATATATTTACGATTAATAGGAGGTAAAAAGATTTTGTCCTGTGCTCATTACATGCACTCCCTGAGCTCCTAACAGCCACTTTAAAATATTTGCGACCCCTTATCAAGCACTTACTATGTGACAGCAGGGATAGGAATTGTAAGACTTGTTTTACAGGTGAGCTAATGGAGGTATAGAGAGGTCAGGTCTCTTCTTGCCTCTTGCTTGCATGATTTCTGAGAAGTCAAATGCAACTTTTATCTTTGCCCCTCTGTAGATAGTGTTTTATTTCTCTGGCTTCTTTCAAAAACCTTTATCTTTGATATTCTGCACTTTGAATAGAATATGTCAGTTATTCTTGGTGTTCTCTAAGCTCCCGGGGTCTGTGGTTTGGTGTCTAACATTAATTTGGAGAAATTTTCAGTCGACATTGCTTCACATATTTTTGTTCCTTTTTTCTCTTTCTGGTTTTCGCAATAATGAATAACCTTCCAAAACAGAAATTATCAGACCCAGACAGGTTTACTGTTGAATTCTACCAAACATTTAGGGAGGAAATTATACAAGTTCTCCACAGTGTCTTTTAGAGGATAAAAGCAGAGCGAATGCTTCTTAACTCCTTCTGTGAGACCAGCTTTACCCTAATACCAAAACCAGACAAAGGTATTACAAGAAAAGAAAACCACATTCCTTAAATGTTTGGTAGAATTCAACAGGAAATTCATCTGGGCCTTATGATTTTTGTTTTGAAAGTTTATTAATTATTAATTCAATTTTTTTAGTAGCTATAGGCGTATTTAGATTGTCTATTTTCTCTTGTGTGAATACTGAAAAAATTGTCTTTCAAGGAATTGGTCCATTTCATCTAGGTTATCAAATTTGTGGCACAGAGTCATTCATAGTATTCCTTTATTATTGTTTTAATGTCCATGGGACCAGCATATACTTTTTTTGTTATAAATACGTGGGAAATGCTGGGCGTGGTGCCACGAACTGCCACCTCAGCTGTGCAACTCATCCCTCACAGGCAACCAGATTAGTTATGGGGCCCAGAGAGTTCTGACTCGCTCAGGATTACATTAGTAAGGACCTCCCTGACCTCAGAAACCTCAGTTATCACTCAGAGCCAGCCGGCCTTCTGGCGTGCTGGCCCCATCACACCAAGCCTTGTCTGTGTTGTGCGTTTTGGGGAAATGTTTTCTGTATTCTGTGTCTCGTAGTTTCACATAGACATAGATGACCAGATCAGGGAATTTCTTCTGAAAGTACTGGGCAGGGTCTCCAATTATTGACTTCATCCTGAAATGAAATGGAAATAATTATGGCATGCCTGCCCCCAAATTCTTCCCCTTTACAGCCTATGGCCTGGAGATGGCCTTGCTTCCTTGATTTCTACAACAGAATGAATAAAGGACTCGGAACTCTGACAGAGTGAGAGTCACCTCCTGTCTCTTCCACTAACTTGGGAACTTTGGCGACGTGGTCTTTGTAAATCTCCGCTTTTTCATCCATGAAACAGACATAATACGATTCCACAGTCCCTTCTCTACATTTCCAAAATCCAAAAGACCTAACATTTTTGGCAGCAAAAGCTGATTTAACCAACATGGGGCTAGTTTTCAGACTCTTCTAATGTTACATTCTTTTTCCCAGCTGCCTGGTCCTGTGTTTCTTCACACAAGGGAGTCACTAGCCTTCTGTACGGTGAGACTCAGCAAAAGCTAAAAAGAAACATGAGAGCTGTGGGCATTCGCCCCCATTGTTCACTGTAAGACCCTTGCGATGGCCCTTTTCTGAACAGAGGGGAGGAATGACTTTTTTTTTTCACCAACATATTTTTTCTGTTTCCCATCAAATAGCAGATATAAATTGAGAATTGGATTTTTGAGTCATCCTCATTTCATATATGACTTACAGGAATGAAAGCAATACTTACTTTTTATTCTTTTTTTCATCAATGTGTTCTCCCAAATTCCGGATGAATTTCAGCAGATCACCCACAGTGTCCTGATAGAAATTACGACTTTTTTCGTAATACTTATTCATTTTTTCCATAACGTAGCTGTCAATCTAAACAACAAAACATTACACAAAAATGTGGTAGCAGAGCAAAATAAATCCCTGTGGAATACAAAAAGGCAAAATATGAATTTGAATATATGTTAAAATTAGTACTAATTAAAAAAGGGAATTAATAGAAAAGAATGGAAGAAAATACTGCTAACCAAAATGCTAATTGTAGTTGTGTTTTGATATGAGATTATAAGTAACTTTAAATTTGACATACAATTGAATGACTTTTCTAAGAAATTCAATGTATTAAAACATGGTTTAGAAAATCTTTGGCTATTCTACTAGGAAATTTGCTCATTGTGCTTTACAGTATTTTTATCCTTGTGGCCACCCGTCCAAATTCGTACGTGATTGCATTCCCGCCAGACTGAAAGCAAGCCTGGCAGCCATTGCCAAAGTGTGCGTAGGTGTCTTTTCTTTTGTTGTCTTTCTTTTTTATCACATTTCCAAAGTTAAATTTTGTCCTTGCCTCTAGGTGTCCCCGGGGAACTTCTGTCATTAATGCCTTCCTCTTTGCACTGGCACTTTTGTAGATGGCTCTCAGATTTAGAGTTTGGAGTCAGAGCACATGACGCAACCACCATAAAGCCTGAGCGTCCCTCAGGAAGAGTGACTGGTGACTGGACGAGAGTAAACACCCATCCAGACGGCCTGCGTGTACTGTGTGGGGGCACACGTGGGAAGTGCTGAGTAGGGTGTGAGTGGCAGGTCTGAGGGGACAGCCCATGGACAGAAGACAGTAGTACACACTAGAAAACTTGGCTCTGGACTTGAGTGCCCCAAACTGATCGTATGGCCATGAAAGTGGACAAGTCACGAAAATCCACAGAAAGGCAAAGTCTAAAATGGGATTCAAAAGATAGGACTTGAAGTCAGTCAAAATTCAATATGAGTCAATGATGTTTAAGGGGGAAAAAACAACAACGACAATGAATTGGGAAACAAAAGAATAGGATTCTCTTCCCAACTCGGCCAATCTCTGACTTTCCAGTTCTGTGTATTTTGGGTTCCACTTCTGGGCCTCAATTTCCTCAGCATTAAATGAATTAGTAGATTTTATGGCATTATAGCTGGTTCAGCATGTGGTCTTAGCACATGGTCTCTGTAGCCAGACTGTGAGCTTCGAATCCTGCTGCACCCCTTACTGGCCCTGAGCCTTTGGAAAAATTGTTTATCTGTGCCTCAGTTTGCCCACCTGCAAAATGGAGATAACTGCCTCAGAGTTTATTATAAGGATTAACTGTGGTGACGCATGTTCAGTCCTGAGAAGTATAGCTACCAGATGGTCAACATGGCATCATCATCATAGCATCAGCTCTGGTTTCAAATTTCTCTGTTTCTACAAGTTTAAGTTTTAGCTGAAGTTTTATAAACATTCATTTGGCAAAGAGCTATGGCATACCTACTCCATCCATGCCAGGAATAGAATAACAGACAAGGCAATGGACAATCTCTGCCCTCAAGCAGGAAAGGTGGACATTAAGCCAGCAATTACGGGTGTGACATGTAGTCTAGAGAAAAGCAATGGAAAGAAAGTAAAACAAGACCCAGAAACAAAGAGGTATGGGAGGAGCAGAATCCCAGATCAGGCCTAAGATAGGGAAGCTGTCAGTCTCTGTTGAAGACCTGAGGGTTATGGATTTTCCCATAGTGCTTTGCGCCTGCCTCTGGGCACCCCACATGTATTACACAGCCATCATTTCTGTGGGTCTCCTGGCCCCGCATGGCTATGCTCTACTCTGCTTTGTACACCTGTGGCCTCACATGGGCCTGGCACATACCTGGCACTTGACAGATGTCTGCTAATTAATAATAACGAAAGTTCATATAGTATAACTGGACCAAGACGGTAACTAATTTATTATGTTCCACTACAATTAGTTCAGGTTAGGTGGATCTTTTCTTAAAGAGGAGGAATTTGAAAGTCATCTCTTCCTCATTGTCTGTTTTCTCAGGTAGAATGTGGGTGTATTATGGGGACCCTCAAACCTGGATGGTTCATGGGCAGCGGAGGGCCTGGACGGAGTCGCCTCGTGGTGGCGCTCCTTTGAGCTGAGCTCTGTTTAGGCAGCTGCTCTTGTCACAGTGTAATAGTAGGCCCTTCTCAGAGAATAAGTCTCGAGGGAAAGAGCCACAGAGAAAGACACGGGGCACGCTGGCATGACTAGGACAAGGCCATCCTCAAGATGAGCCTAGATGAGAGTCTATCAGGCAGGCTTGGCCTCTGAAAGGGGGAGCCGAGAGCCCAAAGGGCAGTGGGAAGGGGGTGGGCTAGGCTGGGGAGGAAGAGAGGGGAAATCCCCTTTCTCACTTCTTGGTTGGGCCCAGCCAATAGTATTTTAAAAATTAGAAAAATTATCAAAAAACACAGCTTCTTATTCCTGTAATAACTCTCAGACTATAGGAATTGGTCATACCTTAGTAGTCCACTTGTCAAAACTGAACTGTTCTTTTCTTCCAGGTTCCAGTTTTTGGAGGATCTTGCTTCCTTCTTTCCGCATTTTGATGTCGGATTCATTTCCCACATCCCTAAGGATCCTAAAGCGGCTGAGGATGGAAGAATTGTCATGGTATTCCATCCCTCCCACCCCAGAAAGAGAAAACTGTTTGATTCCAGGTTTTAATAAAGTAGTAAAACCACATCTTTAAAAATTCTGCATGACGGGAAAAATAGGCATCTCTCTCTCTCCCTCTTTTCTCTCTCCTCTCCCTTCTAGTTCTTCGGAAGACAGAATTAGAACCCAGAGAGATTAGCTTACCACTCCAAGAACACACAGCCAGGAAATGCCCAGCTGAGGGGAAAGCTGGGTCTACCAATTCCCAGTCTGACCCCTGCCCATACCACCTCACTGTGATGGGTCATTTTACATGTTATCTTGACTGACCACAGGGTACCAAGATTAAACATTATTGTGGGTGCCTGTGAGGGTGTTTCCAGGTGACATTGGCATTTGATCAGTGGACTCAGTACATCAGATTGCACTCTCCAGTGTTTTATATGGATATATTCTGTTTCTCTAGAGAACCCTAACTAATACACTCACTCTCTCCATTCTGGAAGCCTGTGACGCACACTCGTTTTACTTACGTCTCCCAACTCCAAAAAAAAGGATGATCGAGCAGATCACTCAGATGGTCCTTCACATCTTCCCCAGGATGGAAGAGGGATTGAATGAGCTCCCGAATTTCTTCATTTGGAGAACATTGAATCACTTTTTCATAACTTTGCATCTTCAGTGTCTCAAAAGAGATGTTTCCCCTCCTTACCACATATAAGACCAGCAGTCCAAGGGCCTGCACAAAAGCCACTAATCAAGCCAAAGGTGTTTATGAAGTATCACTCTATTTGGGTTACGTTGGAACGTGTGGTACAGGCCAGGGGCAAATGGAAAATGGCAGGAATCTCAAGGACCCCACAGGCTGATTAGGGAGAGAAGACACAGGTCTGTGCATAGAGAAATCTTCAAGGCGGTATATGATCACCACGTTTTAGGTTTCTACAGAGCAAAAGATAATCCTGGGCCAGAGTTGTCAGGAAAGACTGCTTTGAGGCGGAAAGATTTGAGCTGGACCTCAGAGCATGGACGGAAATGAGATAAACAGGAGAAAAGAAGAATATTTTAAATAAGGGGGCTGCCAGGGGCCTGGCCGAGAACTGGGACTTTGGGCCAGGGCTATGCTAGGCAGCAGGTAAAGGAGTTGGTCCAGGTCTAGTGGGACACAGTGACAGCCCCAGTAATTAGGCCCTGGTGCGGAAGAAAGGCTTGGGAGGCCAGCGTAGGAACGCCTGCACTGGGCAAGAGAACAGTCAGGGGAGGAGCTAAAATCCAGAGTCACTGAACCGTGAAGGCCGGGCCCGGGGATGGAGCTCTCTTGCAGGTTCAAAGCTCTGGAGAACAATCCAAGAGGAATCTGCCCTTGGGCGGCAGAGGCCAGGCTCTGTCTTTTCTTAGGAAAACCAGTTATTTCAGGATCCTCACTTTTTTGGCCAAGTGTAGTCTCTTTCTAGCTGTGGATCAACCTTATCCCACCCAGGTATTTCAGAGGGCTTTCGTCTCTGGCCCTTTTTGGAATTTGAATGGGACGAAAAGAGAAATCTTATTTACTTTGTCCTGAGACAGCAAATTCCTCCTGCAGAAATTTTGGAGCTGTTTTGGAGATACCTCTGGAGGTAATCTGAGAAAAGGTGTGTAATGCTCAACTTATTTACTTACTAGCTAATGGAGAGAGAGCTCCAAAGAGACTCGAAAAGAAACCACAGCAACAACAAACTCCACACCAATCCAGGGACAAGCCGTTGTTTGCAAGGGAGTGAGGGCTCTGAGCTCTGGGGAAATAGCTTGAAAGTTCTTTCCTTTCTGGTTATAATAGTAACATCCTCTAATTGGCCATAGGAAATAAGGTCATAAATGAAAAAAGGAAGCAGAAAGATAGAAAAGTAAACCAACTGTAGAAATTACCTCTAGATCATTCCTGATTTCCTGTGGCTCTCCAGCTCGCTTGATGCTTTTGTCAAAGTCTGCTAGGCGAACAGCATTCTTGTAATCTAAGGGATAGTTTGTAGAGGTACATTGAAAATCCTCATTCTCCATGTTGTGAGTAATTCATTTATATAAATACGTAACGCAATATGCAATCCATCATCTCTAAAGAAGGCGATAATAAAGCTTATATCCGCATTGCCGCTTACTCCTCAAAACACTGTCCTGTGTACTGTGTCATTTGACCTATTAGGTATCTGCCAATGACAGGTCTTACATTTTCTTTTTTCCAGGCCAGGGGGTGGGTAAAAATTTAAACAGCACCTCATTCATGTAATTCCTGGGGTCAAAGAGTACAGGTTTGTAAAGTAGCCATTGGCAGAGTTAAGGTGGCATCCTATGGCTACGGAACAACTAACCAACAAGGCTCTAAATCTAAGACCACCTTAGCATGTGCTCCACCAAACCAAGCCTGCTAGCTGCAGTCCACTACGACATTGTAATCAGGTATCATGGGTCAACCATGTTCTCGTAATGAGTCGTGGCCTCCTTACCCCCTTCCGATCTTTCTCCCTCAAAGGAAGCCACTGAGTCCTCAGAAAGAGGTATGCATGGTTGTGAATGGTCAGGGACAAGATGACGGGAGGGCAAGTCAGTGATTCCTGCCTTTGGCTTGAAGGAGTCTGAGAAGGAAGGCTGGGGAACCTTAGAGAGAATGATGGCTGTAACAATTGTATGATTCTCGAAACCCCTTTTATTCTGAACTTCAGCGTCAGCATTGTGTGGAAACCTAGAGATGAACAAAAATGAACCAATCAAATTATTCAACAGGTGTTTGGTGAGGGGGAAGTGATGATGAAGAAGAGAAACACAGTCCTAGCCCTAAGGGATTTAGAGTCTTGGGGTAAGGAGACTGACACTAAACAAGTCATTCCACAGATAAACATAAAATTCATTGCAATTTTGAAAATGCTAGCCAAAAGTGCAGGGTGCTTTGAAAGTGTATTACTCCAAGAGTAGCTACAGGGCTATTTAGGGGAGGACGAAAAGTCTTCCTTACGGAAGTGACACTTAGAAAAGATGAATCGAGTTTGGATATGTGAGCAGAGTGGGAAGGAGGGGATTCCAGCTGGGAATTCCTGAGGCAGAATGGAACCTGAATAATTCCATCATGACAGAAAGAAGGCCCCAGTGCCCAGAGAAGAGGGACGAAGTCAGAAAGTGGCCTGCAATGGGGTTGAAGGGGCTGGCAGGCTGCAGATCATACATAAGCCAGGGATTGTTTACAGTCATTTGAACTGATAAATTCCAGTTTAAGCCACTTTGAGAGGAGTTTTCTGCCATTTTAAATGGAACACTTCATATCTCTTCTAAAACTTGAGTTTTTTTTAAAGGTCCCATTTAAAAAAAAAATGTTTAGATTCAACAGACATCGTTAAAGTGCTATCAAAAATGGTAAATGCTTACACTTCATTTCTCTACTTATATAATCACAGACTGTTAACACACAGTTGATGAACAGAGTTAGGATGAAATCTGCCAATGAACCAAGAACCTCATTCAGTCCTTTCGCTCTGCTCTTCATCGTCACCACAGTGATATCTAAGATTAATAATTTTTTAATGTTTATTTTTAAGAAAACAACACATATTTAGGTTACTTAAAAAACTATTTGATCATTCTTGCTCCTTAGAAGTCATTGTTTCCGCTCACATGCTTTCTCTCCTCCTTACGAGTATCCTCCAGCACTACTTTCGAATAAGGTCTGTGGTTAGAAAGTTTTCGCGAATCCATGAACGCTTACAAATGTATTTACTTGGAGTCCCATGTGGAAAAAAAAAAACCTGGGTGCTGCTACCTTGGTCAGTTCTGGCTGCAGTAACAAATTATCATAGACTGGATGACTCAAACCACAGAAATTTATTTCTCACAGTTCTAGGTGTTGAAAGTCCCAGATCAGCATGTCAGCATGGTCAGTTTCCCCATGAGGGCTCTCCTCCTGGTTTACAGATAACCATCTTCTTGCCGTGTCCTCACATGATGGAAGACAGCTAGCTCTGTGAACTCTTTTTGTAAGGGCGCTAATCCCATCAAAGCAATTTGAGAAAGAACACAACTAGAAGCAATACACTTCCTGATGAAAAACTACAAAGAATTACAAAGCATAGTAATCAAAGCAGTATGGTACTGGCATAAAACCAGACACACAGGCCAGTGCAACAGAAATTGAGAGCCCAGAGATAAACCCACACATATATGGGTCAAGTAATATTTGATAAGGAGAGCCAAGAATACTCAATGGAGGAAAGATAGTCTCTTTAAGAAATAATGTTGGGAGAACAGGAAAGTCACATGCAAAAGAATGATGCCCCCTATCTTACATCACTCACAAAAATTAATTCAAAACAGATTAAAAATTTAAATGTAAGACCTAAACTTGCAAAACTCCTAGAGGAAAACAATGAAAAGCTTGTTGACATTATTCTCAAGCAATGATTTTTTAGCTACAATACCAAAAGCATAAGCAACAAAAACAAAAATAAACAAATGGAACTACATCAAACTAAAAAGTTTCTGCATGTAAAGGAAACAATCAACAAATGAAAAGGCAACCTATGGGTTGGGAATAAATATTTACAAATCATATACCTGATATAGGGTTAAGATCCAAATGTATAAAAATTTATACAACTCAATAGCAAAAAAACAAATACTCTGATTAAAAATGTGCAAAAGGCCTGAATAGATAATTTTCCAAAAAAGACAAGAATACCAACAGGTACATGAAAAGGTGCTCAACATCACTATCAGACAAATGCAAATCAAAACTACGGTGTGATGTCATCTCACACCTGTTAGAATGGCTATGATCAAAAAGACAAGCAATAGCAAGTGTTGGTGAGGATGTGGAGAAAGGGAACCCTCGGGTACCATTAAAGGGAATGTGAATTGGTACAGCAACTATGAAAAACAGTAGGGAATCTCAAAAAATTAAAAATAGAACTACAGCAACCCCACTTCTAGATATATATCTGAAGGAAATGAAATCACTATCTTGAAGAGATATCTACACCCCCAGATTCATTGCAGCATTATAATACTCAAGATATGAAACAAGCTAAGTGTCTGTAGATAGTTGAAGAGATAAAGAAAATGTGAGAGAGAGAGATATATCCATTATATATACATAGACATATCTAATCTATATATAGAGAAAGAGAGTCATAAAAAGAAGGAAATCCTGCCATTTATGACAATGTGGATGAACCTGATGGCATGATGCAAAGTATAATAAGTCAGATGGAGAAAGATGACTACTGTATGATCTCACTTATGTGTGGATACTAAGAAAACTGAACTCATAGAAACAAGGAGTAGATTGGTGGTTGCCGGTGGCGGGGTGTGGGGGAAATGGCTGATGGTGGTCAAAGGGTACAAACTTCCAGTTACAAGTAAATAAGTTCTGGGACTCTAATGTGCAGCATGGTGACTCTGATTAACAATACTGTATTGTACACCTGAAAGTTGCTAAGAAACTAGAACTGAAAAGTCCTCACCAGACACACACACAATGGTAGCTATGTGAGGTAACAGACGTTAACTCACCATATTGTGGTAATCGTTTCGCAATATATACGAAAATTAAATAATCACATTACACACCTTAAACTTACACAATGTTATGTCCATTTTACTGCAATAAAGCTGGAGAAAATGTATTTCTGATTGTGAACAAAAGGCACTAATTTCATTCATGAGGGCTCCGCCCTCTTGATCTGATCCCCTCCGAAAGATTACATCTCCAAATGCTGTCACATTGGGATTAGAGTTTCAACATATAAATTTCGTGGGAAACACAAATATTCATTCCACTGCAGCTGTTAAATAGGTTCTTTCTCTTCAGCTATTGCTTTTTTGCATCTAGGTTGCTAATGAGAAAAGTCTTATGTCAATATAAATCTGTTTCCTATGCAGGTAATTCATTTTGTTTTGTTTTGTTTTGTTTTGTTTTTTTGGTACCTTTTGAGTTTTTCTTTTTTCCCTTGATATTTTGAAATTCCTTTAAGATGTGACTCAGCGGGGTTTTTCTCATTATTTATCCTCAGCTCTTGGCAAGTCTTTTTGACATGAGAACTGTATCTATCTTTAGTTCTGGGACAGTCTCAACTACTTTTTTTTTTTAACATTGCTTCAACCTCAGTCTCTGTTTTCTTTCCTTCTAAATGCCTATTAGAACTTCTGGTTCTAATTTATGACTCTAATTTTTCTTTAAGGCTTTCTATCCCTTTATGCTTTTCTGTTATCTCCTAGGAGATCTCAGGCAAATCTTCTTGTTTGTTAATTTATCTTCAATCCAGTGTTGAGTTTTTAATTTTATTTTCTAAATTCTCTGGTTCTTGACACAATGCTTATCTTTGCTTCTTGGATGAAATAACTTATCTTTGTTCTCTGGTTTTATTTATTATATTTATTTTAGAGCTGCATTGTCATTACTCAGTATGACAGACTAAATAAATACCCTTGTCCTAATCCTGAAATCTGTGAATATTACTTTAGAGACACAAAAGGGATTTTTCAGATGTGATTACGAATCTCGAGATGGGAGAGATCATCTTGGTTTATCGGGATGTGTCCTAAATGTAGTCACATGTATCCTTATACAAGGGAGACAGAAGGAGATCTGACAACAAAAGAGAAAACAATATGACTACAGAGGCAGAGATTAGAGTTCCACAAGCCAAGGAATGCTAGCAGCCACCAGAAGCTGGAAGAAAAAAGGAGCAGAGTCTCCCCAATGGGAGCCACAGGAAATTTGGCCCTGCTGACACCCGACTTGGGGCCAGAGGAACTGATTTCATACTTCCGGCCTCCAGAACTGTGGGAGAATAACGTTGCTTTAATTCACCAAATTTGGGATCATTTGTTTCAGCAGCCATAGGAGACGATCGTGCTCGGTTAGCTACATTTCTTTGGGTGTAAATTCTTCTGTTTCATGCATCTCTTCCATGGTGTTGGCACTCCTGAAATATCTTAAGTGATTTTTTTACTGTAAGCCCTACTCTGCAGCTGAGAATTCCTGATGCCCTGTGAGCTGCTTCTGTTAATGCCACTCAACAGAGGAGGGGGACAGAGGGAGTTGTCAGAGCTTCTGCTTTGCATTTTATTCAGTGAAACTCGGGGGGTAAGCAGGACACGCCACTTAGCAGGGAGCTTTGGCAGAAATCTTGTGGGTTTAACTGCCCTTTGTTTCTCTTGAGAACACCAACCACCTAGAGCCTCAAGGAGTACCCTTTTCTCCAGACAGATAGGCCTGTCATGTATTCTTGGTCCCTGGGGAGGAGGAGGTGAACAGGGTTTGATCTTCTCAGCTTCGAATGATGCATTAATCTACCTGTTAGCTGGTCCTTTGTCCTCTCCTGCTTCTGGCTTCCATTACTCTTCAGGGGTGCTGCTTTGCACTGTGCCCACTTTTTTGAATAATATTTAGCTGTGGCTTCCTGAATTTGTTCTGGGCTCCCGTGATCTTCCTAATCCCATCCTATCCATATTTAATCTATGATTCTTCAAAGATTTTGTTCTGCAGAATCTTTTTTTCTTTGATCTTGACTATGAATGCATTTAAAAATCTTTTCCTATCATTTTGGGGGTTTAATACAAGGAATAGTCTGCGGTATATGTTAGGTTCATCTTGAGGCAGAAATATAATCAATTCTTCATTATTCAAGCCTAAGAATGGAAGAGGCAGTCTAAAAAATTCAAAGAATAGGTAGCCACAAGTTACTTTTCTTTAGGACATGATATATGACCCTTTCGCATCAAAATCAGTGGTTATAACTGGGAAGGACTCCACCCTTGTCTGATCTCGAAGATTCTGACTCACTTGTTAGACCTGCACATATTTCTGGCCCTTATCAGTCTTCCAGCAACATTGCTTAAAACCAGGAAGGAGTGTCACTAGCACCTGTCCTCAAATTAAAACCCAGATCGCAGTTGTATTCCTATGTGTACCTACTTCTATCCTCCAGGACCCTAAATACTGTTCTCTGCCTCTCCACCCCTGTTCCCTTACTCTGAGCTTAAATCTCAATGCATATCTGTAGGTCCGGTGTCTGCTTCTGCTTAGCCCTCTAGACAAGTACCTGACCTTTGTACTCACCTATAAGTATAGGTGACTTGTTTATTTAACACGCTACACTTAGACCTCGTAACAACCAGTAACAACCACACAGAGGAGGTCTTATCAGGCTCACGTGAGGAAACGAAGGCTCACAGAATTAAGTGACTTGGCTGAGGTTACAAAGCTACAAAGTAGCAGGGCTAGGCCTCAAATCTCCCTAAAAATGGCTAAAGCCAATGTACTTTCTACAGCACCGCATTGCCTCCTGAGACGTGACACTTAGCTCTGCTTGTTCCCTTTGGTGTGGCTTTCGTGTATTTTGTTTTTCATTTGGACGGGGAGATGCTGACTTGTTCTGCCTGCATGGAGTCTGTTTCACTGTGTCATATCTTGTTCTGGCATTCCTAATTTTCACCTCAATTTTGCCATTAAGTTTCACAGTAACTGCCACCTTGTCTAAAGGGACATCCCTTCAAAGTTCTCCAATTGAAGACTACTCTAAGAATCCAAATTTCTGAAACTGGCTCCATGCAAGACATACTTTCATATTTGCATTTGCCAAGGTCAACATGAGGTTAGCTGGTATTTCATCAGCACCCTCCATGTGGGATAAGGGTACAACCAGTAGCAGGAGAGTCTGCCTTGTGGTTATGAATTTGTCGCATTAATCTTCAAACTGAATAATTCATGTTTACTCTAGTCCTTTACTATCTGCAATGAAAATTATTTCCTTTTGGAAATAAAGACCCCACAATTTCTTAGAGACTATTGGGACTCACCCATTAAGATGTTTTGTGGCTGCAAGTCCTGGTGAGTATATCCACAGAGGTGTAGCTCTTCTACAGCCTTAAATATAAATAAGAGGATTTTTCGAGCAAACACATCTTCCGTATTTTCCACAGGCTCCTCTCTGTGCTCGGCCAAGTGCATCTCCAGTGTCTGCTCACAGAGGGAGATGCACACATACAGACAGCCGTTGTGGCTCTCGCTCCCATAGAATGTCACCAAGTCACTGTTTGCCCGGATGCTCTGTAGACAGGAGACTTCCTGTTGTCCATATGTGCTGCTCTCACAGAATCGTTTCACCGCTACTTCTTGCTCTTCATAGAACCCCAGGTAGATGCCTCCTTCCGAAGTGTCAGCAACTTTATATTCTTCATCAATAAAGATCTTGAGTTTGCCAATCATAGGGCGGTATATCCTGTGGAGACGTTTCAGGGCCGGCCCCCAGCGTGAACTCTGAGGTGTCCAGTCTTCAGTAGGAGGGTGAAAATCTTCTCTGGCTCCGTACTTGAGAAGGAGCTTTACGAGGGAATTGTTGTAACTACGCCTGGCCATCATAACAAGATCCCCACAATCTGTGCTGGCTCCGTGTTCACACAGCAGCTGGGCAATTTCCTTCAGTTTGAGTTCAACAGCCAACAGCAGCGCCGTTTTGCCCTCTCTGTCTGTGTCATTAACCTCAGTATGTTCTTGTTCTAGAAGCATCTTTACCAGATTGAAATTCCTCTTCTCCACTGCCAGAATCAGGGGTGTCTTCCCTTTTTCTCCCCTCATGTTGACATCAACCCCGTGGTCTAGCAGAAGGCGAACGATGGCCTCCATTGTCCCCTCACTGGAGTTCATAAAAGCATGGATCAAAGCATTTCTGCCCATGTTGTCACAGGCTTTGACATCTGCCCCCATCTCATGGAGAAGGATCTCCAAGACATCTACATGTCCATGTTTAGCCGCATCCATGAGAGCTGTGGCTCCTCCTTTCCTAATCTTCCTTTGATCCTCCTTTGTCTTCCGACCCAAATTTACCTTCGCTCCATTCTCATACAGGAATCTTAAAGCTTCAACCTTACCGTAACAGGCGGCTTCCATGAAAGCCGTAAAGCCATTATAATCATACTCATTGATATCGGAACCTTTAGAAAGAAAAAGTTTGAGCAGTTCCACATTTCCTATGATCCCAGCAACGATGAAGGGAGTGGCCCCATTATTCTTTCTCAGACAAGGGTCAGCACCATGACGCAGCAAAAGGTCCACAATGTCCTTCCTGGAGATGTGCACCGCGTTATGCAGCGGGGTCCAGCCTCCGTCCTCGTCCTGGCAATTGACATCAGCCCCCCTATCCAGCAGTTGCTGGACCAGCTTAGTGTCTTCATTTTTAATAGCTTTTAACAACAAATGATTGTCGTGCTCCGAAGTCTCCCCACTGCTGGAGGGTGTGAGTCTCTCCTGGGGATTGTTGTGGCTCTTGGTCTCCATGATGGTAAACACCAGTGGTTACAACTTTTTGTCTTTCTTTGAGAAAATGAAAACTTATCTTCTTAGCACTTGATTAGAGAAACACGGAGCTCTAAGAAACTCTTGTCACGGTAAACAAGGATGATTCTCTCACTTCCGGTCAGTGGTATGAGAAAGGACAACACTCTTGGTGTCTTCTTATATTTCACCTCGAGGCAAAAAGGGTGCTTTGTAAGTATTTTATAATAGTGAGAAAACATTTGAATAGAGAAACTAAGTTTACTAGCAACTTTTTCAAAATACACCTACTTGTTATAGAACTTTTAAATTACAGAATATTGTGAATATATATAAATTAAAAATAAGAAAATTATTCCTCTATAATCCCATTGCCCAGAAACACACATTGTTAAATATTTTAATGTATTTCTATAGAATTTTAAAAATAGTTGGGATCATGCTGCATAAGTATCTTTGCGTCCTTCTTCCTTTCATGTAATGCCATGCTATAAATAATTTCCCATTTATACAAAGCCTTTTAAAACATTTTAATGGTTGTGTAATATGCCATCACATATAGTTGTTTTGTTTCCCTACGGTAAGCAGTTTTTAGAAATAATTTTTAAACAAGCTTTTTTAAGTAAGATTTTTAAAACAATTCTAAATAATGTTGCAGCAGAGTTATCTTATTTAGCCTTTTTCTTATGCGAGATCTTATTATAGATTTCTTATGAAGAACTGAACGACTGGTCAGAGGATATGATTCTTTTTAAGACTCTCAATGTATACGAATAAATTTCTTTCAATTTCATATAAATACACTGTGATTAGAAGTAGCCTCTTAAAACAAACAAACAAACAAACAAACAAAAACCAGAACCCTCATTGAGTAAGAAAAAAATGTAGCTCTGTCAGTTTGCATTCCTTAGACCACAGGAAGTTTGGCCACTCTCAGTGTGTTCACCAGATCTGTGTCCATCTTCCTTGTGCACTGTCCACTCCCCCTCGAAGGAGTTGACAGGAGTGACAGGGCGTAGACTTGGTCTCAGCCAAGACAAGTGAGGGCCCCTGGCTGTGTTCACTTTAGACTGTTACTTTCTAATTGTGTAATTTTAGCCTGTGGAGTCTCAATTTTCTCTTCCCTCAAATGGGGACAACAATAAACATGGTCACCTGTATAAAGCGCGTTAAAGTTGGTAGGTGTGGCAAATAGTAGGCATTCAATAAATGGTGGAGCAAATTATGTCCCTTACTGAAAAAAAAGTTAATGAATCCTATTCTCCGCATGAATGTGCATAGACATACTACATGAATAGAAAACGTGGGAGTGTCGGTTTAGTCCAACTGTCCTCAATCAATTCTGAGCAATTCAGATCCAATTCAAGCTTCAGACAGCACTGAACTGTTACCTGAATATTCATTTCACTGAAACTGCTACAAAATGCACATAGCAACCATTTTTAGGCAATCTCACTACTCTGTCTCAAAGCCCCCACTCTCTGAGGTCTAACCAATTATGCTGCATAAGCACAGTCACCCTGCAGTGAAATCTCTGAAACAAATGTTTGTGGAGACAGTTCCTGATGGAATGGCTGGGAGACGGGCCGGTCTAAATAAAGGAGCAGAGTGGCAAAGAGAATCAAAGAAACCGTGAGGGGAGTATCAGAGTAGAGAATAAAGACGTCCCAGCTAAGGCACCGCAAGGGACGAGCCTGCTTTCAGTTTCGTTTTCCTCAGGTCAGCGGAGGAGCCTGATAAACGGAGGAGGATGAATAATGTGTGGCAGAACCTTGGCGATCCTGGGAGATCTCAGGATAAAAGGCCACCTGAGGCAGCTCTGACCCTCTTTCCAGCCCCTGTGTCCCACGCCTCTTTTCACCTCCGGTCCCCAAAGCCCAAGGAACCCTTTAAAAAAAACGAGCTTTTCCAGCTCTCCTCCTCCTGCCCATCTTACCTTCTAAACTCAGACACCTCTTCTCGTTTTCCTCAGGGCCTGATCTTCAAATACTGTTGCCAACAAGGAAATATTTCCTTCTAGGGAAGTCAGGGAGCCAGCAGGGTGGAGCCAAAAAAAAAGAGTGACAAGAGCTAAGGAAGGGTAAACCTGCCCACGCCCACACTCAGGCTGGGGCAGTCTGTGCAGATAGAGTGCTTTCAGGCTCTCTGGAGAAAAGTGGTGGTTTTCTGACTGCTGGCCACCAATTTGATGTCCAAGGTCATGCTGCTCACCTCACCCTTCAGGCTCTCAGGTCACAGCAGCGGCTCCATCCTGACCACGTTATTCTAAAATCCCTATCTTCTTGAGGGAAATTAATGGAAAATAAACATTTATTGAGCACTGACTGTCACTATGCTCATGAGTCACGTGGTCCCAGTTAACCTCAAACTTGCTGCTGATGAAACTGAGGCCCAGACAGCCAGTAAGCCCAAAGACCAAGTTCTGTCACTCATCTGGGCGCACTTGGCTCACCGTTCTCAAAAGGGCACTGGGCTGGGTTTCTGGCGACCTGGTTTTGCAGCCAGAGCTGTGGGCCTTTAGCTGAATGAGCTCGGGTGGGTGGCCTAACAATGTCGGGCCTCGGTTCTCATGTTGTATAATTTTTAAGATTCCTTTCTGTTCTTCAAGGTCTGTCCTTGATCATTTTCCTAGCACTGAGCTGCCTACTGTTGTACTTAATGCTACAGTGGGAAACATTCCTGTCTTCAAAGAATATCCAGTCTTGCTGGGGAGACAAACTCCAGAGAGGGTTATGACTAGTGAGCAGAACGTGGTCACGTGATGTACACCTGTGTCTGCCATCCAGACTCTGGACCTTTATTGCCTCTTAAACCCCAGTGACAGCCAAGACTCTGTCTCTAGCCTTAGGCTTTCTGTTGAGCTTCAGACCCGTAAATCCTGAACATGTCTTAAGCAGAAACCATCACCTCTCCCTAAATCTGCTCTTCTTCCCCACAGATGGCATCCCCACAAGTGGTAGCACCACCTGGGTGCTGCTCGTCATTCCATTCCAATGCCAAGTCTCCTACTTTCATCTGCAAAGCAATAACTAACCTCAGCCCTCATCCTTCCTTATTGCAAGAAACTGATGACTCACTTCCTAGTCCTTAACCGCATGTCCTGCCTGATTTGTTGATTTACCATAGTTTTGAGGACAAAGTTTAAAACCTTTCATTCATCATTCATTCAATTAATATTTATCGAGCTCTGACTATGTCGCCAGTGACTATTCTAAACGCTTGGGATACAAAGGTTTACCACACAAGTTCCTCACGGAGCTTGCATCTCAGTAGGCAGAAATAGATCATAAAAGATTAAAAATGCGATATGTAACGTGACTTCAGGTTGTTCTAGGGTCCCTGACTGTCCCTATTCCCCATGGGTGTCTCGCCACTGTCATCCATTTCTCTGTCATATCACACTGCTCTCATATCACACCTCCAGGTCCCTGCACACACCGTTTTTCCTGCCTGCACTAATAACATTAGTAAGAAGGATGATGATGATGATGATGATGATGATGATGATGGCAAACATTTCTGTAGCTCTTTAGTATGTTTCAGGAACTGCTCTGAGCCCTTTTTATAGATTAAATCACATAATCTCATCCAAATGGCATAGGTACTATTTTTGAACCCATTGTACCGATGAGGAAACTGAGGCACAAAGTGACTAAGTAGCTTGCTTTGTTCTGGGGATTTGGGCTACATCACTAAACAACACAGAGAAAAATGGCTGCCCCCATCCTTACTGCAGAAGCCAGACAGTGAACAAAATAAGTAAATTGCGTGTAATTTGTTTTATGGTGAAAATCCTAGAGAGTAATCAAGTAGAAAAAGAAGAGTTGAAAGTACCAAATCAAGAGATATATTTTCTAAGTAACAGGAGACTCAAATGCCATTATCTAGACCTAACTTCATTCCATCCCTTACTCTTAAAAAAGGTCATTTTTTCAGTTATTTAAATTTCAAATCTTTCTTTTTTTGATAAAGCAATTTGAATAGCTGGACCAACTCAAAAAGAGCACTTTTTTTCTCCTTACCTAAAAACTTCAATTTTTTTCCTTTTTTTCCCAGTTTTTTTGAGAAATAATTGACATACATCACTGTATAAGTTTAAGGTGTACAGCATAATGGTTTGATTTACACATATTGTGAGATGATTACCACAATAGGTTTAGCTAACATCCATCATCTCATACAGATACGGTAAAAAGAGAATAAAAAAAGATTTTCTCCTTGTGATGAGAGAACTCTTAGATCCACTCTCTTAAGAACTTCCCTATATGTCATACAGCACTGTTAACTATAACCATCATTACATTCCCTAGTAATTATTTATCTCATAACTAGAAGTTTGTGCCTTTTGACCATCTTCCTCCAGTTCCCCCTCCCTCATCCCCCTATGGTAACCGCAAATTCGATCTTTTTCTATGAGTATTGGTGGGGTGAGTTTCGTTTGTTTGTTTGTTTGTATGGAGGGTTTTTCATTTGTTTGTTTTATTAGAATCTACATATAAGTGAGATCATATAGTATTTGTCTTTCTCTATCTGACTTATTTATCTTATCATAATACCTTCAAGGTTTATCCATGTCATTGCATATGATAGGATTTCCTTCTTCTCATGGTTGAATAATGGTTCATTGTATACACATACCACAATTTCTTTATCCATTCATCCATCAGTGTACATTTAGGTTGTTTCCATGTCTTGACTCTTGTGATTAATGCCGCTATGAACATGAGGTGCAGGTATATTTCTGAGTTAGTGTTTTAGCTTCCTTTGGCTACATTCCCAGAAGTGGAGTTGCTAGAGCATAAGGCAGTTCTCTTTTTAATTTTCTGAGGAACCCCCATACTATTTTCCATAGTGGCTGCACAAATTTACAATCCCACCAATAGTGCACGGAGATTACCTTCTCTCCACACCCACTCCAAGAGCTTCATTTTTTAAAGTTAATTTTAGCCCTGTGGACTAAAGAAATCTTATTTTAATCTCTGCATCCACTGGGCTATCCTAGTAGTAGTTATACTAATAATTATCACTTTTATTTAAAATTTCATACTTTTATTAAAATGAATTAATAAAGAAAACTTCTTCACTATATCTCCAAAGGAAGGAGCCAAACTTAAAATATGATGACAGCTAAGCAATGCAAAGGAAAAAGCTAGCAGAGCCTGACATGGCCACAGGGGGACAGAAGAAGACAAGGGATGGGGTCCAGGGGCTGCCACAGTCCTATGGAAGCAACAGGTTGATTTGAAAACAGCACTAGCTGATCTAAGTTGGAGTGAGTACTCTCTCGATTTCCTCCTCTGAAAGTTTGGCAGTGAGTTACTGTATTGAAAAAGCTGTCCTCTACTTGAAAGACAAGTAAACTTGGCATCCTGGCTTTTAACTGTGATTCTATTTTATTCAAAAAAATCGATAAGTAGTTACTAACTGATGCCTACTGTGTATGAGGCGCTGTGCTAAGTACTCAGAGTCGGATAATGATAACAGCAAACATTCATAGGACATCAACATTGTACCACTTTTATTTCATTCATCGTTCCCTGTGAAGGGGACCCTCTTCTTATCCTCATTTTACAGACAAGGGAACTAAGACTTGGAGAAGTTTAATACCTTCCTGAGGTCATCCAATGTATGAGCCAGGATTCCAATTCCAACATTCCAACTCGACAGTCAGGGCTGTGAACCGCTTTGCTGCCATTCGTTCTGCCCCATCTTATCAAGGTAGATAATATGGCTCCTGACTTTAAGCAGATCAGTTTGGTGGAAGAAAAAGAGTTGTGAACACATCAGGTACAGTGCCACATCGTGTGTGCGGCCATTAGTAAGAACAGCGTGTCTCAGAATCACAGAAGTGACAGCGATTAACTGTGTGGTGGATGTCCGGGGTGCTTCGCCAAGAAGGTGGTGTTTTTTTGCTGGATTTTGAGGAAGCATTTTGAGGAAGAGGAAGAGGACATCCAAGCAGAGAGAACAGCATGTACGCAGAGGCTGTTCGGGCAGGAAATAAATCAAGAGAGGGGCTTGGGTCAATCAAAGCAAGCCTCCCATGTCATGGTAAGATCTGATGTTTCTCCTGTAGTCACACGTGAGCCATGGAAGGGCTTTAATGCAGCCACGACGTACTCAGACCTGTGCTTCGTGGATAAAGACTGGAGCAGTGAGGAAAATGAGCGGCTGGCGGGGAAGAGGCTGGGGGAGGGAGAGCAGTGGGAAGGAGTGTTAATAGCACAGACTGGAGGGGCTGAAGGACTCTTGCAATGAAGGCCTAGTGAGCCTGAGAGGAGAAGCAGCACCTCTTGTGTACCAGAGTTAGGGGTGCAGAAGGCAGAGGGGCATGAGAATGACCTTGGTTTTGAATGTGTTGCCTAAGAAGAGCCTGTGGGACATCTAGGGAGAGGAGTCTGGTAGGAAGTTAGAAATGGTAATCTAAACTTTTCTCCTGCTCGATTTAAAATTAATCATTCACTCAAGAGCCATTTGCTAAACACGGAAATGTGCTAGGCTCTGGGAATAGAAAACTGGAGAAGAGGACATGCCAGACCCCAGGAGTATGACTTTCTCTTTCTGACTTCTTTCACTTAACACGATGCCCACAAGGTCCCATCTGTGTCCTTGCACATCCTGCGGTTGGCTCTTAAGCCAGCTGCCCTGGCATGTTCCACCCTCTGGGAGCTTCGGTCTCCTCATTCCTGTTATAGGGTCATCGAACTTGACCTCACAGAGCTGTTGCAAGGACTAAATGAGATCAGGGACCACCACAGCGCATGTTCCCCTCTTCCTTCCCAGGTGCTTATACTGAGAATCCCTCAGGTGTCACCCACAGACCCCGCTGGGCTCAGTGTGCAATTCCAGGGGTTTTCTACCTGATGCACCTGAAGTCTGATCACTTTATTCAGACTAACAATAGTGGAGAAATAAAAGTCAATATAAGATTCATATATAAGCAGATCATTTAACACAGACAAGAATTTTTTTAAATAGTGGTAATCAGAAAAAAAAAATGAGAAAGATTAATAAGATAGGAAAGAACAGGTAGGCGGTAGCCAGAGGAAGAATGGATTTTGATCCTTGCAAACCTACCCCAAAATTTTTCAAGTTCAACACACCCCTCTTACCCCTTCAGCCCAGGGAATGGAGCAGCCTCCCGTACACAGGGGCTTCCCATAGCTCATCTCAGAGATATCTATGAAATTATTAAAGAATATTAACTTGAGCTGATATGAAATTATAAAATACTGGTGCAAATTGAAAATGAGTGAAAGTGTCAATGTCACAGTAGTCACCACCTACCCGATAATGTCTGGCTACTTGACCAAGGGGAACCGCCCTGCGTGCTGTTACAGGCAGAATTGGGAATGGCTTATGCTGTCTCCATTGGGTGGACAAAGGACATGGCTCTGAAGGAAGTCAGTCACCAGTCATGGCGGCCAACTATCAGAGCCTACGCCCCTCTCTTCGATTCTGCCAGTTACCAACCTGGCATGGGTCTTTTGTCACTTGTGCCCCTGCCTATGACAGGGAAGCTCAGCCACCTATCCTGTGGAATTTCCAGAGGCCTACTCATCCACGAGGCCCCCCCAGAGCGCTCCCCTTTCCCTTGTCCCCAAGCACCACAGCCCTGGGAGACAGGATCTCATATGTGTGTTTTATTTTTATTTTACAAGAATATAACATGCTGTCACAGGAAAGTGGGGATTGAGTACATCATTCATATCTTGGAAACCAGCTCCAGTTGTCAACAAAAAATAAATATTTAAACAGTGAGGAGTTCCTGCTGGGCGCTGAGAGGAGGTAGAGCCTGTGGGGAGAGGGGGACAGGCTGCCCGCTCCTGTGGAGAGTCTCCGGTCAGTGGGTCAAACTAAAATTACAATAATAAATAACAACAGCAACAACACCGACAACAGTAACAAAAATAATATGCTATGACGGTCGTCACAAAACCACCAATACGTTATACTTAAATAATTTTCTCCTGGAGGAGCTCACAGTGCAGCAAGAACAGGGTTGGTTTTCCGGGGACACAAGAGGGCTGGCTGGTTCATTCACCTCCCCAGCCTGGGCTCGAGGACTAGTCCCACCTCAGAAGGTTTGTTCGGTGATTCCCTGAGGTGACAGGCAGGTTCTGATCTCCCCCAGTCCCGCTCTTCCAAGCAGCCTCTCTTCCGGACTTCACTCCCAGCCTCTGTGGTCCACCCGAGGCTCATCGTGGTCCCGCCCCATCCCTCCCCGCACGCCAGTGAGCGCACCTCACTTCCACAGGAAGGAAACGCGAGGCTCCCCTTCCACCCTGGGGTGTCTGTTCTCATACTCACACAAAAAATATTGGCTTTGATTTAAACAGGACTTTCAGGAACTGCCAAAAGTTTTGTTTCTTATGATCGTTTTCTCCCTCTGTCCACACTGCCGGGCATGGGAGCCGATGAGCCACGCCTTTCCCTCGAGGGCTCAGAGAGGGCACATCCCAGCAGGAGGCCCTTGGCGGGCCCTGCTCACAGGCAGGCCACATGCAAGGTCACCAAGAGCACCAAGATTAATTCACACGAGCTACAGGGCTCATTTCCGGGGCTCTCTACTGACTTGGAAAGGGGCTCAACAGCCAGTTTTGAGGTATAAAAATCTCACTGTAGCAAGCATCACATTGGTTCCCTGGCCTTGACACAGGAGTGTTAAGTCCAAGCTAAGGGACCCTCGGGCAGCCCGGAGGCAGGTGAGGTGGCAGGACGGGACGGGTCCACACCCATGTCTCCCTCCTGCGCCCAGGAGTCTGGGATCAGGGTGCGTCACAGGCAGAACAGCCGATCCGGTTGTCTTCCCCTCTCTCGTTTTCCAGTTTCTCTTTAGTCACATATTTCCCAAACCACCCTGGAATATTTCTTGTCCCTTTGTGAATGACAAGAGCTAATGACAACTCTCGCATCACCACTCTTCTCCCCAGAGAGCCCCACATAACCATCATCTTCAGCCCTTATCCGTAAGTCCTGGACGTGGGGGACCGTCTCATGCATGAAATTCTGTCCCACGGTATCTGGAGGAGAGGGATCGACTTTTCCCTTCACTGTCCTCTCTCGCTCGCTTTGCAGAACCTGCCTCCCACACAGGGGCGGCTGCCTCGGGGCTGGGTGACTCCACCTCTCTTCCCGGCTGGCTCCTCACTGCCATGAGGCTCAGGTGTGTGAGGGCTCCGCTGGGCTGCCCTTGGATGGAGAGGCGTTGGTGGCAGCGGCATGGGTTGCCAGGTCCCGGTAAGCGGGCGACTTCAGGAAGCGTGGGTAGGAGTCCTTCTCCATCAGTGTGCGCGTTTTCCCCTGAGCCACATCGAAGCACGTGGCCGTGGCGGCCTGCAGGTTCGTCCTGGTCAGCTCCCTGGTCTCGTGGTCTATGTTAACCTGCGAAGAAGTGCGAGCACGTGGGTGAGCGGGGCCGGGGCGAGGGGGCAAGGCGAGGGGTGCAGCAGGCAGAGGGAGGAATGACCGGCAGGTGGGCCAGTGGAAGGGACCCTGGATTCTAAACCAGGAACTTGGGGTCTCCTGAGTCCATCCAGAGTCTTTCACCTCTGGGCCTGTCCCCACATCGGATCCAGTGTCTGCCCTCTGATCTCTCGAAATTCTCAAGGATATATTAAGTCTGCCTACAAATCTGATCCCTCTCACCCATCCCCTGTAATAACCCTGTCCCAGTCACCTAGATAAGTGCCGGAGCCTGCTCACGGGTCTCTGCCATCTCCCCTCACCCCTGTGGTCTGTCCTCCCCGCAGCAGCCAGAGTGGACCTTTCAAACCCTAGATCAGTTTGGTAGCAGCTCTTGTCCTCCCATGTCACTCAGAGGAAAAGCCGAAGTGCATGCTGGGCCCACCCCTGGCCATCTGCCACCTGCCTGACCTCATCTCCTCTGCTCCCCGTTGCTCCCCCCGCCCAACACAGTCCTGCTTGCTGGTCTGTGATGATGACAGGTGCTCTCTGGCCTTTGCATGTTCCTTTTCCTGTGTGAGAACATTCTTTCCTCCCATAACTCATGTCTCTGTTCATATATGTCACCTTATGGGTCAGTCCACCTCTCACTTTCCTTTTTCAAAACAGAAAGACTTCACTTCCTTTCCCCTGTACTCTGGGACTCCCGTATCCTGTTTTATGTTTATTAGAGGCTAGGTCATCCCCTGATATATGTTTATTTGCTTAATTGGTTTCTGTCATCTTCTCCCATTAGGACAGAAGCTTTGTTTTGTTCACTGCTCTATTCCTGATGACTATAATCGTGCCTGGCATGGACTTGACGCTAAATAAATCCTTACAGAATAGTGTGGAATAAATAAAAGTGCTCAGAAAATAAAATAGAAAATAAGATACAAAAGCAAGGTACTACCACCATCTCTCCACTAGGTGGCCCTATGTTCTTTATCGAATGCGGTGCCAGGCAGTGGTGGCCTGAGGGAAGGTTGAAAAGTTCACTGACCACAGACCTGCCAGACTAAGGCAGGTCAACCAGGGAACTGAGGCAGGTTACACAAGGTCCCTACAATGACCTTTTCCCCGAGTTTTGTAAATGTTTTGAGCTTCTAAAAAGGACTTAGTCTATAAGAATGGGTATGAACAGATGCCAAAACACCTGCCAACTCTTCTGACCCCTTTGGTGAGTCTACGGGTAACGGCACCCTGGGGTGGCATGAGGCCTGATCTTCCTCGGCTCCAGCCACAGAAGCCCACTCACTCCCGTTCCAAATTAGGCAACTCTGCTCACTCCCGTTCCAAATTAGGCAACTCTTCTTCTAAACTCAGCCCTTCACCTGCCGACCTCCCACAGCCCCAGCTCTCAGTGGGGAAGGACCAGGAGGGGCCTGGAGGATCCAGGGGACAGATCTGGGCTCTCACCTCTTTTGGGGCTTCACTGCGGATGAACTCTTCAAAGATCCTGTGAGCCCGGGAGGCCAGCTTGGTAGCCGAGCGGATCTTCTTGAACTCCTCGCAGGCCAGCCAGAACTCCAGGTTCTCCTCGCTGAACTCCGTCTTCAGGAAAGCGTGGAAGGCAGCCACTCCATCTGGGGTGGGAGGGAGACAAGGAGAGACAGGTCAGACAGAGGGACAAAAGGGAATAAAAGAAGAAAAGACAGCAATTGTAGTTAATGGCTCTATTTTTAGGATGCAATTTTCTCGAACAAGGACCTGCCTTTGTATTCTGAATAGAGGCTGGCACACCAGGGGATCATTATTATTATTACTATTACTGTTATGTTGCCCACGCTTCAGCATCCCTCAGGCCGGCCCCCAAGCACATGAGCGCACACGTGCCATTCACAGACACACACAACGGGGTCCAACTCACTTTTACTGCCCAGCAGCAAGTCGAATGACTCTCTCCATCCCAGCACATCTTCTGAGAAGTTTCTGCTATATATATAAAAAAAAAAGGCCAAGATTTTAATTTTTTTTTTAAAAAACAACAAACTAGTGCATAGCGCAAATCCTAGCCAGAACTCCGATTGGGGGGTTGTATAATTCGCACAAAGACGTGCTTGGTAATTATGGGAGTTGACTCCTCAAACCCTTTGCTGGGGTTAAGGGAAACAGAGGACAATTCAGTAACCAAAAACCAAAGCCAGGGACCTTCACGTCCTTAGGAAATCTCTCTGAGACTGTGTCTTCACTGTCCAAAATTGTTTCTATTCCTCTGACTCTCAGAGCATCGTTTTGTACACTTCCCCAAGGACATGAGGGCTTTGTGAATAAAGATTATGTCCACCCATAACCTAGAGCAGCACCTAGCCTGGTTGACATTCAGTGTGAAAGAGCTTCTAGGCAAGGTGCTTACCAATGGAAGCAGAGTCATTTATTAAAAACCTCAAGTGGTCTGGGACCCTGTCCTAGCCCTGATTGCATTGTGATGACAACTCCAGGTGGGAGAGTCTGGTAACTAGACATTCAGGTCCTAAGTACTCACGTCTATTGATGGACTTGGAACCCTGGAGCTACCCACCCTGTCACCCATGAGCCAAGCAGCCATGGAGACCAGCAAGAAGCCCCACTAAGATCTCCAGGAAGGGGTCAGAGATCTCCACCCCAGCTACCATGTCCTAGTTTCTCCCTGCACTTTCCCTCTCATGGCTCCTTCCCTAATCGGGCTCTGCCTCCCCTAGAAGCACTAGGCTGTGCGCAGGACTCACCCCTCTTTGTTGTGTTTGTTGCTCCACTCGAACTTGCCGACACTCCCCGCATCAGAGCCCAGGTCTGATTTATGAAGAAAGATCCCCAGCCGTGTCTTGAACTCTTTGGCTCTGGAGGACAAAGCAGGAGCATGTAAGGATTCTCCACTTGCTTAGTGAGGGCAAAGAGGTTTATGGGGTATCAGATGCCACCCGAATTCCAGCCTCAAGGGCTCCTGGGAATTCTTGCCTATTCCCAGAACCTAACCTTTGATTCTGTCCTTAGAGCCAGGAACCCAGAAACAATGAAAGCAACGTCTGAGTTGGGCCTTGTAGGTCTTAACACTTTCTGAGTTTACAGAACTTCAGACATGGGCTTGTTTCCACTTAAGCCACACTGCTCTTTGTGCTTGTGGATTAGCAGAAGGCGATTCCGCACCCTCTAGGCTTGCCATGAATATTCGTGGAACTGCACAGAAACTGATTCCTCATCTTTATGTTTTCCTTCCCTGCCACCAGCTCCAGCAAGAACTGGAGGCAACTGGGTAGCTCCCTGGGAAGTGGGTACATCCCTCACCTGTGGGCTTGAAAAACACCTCCCTGCCTTCCCAGGGCTAGAGGAGGCCATTCCCTCAGATCTGGGCTGTGGCATGAAAACTAAGTTTTAAGAAACTGGGCAAGACAGTTCTGCCTGGTGACGCCAAGGGGTCCTTCTGCAGCAAAGTCTTTGGCAGGTCACCTAAGAAGGATTGCCATTTGTCAGAGGACAGGGGATGACAGTAAGCAATGATCCCTTTGCTTTCCCTTCTTCCTTCTCATGGCCCGGCATCTCTAAGACGCTATCTGGGCACGTGGCACGAGGTGACCCCTGGCTCTGCACTCAAGTCATCAGCATCCCATTGTCCCACCCACCCAGGTCCCAAGCCTGCCGTTTCACGTTCTAAGGGTTCGTGGGACTTGAACTTCTTCCTCCGGGCAGCGGGACAAGCTCCTCTTACCTCTCCAGGCAGGTGGTGGGGAAGGCGGCCAGGGTCCGGCACATGACTGCGGGTGCAGGGCAACACGTCGTGGGGATGGTGGCGGGCTCCAGCGGGCGCTGCGAGCGCGAGGAGGCAGAGGACCGGCGGCGACTGACAGACACTCTCGCGCGGGCCGGGGTGATCCAGCTGCATGAGCGGCGCGGCGGTCCCGCGGCTTTTATTCCCTCGCAGGGGGCGGGGCGGCTGCGCGCCGCCGACCAATCGGAGAGAGGGGCTGAGCGCGGCCGAGGCGGAGGCGGGGCCCGGGACCCCGCGAGGGCCGAGCGCGCGGCGGGGGCTGCAGCCCACCGCCCGCGTGCGGCGCTCACGCCGCGGGGCCCACGGGGCTGTGCTCCTCCCGGCGGACGCCGGCACGCGGAGGGAGACGCGGCGGCGAAGTCACATGGAGATGAGACGCGCGCACCCGGTTTAGGAGAGAAAAAAAAAATCCCGCCGGCCTCTAGCAAAAGCAGAAAACCGACGTAGAGGTTACCAGAGGATTTGCACCGGGGGGTGGCGGGTCTGGGAGGCACAAACGGCGTCGATGGCAACCAGATCCAGAGCCTGTTCGGCCTCAATGACAGGAGCACGGGGTGCTACCCGAGCAAGACAGTATCGTGATTATACTGCTAACTGCCATTTACTGTGCGCCTGCCCGATGGCCGTGGGCCTAAATAAACCCTTTGTCATCATTTCATCATCACCTCCATTTCATAGGTGAAGAAACGGAATCAGAAAGTTAGAGCCTTTCCGGAGATCACAGAGTTGTAAATAGCGGACACGTGGAGGGAGCTGGGGATTTAATTGAGCATCTATCATTTATCACGTACTTTTATTAAGATTTAGGTTAAATAACCTCCTTTAAGTTACACGTTGGTAAGTGTTGCACCAGAATTTAAATATGAATTTGTCATGCTTTTTCAACTGTCTCCTCCCCCTATCCCACTCCCTAAAAACATTAGAATCCCATCATCTCTGTAACCAATGAATGATCCTGAGTATAAGCAGCTGCTAGTTCAGTGTCCTCATTTCTGAAATAAAAGTGGCAAATGCCCTTTCTGCCTCCCTTCCCATTGCCCCTCAGTTCCCTCTGGAATTGCTAGTGAGAGGCTGCTGGTAACCCTGTGGAGTGCGGAGCCAGATCCTGGTTTCCAATCGGGACTCTACCGTTTACTTGCCCCGGGGTGAGCTTCTTAACCCTTCCATGCCTTGTTTTCCTGGTCTCTAAGATGAGAACATGATGCATTCATTTCATAAGGTCGTCGTGAGGTCTAAAGAAGCTAATTCTTAGTTTTGGTTTCCCAGGAAACTCAGTTTCTCTGAGGCAGAGATAGATGTACTGGAAAGAGTTCTCGGAAGTGAGCCGGAGGGAGGGAAGCTGGATTGGGCAGAAGGAGGATGTGAATGTCATAAGTGGGATAGCCCTTAGAGCTATGTCCTGTTAAAGCAAGGGGCAGACCTCTGTCCCCCACATTAACCTTTCATTGGGTGCAGTTGCCCGGATGGCCTAATCTTAGGCAAGGCAACTCCTGCCCCAGGCTACTCCTGGAAAGAGACTGCACTATGAGCCTACAATAGACAACAGGCTGGGTGGGGGAGGGGGATGAGGGCCTTGGTCCCTAAGAGGGGATCTGCATGGCATACCACAGCACTTGCAACGACAGGTGAGGCTCTAAGAACAGTGCTCAGCACATAATTGGCACTCAATAAATGTTAGCTGTCAGTTTTACTTAACACAGGGATTGCTAGACAATAAGAAAAGGTAGTCAGTGTTGTGTGTCTCTTGGAATTTAGGTTTTTACTTCATACGGGGGCACCTAAGAGGTACTGTTGTACTCCACAGCAAGGCCTGGAAGTAAAGGGTCAGAAAAGAGAGCAACACGAGGGGACGAGTACCCCACCTGAGAGCTCAGTGAGTAGACCCAGAGAGTAGGTCAGGGAAGGACAGGGAAAAACCACAGAGCAGGCAGAGGCGAGGAAGGCCTGTGCGATAGTCATTGAGGTGCTGCTAGAGCAACAGAGGCCAAAACAGAACAGAACGGCTTCACTGTTCGAAGCAGACGCCCTTGCTGAGCCAGGGCCCACAGGAGAGGACCCCGTTAGTCAAAACGTGATGCGCTCTGAAGAGCCCGCGCTGAACCCTTTGCTACCCCCTCGGTTGGTCAGGGGATCGGTTAGTGGAGCTCGGGGGCAGGTCGCACATGGGAGCACCACCTCCAGCATCCCGCCCTCGTCCGCTGCCAGCATCCCAGCCTCGTCCCCGTCTCACCCACCTAGGCTCTTGTTCTTCCTTTCTCACAAGTCCACGGCTGGACTAGTGTGGGGCAGGGAGACGGGCAAGGGTCGGCAGGGGCAATGGCGTGCCACCAGGCAAGGGGAGTGGTCTTACTGAACATCTGTTTCTCAGCACAGCCCTTTGTCCCCAGCCCATCAGCAAGCAGGAGGTCTTTGTCAGCTGACGTGACAGTTGTTGTTTCACCTGGTGCCGCTCAATCCCCAGTGCACGCTTTTATTATGCAGCTGCCAAGTGGGGGTGTGGGTGGTATCTGGGATAGCGACATAAACCAGTTTATGGATGGATTGAACCCCAGTCTGGCACTCAGTAGCATCAAGAGGAATCAGTCCAGCCACCGTGACAATAACAGCAATTATGCAGGGACAACACCCCCTGCCCCCTACCCCCGCAAACCTTCATGCCCTTTCTGCTTCCCTGTGACTAGGCCAGAGGAGGTTTCTTCTCATTTCTGTTCTGCAGACAACAGAACAGCAGTGCCTAAGGTGCCCCCAGTTACGTGCTCCGGAACTGAGCAGCTGAGACCCGGGTCCTGGATCTCCAGATTCCTGAGCGAGCGCTTTCTCCCATTCGACAGAGAAAGCAAAAGAGAGAAAGGGAAGGATGCTCGGGGTGCAGCCCCACAGATCCAGTCCGTGAGCAGAAGCTCCCTGTTCAGGATGAACAGTCCTCTCTGAGTTCAACCTCTCTTCCGGTTGCCAAGGTTACCTCTTCAGTTTCCTGGCAGAAACTTTTTGAAGTTCATAATTTATCCCAAATTCTCTTCCCAGCAGGTAGGTTGGTTCATAACTGCAATTTCAGTAATGACTCGACAGTGGCTGTAAATCCAGCAGCTTGAGCTCACCTGTGACTTTGCACTGGCTTTGACAGAGCCTGACCTCCTTTCACACCGGCTGACATTCCCGGCACAGCTGCAGCTGCGTTCTCTTTAATGGAGGGTGTGGGGACACCGCTCTGTGGCCAGATCATCTGGGATCAGAATTGAACATCCCACAATGACCCTGCCACACGGCAGTCCATCTCTTTCAGCCCTTGTGACCCTAAGTATCAGCCTTTCCACAAAGGCAGAAGTCTAGATGGCAACTTTGCTGAAAATGATTACAAAAAAATGAAAATGCTTCTTCGATTTCTGATTTGACACAGGCAATTCCCACAGTGGTCTGGATCCTCTCAATTCAATCATCAACCTACCAATAAATATTTAAGAATTTACTACGTTCCCAACTTGGTAGGAAAACACTAGTCTTTGAAGCTCTTCTTTGCCTTTATTGACCTTATAATTTAGCTGAGGAAACAGAAGTCATGGGGCAGGGGACCATCCATCACCTGGCACTGCAGCAGATGTCTGGGGGAAAGGAGATATCGTCAGGGTTGGAGGTGTTAAAAAAGGAAGGCGAGGGTTCGAATGCCGTGGAAGACAGCCGGACTCTGCTGGGCCCATGGGAGGGAGCACACTTCAAGGGGGAGAAACAGCTAGGAAGAGCCTGCTTTAATTTGGGGGTCCAGCAAAGGCACAGCAAGATTTAGAAATTCCTGATGCACAGGCACAGGTACTTAGGCTTGCGGGGTCCACAACTGGATGCCACTTCAAGATTTAGAAACATCGAAACGGCAAGGGCAGCACGTATCCTGAGAGGGCTGAAAGAGGAGGGAGAGATTATTGCCTGCAGATGTGAAGTAGACAGTCCCTGGGCACCACTTCCCTGTTGGGTTGTGACCACACTCTGGGTGCCCTCCCCTCCCGGGCAGGGGAAGTTGGCTGAGTTCAGCCTGGGTGTAGGAAATGACTGTTTTCCCTGGTTTAGGGCACTGGGTGCAGCTGGCTTTGATAAGGACACTATTCCTGTCTGGTTCCTCTTCCTCTTCTCTCGCTCTCTCCCTCCCTCCCTCCCTCTCTCCCTCCCCCAACTCTGGGCAGAGTTTTGAGGGATGGGAGGGTGGGAGGCCTACTTCTCTCTATTCAACCAGGGTGATGGACACCTAGCCTCCAAGGCAGGACAGTCTCAGCCACCGGCAGGGGACTGAAACTCTTCAGTGGTGCCCGTGTCTGGATCACGTCTGGACAACTCTGTAGGTCATATAAGACTTTAACCACCTGGTGTTACATTTTTCATCTCATGCCCTAAAACGCAGCCAAACTCAGCAGTTAGCAGTTTACCACAGGCGCCATGGTGCCTGTGCCTACAAATCCCTGAAGGCCCCTCCCCTCCCAACTCATTTTAAAAGATATTTTTCAATAGACTCATTTTATTTATAGATGTTGAGATATAATTTACAGGTAATAAAATCTCAAGTTTTGAGAAATAGATACACCCATGTAATCAATACCCAACAACCTGCAGAAAGCTGGCATCACTCTAGAAACCTCCACGAAACCCCCTATCGAAGGCGCCACTATCTGAGTCCTAGAACCATGGGACTGGTATTGATTCTTCTTGCTTTTTATACTTATTTTCGAGGTCTAGGTCAAGTGCTTTCTCACCCCTGATCCCAGTCTATTTCCTCCCTGAGCTCTTGGAGGGCAGGGGCCATTGCCTTGGTCATCTCTTTATCTTCAGCCCCTAGCACCGTGCCCGGTTCAGTGTACAGTCTATAAATGTTGGCTGGCTGAACAGCTTCTGTTTCAACACAAATCATAAGAGCTAACATTTATTGAACACTTACTATATGCCAGACTCTGTTCTGTGGGCTTTCTCTGAAATTATCTTTAAATTCTCACAATTACGCCATAAGGAGGGCCCTTTCTCATTCTCATTTTACATATGACTAAAATGGCACAGATTGGTTAAGTAACTTGCCTATGGTCACACAGCTAGTAGGTGGTTGAGCTGAATTTTAATCTCAGCTGGTCCAGCTCCAGAGCCTGTGTTTCTAAGCATACATCCTGTCTGCATTTTCTAGAACACAGCATTTGCTCACTATGAGAAGAATGAAGCATGGGTTGGGAAATATTGGCAGGATGCTACAGCTCATCCTTCTGTCCTCTGTAATTCTCCTTCCTGTATCCTCTCCCTAACCTTCTTCTTTCCTCACCCCATTCCTCTCTCACCATTCACATTTTCCACTTTCTGTCTTGGCCCTTAGCTGTGTGTCATTCCAGCCTCTGGACTTTTCTGCCTCTTCGGTCCTTTGTGGATACAGTTCCCGAGCGTGGTTGCCGAGAGTCCCCTTGTCTTCAAAATTCCCCCGGTTAATATCTGGGCTTTTCTCTCTCTTGACAGGAAGACTCAGAGGTCAGCTGCTTTGCCCTGTCGCCCTGTGCTTTCCCATCCCTTCACTCGCGGAGGACCTGGTTCCCACCTGGTCTTCCCTGGAGAGAGCCCAGGGGCAGGTTCCCAGGAAGGCAGGCTTCAGCTCCCAAAGCCTTGGGGATGTGCTGGGCCCTGGGGACTTTGCTCCCTGAGATCCTCCTGGGGGCCTGGCAGCCTCTGGTGTTTATGCTGTCCTGGCGGGCTGCGGCAGGCTGGCTGTGGCCTCCACAGGCCCTGCGCTTGTTGTTTTGTGTTCTGTTGCACACACGTGGGCTTGCCTTACCCCTCACCCCAACCGGACTGTGTCTGCCTGTCTCAGACTCCTGAATTCTCCCTGACTGCCAGTGCCCGGGGTCCCCACAGCATGCCTGTCCCGGTCCTCTCCCCACCCTTGCCCTGTGATGCCTCAGCTCTCAGCTGCAAACACTCCTGCCATCATATTGATTCAGTTCCTAAAATACCAATTAAATCTACGGCATCAAATGAGCCCCTAACTCTGCCAATTCCAAAACTGGAGAAGTACCTAAGAACCCGGGTTTCTAAATGTCTTCCTCTTTCTCGCCTTCCCTCCCCTTCCCTTTCTTTGCTTTGTCATAAATGTCACTTCGCTGGGAGTGTCTCATTTCCACTTGCTAAGATTTATAACAAAGTTTATCAAAATCTGGATTTTTCTCATTGAATCATTAAGAAAGGCCCTGAAAAACCAATTCGAATGAAAGATGAGAGGAAAACAGGCAAGGCTTGGGATTTGCAAATGACTGAAAGGTGATGTTTATAATTCCAATTTCCTGTCATTTACCAGGCTGAGGAGTTAGCACCTTCTGAGTCCGGAACCAGAAACTCAGCAGCTACTGCACACCAGACGTGCACCCTTTCTCCGGGAAGGGACAATGAGGGAGCCTAATGGAGGCCACAAAGTCGGGGCGGGGGTGGGGGGAGGCCCTGAAACTCGAGCTGTTTCTCAGCAGCTGTTGGCAGATGTCAGTGGTTGCAGAGCCCAGCTCCAGTTGGAAACAGGCCATCAAACGCACAGACCCTGTGCCACCTCGTCCCCCACCCCCCCGAAGGTCTCACTGAGGAAAGCCCCTCCCCCTCTCCTAGGGACTCCACAGACACGCGTGCTAAGAAGCTGAGGGCCAGCTTCTGTGTTTTTCCTGTGTTGGGCAGTAACAACAGATTGCGGGCGCTGCAGCCGGCTGACACGTGGTCCTGCTCTAGACCCAGCCTCAGCGGAAGGGAAACTGCCATTTGCGGGGCCTGCCATGGTCCCACACTGGGCTGCCTTCCAGACACCAGCTCCGCAGAAGGGGAACCAGACAGCACTGTGGTAACCAATCTACCCACAGTGACACACCTGGTACCTGGAGGCACCAGAACTGGAACCCGGTTCTGCCTAGCAGGTCCAAACCAGGGCTACTCAGTGCTCCATCCTCTTGCCTCAGAGCGGGTCTCTCGCTGGGCCCTGGCTGTACTTCAGGCCCTTTCTCCACGCCGCCTCAGTTAGGGATGGCTCGGTGCCTACACCGGCCACGGCTGAGACCCAAGGACGGCAGGAGCAGCAAGCCCCAGCGAGTGGGCATCACCTGCACGTGCGGAGATGTCGGGTGGGAGCTACAGGAGGGGCTGTTGCCATCTCCTGGGCGTTGGGGACCCGCCCTCAGGGTGGCCCTCGCCCCCTCCCTTGAGTCACCATCTGTGAACTCTCATGTCAATAGGGCAAGTGGGGTGTGGGAGTGGGGAGGGCTGACACAGGCATAGAGGAAGGGCGGTTTTGTAGGAAAACAGGGGAGGCTCTACAAAGCACTGACACCAGCTGCGTGCGCCCCTCGACAAGTTGTGAGGAAACGTGCCTCTCTCAGTGTGCCCGCGACACCTGAGCAGAGGGAGAAACGTGGTTTGATGTGTGAGCAGCTGGAGGCTGGGGCTGGCGGAGCTGGGTGGGAGGGAGGAGGGCAGGGGGCAGCGATGGGAACAGGTGGTCCTTTCGCGGGCCATCAGCCCCTGACACAGCAGCTGTCCTAGAAACAGGCCCAGGTGGACAGAGGGAGGAGCACAGCGGGGGATGCGTGATGTTTTGCAGAGAAAGAAACACACTCTCCTTAATGGGCCCCACACAGGGAGACACGCGGTGAGCTGTGTGACCGAGCCCCAGTGAGCCACTCCTTCTCCACCAGCTGTCTGGCTCTGCAGCTCCAAGTGCGGTCACAGAGGGACCTGCAGGTTCCAATTCCCCAGGCTTCCCGAGCCCTGGCTGCCGTAACTGCAGTGTAACGTTTAGTGAGCGTTTCTGTGTTCTACATGTATGGTTATTACAGTTCTCATCCCATTTAATCCTTAGGCTAACCTCCGGGGAAGGTACTCTTACTGTTGCTGTTTTACAGGTGGGGAAACTGAGGCATAGAGGTAAGGATCAAGGTAGGGACAGAAGGCAGAAGAGAAGTGTGCAGTTAGCCGCTCACTCTGCAGACTGCCCCAGCCCCTTACTCCATCCAGAGTTGCAGAAAGCTCTTTCCTGCCTTGGGTTCCAAAACACTCACAATCCCCAGCTCCAAGAGGATTTGAGATGAAGGTTTACCTTCTCTTATAGTTCAACCTGGTCTTCACTTCCCAGGAAGAGGCAGAGGGAGCATAGGACAAGGATTATCAGCTTCCAAGGTGCAGTTTATGGAGGGCCAGCCCTGTCTCTCTCAGCAGCTGTTGACCACAAGGCCCACATTGGTCATGAGGAAACGTTCCTCCACTCTGAGCATGGTGCTTTCACTTATCCAGCAACTACCGAGGCCTAGCCTGGAGTTTGGAATTCCATGCATGTGAGCTCATTTAATGCTCACCATGAACCTGCTAGGCGGGCCCACTATACTCTGGCTCTCCTCCCACCTCCGCTGCGGCTCCTCTTGGCTTTCCGTCTGTCCATTTGCTATAGTGCTGCCCAGGGCTGTGGCCTTGACCTCCCTCTCTTTCTACCAGTGTCAGATGCTACTGCTTCAACCACTGTCTGTATGCTGATGACCCCCTAAATCTATCTCTCTGGCCCCTGCTAGAATTCAAGACCCATCTTTCCACTATTAGGTGTTTTCATACTTGGTCAAAATGAATTTAGTGTCTTGTCTGCGCCACTACACTTAACTAGATCAATGGCATTAATTAATGGCAGCAAAGCATCTATTCGGTTGCTTTTGGAAGAAATTTCACTCACCATCAATGATTCCTCACTTCCATTCCTCCTATTTCCAAACAGCCTCCAAGTCCAATCGACTCTAATCTGCTCTCTGGAGTCTTCCCCCTCCACCATTGTCCTCGCCTCTCACACCCTAGCCCGTCTTCTCTGTCACCTCCTTCTTTTCCATCATATTCTGGTGCCAGATAGAGATAAATCAGAGCATGTCATCACCCTCTGAAAGCCTTTGGTCTCTCACTTCTCCCATGGTCACACCAAAACTACTTATGTGGACGTTCCCTTTCCTCACAGTCTACTTCCAATCAGTTGCTCCCCAACCCCTTAGCTCTGGTATGCTCATCAGCCTTCCCCCCAGATACTCTGTGTTGTTTACCCATCTGCTTTGGCCTACATCATCACTGTCATTAACCAGAATGGCATTCCTCTTTTGTCCGACAAACTCCTATTCATCTGACAAGACCCAATTCAAAATTCACCTCTTTGAAGTTCCTTATCTGTTGAAGTGCATTCTGAAATGTTTCGGAGTGAATGGAGCAACATCCCTCACTTACTTTCAAGTGATTCAGCTGTCTGTCTACATAAGTGTGTATGTATCTATATATTGACATCTAGCTGTCTATGTATCAAGAGAGAGAAAGATAATATAGCAATGGTTGAATCTAGGTGGTGGTTGTAATTATCTTTCATCTCTTCTCTGCTTGAAAAGTTTTTACAGTTAAAATTTGGGGGGGAAATCACCTCATCTGTCATAGTTTCCTCATTGCCCCTGACAAAGTGGATTGCCCCTCCCCAACGACACAGCACTTTACTAAGTTTTACTGTAATTTTGTGTCTGCCAACTTTCTCTTTCACACGCGGTGAACCTGCAAAAGCACATTAGCTGCACACAGTAGGCACTCGATAACTGTTTATTTGCATGAATGAATGTCCTCTTGTGAAGTTGAACTTGAGGAACAAGAAGCCATAGGAACAGGAAGTCACAGGGGTCACCAAACACCAGCCGCTGTGCTTCATTCTCCATGAGACATGCTCAGGAGCACAGGAAAGGCACCTGATGAATGCAGGAAAGGTAATAAGTGGCTGCGTCCTGAACAACAGAACGGAGTTTAAAACTCAGGTCTAGCCTCTGTGACCGGTTCTATGACCCAGCAGCTGTGTGATCATGGGCAATCACCAACCTCTCTGCCTCCGTTTCCTCACTTGCAGACAAGGAGGAATACAGTCTATCTTACCCAACAAATGGAGGGAAAGTGTGTGAGTACACTCTGAGAAGTCTAAGATTTATACAAACCATGTGTGCTAGCCTCATTTTTATTTCAAAAATGAGCAAGACTTTGTCCTGTCCATGACCAGTGAGGAATTCTGAGTCACTGGGTTCAGGGCTGGGGGGGCGGTACCCACCCCTCCCCCCATAAAGGGTGGGAATTTCCACCCAGCTGGAAGTAATGAGCTCCTGCTGCTCCAGCCTCATTTTTCTCCCTCTCCCCCACCTCCCCGCTTTCCCTTCCCTCCGACCAAGTGACAACTGCTGGGAAACAGCACTGGGAATCTTAAAATAGAGCAGCGAATGTCTGGACTCACAGCCCCAGGCCTGGTTGTACCATCGGTTGGCTGATTGGCTGGTTGGCTGATGCGGCATCACAGAAACCACTGACTCACGTGGCCCCCCAGCCCGCTGCACCAGGAGAGCCCAGGCGGTGGGAAAAGCAGCACATCGATTCCAAAGAAAAGCTGCCATTCAGGAATGTGGTGTTTTGGCTGGCCGCCCCGCCCCAGCCTCATCCGGCGAGATGCTTCGTCCTGATGTCCCTCTCCGCTCCAAGGCGGGGAGCTCCCCGAAGGAGGAGCTCTTCCTGGAAGCAGTGGCGGGCCCAGTGACCCCGGCGGACCCACTGACCCCAGCGGGCCGGGGAAACACAGGAAGAGGCCTTGGGATGGGTGATGGTGTTCCATGACTCAGCGGTTTCAGAGAAGCTTGGCTTCCCAGGCTCCAAGCGCTGAGTTTGGAGTGCTTATGTCACGAAACATGGGCAACATCAAGTGCTCCGAAGTGGAGAGCCACCTTGAAGACTGGGGCCTTGCTTCTGTGGCCCGGCAGATCCCAAATTCCAATGTGGCAAACGTTCAGCCTTACCCTAGCGACAGGGTCCTCCCGGGGCGTTGTGGTTGAGGTAATGGGACAAAGATCATAAAATCCTGAAAAGTGGCTATTACTCCACAGTCAGGGAGAGAAGATGATGAACAAGTACCACGCTGGTAAAATAATTGCCAAAACTGGTTAATACAATACAGGAAATAGAAAGTCAAAGGGGAACTACTTTCAGTGAGGTGGTTGCAAAGGTTCCTGTCGCGAAGCACAGTAATAGACTTTCTCTGACCGAAAGAGAAAAAAATATATATTGTCGGGAGCTTTGGGTAGCCCGCAGAACTTTCAGGAAGTCTCAGAATACAGAAAAGAAGAAAGGGAAGCTCGACAGCCAAAAATCCCTCCACAAAACCGCTCTGATGAGGAGCCGCCAGGTGCCAGGGCTGAATCAAGCGGCCTCAGCCAGCTCCACAGCCAGCGCTGGAACTCCCCAGGCACCCCTGCGGCTTTGCTGCCCTGGAAACCGGATGCCGCCACCGCTACCCCCGCTACCCGCGAAGTGGATGCTCCACCACCTCATGGCTTTGCATCACCAGCTTCTGACTCAAAGTCCCAGATGGGTGCGCCTAATTGGCACCCTGCTTCTTCTGATGCAAAGTCCCAAGCTGTGCTGGGCAGACAGGGGCAGCTGCTGGCCCTGGTCCCGGCACTGATGAATATGGAGACACACAGACCCCAGCTTAAGGCAGGGTGGGGAGGGGTGAGGGGCAGTGACTATCCAATGACTCTTTATTGAAGTGCCTACTCCCACTGCCACCCCCCCCCCCAACCCAGTTTGGCTGATGCAGCCTTTCTCTTTCCCCTGATGAGATTTCAGCCTCTTTTTCAATAAAAATAATAGTTGCTAATTCTCAGTGCCTATTACACACAAATCCTTCACAGAAACCATCTCTAAGGCTTTCTACCTCCTCGCAAGGTAGTTAATTACTCTCTCCATTTTCAGATGCAGAATTTCAAAAGCTTAGAGAGATTACAGATCTCTCCCAGGCCCTCCAAACTAAAGAATTGCTGAGCTCAAATTTGAACGCAAATTTGTGACGTTCTGAGGCATACACGCTGCCTCCTAAGGGCGTTGACATTCAGATAGATTCTTAGCACCACAGTGATCCCCACTCCCAGATCCCAGCCATGATACATGGGAGAAAGAGGGAGACAGTAAACTCCATCTGGATTTAGGGCCAAAGCCCCTTACCTGCCAACACTACAGCCCCTATCAATACCCCAGGACTACAGCTGTCCCAGTGTCCCCGGTAGCTCTACGAAGTAGGGTTCTCTGGTTCCTGTTCATCAAGGCAGACCCCTCCACCCCACTGTGCTTAGCCCACCAGGCCTCTGGAGAGCCCCTCTGTGGTTCTATGCTTCTGAGGTTACGCTGCCATAGGCAGGACTCGCTTTCATAAAATACATGTGGCTCCCGAAGTTGCATGTGAGTTGCATTTTTGTGAAACAATTTTTTATACTCATTGACTTACAACATCATTTCAGAAATCGTTGTTAATCTCCAATGGCACTTGAAAGCTCATTGACAAAGTGGTACTTCAGCTTAATGCTGCATCACCCCCTGCCTTCCCTACTTTTCCTGGCAAGCAAAGATCCGTACGCCAACATTTGAACGTACCAGGGACTCTCATCATTAATGGACTCCCCAGAGGAATGATAAAGTGAAAAATTGCTGCTTGACAAGAAGGATCATCACCTAATTGTAAATTGGATTTTTTCTTCTTGTTTTTCTTTTTCCCTCAGATTACATGTCTGTATTTAGTGGTCTAGTAATAAATTAGCACTTTTAAATGGGTCATTTGGTCAAAGGGAATAGACAGATAAAGAGAGAGGGAGGCGGTGAGAATGAATATGGATTTCTGTGCCTTTCTGTTACTGATTAACTATGGGCCATCCAGCCAGCCATTCAGGACTCGGTTTCTCTTTTCGAAATACAGAGCATAGTCTCTTTTGTATATTTGGTGAGGCTTTGATGAGATATTAATGAGGATCTCTGGTTAAGGCTCTTTGGGATGAGCACATAGTGTTATTAGGAGGCAGTCTGCATGCCTCTATTAGGAGAGCAGCCTCTCATCTACGGATATGATGAAAAGGTTGCTTCTACTGCTTGCTAAGTGCCCTTTCCCGGACCAGGTTTCTGTTTTCTCACAGTGTCAGTGCCTGAGTCATTCCTAGCGAGGAGGGTTGGCACTGCATCATTCACACTTCCCCTAGGACCTGGACAACAAGACAAGCAAAATGGCTACAAGACTCAGTGGCTGCTGCTGGAGTATTTCCCCTTGCCCCACACAGCTGCCGTGTTAGGTGTGACTCAAACATGCAAACCTCTAGAGATTTGTCTTTCACTTTTCTGAGACACTACTTAGCAGAACTGCTGAAAATATGGTGACACATTGCCTCAGCACCAGGGAGACGGAGAAAGGGAAGGAGAACTGCTTCTTGCCAGTGCTCAGGAGGGAATCCAGTCCCTATGGCCACCTTCCTGTGTGCCTTCATGCCCTGACACTGTCTCTCCTTTCCACCTTGCCTTTATGGAACTAATAGACTATCGGAAGCAGAACTGGCTCCCAGCTGCCCCAGGTACCTGTTTGGGACCATGTGGGACCATGGAGACCCCTGGGCCAGACTCAGCCTGGATATGAACTTGGTTCTCCCATCTCTCCCCATTTCTCTCCTGATTACTTGAGTTAGGAACCCAGTCCACGCATGCACACACATGTACGTAGGTGCATACACACGTGTGATCTCTGAGCTGAAGGACTGAAATTCTCTCCAGAAATGTCAGCAGTTTCAGCTGCATTTACCTGATGTCCTCATTGGAGGGTTGGCGACCCCTGATGATGTCTGAGTGGGATGATACAGGAAAGGATCATTCTTCAGCCTCCTCTAATGATAGATACAGGCTAGACTCACAACACAGAGACCGAAAACAGCCCGGGAGCCTACAAAACCTCTCCAGAACTCCTGCATTTGGGGCCCAGGAATTGATTTTATGTCATTATTATTTGGTCAACCTGGCATTGGTTTAAATGAGAAAATACACATACCAGCTATGAAGTCCAGTTCAAAGTTCTGAAATTTTTCTTTATTTTCTATAGTCTAACCTAATTTCTTAATTTGGGCAACCATTCTGCAGACTGCTGGAGAGGCAAAACACAAAACAAAACACGAAATCAGAACCTCCCAAGGTACTTCTCCATGAAAGTATACCAGGGTAATGAGGCTTTATACAACGCCAAGGCACTGAGTAATGGGAGTGAGTGACCCTCTGGTCTTTGGTCCTCTGTCCACTCAGGTTTCCGTTGGGACAGCCACAATCCCTATCTATAACATCCTCAAGTCCAGCCCTATCTATAACACCCTCAAGTCCAGCCCTAATAGGAAAGTCTCAAACAGGAAAGAGATGAAAATTAATAATAAAAACAGAAACAATGTAAGGGACAGAAAAGTAGATAACAACAACAACCACCAACAACAAACCCATCATTATTCTCAGAGAAGTAGAAGAAAATATCGCATCTGTGAAACAAGAACAAACTTTCATTTTCTAAAGAATAATCAAAAAAGAACAAGCTCTGATAAATTAAAAATATGAGAGCAAAACAAAAACAGAAACACCAACAGAAAGATTCAAAGATAATGTTGAGAAAATTTCCCAGAAAGTAGAAAAAAAATTTTTTTTTTAAGAAAGGGCAATGGGAAAAAATAAAGGAGAAAATTCAAGGATAAAGGAGTCTCTTTTCTAATAGGATCGCCAGAAGGAAGAAAAAAAAAAGGAAAAAAAAAAAAAAAAACCAGAACAGAGAAAACAGTGGAGAAGAAATTATCAAAGGAATATAAACAAATGATCTCCAAAATGAAGCATCAGTCTCAACACTGACCCTGCCAAAGCAGTCATATTACATGTAAAAAGCCCATATGATTGTAAATTCAGAACCTGGAACAGAAAGGAGATCCTAAAAGATTAGAGACTAGGGTGAGGGAGAATGGGGGACAGAGCACAAACCATGAACAGGAATCAAAATGACGTTACTCTCCTTAAGAGCAGCATTTAAAATGGGAAACAGTAGCAATGCCTCCAAAGGTCTTAGTGGGAAATATTTTCAACCTGGAATTCCATACCAACCAGATTAAGAGTGAGCAGAGCACAAGATTTTCGGTCAGAAAAATCGAAAAAAAAACAGATAAACAACAACAAAAAAAACGATCTTCCATGTACCCAGCATAGAAAGCTATTACTGGAAAATATTCTCTGTTGAAATGGAAGGAAGGAAGGAAGGAAGGAAGGAAGGAAGGAAGGAAGGAAGGAAGGAAGGAAGGAAGGAAGAAAGGAAGGAAAAGGGAAGGGAAGGGAAGGGAAGGGAAGGGAAGGGAAGAGAAGAGAAGAGAAGAGAAGAGAAGAGAAGAGAAGAGAAGAGAAGAGAAGAGAAGTGAAGAGAAGAGAAGAGAAGAGAAAAAAAGAAAAGAAAAGAAAAGAAAAAAAGAAAGGAAAAGAAAAGAAAAGAAAGGAAAGGAAAGGAAAGAAAAGAAAAGAAAAGAAAAGAAAGAAAGGAAAAGAAAGGAAAAGAAAAGAAAGGAAAGGAAAGGAAAGGAAAGAAAAGAAAAAAAAAGAAAGGAAAGAAAAGAAAAGAAAAGAAAAGAAAAGAAAAGAAAAGAAAAAACAAGAAAGAGGATGAGGGTGAAAGAAATTCTCAAGCAGACAGAGAGAGAGCCCCTATTGAGGGATTTGGAGGGCTTCAGGAGGCATCTGGGGTGATGGGGCCGGGGCGAGGGGCGGATTGGCTGACAGGCTTGCCAGTGTTGAAATGTAATTTCCAGATTTTACAGAGCTGTGGGAGCATGTGGGAGGACTTTAGTCAGGTGTCAATAGAAAACTAAAGAAATGAAAATTAGAGGCAATTATGAACCCCAGGAAAAACAAACAAAAAAAGTACAAGAATGCATATGTAATTCAAATACATTAATTGGCTTAATAGTCAACAATATTTATACAATCATGATAACAAAAGCATTGCTAACCAGAAACTAGGGAGGATTAGAAGAAGAGACAAGGGGAAATTACGTGAGTTCAAAATCCTTTTACCATAAAGGAAGTCTATCATGAATGTCTAAAATTGAATCAAGAGCAAGCAGCACACTTCGTGAGTTAGAAATATAGGGGAAATACCAAATGAATAACTTAACACTGAGTCGCCATTGGTTTTCTCTGTGGAAGGGGTGTTAGGCCAGAGGGGAGGAGAATAAGAGCTAATTTTGATTGTATCTTTTCTACGTATATAACTTATAACTAATTTCCCAGCAATAATTTTATTTAAAATAAATGTATATCAAGTAAATATTAAACGCGAACCCCATTGGTCATGTCTGTGAAACAGACACATAAAGAGGTCAGTATAGGAAAGAGTTACAGGTGCTACCTGTGCACAGGTAAGAGAGAAAAGACAATTCCACCTCAGAAAGGAGAGCCAAGATCCCTGACTTCTACTCCTTATTCAGGGACACTGCGGCACGTTCAGATGTGGCTCACTTGGAAACCCTGAGAAGTAAGGTAGAAACTCACCAAATACCCTCAGGAATGTGGTAGGTCTGCTGGTTAGGAGCCACGCCTTGGGCACCATACTGCCTGAGTTCGATTCCTGGCTCTACCAGCTGTGTCGCTTGGTACAAAGTACCTGTCATCCTTGGTCTCCTCAATTGTTCCTACCTGACTTGGTTATTTCAAGGATTAAATGAGTTAATGTGTAAAGGGATCAGAACAGTTCTTGTTACATGTATCATAGTCCTCCGGCAGTCAGCAGGTGAATCTGCTGAGTGCTGGCACTGGATAAGCAGTGCGGGGTACAAAGAATTTAAGCCTGTCCCTGTCCTCTAGAAGCTGAAGGATGGGGTAGGGAGTGGAGAAAAGACTTGCACATAAATAAGCCTCTTACCAGCAATGGTGTCCCCACGGCTGGATACAGAATGGGGGGACAGTTTCTTAGAAGGAGTGGCTTTCAATATTTGCTTTGTGGGAGGGTCTGGGAGACACCTTTCTGATTGCAGCGTCAATACCTTCTTCTCCGGGAGTTTCTCTTCCCCTCCTGCCTCCACACAGTTGCAAGAGAAGCTGCCATGTTTTGCTGTGCCCTTGACCCAAGAAGCACACTCGCACCAAGCTGGGCGGTCAGTCTGCTACATGGGAACTTTGGACCTAAGACTGAGAGATAGAGAAGTCTCGCTCTCAAGATCATTGCATTAGGACTCATGTGTAAACATGGGAGCTACTGACCTTTTTTCGCTATGGGAACTGGGAAACGGAAAAACAGTCTGTAAGAAGAGGGGTGGGGGGCACAGCAGGTGCACAGAGAGAAACCGAGAGAGGAGGGGGGATGGGGCTTCTGGGTTCTGTAGGGCTCTGCTCACTGTTTCTGTTCCCATCCGTGGGATACCTCAGTGCTCTGGCCAACCCGCCCCCTCCTTTTATCCATGCTGGTCTGAGTCGAACTTATGATGCACACCAAAATTTCTTTAGTAATAGGAGGGCGCACCCCAATCCTCACTCTGGTACAGGCAGCAAAAAAAAAAAAAAAGATGTGACTGTAGTCCCTGGTCTGGAGACATTGGTAAGCCTGAAGCTGGAAAAACCCAGAGAAGCCCCTGGGGTTGCACTGATATGTAATCTGGATCTGGGCCCAGGACAGAGCTCTGGGATGGGGCGAAAGGTTGGACAGATGAGGCTGAGGTTCTGGGCTGTGGGGGAGGGCCAGGGCACCTGCCTGGGGCTCATTCAAGCTTGAATTGCAGAGACTGCAGCAGGAGGATGTCAGAGGGGAAGGTGGAGAGGACCAGTAGCCATAGCAACAGGAAGGTGACAAAGGAGTGGCAGTAGCCACCAAGGCAAAGGTGAGATGGAGGAGGAGATGGTCAAGCAAGATACAAGGCAGGCCAATCTGGGTAAGCCTTTGCCGTCCATCGACTGTGTCCTTTCCTGCCATTGTATGCTAGGTAGAACAATCTGGGGATGAGAGAACAAAAGACGAGCTTTTGGGGACTCTGCTGTGGAGGTGAACCATGGAATTATGGGGTGTGTCCCTTGTGTTCCTCTGGGCAGGTGTGGCTGAAGAATCACCTATCAGCAGGTAAAAGCACCATTCAGTGCTACAATTCAAATACTCCATAGAGGTAACAATCCGAGATCACAGCTGACCATGGGGCCAAGGACCAGAGCCCTTGTTCTGAGTAGACAGTAGCATGTTGGGTGACCTTGGACAGGTCAAGTAACCCTTCTGTGCCTCAGTTTTCCTATCAGTTAGAGGGGGAATAATAGAGTCTGCACCACTTCACAGATTCATTGATAGAGGAAATAATGCATAAGTATTTCCACTGCATATAATATCAGAAAGCATATGATGCACGTGCAAATGTAAGTAGCTAAATGATATTTGGCAATGTTAACCTGGGTTTTTTCCCCTCCTACCTAAAATTTCCTCTTTTCCTTCCTCCCTTCAGGCAAATAACTGACTCTGTACCTCCTTTTGTGAGGGAAGTGTGATACAGAGCAGGGAAACAGAAGCAGCCTGCAGATCTTCCTGGTTTCAGATTTCTCTGACCCTTAGCCTTGAGAAGGGTTCAGGATTGCAGAAAAGTGGAAGGAGAAGGAATCTGTGGGTTCACAGTGGTGGTGTCTTAGGGAAGTAGTGGAGAGGACTAAGCAAAGCCTTCTCGGCAGGCTGTCACACAGTCCTTCTACTCAAGCACCTCCCCACCCCCAGCCTTCATGCTGACTCCTCTAGTGCCTGAGCCTTTCTGGGATTCTGCAGGCAAATGAACGTGCCCCTTGTCAATCAACCAACCCCTTACCCCTTCACCCCTACTCCCCCAGGCTCAGGTTAGGCTTTCGTCTCCATTAAGTCACGTGTCATTCCTACATCTGCTCTCTGTCTCCGTGTACTAGTGTGGGTTATAGATGTTACCTAGCTTCTTGAGGTAACACTTATTTGCTGTTTCTTGTTCTCCTACTGCTTTGTGAGTTGTTCTTAAGAGATGGGTACAGAAAAGTCTTTACGCTGTCTTCTCAAACTTGGAAATTTGTGATTTCTTTGCCTAACATTTTTTTTTTTTTATTGAGATGTAATTTACAAACAGCAAAATACACAGATCTCAACTGTTTTAGTTCAAGGAGTTTTGACTCAGCAATGTAACCCACATCACTATTAAGATCTGGAATATTCTAGTCATCCCAGATAGTTCTCTTGTGTACCTTCCCAGTTTCCTGCTACCATTCCATCCCATTCCCAACCAGGCACGCACTGTTCTAATTTTTTTTAAACCATAGATTAGTCTGTCTGTGATAGAACTTCACATAAGCGGAATCATACAGAATGTGGTACTTTGTGTCTGGCTTCTTTAACTCGGCATGTTTTTGCGATTCATCCACGTTGTTATATTTGTCGGTAGTAGTGCATTCCACTTCTTTTCTGAGTAGTAATCTCCGTGGTATGAGTTCCCCATGATTTATTTATCCATTGTCCTACTTACTTGAGCTTTTTAAAGTTTTTGCCTATTGTGGATACAGCTGTTATAAACATCTGTGTACAGGTCTTTTTGTGGATGTGCTTTCAGGCCTATGAGTGGAGTAGCTGGACCACAGAGCAGATACATATTTAGCTTTATAAGAAACTTTCAAAGTGCTTTGCGAAGTGCTTTGTTCCATTTGCTTTTACACCAGCACTGTGTAAGAATTCCAGTCATTCCACATGCTTGCCAACCCTTTTCATCATCGGGGTTTTCATTTCGCATTCTAGTGAGTGTGTGGTGGAGCCTCGCTGTGGGTTTTGGGATAATTTTTCCAAATGTACCCTATCTCTGGAAGAGCCTCTTAGAGCTCTCAACAGGGGTCTCTTAGCACTCCTTTGGGTTGTCCTTTGTACTTCACAAGTGCGCTATTTGTGGTCAGGAGAGAATCATTTTGATGCTTTGCTAATAGTACTGTGGGTTTGCATGTTTACAGAGGGTGCTGACTGCAGCCCACCCAGAGGTGGCTCCCTGGCGAAGAGAAATATCAGTATGTCATTTGTGAACTTAGAAAAGAGGCCTCAGAGGCCACGAGTGAAGTGTTATATAACCATTGACATCTATGGGTAATCTTCCTGCATCTTCATGGCTTTCGTGCTGCGGATAAAAAAAAAAAATTTTTTTTTGAGACAGAGAAGGGCTATAAGAGAACGTTTTATAACTAAAATTTTAAAAAAAGCACTTGGGCACCCGTGGAACGGTTAAGGACACAAGGCTGTTTCAAATGCTGGTACCACTATTTACAAAAGAAACTGTCATCGAACTATTTGATCTGCATTTCCCTAATGATGGATAGTCCTGACCAGTTTTTAACTTAATTTATTGGCCATTAAAGTTCATTCTTTTGTGAAGTATCTGTGTAAGTCTTTTGACCATTAAAAAAATTTTTTTTAATTGCATTGTAGGAGTTCCTTACATGTTCTGGGTACAAGTTTATTGTCAGATATATGTCCTGAAATATCTTCTCCCAGTCTGGCTTCCCTATTTATTTCAACAATGTCATTTGATGAGCAGAAGTTTTACATTTTGATATAGTCTAATTTAATTTTTTCCTTGGATGCTTAGCGCTTTTTGTGTCCTAAGAAATCTCTGCCTATCTCCAAGCCATGAAAGTATTCTCCGGTTTTTTTCTAGAAGCCTTATGGAAATTGTCGCTTTTGGAACCAGCCTCTGCAAACCTTTGCAGAAGCTTCAGGGGAAAAGGTGAGGTCCAGGTAACATGATCCCTGACCATCCACCTCCCTGGCCTCTTTCCATCTCCACCTCAATCAGAGCAGCCCCTTCATTTTATGTATTGGGGTTTCAACTAAAATTTCATTCAACAAACAATTGTCTACTTTTTTTTAAAGCCACTCCACTGAACTATAAATTCCTTGCATGCAGAAACCACTTATGTATTCTTCTTCTTTATATCCTCGGCTACACACAGTGTCTAGGCACATTGTGAATACTTAATAAGAATTTTTAATTGAGATCAATCTAACCAAATTCGAACTGTGAAGAGGGGCTCTATTCAATTTGGCCAAATCTTACATAAGATGTATTTCTGGGCTTCGAATCTGGGTCAGGCACCTATGAAAGGAGAAAGGCTCCCAGTGGGAGAGAGATCAGAGGCCTCTGCCTGCCGCAGTCTCCATAGGAAGCAGCAAGAAAAGCATCACCTTACACTTACGTAACATTTTACTATTTATAAAACACTTTCATATACCTTATCGCCAAAAAGAAAAAAAGTGCCCTTTAATGTAAAAAGGCCTTTCCCTACCGACAAAGAGAAGCAAATACCCCAGAATTTCAAATACTTGGGAGGGTGCGGGAGAGTGGGGAGGCTGCTAGATTTTCAAATAGGACAGGACTCTGACCCTTTAGAGGGATGAGAAGGGCAACCAAAGGGCCATTTTTTAAAGCCCTCCCACCCCCCGGATTCCAAGTGATGCTCAAAACCTCACCAAGATTGATCCCTTCAGTCCTTTTTCCCAGTTAAGTGTAAATGTGGCTGGGATGACAGGTCAGCATTAGTCACACTTCATTTTCCACATGGTGTGGCAGGATTCGCTGTGTGTCGGGAGATATTTCCAACTGGGAAGCTGAGGGCCTCCAGGGCCTTCCTCTCAAGTCTTATTACTGTGTTCTGGCCAAAATCTGCAGACACCGCCCCCACCTCTGAGTTAGACAAGCAGATGTGACCTAAGACACAGGATGCCCGCACTTCCTGTCTGTGGCAGCCACCTCCACCCCGACTCCTGGTATCTGCCCCCACGTTTTCACTCTTTGTCGTGGGGTAACCCCATACAATCTTAGAAACTGTCCCAAGTCAGTTTCACAGCTAGAAAAATGAATATTTAGAGATATTGCAATGGTTAGATATTACGATTTTTTTTTAAGTATACATAAAGCTCAGCACCATGCCAGCACATAATGGATGTTGAGTGTACCTCTGTTTTGAAAATAAGTAACAGAGTTCCCCAGGCTTTCAGTCTGTCTCACAGACCTCGACCTAATTTTGAGCTGGACTGAGCTAAGTCACTTTTTTGAGGAAAAAAAGTGGTAACTTTCTCAGGCCAAGCCTAACAATTCTTAAAAGGCCCATGGGTTGTAAATTTACCACGACCCTCAAACCTTCCTCCGAGCTTCCATCGCCATTAATTAGATTTCTCCCAATCCGCTTTTCAGGGACTTCTTTTCCCTTCTGAGCCTGCTCTGGTGGTTTCCTTTCCTTGGTTCTAGCTGTCAGACAAGTTGACAGAAGAGGGACCAGTACTTGTGATTTGTCACATCTTTTCCAGGCTTCCTCCTCCAATGGATGTGGGTCTCTGAACAGCTTCCAACTCCGTGACAAATGTCACCCATCCAGCCCATCAATTTATTAGCATTTATGAAACTCAAAGTGATGCTTTCTTGTCAAATATGGATTAAGCCATTGCCTCTCTAGTTGGAATGAGTATACCAATCCCCAGTGAGAAACCTCGGGTCTGGAGAGGGTATGGAATTCAAGTTCAGCAAACGGTCTTAGAATGTTTACTCTATGTCAGGCAGGCGTTGCATCGGTTCTGTGTGTGTGTGTGTGTGTGTGTGTGTGTGTGTGTGTGTGCGTGTGTGTGTGTGATTTACGTTCCAAGTTGTACTGTGTAGATGAGGAAAGCAGGGTTCAGTGAGGCTGAGTACTTGCCCACCTACATACAGCCCATGAGTGAGAAGGTCAGGATTCTACCCTAGGTTTCATAGCTTCAAGTCCAAGTCTAGGGTTCTTTCCATTAGGCCACAGATGCTATTCCGGATGCAAGCCCAGACCACCTCCTCCAGCATCCTCCCAGAATATTACAGATCCCATCAGACTCTCTACCCACACTAACAGCATGGCCCTGCATCCATTTCATCTGAGAAGGGGCCCAGACTCAGGAGTTCTGTCTCACTCTTTTCATCCACCAATAGAGTGCAGGGGAGGCACTTAATCATCTCAAAACCTTCTCATATTTACGGTCCCCATAGCTCTGTGACACCGGATAGATAAGCTTTATTTGCTCTAGGGAGGGAGAGGAGAGGAGAGGGAGAGAGAAAGGAAGTGGAAAGAAATTAATGAGGGATTTAGAATTCAGCTCTAAAGAATCAAAGCACTAAGAATCCTGATTTATAGGAAACAAGATAAGGTCCACGGCTGGCTGGGAGAATAGAGAGATTAACTTTATTTATTGAATGCCTACTGGATGCCAGATAGTACATTATTAGGTTGCAATGAACATTATCTTATTTAATGCAATCTTCCTATCTCTGCAATCGTATTTTTAATGGACTTCAGTGCACAAAATTGAATTAATCTTTATAATCCTCGATTTATTTCATACTATCCTTATTGGTCCATGCTCGGGTCTTACTTGTTTATCTTTCAATCATTATTTTAGTGATACGATGGACACCTTTGAACCTAAATCCAACCCAAGAACCAGAACACTGAAGGTAACTTACATGCACTCCCATGCTCTTTCCTTACCCTCCCCTTACCCACAGCGACCCCATTCCCTCTCATTTCCTTGCTCTTTTTTAGTTTTATTGCATATATATAGAAATCCCAAAATATACCATTTACTTTGATTATACTTAAATTTTAATAAAAGGACTTTTTTTTTTTTTTGCTCCACATAATTTTGCTAAGATGCATTCATAGGGTTACTACGGTATCACCATAGCCCACTCCTTTTCACAGCTATGTGATAGTTCCTTGTGTGAACATGCCACAGTTTATTCATCTTTCCTTCGAGGGCCTTTCATGTGGTATTCGATCTTTGCTGTTGCTCCCAGTTCTACCAAGAACACGCGTGTGTGTCTTCTGGTGTTTGTGTATAGAATGTTTCTGAAATTTATAGATGTATGTATGTATGTATACATATACATATATGTCTAAGAGTGGAAATGTTGGGCCAATGTTACAGGTAAGAAAACTGAGGCCCAAGGAGGTTAAAGTAACTATTCGAGATCGCACAGCTAGTACATAAGAAGATCCAGGGTTTGAATCCAGACTGCTACGAAAAACAGGAAGTGAAGGGAAAGTGAGGAATGTGGGGAGCGAGGAGTTATCAGAGTAATGGGGAACCTTCATGTTTTACCATCTTATCTAGCGACAAGAACGTCCATCCACTGAAGGGGCCTGAGTGCTTTCTGTATTTGTTCTCTGTGCTTTGACCTGCTCTTTGCCTGGCACGTGCCAGGCATTGGGGGTGGTGGTGGGGGACTCTGGCTCTGGTTCTGATTGAAACGTCACTCGGACCCTCAATCCCCAGGGCTGACTGCTCTGTTACAGAAGTGGCGAAACTTTCTGAGCTTCCCAGGGCACCCCAGCCCCCTACCAGATGAGATTCTCCCAGACTCTGCCTCCGCCTCGCCCCACCTTCCCCGCACACAGAGCCAGAGCCTCTCCTGTTGTTTCTGGTCACGCCTGCCCCTGAGCCCTCTCCAGGCACACACACTACAGGGTGAGGCCACCCACAGAGCCATTTAATCATCCTGAGTGCAAGGCCAGACACAGGCACAGGCAACAGGAAAGGAAAACAAGACATGCAGCTGCGCCGTGATGTCAGTGACAGGGCAGATGGGCATTCAAATAAAACCAGAATTGCCAGGCAGATATGCCCCCGGCAGGCCAGCTGTTCACTGGCCTTAGGCTTGCAGGACTCACAGATCTGTGTATGTTTAAGGAATGGCAGGGCCTGTAAAATCCCTCCCCAGAGGCCCCTGGGCACAGATCCTGCTCCTCTGGACAGAGGCCTCCCTTTTTCCCAAGGCCCCAGACCTGCCTCACCCAGGCCTTCACCTTCTAAGGCAATTTGCTGAAGGTTGTAAGGGAAACTCGGAGGAAAGAGTGTGGGCCCCAGCCGGAAAAGCTATCTAATATTGGAGCCCTGCAGACAGAGGGTCAGGGCTGTCATTTCACACAGGAAGGACAGCCTGGCGTTACCTGAGAGCATCATGAAGCACTCAGGTGTTGTGTATCATCCCAGCGCCTGCCAGGAGGGGCTGCCTGCCAAGGTGTATCAGACTTGCCCTTGCCCTTCGAGAGTTTATATTCCAGGTAAAAAGAGAGAAAATGAACAACGGATGAAAAGGTAAATGAACGACTTAGCTCTTTCACAGAATGGGTGGTCCGGAGAGGTCTTTTTCTTTAGGAAGGCAAAGCATGGACACAGGAGAGGTGGAAGGCCAGGGCTAAGGGCACAGCTGCTGGACTCCGCAATCCCGTCCTGCCACTCACATGGGGAAACGGCACGTAACCCTTCAGAACCTCACACGCCTCTATTAAGTGGGATAACGATGCTTGCTTTGTACGGCTGCGGTGGGGACTAACAGGAAAACGCTGGTGAGCACAGGCGTCCAGTGACTCAGGGAGGGCAGCAGTCCCTACATCAAGAACTAGGTGCCCCGCCAAGTTCTCTGTGATTATCAAATGTGTCCTTCCTCACTTAGAGTCTGCTTCTTTCCTCTCTTTCCTGATTGGTGGTGGATGTGTACACAGGGCGTTTCTACACTTCTCCTGCTTCTCCATCCCTGCCCAGCCCCCCATGCAGCGGGGTAGGCTGCACGTGTCCTAGTAGAAGGACAAGGGCAATAGGCCGCAGCCCTCGATCTCTGCAGCAGCCTGGCGCGGCCAGCCTCCGCCCAGACTGCCGCTAGTCTGTCTGGCTCTGGGACAGACACTTCCCTTTGGGGCGGGGAAGTAGGAGCAGGGGCAGGTGCTCCTGAGACAAAAAGACGGGACAGCTGCCAGCTGCTGAGGGGGTCCCATGCGTGGGACTTTAGGTGGGGCGGGCTGGGAACACAACAGGCGTCTGGACCACCGCATCCATTCACGGCTCACCTCCAGAAGCTAATGGCCTGGGCAGGCGGCACTGAACGCCTTTATTCCGAGAGGCCAGGCTCCCCCGCTTCTGCTCAAAAGAGAGGGTTTAACCCAGACTGGTGAGCAGGTGGCTGACAGCTGCTCCCTCCACAGAGCAAGATTGTCTCTGTGGCTGCAGAGTGGGCCCAGATGCCACCCTCTGCGTGAGAATGCTTCCTTCTGGCTGAGACAAGTCCCTCCGCAGAGCTGCCAGCAAAGGGCCATTTGCCAGCAGGAGGGGCAAGGACCCCTCCCCCCGTCTCCCCTCACTGCCCGCAGGCTCTATCCCATCTCTCTTAGAAGTCCCTTTATCGTAGCAGCTGCCACCCCTGAGTCAGGAAAGCAAACCTGCTTGCCCTCCTACCCTAACTACCCGGTCTCATCTCCTCAGGAGTCAACGTCGCCTCTCTCTGGGATGCAGGGACCTTTGCGCTGACCCAGAAGGCCACTGTCTCCAGGGCTTTTGTGACTGGAATGTGATTATGATACATAAAGTCCTAGAAGCCCCTTCCCAGCTCCCAGCTCACCCCTTCCTTGCTATTGTGTGGGACATGCTGCCAGTTGGCCCTGCGGAGTTGCTGATTTAAATCATCCTTGTTTATCGCTTACAATTGACCTGATAAAGCATTGCTGGAAAACCCTGACGTTTTCATTTTTAAAATGTATGATAAAAATCATTTTCCTTAATACCTCGGCAAGCCTTCATACAGCGATCCTGTGCTCAAGGCCAGCTCTATTTTAATCTATTGCAGAACCACTGACATACTCAGAGCCTTAAATGACAGTGTCCACATCAGATATGTTTCCAGGTTTCTGCAAAGGCCATAAAAGTCAAAAGTATAATCCTCGTCCTGGGATCAATTACAAAAGAGCATGCTGAAGGTGCCTGATCAGTTGATTTGGTTTTGAAAGACCCTGGGATTTTTTTTTTATTGCCATTTCAAAGTCCAGCTAATTTGTTTGCATTTTGAGTGTCGCATGGAAAAGCCTGTGTGACAAGTGAGTGATCCCTGTTATTTTTATCTCATAGGGCACCGTGGAGTGACCCTGGCAGGGCAGAGCACCCTCCTGAAGGGAAGGCAGCTTGTTTTGACTCTAGCTGACAAAGGTCCTGGTTTTCTGCAAGCAAACCTTACATTCACCTCCCCCGATAGACTGTCTACTGCCCGTGGCTCTACTGACCCCCCGAAGAAGTGTGGAGACTGAGCCCTGCGATGTCTGCAAACCAGGGCCTGAGTCTCTAACACGCACAGCCACTACTTTCGAGCACCTACAGGTACCAGCTCCTGCCCCAGGTACTTTACACACATCCTCTCTAATCCTGGCAGCCACCCTGCCTGGAAACGTAGGGATCATCATCCCCCTTGGGCCGGTAAGAACACAGGCTAAGAGAGGCTCAGTTCCTCCCCCAGGGTCACACACAGAGCAGGCAACTGTGTCAGTCTCAGGCTGGCACCGTCCAAACCCCTCGTTCTTTTCTGCAGTGTGGCTGCCCTCTTTGGTGCCTGCAAAGCCGGTCTGCGAGCCTGGCAGACAGGGCCATCCCTTCCTCCTTTGGAAGGGCTCTCCTGGAGCCTGCACCGCATGGGTGCGCTCGCCGCATGGCAGATGCAGGCGATGGGGACCGGGCTGGGGGAGGGGGCCGTGACTCAGCCTCCCCAGGAAAAATGACAGGCTCAGAGGGTGACGGCTGAGCCGTGCTGTGAGAGAAGGCAGAGAACTGGTCAGACTGATCGTCCTAGTGGAGAGTGAGTCCAAGGGCAGGGCAGGGCGGATACGAAACAAACCCTCTAAACCGTGGCCAGGGAGCATCTCGGGCAGATAATTGGCTAATCCAATTTCCAGCGGACTTTGCAGTGTGTCTTTCAGCCACGATCATTTTCTACCAGGCCTCCAGCTTCTCAAGGAGCCCAGATTTTCTGAGAGAGCAAAAGACAGGAAATTGACTCACATTTCCCCCACTCCCCTCACCTCTCCCTTGCCTGCATTGCTGTGAATATGCATCTCAGAGCAGTGCAGCCCCAGCTCTCACTCCCCTCCCTGCGTGGGCTCCCTCGTAGCAGGGGTTAAAAGCACCAGATGTAGATTTACAGCACCAGGGCTCATCTGCAGGGGGTATGACCTTGGCTGTGTTGCTTAAGCTCGGAATGCTTCAGTGTCTCCATCTGTAAATGGAGATAGTAACAGATAACAGCATCTACCTGTTGAAACGGATCGAATTGTGTCCCACACCCTCCTGAAATTCATACGTGGAATTCCTAACCCCTAGTACCTCAGAATGTGACTGTATTCAGAGACAGGCCTTTAGAGAGGTGACTAAGTAAACATGAGGTGGTTAGGGCGGGCCCTAAGTCAGCCTCACCGGTGTCCTCATTAGAAGACGGAGGGACACCCCCGAAGGCGTGGGCACGGAGGAAAGACCATGTGACAGTGCAGGGCGAAGGTGGCCCTCTACACGCCCAGGAGAGAGGCCTCAGAAGAAACTAAGCCTGACTCTACCTGGATTTTGGACTTCCAACCTCCAGAACTGCGAGAAAATAAATTTGCCCCGGTGTGTGATATTTGCTGTGGAAGCCCTAGCAAACCAATACGCTGCCTCACAGAGCGGTCGGGCGCTGTACCAGCCGAAGCATCCGAATTGCTCTGTGAAGTCCCTGTCTCCTAAGAGTTTTCTTTCAGTGAGTAAACAGCCCCTTACTTTCTTCACCACTTACTTGGCGAGTCTTTCGGTGTCTGAGATCTATCTCCCAGTCCTTGTGAAGGGCTGTGAAGCATTAAGTTCCTGTAAGAGGTAATTTCTTCAAGGGCCCAAGCCGGGGTGTTCTTGCCGCCATCTCCATCCAATCCAAGTGCCTAATCTATTAAGAGGTGCTGGAAAAAACCATTCGTAGATATAATGTTCTTTTAATAAATATTTAGGGACTAGAGCAGGGAACTAGATGGACACTAGTCTTTGTCCTTGGAGTTTATGGTTTAGCAGGGCAAGAAGAGACCTTCATCCTGTCACATCATTTGTCTTCAACCAAGAAGCAAGTGAGCTCTGAACGGAGCTACCAGCTTGAATCCTGGTGATCTCGGTGTGCGAGAAGGTGTCAGCCCCACACACTGTGTGCCTGCTGCGTCCTCGGTCCCGCCAAGCGTCTTGCATGTTAACTCAATGTTCACAAAAGCCCCCAAGCAGTTGCTCTGTTATTATTTTAGTTTTACAGATGAGAAACACAGGGAGATAACTTGTCCTAGGATCACACAACTTCTAGGAGTTAAAGCTGGAACTCAGACAGTCTGGCCTCGGAGCTCAAGTTATAAAGAAGGTGCTGATGAAACCCTGGTCGAAGGCAGTTCTCTGAGGCTTGTGACTTTCTGTCTCAAGGACATGAGGAGGTGGGCTCAGACTCCCCTCTGTGCTGTGGAATGAGGCAGGGACGGGGAGGCAGCACCCATGACAAACTCCACACTTTCGCTTCAGCCTTCAAGAGAGCTTGGTCCCATACCTACTGGACAAGGCAGACCCCAACTAAAATGTTCCCACAGGAGGGAGTTATCATGATGAACTCACTTTTGTCTCCCTCTGGCCACGGCTCTCGCTTTCCTGATGTAGATAACAGGACCACCAGGGACTTTGCCAGGTTTTTCTATCTACATTTACTACATTAATGAAGTGTCCCCCATAATGTCAATTGAGTGTTTTCTATGTCTAAGAGGCTTCTGTCAAGGCCCAGGAGCTAGATCTCAGGTACCGAGGGGTTCCAGACCAAGCAAACGCTGCAGAGAGGAAGCGGAGAGCCAGTGAGGGGGACCTGAAGCCTGTTCCACAGAGAGAAAGTTCGGGGGTTGGGGACAATGTGGGACAGCTTGCGCAGAGAGCTGTTAGTGGCTGTAAGTTCCACCCTAGGGGGCCTGCCTCTCACCTCACTCCCATGGAGAGCAGGTGTGGTGGTCCCTTGGAGAGCCTGACATGTGCCTCCTGATGCGTGGGGACCCGGAGACTGGTGTCTAATTCCAGCCTGGAAAATGGAAAACACGAGCAGTGGGCTGGCTCGGGGCTCTGGCTGCAGAGCAAACGCAGGGCAGCTGCTGCCTTGTCATGAATTCTCTGGGCCAACAAGGCCCAAATGCTTCCGAGGGGCCAACTATGAGCCTCTTGAGACTAAGAAGAGACTGGCATCCAAGGAGCTGTCCAAGAGGACATCTTGGCGGGGCAAACAGACCATAGCAGAAAGAAGCTGGGGTGCTGCCTAGGAAGGAGCCAGCCACCAGCCAGTGTAAGAGAGCATTCCTCCTTGTTGGGAGAGCTGGAAAGAGGAAGGAACCCCTAGAGACGGGGCCTCCTCCCAGGCCTGGAGGGCCCTACGAGGCCTGTCCCAGGAGGCGTGTACACGCAGCATGAAGCCCCTCCTCCCTCTCCGCAACTCCTTCCCTGCTCTTCTTGGTCCAGAGGAGTCAGGAAGTAGAAGAGCAAAGCTGGAAAGAGAGGAACCAACCACAGCCCCTCCCCAGTGGCGTGCCTCCTGTCTGCAACAGCCCGGGTCGCCACCATGCCTTGCCTGGTCCACAAAACCAGAATTTGGGGGTGACCATTTACATTACAAAGAGCTTTTTCATTTATACTAAAGCATTCGCCTTAGAAGAAATGTCAGCTTTCCTTTAAAGACAGACTTTCTCTGCTGCATTCTAATTATTTGGATTGTTAAGATTTTGTATATTTCTATCTTAATGAGCTTTTGCAAGCAGATACTACCCCTCCTTCTTCTCCTGTCCCATCCAAAGGACCCAATCACTAGAGACACTCAGCGATTCAACAAGAAATGCACACTTGTCAGGGACACGCTGATTGTATAAAGTGAGTGCAGTCATTAGTGAGACCAGCACTCCACTCTCAGCCTGCCCCAGCTGAATAAATATGCAAACCTTCCCTCCGCCTTTTCTCTCCCTGCATTTTCCAGCAGTAGGTGGTACTAATAAAAATACCACCTCGTATTTGTGTAGCACTTTACAGTTTCAAAGCCTCTCTCATAACCCAAAGTCACTCTCCACCCACACACTCATCCCAAACCATTCCCACCCCATTTCCGCCCACACCAGGGCCACTTGCTTTTCCTGGTGGCCGGCCCCGTGCCAGCCTCTGCTGGGTGAGGCCGTGTGCCCCCTCCCCCCAAGGAAGCTCATGTGTTATGTGAAGCGTTTGCTCATAAAGAGTCAGCCGGCCAGAAATGTGGGCAGAGAGCGGAGGGTGGCGTGTTCAGGTTCTGTTTATTATGTCTCACAGCCTTGTTTATAGTCAAGGTGAATGACATTATTCCACTTTGCACATTAATGAAACAACTCAATGAGGACTCCATCGGCCAAGCGGTTTATATGGCAGATGAGCTGCTACAAATCTGTCGTGCACGCCGCGTGACTCAGCTAATGCTACCGCGGTTGGAGAGCACGCCAAGACCAGCCACCTTTTCTGTACCTGGCAGAGGGGAGGGAGCAGAAGGGGCAAAAGGGGGTCGAAATCAAAAAGGGAACAGTTGATTGACAGCACCCGGCTCCCGAACCTGGGAAAGCCAGTGGCCCCATCCTGTCGTCTGCATTTGGTCCACAGCATCTTCAGGAGTCCTGGGAGGCCACAGGGACAGGAAGACATCTCTACTCTCGGGTTCTTCCTCCACAGTCTCATGCCGAGTGGCACAGTGGCACAGGCTCTCGATCACAGGAGTGACTCTGCCGCATCTCTTGCTTCTAATCCAGAGGGACACCGGTTTAAAGACTGAAGGACCATGAAGGACAGCCTCGGGGAGAATGTCATAGGTCCCCTACCTTGCTTGGAGGTGGGCACAGACAAGGTCAGGAGGGATCCGGGCACTCTCGCAGGTGAGAGACCATCCTGCCTCTGAACGCAACCCCCATCACCTCTCCCTTCTGGTTCGTGGAGAAGCAGACCCCACACTCACTGCTTGTCCTTCCCTCCCGCTCCTTCCTCATCAGTCTTCCCCAGTCTCACCCTCCCCAAGCTCTCAACTCAGTGGGTTCAAGCTTTCCCTCACAGCCCAGGGCCTGGAGTATCTGGACACCCCCCACGCATAGGAGATGCCCCAGGGTTTGCACCCTGAAGCCGGAGGCCCGCAGCCTGGGCAGGGCACCCCTTCGCAGCTTCAGCTGGTTCAGAGCAGCAAGTTCTGGGGAGAGCACTGGAGAGTAAAGTCCACTAGGAACCGTCCAGCTGCCCATCCCTCCCGAAAACAGAGAGGGAATGGTCAGGGCTTAGAGCAGGAACCGAAACCCACGGTGACCTTGGAAGAGAAAGCCGCTAAGAGCGCACTGTTCCCAGGCTGTGACACCCTCCTCTGAGGAATTTGGAAGTTACTGTGCTACCGCTATTGTTACCGTCATACACCTTCACCCACTACCTGAGTTCCAACTTCCATGTCTCATGGCCTTGGGGACAGAGACACAGTCTAACACAAAAGAGCCAAACACAAGAGTGCAAGAAAACAAACAAATGAGGGGGACGGCCCAGGAGGCCATCTCGGAGGAAGGAAGCACTGTGACCAAGTCGGGGAGGCATGGCAAAACCTCTCTTAATCCAGTCCCCCTCAGCCCCTCCTGCTGCATACCTGCTGCCCAACAATGCGTGTGGCTGGGGCAGAAACGTGTGACATCTGTATCTCCAAGGAGCAAGCCGGACTGAAAGGGCAGCGAGGCAGCCGCCCCAGCAGCCAGATTCAAGGCCGGCTGGGCCCCAGTCACGGCGCTTGCTGGCACTGGGTGCGTTCCAGCCGTCTGGGCCCAGACTTCAGTGCTTTTCACCCAGCCACGTCTCTCCTGACGCCTCAGACCCATAGCTGCATCTGCACATTAGAATCACCTGTGGAGCGATTTCTCGGGTCCCAACCTCAAGCCGTTCTGAGGTGGGACATGGACATTGGGGTTGTTAAAACTCCCCAGGTGATTGTAATGAGCAGTCACGGGTGACAGCGACTGCCTTAGACCACGGTCTTAGACTGTCTTTGTTCAAAGCATGGTCCATTACACACCCAGGAGCCTATTAGAAATGCAAACTTCCAGGTTCTACCCCAGGCCCGTGGGATCGGCATCTCTGGGTGTGGAGCCTGGGAACTGGCACTTGAACAGGCTTTCCGGGGTGGGGGTGGGGGTGGGGGTGGGGGTTGGGGTGGGGGAGTCCCGGATGCTCAAGTTTAGTAATAAATACTGCTCAGAGGACCCTTCCTCCCCCCGGAGGTGCCTGGGGCTGTGCATGGTTGTCACTGAAGGTGTTCCATTGGGTTTGCTGAGGGCAACAGGAAATTCCACCCCAGCCCCCAAACGACTTAACACTCAGGTGGGGCTGAAAGGCCACACAGATGGAGAACAGTCCTAAAGGTCACAGCTCTGCCCGGCCTACTGCCCTGGCTTGCCCGGGCACAGAGCAAGCCTCGAGCCCAACAGGCAGTCCACAGCACGAGCCGGCACGAGGAGCAAAGGAAGACGTTAAATGGAAGAAGTGGTACCTGTGCGTGCCACCACATGAGCGACAGGGCTTGTGGGAGAGGACATGGAAGAGCGGGCAGGACAGGAAGAGGTGGAAGGTCTGGGATGAGGTATGCGCGGATATTGCTCTAGATGTTGTAAACATTTCTCTTAGTTTTGTCACAGACCAAAATCTGGATTGGCATGACCAAAGTGCCTGAAGGTAGGCACGAGAGCGGAGAGCTCTGTGCCTTTCGTGGGAAGCAGGACATAAAGGTGTGAAGACAGCTCCACCCCACGGGAACATCATCTCAGTGGTTACTAATCTAATGCTCACAATTGTCGCACACACATACACACACACACACAGAGACACACACTCCATGGGAGTACCATAAACATGGCTATCACACACCTCTACACATGGACACACGCCCACAATACCCTCGCTTAGCGGCAAAATGCAGGATACCCAAGCTTGGTCCTTCACACCTTCCTGTCTGGGAGGAAGTCATCAGGCGCCATGACACCACCATCTGCAGCCTTCATTTCACCGAAAACTCAAGAACTCTAGGCCCCAAATGAGGCCACCGCACAACCCTCATTCGGACTTTTCTTCTGGGGAGAGTGGAAGCGGTAAAAAGGCCCCTCTCAGGACATCTCATATTTCCATAAATCCGTGCTGTTCCAATTTATACGCACCTCATACTCGACAGCAGAGTTGGCAGCAGATGCACATTTCGTATGTAAACAGTGTTTAAAATACCCTGTTCGAGAATTTGATCATTAAATTAACTCTGGCAGCTTTAGCTAAGGATGGATTTTTACCAGTGGGAGCAGGGGAAGACTATCTGATCTGACTGGGGACAACCATTGGAGGCTCCAGAGTTCTCGAACATGAAACTCCATGCGTCTCTTCAGCGTGAGAGCGACGAGGCACATGCTCCCTTTCTCCTTGATGGTTCATACAGACACCCCAACCCTGACTCATACACACGACGTGTCGTGGCAGGGCAGTGATGCCGACACAGGTGGGACTCAAGAGCCTTCTTGGCCTTGTCGCGCTGTAGCCAAGGAAGGAAGAGATTCACGAAGTTACTGGACAGGAACGCAAACGCTGGAACACCCACATACCTAAAAAGGCCCATCGCCTCACAAGAGGAGAATGCCTCCGCCCAGGTCTCAGTCGCCTGCCCTCCAGAGCTTACGCTTGATCAGGTGCTGTTACATTTAGTCAACTGGAAGTTTTGAAGATTGGTCGTGAATCCAAACCCATCGGCTATAAATTATCCCAATAATATTTCCTCCACCACATTCTCTGTGGAGACCAGCCTTTTCCAGGGTCCTCTTCCACTTTCTGGTCTCCTGGCTGAGGATTCCTCTCCTTGGCATTGCAGTCTTGTGCCAAAGCCAGCTTTTTCCTGGGCAGTTCGAGTAGGTTCCATGCACCTCACTCATCCTCCAAGAAAAGTTTCCTGACACATTTCCAAGAGCAGCCCCAGGGTACCATGAAAGCATTTTAGGACGTCTCTCCACAACCAAATGTTCACAGTGATCTTCTTAGCCTCAAGTTCAATCCCAAAAGGTCAGAGATCAAGAAGGAAGCTGCTGAATAGCCAAGGTGGCCCTCATGGGAAGGACCTTTCTAAGAAAGCATGATCCCAGCAAGCAAGCTGGAAAGAGAGTTATGACCTAAATTCCCATTCTCCCCCATCATAATTACATGACCTGCATGGAAGAGGGGATGGAGAGAGACAGGGAAAGTATTAGGCACCATAAGAGCCGTCCATGCTATGGGAATTCACCTCCCTTTGTCAAGCGGTCCGTCACTCTAAGAGATCAGTGATGTAAGATGCCACAGGGAAGCAAGGGCGGAGAATACATTAAGCAGCAGAAAGATTATATGGTGCCCCATTGCACAAGTCTACTGATGCTACATGTCTTGGTCATTCAATTTCTAGGAAACTTCTTGGTAGAATTGAGGAAGATTTGTAAGTCGTATCTTTCTTAATAGAAGCTCCACATCAGAAGTCATGAAGGACGTCTCCCAAGACCCTTTCTGCAAGGGTCTTGCAAGGGTGGGGGTAGGGGGGGGGTCTCATGAATTTCTTAGACTAAGGAGGGCAGTGAGCACAGTTCTTCACACTGGTCCTACGAAAATGGAAGAAACAGCCAACTCCATGGAGTCTTCCCCTTCTCCTAGGGGCCACCTGTCAATGACAGTGCTAGAAACCCAGGATTCCACAGGGACCTCTCTCCCAAACTGTGAGGTCCCAGCACCCAGAACTGGCCATGACACTGTGATACCATATCACGAATGTGAGCCAGGGGAATGGGATGTTAGAGAGTCAGGAATTCTGACTGAGGAAGGTGTGGAAGGGGTGGAAATTTCATTGGCATTATTTACAGATTAGCCCGGCCTAGAATCTGCCTTCTCAGTGGAGAGGGCCCAAGGCATTATGGAGGACGAGTTGCTGACCCAGAGAAGGGTGTCAGTAGCCAGGTGCTACCACTAGCCAAAACACAAACATGGGCAAATGGAACAGAGTCCCAGCTCTGGTGGCTGCGTCATGCTTCAGAACGGTCCTTCATCCCCTCCTCACCCCTGGCCTCCCAACCTAAACACCACTGCCTTTGAACACCTATGACATTTCACATCAGAAGATGGTCTTGGTAGCGAGGGGAGGGGAAAGCCGGTGATCTCCCAGAGTCCCCATCTGAGGTCTAACTGAGCCTCCTCTGGCTTTGGGACAGCAAATCTAAGTACATTTTGGACCTCAGGAACCTGGGGTAAGAGTCTTTCTCCATGAGGCTGTGTACTTTCCCCTGGGCTTGGTCGAAGCAGGTCAGGGATGGCTCTTGCATGTTCTTCCTCGTGGCTTCTCGAGTCTGGAAGTCTATGTTTACCTAGAGACACAAACAGAGAGCATGGTCACAGGCTCTCAAGGGCCAAGGTGCCTGGCGGCTGGTCTTGGCTACGTAATAACCAGTGACAGCATCTTACACGTGTATGGTTATTGCTGCTTTTCAAACTACTTTCATGGAGGTCATCCCTTTCGATCCTAGAAAGAATCCCATGAGGTCTGAAGACCAGGTATTCCTCATCCCAATTTATAGGTGAGGACACTGAAGAAAAAAAGACACTAAAAAGCGGGTCTGAAGTAATATGGAAAGTTAGTAACAACACCAAGGCAAAACCCCAATTCACTTAACTCTTAATCCAGAGGCTTTTACAATGTCAAAACAAAGAGTTAAACTCAAACAAGTATTAATGCAGGTTCCCTGAAGTAAGCTTGCCCTCTTGCCTTTTCTTGCCCCCGGGGGGGGGGGGCGGGCGGGGAGACACCATGGTTAGAATGCGCATCTGTGCTCTAAGGAGCATGAAAAGAAGCCCACAGCACCCTGGCTGCTGGCCAAAGACCTCCTGTGGCCCAAGTCAAAGCATCATGGAAGAGTTCTAGGTATGAAATGCACCTAAACTCGCAGATAGCCAATATTTTATAGCCGATACTTTTCTTCTGTAAAACTGTCCCAAGTAAAATTTTTGTTTTATATCTCAGAATGGCAGTACATAAAAATTTATTTTCATATTATAAGTAAGTATAAGTTATCATAAAATAATGTAAATGATTATAATTATTCATTAAAAAGTAGTGACAAATATTCCATAGGTGCTTTACCCCTAATACTCAGAGTAGTCTTGAAAGGTAGGTGATGTTATACCCTTCGACATCTATGAAAATGTGATTCAGAGAAGTTAGGTAACTTGACCAAGACCACACAGCTAGAAAGTGGTGGAGCCGAGACTGGAACAAGAACCCAAAGTGGGTGCTCGTTCCGTTAAGCCATGTTGCCTCCCACTAGGAAACTAACACGGATTCAGTGGCGTCTACCCTTGCAGAATCTCTATAGAAACGGAGCTCCTGCAGGCACATGTTCAATGGACAGACAGCTAAAACTCTCCTAATAGAGCTCTTTTTACACCAGCCCTTGGCTCTGCCCCTTCAAACGACCCCTTTTCCATCAAGAGCCATCATCAGAGCAGGGAGGCTCAGTTCAGAAGAAAGTCCCCATGGAGCCTGGCTCAAACCCCCACCAGGAGGGAGATGTGAGCCGGCAGCCCACGGATAAGGGTGGGGCAAGACGCCCGCTACCACCAACACACCTCCCTCGGAGCCTGCACATCCACAAACTCCTCAAAGATCCTATGAGCCTTGGAGACCAGTTTTGCAGTTGACCTGGTCTTCTTGAACTCCTCGCAGGCCAACCAGAATTCCAGGTTCTCCTCGCTGAACTCCGTCTTCAAGAAGGCGCGGAATGCAGCCACCCCATCTGTGGATGTGGAGGGAGGTGGGGAAGAGGAGAGACAGGAAGAAGCTTAAGCTGAGGAACCGCAGAAGAAAGAGGGGAAGGGGGTCCTCGTGGGAGAGGGGCCCTGACTGTCTAGCCCTGAGCGCTCCTCCATATCCTCTTGGGGACTTTTCTCTTGGACACACAGGTGGTCTCGGAGGCAAGCCCTGCTTCTCCTCCAAGGATCACAGTGATAGGAAGGAGAAATGTTTAGGAAACCACAGTAATAACGAGTATGGGAAGGCCTGGTCACTTCTAATCAGCTTTCAGTGGACACTGCCTGGCCCCTAAGGCAGAGTTGTCTGTCCCTTGGGACTGACTACTGGTGAGTCTGTGTTTCTAAATGGACTGAAGTAATGCATATAATCCATTCCTTACCATAATCCAAGTCAACTACCTTGAAAACAATCCAATCTGTTCTAAGACAAACTAGAGAGAGGTGTGAATTCCTCAGGGCAAATTCTCCACTAGGACCAGAATAATGTCTGAAAGTAAACACCTACTGAAATGCAGCTGGAAACACTATTCTAGCACATGCATGTGGTTCCAGCCTCTTTTAAAACACCTTCGAGGCCCCGTATTTTGATGGTTAATTCCATCGATAATTTATTTTAAAAGACCTTGCCTACCAAATTATATGTTTTAATTAAGATTAATTATAACTGTACTAAACGACTTAATAATTAATCCACCCTTTCATTTTTATTAATCATGCATATTGCCAAACAAAGCCACCAATCAGAGTAAGATGAGCAGGGTTACCACCTGGACATAACATTCACTGGTAACCTATGCATTTGATGAGAGGTTGGGGGAAGGGGCTGGTTCAGCAAGGTGGCCCTTGAGTGGTGGCCGGTCCACACATGACCAGAGTCATGGATACTATCAGTGGACGCAGGGAGGACCTGAGGACCACAAGCCAGAGGCCCCCCACTGCTGCCTTTCCTGTAGTCAGGGGATATAAAGGAAAGAGGGGTGGGAGGACCCAATGCACTGTGCATTTATCTAAAAGAGCAAATGCAAAGTGACTTAAAACAGGGGTCCCCACCCCTGGGCTGCAGAGCAGTATCGGTCTGTGGTCTGTTAGGAACCGGGCCATACAGCAGGGCTAGCAAATGAAGCTCCATCTGTATCTGCAGCCGCTCCCCAGCGCTAGCATCACCGCCTCAGCTCCACCTCAGATCATCAGGCATTAGATTCTCATGGGAATACCAGTCCCTGGTGCCAAAAAGGTTGGGGACTGCTGACTTAGAAAAGTCACTTGAAGAGCCTGCTGTTTTAAAACCAGCAGAGATTTAATTCCGGGAATTTGTTTGTTGTTTGTGTTAGATTTTGTTTTGCTTTTCATCAAACAAAAACAGGTGCTTGTGAGCAAGCTGAATCCAGTTCCAGATAAAGAAAGAAAATTACCTTTCTGCCTCCCTCAGTGGTATAGGTGAAGTAACCCAGCTAAAGAAACTGGCCTCACGCTATATCGGGTCCAGGCATTATCTCTTTTCATCTAAGTCCCAGCTTTGTTGGGTCTTCGTGTGATTAAAGAGAAAACACCTGCGAAACAATCTGAACGACGGTGCTCTACTTCTTCCATTTTGTAGAAAACAGATGCTTAGGGAAGTGGCTTGACCGAGTGCACACGAGTAATAACATGCAGCATTGAAAACATATAAGGTATGCTAACTCCCAATCCGACGCAGCAGTACTACCCGCCATCTCTGTTCACTCATTCATTCATTCAGCCATTACATGGCCCAGGCATTCTGCTAGGCACAATGAAGTTCTCACGAAACTGGCAGTGAAAGGGCAATTTGAGGCAAGAAAACATAATTATGGTAATCATGGTATACGTGATTAGCGACACAGATAGGGAAAGCGGAGGTGGTTGTGAAAGTGCCCAGAGGGACACCTGAGCCCCACCAGAGACGGAAGGGGAGGACTTACAGGAGGAGGAAGCTTCTGAGCTGAGCTGTGAAGCCGGAGAAGGAAGCAAAGTGAAAGCAGGAAGGGGAGATAGGGAAGAGAATTGCAGGAAGGGGGAACCACATGAGCAAAGGCCTAGAGTTAAGAAACTTTAAGTAACCAGAAACTCAATAATGAGTAGGAAAACAGGTATTTAATAATAACACTAAGAACAATGCTAGAAATTACTAAGCCTACTTATAGGATAAACATATACCAAGAGGCCTACGGAAAAGCCAGAGAGGTAGACAGATGACACGGCACTAAGAAAGGCCAGGGGAGCGAATATTTCAAGATGAAGGAAGTGGCCGCCGTGTTCCAGTGTCACTCACAGGTCCCGCAAGATACAGCATGAGAAGTGGTCATTAGATTCAGTAACAAGATTCGGCAACCCCCGGCAGGAACAGGCTTAGTGGTGTGATGGGGGCCTTAGCCATACTGTGGTAAATATAGTGGAGAGTGAAAGGGGAGGAAGTAGAAAGAGTTCATTCAGATGTCTCTTGCAAGAAGGGAGGATAAAGATCAGATAGCACAGCTGGAAGGAAGTAGCAGGTGAGGAAAGAGGGTTTTTTATTCTTTTGGGTTGTTTGGGTTTTGGGTTTTGGGTTTCTCTCTCTCTCTCTCTTTCTCCCTCCCTTCCTTCCTTCCTTCCTTTCTTTTTTGTAAAACAGTCTTGAGTATGTTTAAATGTTGAACCAGTTAGAAAAGACCTGTTGAGCAGGGGTTGACGTTAAAGGAAAGTGTTTAATTGATAAAATGTTGCCCCTAGGAAGACAGAACAGAATTATGACAGAGGGCAAGAGGTGAGGTTGCTTGTGGATGTAGGGAATTTTCTAGTCTGGGTGCATGAAAAAGGAGTTCCTATCCCATCTCAGCTGGAGAGGGTGTAGGACCAAGGGGTAGCAGGGTTTTAGTTATATTGATTTATTTAGGATCTGGAGCAGGGAGTTTTATTTATTTATCATATGCCATGCTTTCTGCTGGGAATTTTACAGACACCAGCTCAATTTATTTTCACAATACTGATCCGTAGATAGCATCACTCTCATTTTCCATAGAAAGAAACAAAAGCTTACAGAAGTTGGAGAAATTTCCCAGGCACACAGCTGGCAGGAAGAGCCAAGTTTCCCTACCAGGTCCACCTGATGCCAAAGCAAGAAATTTCCAGATATGTTTGTAGGGAAAGAGCAAAGGAAGAGAGAGAGTAAAGATGCAAAAAATAGCATCTAGAAAAGGCAAATTCTAGAGGAGAGGGATTAAGAAGTGGAAGAACTTGTCTTCCTTAAAATCAAAAGGAGAGAAAAAGAAAGTGGAGTGGATGCAGAGAGAGAGAGAGATGGCCAGGGAAGGGATGTATTGGAGGTGAACAGCGAGTCAAACAGCCTTAACCTTCTTTATAAATTTGGGGCGTAGGTGGTCTGCCTCCACGTGCTAGGTTTTGGGGATATGGTATGAGTAAACCAGATGAAGTCGCCACCTCACAGAGCTAGCAAGGTAGTCTAGTGTAACAGACAGTAGCAATAATTTAAAATAATTTATCGAATAATCACATGTGCAGTGTGCGCTGCAGTGGGGACACATTTAAGAATGGAAAGAGTTTGGAACAGCTACTTTGGAAAAATTAATAAGAAGGTAAGAAAAGGGCAAACAATCATAAGGATGTAGATTTTAGTTCCTGGAGAGGGTTATGACACACCAGGAAGGGAGTAAGAACTTTTAGTTTTGGGGTACACACATCATTCAAAGAAAGGAGCAATGCTTCCAGGATAGTAAATATACCTTGAACTTGAAGAAGAGCAAGGATTTAGGACCTGGCAGATTTAGGACAAAGAAGAAGGGGAGAAGGATAAACAGGAGGTTAAAAAAAAGTTGAAATGAGAAATTTTCAAAACAACCACCATGGGCATTTAGTGACCACTTACTTTGGGCCAGGCACCCCAACAAATGCTTTATGAACCTGATTGCATTTGCTCCTCATAGCAAAGGTATAGCATTGATCCTGATATTTTTGCCATTTTGTGGAGAGAAACATGAAGCTCAGAGAAGTTAAGTAACGTGCCCAAGGTCACACAGGTAGTAAGTGGCAAGGACGCCGAACTACAAAGCCAGCATTCTTATGTGAGATGGCAGTCCAGTCTCTGCACAATGCAAGGCCCAGTCGATGCACGCTGGAGCGGAGGGAGCCAGCACAGCACCAGACGAGGTGGCCATGAGTAACACCACGAAGGGCGATGCTTCTAGGAATGATGACAACAGATGAGGTGGGGAGAAAGTGAAAAGTCACTGAGGAAGGCGGAGGAGTATCTGAGAATAGAAAAACGACGTAGAGGCAAGGATGGGCATGGGCAGCAGAACTCAACTGAATTATTCTGAAAGAAACTGGGATTGTCTCAGCAGGGACGAGGACTTGGAACGAAATGTCTGGTGAACTCATAGCCAGCTCGTGATTATCTGGCAGCTTTTCTGAGGCAGCCTACCGAGCCCTGCCTGTCCCACCTGGGGTGGAAGAGCCAGTCTCAGTCGGGACCACCAATTCTGATCAGAGGCAGCCCCATAATTAGCTCTACGACCTTGGACTGCACGTTCAGCATGACTGAGTCTCACCCGTGAAGTGAAAGGGTTGGATCTGATGAACTCTCCCAGATGGAGCGTCATAATTTGGGCATGCTTGCATCACACACAACTCTCAGCTGACTCTTTGATATCCTTCTCATCAACATCATCACATCCTATATCGATCAAGGACTTGCCCCAGGCCAAGTTCTATGCTGTCCAATCGACATATATCAGCCCACTTAATCCTTACGTCAACCCTATTATCAAGGCAGAGGTTCTGGAGTCGGACAGCCTGGGTTTGAGTCCTGTACAACCTTGGAAAAGTGACTTAACATCTCAGAGCCCAGGGCTTCTCACCTTGGAAAGTTTAAGTTAAACATCTATGGTCACATGGCCAGTAAGGGGTAGAAAGTGGATTTAGACACATCTATGTGACTTCAGAGCCACTTAGCCTGTCTTTCATCTGGGGACCATCGGTGGGCCCCACGTTATCATTTCTCCAAAAGAAGGATGGATAATGACCACAAATCAGACAACCATGCTGAAAAAGGACCACAGCAGAACAAATGTGTCATTTGGCTCACAAATGTGTCCTTCCATAGGAGGACACCTCTGCCATCACCTTCTCTGAGGTCACTAGTTACCGTGGATGACCTGGAGTCTGCCTAAACTCTTACTTCCCACAGCGCTGAGACTCACTCTAAGCATCATTCTCAAGACGCTGTGTCTTGTCACAGAGCAGACAGGCACGTGTGCCAACTGTGGCCTGGGGATGCTGTAAAAGCATGGCTGAATGACCTTGTAAAGCAGGCGGCCTCCTCCCAAAATACGGCCACCGCATTTCCCGGGCAGACTTTGGAAGGAGTGGGAGGGGAACCAAAGCTAATATGACATTTGCCATTAGCCTGGGATTTCAAGAGAAGAGCTTGAGGCAACCTGGGGACCGAGGGGAGAATGGCATGGGAGAGTCTGGACCTGAGCCACAGCAGCACCTGGGTAAAGACTGCGGCAAAGACTCCGAAAAGCATACCAAGCCTTGCACAGACTGGCCTGCCGCAGCCTACTCCTCTCCTTGCCCACCCCGCTCAGCCCTGACCTCCCGCTCCCTTTCACATTCCCCGGGTGGGTTCCGAGCAAGGCAGGCATGGAGGACTCTGTGCAAAGAGAATCTTCACCAGGGAACAATGGAAGTGAGAAGGGGTAGAAAGCCCCCTGCTGCCCCTTCCTCAGAGCAGATGGCCTCAGGCGGCTTCTGTATGCAGACCACTGGTCCCCCACCTGACCCACCTTTCCTGCTTTTGTGACCTAGCAAAGGAATCCTACGGGACGAGAGCTGGCAGGATCTCTCCCCAGTGGTGTTTTTTCCTTCCTTCTATCACCTTCTACCTCTGCTCAGCAAGATTTTCATCTGGTCCTTTCCCTGACCCCTCAGCATCTTTCCCTGGCTCTCTCCATTTTCTTCTGTCCTCTGTCCATTTTCACCCCCTTTTCCATTTTTCCCCTTCTCTCCACCAGGACCCGCCCCCTTTGCTTGTTCTTAAACTGGAGTTGGTTCAAAATGCAGGATGCTGGTTTATCCCTGAAAGGCCCATCTGCATCTACTGGCGTCTCTCAGTGTTAACTTCCTCGCTTAGCTGTACTTCATTTGCTGGGGCCCTGATGCACCCCCTCCATGCACCCCAGATGCCACTCCATGCCCTCCACCCAGAGAACTGGAGTCCCCCCTCCACCATCCCCACAGACAGGGGGACAGAGTGACTTCTCTCTGATGCCTGGAGCTATTCTGCCTGGGATTGTGCCCTGACACACACTAGCTAAGTGCGGCCTTGGGCAAGATGCTAGCATCTCCGTGCCTCCGTTCTCTGTCAGTGAAGTGCAGGCCCTAACAGCACCTGCTCCATGGGGCTGTGGAGACGATCCTGTTTACATAACCCCTGTAAACAGTGCACATGGCCTGACACGCAGACGGTGAGTGTTCCATACGTGTTGGTGACCATTATGCCTGCACTTCAGTGGTTTAAGGAGTTGTCACACAGAACATGACATGCATTACACCAAAATACAGTCCTAGTCACTTAAAGGTGGTGGACAGTTCATGAAATTGGAAGAGAAACAGGAGGATCTGCCTTTTTTTCATTTCACTTTGGCTTTATTTGTAGGACCCTCTAAGAAGTCCAGGCTCTAAAAACATTGCCACGTTTTTTGAGATTAGCGTCTATCTAGTCGCAGAAGGGAAAGGCTCGTGTCCAGAATTCCTGGAACACTGGGCAGAATATTGGCGTCCTACTGAGCATGCGCACAACCTCCAAGAACACATCCCGTGGCCGCGCACACTGCCTGCTGCCGGCATTCTCCCTATGGTTCTTTGATGCAGGGTGCTTACATAAGGAAGGAAATTGGGTCACTATGAATGAGCAGTGCAGCTGGTGCAGCAGGGAGGGCAGCTTAGGTAACAGTTCAAGGTCCAGGAGCCCTGATTTAGCTGGCATCGTGGGTGGGCTTAAGCCTAGCTCAGTTCCTAGCTTTGGAAAAATACAAGATCACAAGAATAATTTTTTTTTTTTGAGCTCGCTGTTTACCAAAGTACAGTCCCAAAGACCAGAGTCCTCTCGCATCCCTGATCAACTGGAAAAAATAAACTGGTGAATGGGTTTCAAGGTCAGACAGAGAACAGAAGAAAATACATGTATAAAATCCAGGATATACTTTCTAATTGTGAAGTCAAAACCGTTTTCATTCAGAACCAAGTTCACTAAGTTAAAATTTATGATGAGAATAGCGCCAGGATCAAAGGCTTTCTTTTGAGTTATTGATAAAATAAACAAATAAATGTTTGTTTTGAAACATAACTGGGGCTAAGGAAGATTTAGGTAGAGAGATTACCTAGAGAACAAACTATTTCCAGTTACTGGCATTTATTGGCAAGCAATTGATATGCTAATTAGACTTCTGTCTTGTAGTAACATAATTTTCTTCAATGATCTCGCCTTCATTGGTGTATATACATAGCAAGATGATACATTATAATAGTAGTAGGATGTGATGATTGGTCGTTGGAGCCTTTGAGCCAGAAAGGACACAGGAGGTCTTAGGACCAAGGAAACGGTGCAGCTCAGAGGTCGCATGGGTTCTTATTCCTAAACCATGGTAGCAGAAGAGTAAGAACAGCCTGGGTCTTACAACTACTATTTCCAAAATTCCTTCCTATTTTATCAACCAGAAGCTGAGTCAAGCCACAGAAAGAGCAAGCTAGAGCCTGTAACTGCAACTGCTACAAGATGTTAGCAAGGAAGTTGCCTATTAAACGAGAGGCAAATGCGCCCCTAACAAGTGAAAGGTTAGCATTCAGAAGTGACTTTTTTGACACCAGAGAAGTATTATAAAACTCCATGTCCACCCTTCCACGGTCTGAATGACTTCATAAATTAAGTGTCCAGGAATATTTGTCTCATTGGTTTGAACAAGAAGACCACAGGGAGTCTCAAGGAGGGGACATATCAGATTCACCTACTGGGCTTTTAAAAACTACCTCTGAGAGGGGTTCTCTTATGTACATTGAGGGCGAACTGGGAAGGGGTGAGGAAGGGCTGACAAGACTTCATGAGGCAAAGAGGGTGAGGTATTATGGGATTCGAATAAGCCCTCCTGTGATTCTAACACGGCCCCACCGGCCACCAGTGTTCGACCCCCAGCCGTCTAGGGGCACAAGAAACTGACACCATCTCTAGCGTATAGGAGGCACGAAATGCCTGTGTTCTCAATGGATTTAATGTTGTGTTATAACAAAAATAATAAAATAGTTATCTCTTATGGAGCCTCTCTGTGCATAAATAAATCATCATGCTCAGCCTTTCACAACTATCGTCACGTTTAATTCTCACAGCAACTCTATAAGCTAAGTCTCATCACTCTCCTTTTACAGATGAAGAAAGCGAGGTTTACAGAGTTTGTGTAATTTGCCAAAGGTCACATAGCTGGGCAGGGACAAGATGGGTATTGGAGGCCTGTCCAATTGCTTTCATTCGAACATTTTTCAGCAAGCTTTTAATAGTTGCCTTTTATAGTCCAGGCTCTCCTATAAAGGGTAAACAGACCCACGTTCCTGGGTGCAGGTAAAAATTACAATATTATAGAGAGGATGGCGAGGAGAAAGAGAAGTTCTTTTTCCACCTACCTCTACTTCACATGTTTCTATCTAATGCTTATCCTCAACTTATCTAGAAAGCGCACCTATCATATTTATTTCCAGTGCAAACACCCTCCACCATACCTGCTACGTATGTGGAATCCGCGATACGCAGATGACCTACCATCAAAGGGATGTGCTCCCTGAGAACTCTGGGAAGCTGTGATGCAGCCTTTAGTGTGTTTTTTGGAAATGACAGACCACCTGCCCTACCGAGCACTGAACAAAGATGCTCCAGGTTCATGCTTGTACATGCTTGTGTTTCAGAGCAGTGCTTTCCAAGCTACAGTGGGCAGAAACGTTACTAGGGAGCCGGAGGAAAAACAGAGAGCCAGGCCCCATCTTCAGAGATTCCGATTCAGTAGGTCTGAGGGAGAACCCAAGAATTTTCATTTCTCACCAGCTGTCCGCAGGGTCCAAGAAATCCTTCCTTGGATCGCACTTGGAGTTACGCTATTCTAGAGCCTTTGGCTTAGAGAGGGATGTGGGGGTGGGCTCAGCAATACATGGAAACCTGATTTCTAAACTGTATGTTCTAAAGCTAAAGACTGTTTGGATGAATAATTAAGGAATTTTGTGAGATGGTAATTTTAATGTTCGTTTGTTGATTTTGGGTTTCTGCTTGGTGGCTGTGTGACCAGGTCAAGCCATTATATTTTTCTATATCTCAACCGTTATCCCCAAAAAAGGCTAATTTTTAAAAATTAAAAGCTTTTTTTATTGGTCTCTTTTTCTCAGAGACAGATGCTAACTCTGAAAATGCAAAAGAGCTTTCAACTGTACTATTCCACTAACCCAGCCTTCCCTGGGTCAGGCGGGGACAGGTCAGCGTAGACCAGCCGTGCTCCGTGCAAAAATAACGAACGAAGCCAAGGACCGAAGAGATGCCTGGGCCAAGGCGGCCTGTCCTCCAGGTGTGGGATCAGGCTGAAAGTGGTGAGAGGTAAGGGGAAGAAACCCTGTCTACACCTGCACCTTAAAACTGGAGTGAATCTAACTTTTACATCTAAAAAACAAAGGAAGGAGAGAGAGAGAGAGAGAGAGAGAGAAAGAGAAATTGATTCAGTTAAGGACTGAATGTCCCACTAAAAGCTGGATGAATAACAAGCATATGCCTGAACCTCATGAGGAATGAAAGCACAGACACACATTTTGGGGCCTTCACTCTCCCTGGTATGAGCCTTAGAGACAGAAAGGCTTCTGGGTACACACACACACAGGTGCACACACACACAGGTGCACACGCACAGCCTGGGGGCCAGACTATGCGCACAACTCAGACACCAACTCTAATTGCCACTGGATGAACAGGAAAATGATGCCAAATTAACACACGTTAGAAATCCTTCCCTATCTAATGAAGCCATCAGCAATTTTAATTTCATTTTTCATTCGTTAGTTAAAAAAGAGAGAGCACTCAGCAAGTCATTATCTCCCAGACCTCCGTGGGTGCTTCTTCAGCTTTGCACTTGCACTTGTCAGCAAATGTGATCAGAAATAAAACTGCTCCAAATATTTGCCCTCCAGATTTTCTTTTCAGGTTTAAAAAATAGTGATGTTGCTTTCTTTTTCTTTTCTTCCCCCCTGAGATTGGAATCTGTTCAGTGCTCCCTGCACGGTGGGACCCGACCAAGGAGAGGAAAAGATGTCACAACACAGGTGTCCCGGATGCTCCAGCTTGAAAGCAGTTTTACATAACCCTGCAGGCAGCACTGACTCAAACTACCTGCCCTAAGGTGACTAGTTACTGCCAAGCCTTGCTACAGAGAGCCTTCGCGAACAAGAGGGCAGAATCAGATTCAGCCTCCGAGATGTCCTACTCCAGGTCCTTCACAGTAAAGATGAGGGCTTCCATCAAGGCCGCCCAGCTGTTGAGAAGCAGAGCTGGGTCAAACCTTACTACCAGCCCAGGTTCTTCTTCATTGTGCAGAAATACGTACCCTGATTAAATGGAAACAATGCTCTAAACCAAAAAGCAGCCTTTCTGCCCCCAGAAGTGAGGACTTCTAATGCTGCCAGATAGAATTTAAGCGGAACACGGATGTTATCTGAAATCTTAAGGCCCCCTCGCCTGCAGTCAGCACTCTGCATGATCTCTTGTGTTATTTGTATGCATGTCCTTTTTCTCAGAAAGTTGCACTGTCCCACCAGGGAAGGACTATCCAGTCGTCAGCCAATCAAATGCTCAGCATAGACTTTGTACAACGAACATTTGATACACCTCTTTAAAAATAGATGAGTGCCCCAAACACCCAAAAAAGCAAGGATGGCAAGTATACTCTGTGGATTGAAAAATAATTATCTAAATTTTCTGAAATAAAAAACTCGGGGAGGACGACTTGCCTAAATATGCAGCATTACCAGGGAGTAAGTTCTAGGCTAATGCACGTTTTCCTGGAGCCCAGTCATTCCGTGATTCTCCTTTCTTTACTTTTTAGGACATTTTGTTGTCTTAATTGAAAGCTCTGCACACCTCTGATCAACCGCTGTCCCTCCTAAGGGACCAGCACACACGCAATCCCTACAGAGAAGCTTCAGCAGCCCTAATTGAGTCACAATACTAACCTAAATTAATTAGACTTTAGAAAGTTGTCAATGCTCTTGAAGGTAACCTGAGCTCTGACTCCTCCACGGCCTTCGCGGGGAGTAAGTGTTCAAGTTCTAAAACTTTGGAATCCTGCCGGTGACCCCTGAACAAAGATCCCTTTCTTCTCAAAGACATTCAGTCCGTTGGCTTTTTATTTCCATGCTGCACAGAAATAAAAACAGAACATCAGACTCCAAGAAGAATCACAGAACTTCAAAGTATAAAAAGCCTATTTCTGTAGTAGTTTTCCAAAGAAGCAATCTGGCGTCAGCTTCTCGCCCCTTAGCGGAATCTCCAGCTCAGCAGAGTGTCACGGAGTTCCTGGAAACCAAAAGCATCCCTGGCAGAAGCAGAACCAAGTGTCTTCAGGTCTAAAAGTCATTGAATCAAACAAATAAAATTAAGCCTCTTAAATCTCCAGGTTTTGCCATTGTAGTAACCCAAACGTACTCGAAGCTGCCATCCATCCATTCATTTGACCACCAAAAACTGTCTAGAACAGCTTAACGTGATACTTGGCAGTAAAATTTGCAACTTTATTCTCAAGGCATCTTTATTTTGCCTTCAATAAGTAAAAGCATCATTTAAAAAAGAGATACCACCATATTCTTATAAAACACCTTTGAATCGAGAACCCAAACTTATCCAAAGGTGTCCTCCTATAAAGATCCTCATATCCGGGTGACAGGTGGCACACAGGTATTTCTATCCCCAATTTAGAATGAGGAAACAGCCTCAGGGACTTGGCCTAAGTGAGTCAGTCATGAGCCTGAAATAGAAATGAAACTTCAAGATGACCTTGAATCGAATCCAGCCAGAAAAGGTGTAAACTGCTAGTGATACTTGTTTCGCCTAACCAGACTCCAGAAAATAAGTCAGAATAGCCTCATAAAAAAACAGGCGTTACTGTCAAACCCTAAGTATTATCATACATATGCCATTACTTTGGCAAATGAGCCACATAAGCTTCTGTTTGGGGGTATAGCCATATGTTATATATGCTGTCTCTACGCTGCCTCACTTTCCTTCCTAAGTGTAATCCATAGACACTAAAATGACTACTTGTCTCACAAAATTACTTGCTACAATATGTGCTTATCCTTAGTTTTACATTTCATTGTAAAATCTAATGAAGAGTTTTTCTTAATCGGTATTAACATCAGAGGCATAGTCAGAGAAGACTGCCCATACAGCTGAAAGCAAAGTCACTTCTAAAGACATCTTCTGAAGACCAAGGGACTCCGTCAGGGCCACTCAACTATCTAGGAGCTGAGCCGGGTCAAAATCGAGAACACGGGTCTGACTCTGAGCCAACGTCCTTCACTTTGTCGGTCTCCGATTCAATGGAAACAAATCTCGAAACTAGAAGCAACCCTTTTGCTCCCAGATCAATCAGGATGTCTAATACTGACCAGATGAATTCACGAGGAGCACCAAATATCTGTGTGAAACCTTCTTGTCTCTTCAAAACCCCTTCTCAGCCCTGCTTCCCTACCCCCATGTATCTGACGCCCCTCCAGTGAATTTGGACTTGCTTGCGATGAAAAAAGACAGGGCTGAAAAGTCTGGCCACCGTCAAGGTGCCCTTCCCACATCGAAACACGCACAACTATGTCTGCTCTGTGGGAGACGAAAGCCATAAAAGATGAGGAGAAGGGAAAATGGAAGAGGAGTGATGGCAGAAGTGTGTCCTTGCATGCTGTTACAAATTGAGGGGTGTAATATAGCAGGGGCAGGAAACTCCCCAAATAAAAAGCAACGAGAAAAATCAAAACTCTGCCAACTCAAGCAAATAACAAAATTCGCAGACTGTTCATTTCACTGAGAGTAACCCGAGGCTCTCCAGTGGCTTGGAGGGAGACCATTCATTTCGTAAATAAGATTTGGGATGGACCTGGACTTTCTCCTTCCTTTTGAACACATCATTACAACTCCCTAAGCTAAATTCTTTCTTGCTAAAACCTCTGAGACCATGAAGGCTCCTTGGGACCACACCTTTAACCCAGAAAACAGAAAAGAAGGCCCTCTTCCCATTCCATGTAAACGATGTTTTGTCATCTAAATGCCTGTCTAAGACAGGAGGCGCCGTGAGGGCAGGGACTGAGGCCGTCGGGGACACCTAGCACGGTACCTGGATCATGGTGGGCATTTGGTGCACCTCTTACTAAGTGGATGATTTGCCATAACAAGACGAAACCTGAATTCTACTTACACTTATGGGAGAGAAGCACATCAAAGGAGTCTGCCCACCTTGTGGCTTCTTCCGTGGATAGTCTCCTAGAAAAGAAGAAACGTCCCTCTTGAATATTTCTGAAATGACCACCTCTCCTTTAACCACCACCGAGGTTTGCTCAGGAGAACAAATTAGGAAAACCAGGGTCAAACGAAGACCATACCCAGATCCCTGAAATTCTGTCACTGTCAATTTGTATATTCTGAAGTAACTGATAGAAAAAATCCCAGGATTGGAATTCAGTGAATTTAGTATATTGGCTTTCAGCCTGAAAAACAAAGCTAAGTAAATCTGTGATTTAAAAAGGTCAAGATAACAATGGAAAGAAACTGATCTTAGAGTCAGAAAAGTTAGGCTGAACTCATGACTCTTACTGTCACCTTAATTGTTTTATCTCTGTAATGGGGGCAAGTACACCCATCATGGAACCCGTGAGGGTTAAATGAGGTAACATCAGTGACATCCTGTAACCCACTGCCAGCCAGCACAGTAGAGGCACTGAATCCAGGTGATGTGAACCTAAGCAGATCTTGACAGTAGATTGGATTGTTCCACTCCAAATCAAGAGCTCAGATTGACAACTAAGTAGAATCAAAAAATGTCCTTCACCACAGCTTTGTAAGAGTGATGGGCAATACGGTTTTCTTAAAAGTGAAAAGAGTAGAGACGTATTCTGCATTAAGTCATACGCTTTGCAAAGGAAAATAAACATTCTCTCACTCGTGTCCAGGGATATAAAAGAAGCTGCCAAGAGGCAGGGGGTCCAAACCTCACTAGTGAAGACTGGGTCCCATGGCCCTATGGTGGGCACCGCACAGTGGGCACCCAGGGGTGCCAAGCGCCCGTGCTGCTCACTACTCACTTCAGAGCCCGGTTGGGTTTGTCGGGAAGAATCGCTGTGAAATCACTGCACGAGTCTGACTTGTGAGACAGGCATCCCAGTCGAGTCCTCATCCCTTTGTTCCTGCAACGAGCACAGGGGCAGAAGGACGGGGACTGTCATGTTAATAGCTGTCAGCTCCACAAAGGGCCCCCGGAGCTGCCGCTGAAGGAGCCAGCACTGCCTCCCCCCACCCCGTCCTTCCCCGGGCGGCCCCTGAAGACTTCATGAACGAGAGGAGAAACACCTAGAAGATCAAGGGACACACTCACTCCCTGTCTTGACTACAGGAATAGTAACAGGCCCCCTGCCCCTAGAGGCCTAATGCTTTTTAAAGCTGACATGCAAGTTGATGGTAAGTCAATGAAGGTCGTTAGCTTGGAAGAATTTCTAAATTAGGATTCTCTGTAGGGAAAGGAACTTCAGTGATGACAAAATAACAATCCCCATTTTGTTCACCCATCAGGAGTGCGAAGGAGCGGCAGCAGCAGCAGCTCCTGACTGCAAAGCTCCCGAGGAGAGAAGAGGCTGCTCGTATGAGACAGGGGTGCGCATCACGGAGTCTCAGAGCACCAAGCAGGGGGCTTCGAGGCAGGTCGCTTCCGACTCACGCTCTTCCCACTCATCCCGCAAACCTGGGGATACACATGAATGGCTACAGGCCAGCAAGGACCGGTGCCTGCAGGTGAGGACGAGGGCCACGGGCACACGCGGCTGTGAAGAACCGGTGCCCCCTTTGTCAGTCCTTCCGTTTCCTTAACTAAGCTCTCACATTCCTATTTATGTTTTGGGTTATCTCAATCGGCGTGTTCGAAAGTGTAACATGCTTGTTGAAAACTCTCACACATTTTATTTTCCTAAGGGCCGGACACTTTAAATAGTTATCTGCTGTGGAGAATCCAGCGAGAACTTATACCAATATCTATTTCCGATTCCCAACATTAGCCCCCTTTTACTTTTAACCAGAGATTGGCAAACTACAGCCTGTAAGATGCCCGTTTGTGCAAATAAAGTTTTAGGAGAACACAGCAACCCCCCTCTGTGTACATACTATCTGAAGCTACTTTCAAGCACATGGGAAAAATTGGGTGGTTGCAACACAGACCATATGACCCTAAAAGCCGATAATATTTATTTTCCGGCTCTGGACAAAATAAGTTTGGTGGCCTCTGACCTTTAGCCATGGCAACCCCTCCATGGAGAGCAAAGGTAAGTGGGAGGAATTTGGTATAATAAGATCAGGACTTAAGAATGACTTATAAAAGGGAACTGTCAGGCCACATTGGGAACAACTTTGTGCGGAAATAGTCCTAGAAGATGTCACACCCCCTGTTAAAAAGAAGTCCCTCCAGCCTGGCTTCCCATTTCTCTTTTTCACAACTCCTAGGCAGAGACACTAGAGGGTCATCCATTTCTATCTCTTCCTTTTACTTGAAATGGGTTTTTATCCCCAGGGTAATTGCTGGGTTGGTATTATACTCGGTGAGCACAGACGTCTGTATTCCACAGTCCTTCTCCGAGGAAGGAGACTTTTAAGGCTGGAACACCCAAGTTCCCAGAAATACCGCCTCTCCTGCAGAAAACGGGGCCCGCGTGCCCTGCGCTACACCCCTCATCTCAGCCAGGCGCATCACGGAGCCATCGACTCCAGGGCATTAGAAAACATTGACTAGAGCCTCCTCTCTCCTGCGACTGCACATCTTGCGTCCATTCACTCTTACAAATCACAGGGCGCCCTGACACCAAGGCCGTGCAAGCAACTGATCAAGGGCCCTCCAGTCATCCCATTCCGTGAACACAAGTAAAGGCGGTGCTCAGGCTGAACCGCAGGCTGAGACCGCGGTGCCTTGAAACCATCTGCCATCGAACAGGCAGGTCAGTCCTCCCCAACGGCCATTAAGAGGATTTCCAAAAACGGACAGGTCCATCCATGCAAGCCACCTAACAAGGTTTTCAGCAGGGGTCAAGGGAAAGGGTGCTACCTGTTACCAAGACAACAATGATTCTCCCAACAATGATTTTTTTGTAAAAACCTTCCACAAAATATTCTTTTGGACAAAGTGGTTTTGATTTTCCATCTTGTCTAGCTGAGACTTGAGTTATAACCTTTTAGTTAGGTCTGAAATAACGGAAGCAGGAGTAAGAATCAGAGGTTAAGGTTACCTAAAAAAAAAAAAAAAAAAAAAAGGCTGGCCGTCATCTTCCGTCCTTGCCAGAGTAGCTCACAGAGGTCCCTAGATAGTTCAGTAGACGCTCATGCACGAAAGCCCCACCGGTCAGTGGGAGCGCTTGGCACTAAGGTAGGTCCTGCTTGCAAGGCCATAACTTTGCAAGAAGCACCCAGGGAAGGACAGGGTGGTGCACACAAAAAGCCTGGGGGATAGATGCAAGTCACCCTCCCCTGGGAGGCTCAAACAGCAGAGGAGGCGGAGAGGTGGAGAGAGCAGAGGGGCAGGTGCAAGAAGACAGGTGGGCATCAGTTACCTGCGTGGCATCAGTAAGGCGGCCATACAGGCACCGGCTTACGGTTAACCCTCCGGCAGGCGTGTAGGCACCTCAGGGCGGGAGATAAGACTGCGGGGGCACCAGGGTTTACCCTTTCACGTCCTCTCACCTAAAATCAAAGAATCTGCTGTAAGAGGGGGCCGGCCTCCCTTATCCTACTGTGCTATAAATCCTAGTCAATGGCTTTCTGCCAGTGGAATACCTCCCCCCACACACCCCATTCCCCAAAACGTCTGCTCGTCCCGAGCCAGGGCAACCAATCAAAGATAGACAAGGACAAATTATTGGGTGGGTTCACATTGTTGCCTGTTGGTCAGGATTTCTACTTCACCAATGACTGGCCACCAACCATAAAGTGGGACACATGCCCCAGGGGAGAAGGGCATGGGCCTGGCCAGCCAAAAATTACTATTCTCTTTGTCTAACTGGTGTGGGGCCCAAGTGACCAGCCAGCCAGGGATGGAGGGGGCAGCGCTTGCTCCAGAGCCATTTGATTGGCTGCTGTTCTGATTCTCGCCTCCCTCCAAAGTTGGAACCTGTCTCAGAGGTGGGAGTGCGTTAGCCTTGGGAGGGCATGACGGGGGGAGGTAGGATCACTCCAAGGCAGGCTTGCCAGGCACTGACACCACACCAGCCTGCTCTTCCTCGGCAGGGATCACCGACAGAGGCTGAAGACACGAGTATGCGAGTCACTCTTTCTTGCCCACAGGGAAGCTGCCTGACCTTCCTCTGTGGGACGTTTCTGACCTGAGGCAGGAAGGACATCAGGGAACTCAGGGAAGGACAATCAGGGAAAGGGGATATAGAGGTCAAGGGCTGATCCACTGATAATCTGTCTCTCCTGAGGGCCCATTCTCTGGGCCACAAACCCTTTGTTCCCACAGAAGAGAACCGATGGGAAGAAACACGTGAAGACAGCAGCCTATCCATAAAGGGATCCCCTGGGGAACCCTGACACCAAACATAGAATCCATTTGAAAAGAAACCTAATTTAGATAGATAAGGCCCCTACAAGATTCATTTAAATTATTTTGATACTACTTGGAACGTTTCACAAAGACTTTTTAAAATATCTTCTCTAATATTGCCGTGATTATTAAATTAAAAGATTGCTTCGTTAAAACTAAAAAAAAAAAAAAAATTGAGGTAGACTTCACTTAAGGCTCACGCTCAGGCCACCGACATGGGCTGTGACCCCTGACAGCTGGGCCATTTCCTTCATCTCCTAACCCTGCGCATACCTGCTCGCTCAGAAGTCAGGAAATCCGAGCTCCTTCCAGCTTTAAGCGTCTCTAGAAATCATGCCTTGGGGCATCTAAGCCTCGTTTTCTCTGCCTTCTGGGAGATAGCCCCAGATGAGGGGCATGCCCATGCCGGACGCCTTCATTATCCTGGAGCTGAGCGGAACAGGGGATTACCACCCACGGAGACAGCAGGCAAGGTCGTTTGGGGCAGGTATCACCAGGCCTCCTGTCACTGCCTCGTCACTCTTCCCATCCCCACTGCTAGCCCACACTGGCTTGCCGGAGATGCTTGGATGCCTGCTTCTCTGCTATATCCAGCACTGCCCACCAGTGCCCCTCAGATGCTCCGCCACCCCTTGGATCAGCTCAGCCTCAGAGCCCATGGAAGAAGAGTCTGTAGGGTTCTCTAACCCCGGCTTCCTCATTCATCCCAGTACCCTGGGGCTCTTATTCCGTTTGGCCCTTGACTTTTGGGGGACAGAGTTTAGGGTTACCCAGAGCCCAGGAAGGCCAACGGTGTGATTGCACCCACAGTACATGCGCCCTCCTTGGTGGACATCAAGTTACAGGTGACTCTGCAGGATGGGACATAATGGAAATAGGATACTCAAGAAAAAATAAATGTCTAAAAGCAAGGAGCAGTGATTTATGAAGAGGGGAAGAGAGACTAAGAGCCTCAGTAAGGAGAAAGCAATCAATATGGAGAGGCAGGTTAATTAAATATGGATAATGCAATCAGCCCACACGGGCACCCGGAGAGGAAAGAGAAAAGCAAAAGCAATACTCACCGCCTTTGACCAGTCCTCATGGCCTGCGGGTCTTTGCCAACGCGAGGGTCAGAGAGGCTGCGGGGTAAGGAGCTCTGGGGAAAGAGCAGAGCTTTCTTTTAGCAGTCAAATCCTTGGCGGGTGAAGGGCATGTGTGCATGAACACGCAGGCACACGCGCGCACGCACACACATCTACACACGCATGCATGCACAATACGCCTCCCACCACTGGAGCCGGGCGGCAAGCGCCCGATGGAAGCTCCTCTCCCTGCTTGTTACAGCCAGTAAATACTGAAGCAGTCCACACCCAGCGGGCGGTGGCTCAGCTGCCGGCACGGTCTGCACACCCATCCTCACTGGCAGGATGCAGGAGATGCCCCTGAGCAGAACTCGCCTGGCACTCCTCCCGCACCTTCTTCCTTGGCTTCGCTACGCTGCTTCCCCGGTCCTTTGGCTGCAGCTCAGGGAGAAGTCCTCACAGCCCAGAGCTGCCTCCCTCTGCACCCAGAGGCTGTGCAGGGGGCAGCGGAGCTGTAGGTATTAACTCTTTCCGCCCACCAATGTGCTGAAAATTGAGTGTCCAGAGGTCCGTCTTCTAATGAGCTCTTCTACGGGCTGAAGGCTGCGTGCTGCTTAGGGAGCAGGGACCATAAAGATCTTGCCCCAGACAGCTGCTGACAGCAGGAGCCAAGCTGAATCAAATCTCCTAATGAGCCAGGAGGAGGGGGGCTGTCTTGCCGGGTGTGATGTGATGTGATAAATGCAGGGAGCAAGAAAGCTACCGGGCAGGTCACACATCTAAATTCCACCCCCTTCCTCCCAATTTCCATTGTGCAGCACTACCAAGCCAAACCACACAGCCCTGAAATTAATTACCCCCCTCTGTCGCATCCCAGCTCTCCCCCTTACTCTACAGCGGCATTTCTCCACTCCCACCCTCGGCACCAACCACACCACTCCTCACTTCTTAATGAGAAATTTCCACCTCCCCAAACATGTATATTTCCAACTCTGTGCTCCTGCCCCTCACCTGGTTTTTCCTACAGTGGAAATTCACCTCTCTCCCTCATCCATCACCTAGCAACTTCCCCCTCCTTGCATTTGTTACAGAGTGAGACTTTTCCCTTTGTTCTGCCCAATCTGCACATTATCCCTATTTTTCTGTCTGCTACGTTTTTTCTCCCAAACCGCCTTACCCACATGGAACTTCACACTGCCTGTTCGTGTCAGACGGAGGACTCCCTCTTCCTGCTTCCCCTAGCGCAGTAATTCTCTGAGTGGGGTCCCTGGACCAGCAGCGTCAGAATCACCTGGGTATGCCTTAGAAATGCAAATTCGCAGGCCCCACCCCCGGGGCCTACAGACTCAGAAACTCTGGAGATGGGGCCCTGCCTTCCAGGTGATTCTGATACACACACGTTCAAGTTCCTGAACTACTGTCCTGAAATAAAGCTTAGCTTCTGCTTTTTCCGCTCTAGGTCTCTGAGGCTGCGACTAGCTCCAAATGCACCCAGCCTTTGCTGCAGGTCATTTCTGAAACCCAGAAGACAATATTTGCTAGAGGCATCAGACATCTCTGTGGCAACTGATGGCTTTTTAATAAAGATATTAGATTCCATCTGGTAAACCTTTTACAACGTAGAACACATTTTCTCTTATCATCACTCCACAACCCCAAGTCAGAGATAGTGTTATTACCCCTGTTTACAGATGAGAAAACTGAGGCTAGAAAAGGTGGCATTCCTAAGTGACACGGTACCTAAGAGGCAGCTCGAAGCCCAGAACTTCTTTTCCTGTGACTTACAGCAGAGCTTTTGCTACCACGTCATGCGGGTCCCAGTCTCTCCTGGCTGAGCTATTGGTGCATAACCTGAATTCTCGCAGTGAAATGATTCTGCCACCACCACACGTCGCCTGATGATAGGATGAATCAAAATTCTGATGCTGCCTCCACAGTGACTCATTGTCTCTCTCTGAAAATGTCCACGGTGCCCCTCTGTTAGGTAAAGGGAACTTTGGGTTATAAAATGAGATGCAAAAGAAGTGTTTTCCATTCCTCTAACCCCTGTCTTTAACCTCGATGCAAGCTAGGTTTAGAATTCAGATATAAAGAGAATCCTTCACTTCTGGACATTTCTCTGGCACACTGCACCATAAGAAACAGACATACAGGTAAACTGGCGAAAAGAAAAAAAACACACATTGGGCGGCACTCTCCTAACCTACGATAAATTTATACCCTGAGGTAGACCCACTCCGGATTCCATTCACAAAGCTAACGTTTAATGAGCACTTAGTGTGTGCCAGACACCGTGCTAAACACTGCACTCGCATTGTTGTCTTTAACTCTTACAACAAAGTTACGAGACCTGCATCTTTATCATCCCTGTTTTACAGCGGAGAAACAGAGACGAGCCGTTTATAAGTGGCAGAGCCGGTGTCTGATACCACACAAAGCGCTTGCAGCCTCGGCTCTGCCCTGCGCTTTAACACAAAGGTAGTGTCGTCAGTGGTTCCTCCAACGTGCAACAGTGGTGGGTAAAGGTGTCCTTCGAGTCTCGTGCTGCCTAGTCTGGCTTAAAGGCCCTGAGGAGACAGGGTGGGGCTGCAGAGGGGCCCAAGTCTCAGGTGGAGGCGGATCGACCTGAACCAGGCATCAGCATCTTCAATTAGCCTTCGGAGCAATAATAGAGCCACAGGAAGTCAATAAGTCAACCGAAACATTAAAAGAATAATATGACAATAAAGTTTTAAAAGAAAGAACAGGGATATAAAGAGCAGAGGGACAAGGGTATGTGGACATGCATCTGGCATGAATCAAAAGAGAAAACTAAAGCTGGTCCAGACATTTTTTTAAACCAAAACACTCCTAGACAGCAAGGAGTAACCACATAGCACCCTAGTTTGAGAAGCACAGACCTAGTATAGGCCCCCCGCCTCAGGGGAGGACTCTACCTTAATCTCCCTTCCTACAGAGCCAGGTGCATAAAGAATTCCAGGCGGAAAACGAAGCTGCACTGAGGGGATAGGCATTCTAGCATGGTCTCCCTTCCTGAAGGAGAGGGAGAGGAAAAGGCAAGCAGGTCGGAGTGCTATTGAGAAAGGCACTCATCTACTTGCACTTGGAGCCCAGCCTGGGGATGCAGAGCTCTGACCCTTTGCTGGTTTCTGCTCCTGACTCGCTGGCTGCAGACGGGGACCAGGATGTCTCCATTGGCTGCAGTGCATGATTTTTCCCCGTTAAAACAGGCATCACAAGCCCTGCTCTGGCTTCGCAAGCTGCCCTGCCCCTCTCTGCTCTTCCCAGTCCGCACTCACCCTCCTGGGAAGCCCACTCCTTCAGGCACTAGCCACTGCTTCTCTCTAGAATCGGTGTTTTGGTCCTACCTGTCTTGAGCTCTAGATGGCTGTTCTAGAGGTCTGACAGCTCCACCCATCTCAGACCCCACGGATGCCACTGCCTCCATGTCATCTATATATTCCTCTTTAATGGACTCCATTGCAGCGCCTTGTCCTGCCTGACAGTCCAATAATTTGGTCCCATTTACCTGTCCAATTGTGCATGTGTGCATGTGTGTGTGTGTGTGTGTATGTGTGTGTGCGTGCGCTCGCAGCTCCTTCTCAAAGCCCAATACCTCCAAGGTAAAAATTCTCCTTTTCAAAGGTTTTTCTGAACTTCCTCAGTCAGAAGGAACATCTCCATCCCAACACCACCACACTGCTGTGTGATCCTCTGACAGCCCCGCATCACGGATTGTAGTTTGCCCTTGTGATGTGTTTCCTGATCCTCCCAAATGACTACGTGATCCAGAAAGATTCCATGACTTACTCCCCTTGCTATCAATGCCCATTGCCTCGTACGGAGGAGGTGTTTAATAAATATCGGCTGAATTTGATTCTGAGTTCACGAAAAAAAAAATTCTGGAAAATTACCAAAGATTCTTTATGGCAGAAACACATTAGAATTCTGCAGCCTCCAGGTCAAGGCTAAGGTCAGCCTCCTACTACTGACACTTCTTGCGAAGCCAGAGCAGGGCTTGTGATGCCTGTGTTAACGGGGAAAAATCATGCACTGCAGTGGCCCGGGCACCTAAGGTGTTTGCAAACTATTGTTCCCAACAGCCCGGTCAGGGCAACATGGAATTAATCAAGAGCAAAAGGAGCACCTGGTGTCATCACACAGGCCACAAAAATGTAATTAAATTGAAGATAAAAGGAATTAAAGTCTGCGATATAATATTTTTAAAAGCCATGATAGTAGTGGAAGAGGTTTATTGCCAAATGCCCCGCTGTGTGTTTATTTAATCAACGTACCACCTAGGATAATACCACATTAAAAGCTTTTAATAAAACAGTCATTCAGATATTAGATTTGAATTCTGGTCAGTACTCTAAAGCTCTCCGCAAATCTTTTAAAAGCAATTTCCACTTTGTAGCTTCCTAGTAACAGTAGAAACATGAATCAACATATGCTGCATTGATTTGGGGTTTCCATGGAGACTGGAAGGACACAGGGAAGGGAAGGACAGAAAGAGGCCACTTGGCCCAAAATTCTACTAAAAAAAAAAAAAAAAGCGTCTTGGTTTCATTCCTCTGAGCATTAGCAGCCTCATTTCCTGTTCATCAGTTCGAGCATCGGATATTTAATTTCTAATAAGCCTGCTCGACTTCTCACAAGGAACATCAGAGGGGATATGGAAAGAAGTCAGCAGCTGAAGTTACGGGCCCATGAGGTTTGCAGAGAGAACTCAAGAAGCACAGGATCTGGAATCAGAAGAAAAGGCCTCTAGTCCTTCCGCTGCTGTTAACTAGTTCTTTCACACCAACCATCCTTGCTAGTTACGCGATCAATAACTAACGCCACCAAGACCTTTGAATTTCAATTTCCTCATTTGTAAAACACAGATTCACACACCTGCCCTGTCTATTTTTCAAGGTGATTTTAAGAAAGAAATGAGAGAGGCTGTGAGGGAGAAAAATGTTCTGTAAATTCTGGTACACTGTACACTATTATTTGGTGATGCTCTGAGTTTCCCTTTAAAGGGAATTTTGCCAGGGCGTGAGTACATGAGGGGTGCAGGGGTGGCAGGGGGAAGATATGGCTTATTTAGGGGAGAGTAGACTGACCTGGAAAAAAGAAGAGTGGGGTTTGACAGCCCTGAGCTTCAATCCTTGCTCCCTAATTTTCCAGAGCTGTAAATGTGGGCTAGTAACTCTCTCCCTCTCTGACTATCATTTTCATGATGGGAAAAAGGAATATCGCAAGTCTTAGGCTTGTTAAAAGGATTAAAGGAGATTACGTAATTGAGTTTTAGTGCAGTGCCTGAGTAACGGCAAATGACTTTTTAGTGTGAGCCACTATTATTAGGCTTATCGACTGTTTCGTCATCTGTAAAATGGGAATTAGAATTCTTGCTACTTCTCTACTTTGCCTAGAGGATTACTTGGAGGATGTCTACTCAGCTCATTGCTAAACTTAATACATTGTTTGGGAAAATGTATTAAATAAATAGAATGTTATTATTTAAGGACTCATCTTTACCACTTGCTAACCAAGGTGATACTAATATGTATGAAACACATAAGGATTTTCAAGCTTCTTGGTGGATAGGAAGGTAGCGTAATGTCCGTTACCTTTTTCATTTTCTTTTCTTCCTCCTGAGCCCTCATTTGTCTCCTTACCGCTTGCTGGAAATTTTTTTCTTTCTATCCTCTTCCCTTTATTCACTGTCTTTATACTTCTAAGTGTGTTCTAGAAGGATTTTTAAAATTAAATTTAGGAGGCTTTGGTGTCTAAACTGCAACGGTCCCTTAGGTCTCCTAAAATTAAATTATACAAACACTGGAGGAAATGACATAAAATCTGTAGACACGATGGGATTACAGGACTGTCTGTCTCTCCAACCACAGTTGTGAGTGTTAAAAAAAATCTCAAGAAACACATCAACCAAATGCAAGCTATGAAATTTCCTTTGGATCCTGATTCAAATTTAAAACCATAAAAAATATTATGAGACAATTGGGGAAATTTGAGCAAGGATTAGACATCGATAGTGGTGTGATATTGATATCGAGGTTATTTTTTTTCTTAAGCATCCTTATATTTAGAGATACACTCTGATACACTTAGAGTTGGCGTGATATGCTATTTGGGAATTGCTTTAACGTCACCTAAGTTGGGAAGTGTGGGGTGTTGAAGCTGGGCAATAGTACATAGGGGCTCATCGACTTGTGTATATTTGAAGTTACACATAAAATTCTTTTAAATAGTGTGATCAGTGACTTGTGCTTCAGGAGAATGATCGCACGGAGTCTCAACTATTAGTGCAAGGAAACTGGAATATAGAAGAAGGGGGCGATCCGAATGGAAAACGATTTCCCTTATATTCTGCTGTCAGTTGTCTTCCCCATGTCTAAATCAATGTTCAGAAAAAACTTATTATTTGGCTCCAAGAGAGAAAGTGCTAAAATTCATAGAAGTTTAGAGCAGGTATGATTCCTGGATAACACTTGCGGAAACTAAACTAATAATTTCCCCCCAAAGTCATATTTCTTCTAGTCACAGCCAGGACTCAAGCCCAGAGCTCCTGGGAGCAAAACCCAACTAAATCTTTTCTTCCGAATGCTGAGCTGCTGGTCTACACATCCAGAATCCAGGACAACAAGTCAACTTGGGTGAGCATACAAATGATGACCTTTTTGCTTACCTCCCAAATCTCTCCATTTTGATTGTAACCCCCGCCTTAAACAGTGAACTCAGTTTTTACAAATTAGCTTCCCAGTGGCCAGATGGCTTCTGTGAAGGCAGGTGATGGGCAGGAAGCCAGAGTACAGAGAAAGCAAAGGGCTCATGCAACACACACAATCCTCCCCACACCCACAGCCTGATCTCCTATTTCCTCAAGATCATTGAGGTCTCAGGTATGAAATATCTCAACTTCCTTCTCATCTTCTCCCCTACAAATCATTCCACATTTACACACATCTTTACCTCCTTCCCACCACTCTCAGATGTGTCTTCTCAAGGTGAATCCCTCCCCAGGGGGCCTTAAGCCCATTCTTCCCTATTTACCCTGCCTTATCTGCTCTCTCCTCTATCTTTATTCTTTCCTTCTCCCATGTAGAACAACACTTACAAATGAAACTCAATTTTTCAAAAAAAAAATTCTCTTCTCTGTTCCTCCCTATATCAGCAAAGTCACCTGAAAGAATCTTCTGTTTCCCCACTTCCTAGCCCCTCCTCGATCCTTCACAACTTGGCTTCCGTCCCTCCCATGCCCCTGACATGGCGACCTCCTTGTTGTGAGGTCCAGTGGCCTGATGGCCCTTGTCCTCATGGACCTCTCTGTTGTGTTTGCCACGGTGACCACTCACTCCGGCATCTCTGCTCACTTGACCCCCTTGGCTTTACACTCTTTTACCTGCCCTTCCCCTTCGTCTCCTTCACTGGCCACTTCTCCCCCGCCCACCCCATAAGTGCTGGTATTTTCCTCTAATTCTGGCCCCTCTCCCAATTGTATAGATTCTTATAGCTCATGGGTGGCTCGAACGTACCCCTTGGATAGGTGCAACAAATGCAAATAAATCTAAAAATCGAGTGCGTCATATCCCCTTCTTCTCCTGACCCACTTTATTCCCCCACCCCGCCCCACCCCTGCCACACATACACACAAATCTTGGCTTGTTCTAGAATTCCTGGTCTCAGTTTCTGGCATCACTGTCCACTGAATAACTCAAGCCAGGAGAAAAAGGGAAGTAATGAGAGATGACTCCTTTTCTCTCATCTCTTATAGTCAACCAATTACCAAATTTTACTGATTAAGTTTCCCTCATAGCTTTCACATCCTCGATCCTCACCTACCACTGGTCCACGGTCTCTGGTTCGTGTCCTTATGGTCTTGGTCTTTGTGACCTAGTCTATCTCCATTCTGTATCCAGAATCACCTGTTTAAACCACAAATGCGACTATGTTCCCTTCTCTCACAAGTTATCAGCACCCCCAGGCCCAAAGATAAAGTTCAAGCTTTAGTAAAAATCCCGAGACGTAACTTCCCCAAGGCCTGGATTCTGTCTACCTTGAGAGTCACCCTCCACTCCCCCTGGTGTGTGCGTCCTGCTCCAACAACTCCATGTTGTTCACAATCTTGCACACATGACATGGGCTCCATGTGTCTGGGCCTCGTTTCTGCCATTCCCCATGCCCAGTCATCTTTCGAGCCTTTCAGGATCACTTCTTCCAAGCAGCCTCCCCTGCACACCAGGTACGGTCCACACTTCTCTACCGCTGTGCCTGGCATGGTTAGCTGTCTGAACTCTCTTTTCCTAACCAGACTTAAGTCCATCAAGGGCAGGAAAGTGTATCTATTCATTTATTCATTCATTATTCAACTAACATTTAAGTATATCCTATGTGCCAAATATAGGTACATTGTATTACATAAGTAAAGGATATATTTTTCATCTCTCCATCTCTAACACCTAGCATAGTACCTGGCCCCAGGAAGGTACTCAGTAAATGTTTGCTAAACTTAACTGAACAAGTCATGTTCAGGTGAGCGAGACCACGTTTGGTGCAGGATGCTAGCCAAAAAAGGCAGTGTGGAGTCAAAGAAATGGCATAGAATCCATGGTCGGGTGACAAGGGTTCAAGTTCTGCCCCATCATGGCTAGGTTATCTTGGTTTAAGACCTTGCTTTCTTATCTCTAAAATCAGAATGACTTGGGAGATGCCAACTTCCTATATTATTGTAAGAATTCAATGAGATATATAAGCCCACATGGATTGTAAGTTACTCAGCCTTATGAAAGCATGAAGTCACGTTGATAGCATCAGAGTCACAGAAGGCAGAGGCCCAGCACCAAGTGGAGATGGGGACAGAGGCCACAGAGGCGGAGGCAGCAGGGTAGAGATGGAGAAGCAGGGGGACCTAGTTTTCAAGGCCCTGGGGCTGAGATGCAAGTGCGAGGCGCTGCCACAGTTGAAACGGGCTCTCTCCTCCCATCACACGGTGCCAGGCGCTGGTTATCACTCTCTGCCCCTTGGTAGGCAGTAACCAAAGCTTTACCATTTGCTGTCAGGGTCCACAGCTGTGGGCAGAAAGCAGCTTCAGCACGCTGCCGCTCCTCTGAATATAAAATAAGCTTTTTCTAATCCTCCATTTTTAATGACTTCAGCCAATGGCTTTTATGTCCTCCCTTCCCAGCCCCATTCTACCCCGCCACCTAGAGTCATCAGAACAGGAAACTCCACAGCCATCAGACCCGGGGATGGGCCTGGCTGTAGCAATGGCAGCAGGAAATCGTGGCGTGGAGACCCGGCCTCCAGGGAACAGCTGTCCCCTTGGGATCTGCTCCTACCTCACAGAGCCCTCTGGGAAATGAGACGCCTTGCTTTCGGGCTTTGCCGGTGCACATTAATGCCTGCACTGGGGGTGGGAGGAGGGACCAGAGCTGTGTGGGTGCGCTCTGAGGCACAAAGATGCTGAGCAAATTCTGACACTTTTCCTTGAGAGATAAGGCCCTAGTTGGAATCTTCCTTAAGCCATTCAGCTTTTCAGAGACCCGTCTCCTTTCTAGGACCTTTTATTGAAGAATTCAAAAGCCTTCTGGTAATTCCATACGGAGCACACTGATAAAGGTCCTGATGAGAATGCCGATGCTTCCTTCACAGTGAAAAATACCCTAATCTCCAAGACACAGAGGGGAAGTGAGGAGCATTCTAGCATCTTTGGAGATATAGATGTTTGGACAAAGAAGAAATAAGAAAGCACAAAACAGGATCGACAGGACAAAAATTCTAAGCCATGAAGTCATTATACACGACAAAACTGGCGTTTGCATGGCATGGCCACAACCTAAAAAGTGCTTTCCCTTCTTAAGCTGAACTTGATCAGGTTTCTTAACCTCTGTGGGCCTCAGTTTGTTCTCAGGAGCTGGAAGGGTTAAAGAGCATAATGTAGGAAGAATACCTAGCAAAGTTGCCTGGCACTTCATGATAACTGGGAGCTATCACTATTCCTTTTAGTCGATCCTCATAAAAATCTTTGGAGGTTAGCTAGGCACTTATTGTGCACATTTTATAGATTACAAAACCAAAATTGTTCAGTAGTCCTGAGTGATGGGCCCAGGGTTATTTAATTAATGGTCCAAAGGAGACTGGAACCCAGGACCACCCGGGGCTTTTTCCACACTGCACAACACCTAAGCATATTCGGCTGCTGCTGCTGCTGCTGCTGCTGCTGCTAACCCATCCCTGAGACCATCGCTGGAGGTTTTATTAATGGAAATATGATGGGTCTTGCTCAGTCCCCTGGGAGTACCTGGCATTTGTGAAATGGCTATTATGGCTAATGAACCCCGTTCTTCAGGTCAGAGTTCACTGGCCCCAGGAGAAAGACCTGGGCTTCCTTAGCAGGTTTAATTCAACTGGAAAAAGACTAGGAGGAAGTTTTCACGTTCCTTGGTATGTTAGGCACCGTGTGAAATTGTTTTGTTTTGTTTTAGTCCCCGGGAGCTGTTTACACTTGCCTGGGCCACAGGGCACACACTACACGATCTAATCCTCACGCACCGCCCCCCGCCCCCCGTTGACCTTCTTCCAGGAAACCCACTCTAAGGATGGAGCAGACAGCAAATGGCTAATAAAAACCAGTTTGCCATACTGACTGGGTGCTCATGGAGCTATCACTCTTAAAATATGAATAACAGCCATCATCAGCCTAATACCACGTTGAGTGTTGAGAGCTTTGAACTTTCCCCCGGCACATATCTGATCTGTGATAACAGTTATCTCACTCCCCCCCCTTCCCAGCACCTCCCCCATCTTCCAAGAAACCATGAGGTTTTCCGAATCTGTAGGAACAAATCGTCCAGAAATAACCCAAGAGGCAGAATAGGGTAGGCTCTTCCTTCTTATGTCATTAGATTGAAAGCACCCCAAGATCGGGATCTCTGAGGATCTATGAGAACCCGAAAGCCAGATCTTCAGGATGTAGTCAAACGATGGACCAATACTAAGTGGATCCAATGCAGAAAGAGAAAAGCGGCTCTTTTCCTCTATACCCCTCTAGATGGCTCTGAGAAGGACCCGTTTAGCTGATGCCAGGAACCCATCATCTCCTGGAAGCAGCCACTGTGCCCTTAACTCACTGCTTAGAAATTGGTGACCTGCCCCACCCCCTAAAAATTTTTAACTCTGTGTTGTGATGGATGTTAGTTAGATTTACTGGGGCGATCATTTTGTCACATATACATATATATGAAATCATTATGTTGTATACCTGAAACTAACCAAATGTTATATGTCAATTACATCTCAAAAAAAATAATAATAATCCTGGTCCCAGCAGGTCTAGTTTTAAGAATTCATTTTAAAAAAACAGTTCACAATGTGAACAAAAATTTAACTATGATCTTATATCAGACTTGCATGATATAATAAATAATAAAAATTTGGAAAAAAATTTAAAACAAAGAATTAGACATGTTAATTAATTCGACGGCTGGAGTCCCTTCACAATGTATACATATAACCAAATCATCACGTTGCACACTTTAAAGATATTACAATTTTATCTGGCAATTCTACTTCAATAAAGCTGAGGGGAAAAAGAAATCGGTGACCTGCAGTGTATTTTAATCTCCCTCCAGCCCTGTGGCTGTGAATTCCTCTGCATGGGAATGTGTCACCAGTACACCAGAGACTTACACACTGGCTGGAAACAAAACAGATGCTGTGCGAACTCCAACTGCTGTGCAGGCGACTCGCTTAAAACAACAGCAGAAAAAGATCTGAATGAAACTAAAAGAGACAGTGTCATAGTCTAGAGATCAACCTACGGCATTTTCAGAATCCCTGAATGCATCCAAAGGAAGAAACAGCATCCCTTTGGACCAGAAAGCAGGTTCCAGGGGACCTGGGGAGGTAAGATCAAGGAGGATGGAGAACAAAATAGGATGCTGGCAGCGTGGCGCCCACTGAATAGTGCCCACTGAGGAGTGGACATGTCCCTGCACCCCAGCTCTTGGCAAGGATGACAGGCTTAACCAACTCTGAGGAGCTCTGTCAGAGAACAAAAGAGGATCATGACAGAAGGACGTGCCCTGAGGTGCCCTGTACCTCCCAGCAGGAATCAAGGCTCTGGACAGTCAGTTCAGGGACCCCCTCAGGCCCTGTAGGAAGGAGCTGCTCTCTCTTACCTGTCTGGTGGTGGGCAGTTCAGCTGGGAAGGTGTGGCTGGCACAGGGCCCAGCCGGGCATGGCTCAGTGAAGCCCTGAGTGACAGAGTCAGCCACCTCCTGGTACATGAGGGAGGCTGGCGGAGAAGCAGCCACCTCACCTCGAGCCCCAGCAGAGCAGCTGCAATTTGCCGCTCCCTCTGGCGCCTCGCCTCTCAGGCTTTGCATCTCCTGAACAGAGGAAGAGTGAGTGGCAGGGGAGGGGGTGGGGAGCCGGAGGGAGGGGAGGGGGCACTCTGGCAGATGATGCGCACTGCCAGGCAGAGTTCGGGGGAGGACCGCAGACTCCAGCAGGATGGCACCGCCTGTGTGGCTGTCCCACTGGCAGCTGCCTCTGAGGGGCCAGCCACTCTGGAGAATTCAGCGAGAGGCAGAGTGCATAGGGGGTGCAGAGGGCAGAGGTGGGGGAGGGAGGAGATCCTCAGGGTTGCACCCGGGGAAGGAGGTGAAGCGGGTACTGGCATGGAGAGAAAGGATGACCTGCTTTGGCTCAAAAACAGACCAGGCGGCAAGCATCTGGCCTGCCTTCAAGGTTACCTCTCTCTCCTTCCACAACCAGCAGGCAAGGCCACACTGGCTTAGGAATTTGGAACGGCTAGGTAATTTAGATCAAGCACAGCTCCAACTTTCTCAAACGGGAGAAGAAAAAAATAGGCATGAAAGAGTATAATGCACAAAATGTTTAGTGTTATTTGTCACTCTACGCTGCAGGCAAGCCCCAGTGTCCTCTCTGCCATCTGCCCAACCTGAAATCGGTGGGGGTGGGGGGGGCAACAACAACACAAGCAAGAGGGGAGCCCCGGGAGGGGATGGAGAGAGTGTGTCATGTGATGCTTCTGTCCGTAAAGTTCCATTTGGATGGTCAAGGGCAAATCCTTTCGGACGGGTTGGGCTGGTGCCTGAAGCAGCTTCCGAGAGTGAGGGGTCACCCTTCGCCTCTGATTCCAGAGTCTCCTCGCCCTGCCACTCACATGCGACGGGTTCACTGCACAGGCCTGAAGCTGACAGTCATCAGCTCTATTTACAACCACAGCCAGAAAAAGAGGCTGAGGAGAAATAAACAAACAGTGGAAGCTGGAAAAGACCAAAGGAAGCCACAGCTGGGGAATACTCAACAAGCGCAGTTAATGACGGAAAAGAGATCTCAAATAAGAGCCCTCTCGGGAGGGAGGGGACAGGATGCTGAGGGACGAAGAACCAGACTGCGACAGATTTCTAGGGAATTGTCGTGCCCAGTTGCAAGCTGGTTCTCTTCCTTCAGGCCCGTCTCCTGAGGTCCTGACAACCACTGACCCACATGGCCCTCGGGGGATAGCTTAGGACGCTGGCCCTGTAGACTTCTCGTAATCACCATGTCACTGCTGCGTAAAACATTTGCACCGATTCAACAAAATCAGGTCAATTCAGCAAACAATCATTGGAGTCCACTGTGTGCTGTGGGAAATGCTAAGATGACTAAGACATCTTTGTCATGTCTCAGGTGATCCAGAGGAGGACAAAGAGATTAAAGAAGTGACTCTAATGCATGAAAAAGGGAGCTAAGAACGCAAACAGTGCCTCAGAAACGCTGCGGGGAGGGGAGAGTCAGTCCACCTGTGAAATCGGAAAAGCCCTTTCCAGGGAGGCTCAGCTGACCTGCACACTGAAGGTTACCTGTGGATTTTGGCAAGCAGAGTTTAGAGGAGGGGAAAATTCAAGGTTGAGAAACAGCCTAGGCAAAGGCGCAGAGTGAAGCGGTGTCTGGTATACCTGGGGAACAGTGAGTGTTCTTTCTAGAGAGATGGGAGCAGACTATAAACAGTGATAGGAGGCTACAGTGGAGGAGATCATTTAAGAGGTACACTGTGACCAGATGGTAAAAAAATTTAAATAAAGGAATGTTGGTCAAATCATTTCGTTATCAGGTCTGTGTTTTGAAAAGGTACTGAATGAAGAGAGATTGGAGAAAAAAGAATCAAGGTTATTGTAAATCCCAAGGTGAGAGAGGATAAGGGCTAAAATAAGGCAATAAACTTGAGAAGAACAGAGTACAGTTTTTGGGAAGGCTGAGTCAGCAAAACTGGGTTTGATGTTCAGAACGAGGAAGGATGGAAAGACATAGAGAATCACTCTATAACCTCACCTTTGAAAACTGGCTTTAAAGGCTAGGGGACCTAGGAGGTAGAATAGGTGGAGGCTGGTAAAAGAAAAGTTATAGTGTTTTTGGTCTGAGATTGGCTGAACTCTGTTGATGTCACAGGGAAGAAGATGAGGAGATGGAAATACAGTGTTGGATCTTAGCAAAGAAACGGAAATCTGGGAGCTGCCTCCTTGACAATAAGAGATGGCAGGAGTATATGAAATCACTCAAGGACAAGAGAGGGGCTGAGGGCAGGTCCTGGAGAAGTGACTACATTTAAATGAGGAGCTGAGAAAGAGGAGCCAACCAAAGATGGTCAGAGTCTGAGAGTAGGAAAACCAGGGGAAAGAAATGTCCCAGGTGCCAAGAAAGATGAGCCTTTGGGAAGGAAGAGTTGAACACCGTGGAGAAGTCAATGTTGGTGATGACTCAGATGAAGATGGCAGACTTTGAACTGCAGACTGGAGTGGGGAACAGATGATAGAGAAGCAAATGAAAGAACAGCAGAGTTCCTGCCTAAACAGGAAGGGCCATCTCCTCAACCGCACACAGTCCTTAGACGTGGAAGACTGGAAGTAGTGAGCAGAGCACACCACAATTTGATGTACACATGCACACGCTAGAGATAAATGTTCAGTAGATGGTGTATATACATCCTGTGTCCGGTAGATATGGAATTTCAAAATGCCCATAGAATTGTGTACCTGCGTCTATCCACTTATGAGCATCAACACCCATAGAGAGCACTCGATATAAAATGTGTTGACAGGGTGAGTGAACGAATGAACTTTCTACTAAGAGATGAGTTACTTATTGATTTAATCAACTTATATTTACTTGGCGCCTCCTATGGGCCAGGAACTGTGCTAAGGACACCGTTGGTAGAGAGATGCTCCCAACGAACAAAACAACTTTGGTTTCTTTCATTTCATTCTCCCTACTCTGCCTCTGCCCTTCAGTCAGAATCCATCAGCTATTCATGAAGGTCAAGTCATAGACATCCCAAAGCCTTTCTCAACAATGACTGGCTGAGCCCCTCTCGTTTTTCAGCTGTTATTGTTCAAAACCCTTAGTCTCTGTTTTAACCTAAACCCTTAGGTCTGAATTCATTTCTAGAGTTTAAATCTCTCTACTTGCCATGGTGACCTCAATCCTGGCCCAGCTCTCTGACTTTTCCAACCCTTGTGCCTTAGGTAAGAATCTCCACTCAATTTTTAGCCCATTAGCGGGGCAGTCCCTGAAGCCAGACTCTTCCTAACAAGAAAAAAGCTCAGATCCCCTTCCTGGAGTCAGTTCCGGTATTCTTAAGTAATCCGTCTCTTGTCTTGAAAAGAAAAAAAAGAAAAAAACCCTTCAGCTATTGTTAAAAATAGATATCTGAACCAGGCTGAAATCCAGCTGACAACTGTAATCAAAATTCTGATACCCAGGGAGGGCAGACCACATAAGAAGAACCCTTACAAAAATGATACCTTGACAAGGCTTACTCCTTGTTGAAAAAGAAATAAAATACAACATTTAATTAATTCTAAAACATCTTTTTTTTCCTCACATTTTAACATCTCTATAGCCAAGATGTCTTACAATCAGCATGTACTTATAATGTGGTAAGGTGACTATGCCCTCCTTCAATGACTCTCAAAAAATAAAGCTGTTTTTAATACAATCTTGTTATTGATGGAATCTTATAACTGAGAAAATATTGCGGTGGGCCATGACTCTTCATTGCCAAATGCCACTTGAGTGCTTATTAAAATGGTTCAAACTGAAGTAGGAGAAAAGTAAATTCATGAGAACTAGCAAAGTTTTCACATCTTTAATGTGTTAATGGCTCTAATTCAGGGAATTAGAGGTAATGTTGGGAAGGATGGCACACATAATTGATTGTTTTCCCTACTTGACATTTAATAGAGTAGCTGATGATCACTGAAAGCGACCGAATTTGAGTTCCCCTCTCTTCCCCATCTCCTGCTATCCCATGGCACGGGGGCTGCTGGACAACAGAATGGAGAATAGTATAAAATCAGAGAGAAAGAAGAAACCAGTGATGCAAAATCTACAAGCTAGTAGATTTGAGAGCATTTGAATAAGGAGCTGGCATCATCTGGTCACTGCATGATTTGTTTCTTTCTTTCTTTTTTTTTTTTTTTTTGGTTTATTGTGTCCATCATAAAGGTTAAGAGGGCAGGCTCTAGAACCAGACTGCTTGTTTGAATCCCAGCTCCGCCACTTAAAAGCTATGTGACTTTAGGCAAGAGACTTAACCCTGCTGTGCCTTAGTTTTCACATCCACAAAACAGGGATTGTAGATGAGTTGACACCTGTACACTTACAGTAATGTCTGCCAGATAGAAACAGGCAATCAAGTTATTTATTTATTATTACCTTCTACTTGAAATTTCCTTGAAGAAAAATAATTCCTTCTCTCTGGAAAGCCCAAAATTAATCCCCTAAAGTCCTGAAAGAAACCTACATCCCTCCCTGACGCATAATTATTTCCTCCCTAAGATTAAAGCCACATACACATTTCCCTAAGACTTTCCCTTTTTGTGGGTGAAAAATCAGCATCATTATCTAGGTGAGGGTGAATTTCCTACTGAGCAAACTCCTGTTTAAAATTTCACCAGTCCCGAATAAAAAGTGGGTAGAATCATCCCAGCTAGAGTCAGATGCTTGTCTTATTTTGTTTAACCCTCAAATAATCCTTACTTCAGAAGCATAGAATTTACTGCAGAAGACAGGGTATTGCATCGAGGGAGTGATGATTTGCACATTTGGATTCATCTTTTCATAAGAAAAGCAGCCTCTCCTCCTGCTGTCCTTTCGTCACCCTGCACCCCATCCCCTGGACTGGAGGCTGTTCACGTCACGATAGAGACGGACTCTCCTCCACTTTATTTATTCCACCACACGTTAGATGTGGAAAGAGATGCGACGGCTGAATGGGTAATTCTAGGCAAGGCTCTGTATTTAGAAATCAAAGGAGGAGTTTCTTCACAGTGTGTGTGGCAAGGGATGGAGTGGGGGGAGGAGGGGGACTTCTCATCCCATCTCCCACAGAGCCAGGCTAGCTTGGACACCCTGGTTGGAGGCCCTGGGGACGAGGCAGCAGGGGAAGCAGGCCTGAGAAACTTCCCAAGGCTCCGACTCAGGGGACAGGCACTTGCCACAGGGAAAATGAATATATGTTACAAAACGGGCGAGACGACGCGCCATATGGCTGTGTCCTCAGAAACTTCCATGCAGATCCCCGCGGAAGCCCTTCTCCCTATGCGGTGTCCCCGCAAAGTTGCCGCAGGGGCCTTAGGAATCCGAGGAGACTCCCGGAGCCCTGGGGATTGCAGCAGGGACGCAGGGGAAGTCCCTGAGCGGCCTGCAGCGTGCTGCAGGCTTGCGGCCTTCCTGGCAGGACGGATGTCTCTATTCCAGGAGCCGAAAGGTCTGGGAGCTACAGAAAGGGGTCCCTGGGGGCTGTAATGAACGTGCTCCAGCAGTGCCGGTGCGGTTCAGCTGCCTGACTAATGACACATGAGAAGACTCGGAGGCAAATTTAATAAGAGAGCAAACCCGACAGGATGCCTGCCCCGGATGAGATCCGGCCTCTCGCACCCCACAGAGGAGTCTGCCCTGGCCTCAGCTTCTGAGCCCCGAGCGCATAACAATGTGCCTGAGGGGCAGCCGAGGGGAGAAAGGCCTCCATCTGCTTCTTTCTCAATTCTCTGCTCCAGCTAGGGGAGGCGGGATCCCCAGGGCTGTGAGGCTGGTCCTGCCCGGCTATTGGCTGACACATTTTCAAAGCTACTCTCAAAGGCTTTGATGACCCGGCTGCTTCTGGACAGCAGCTGAAGCCATTTGCCCTGGAAAATGGAAGGAAGTTGGTGTACCCACTCACCCTAACCTGACTCCGCAAGCATCCCTCCATACACTCTACAACCAATGGGGTTCCTTCATCCCTGTATATTCTAATGAGCACACCCATCTCCGACCCCTTAGCATCCCTCCCCTAAAATGTAACCAGAGCATCGATCTTCTTGGCTTCTGTTTCAGGAGAGCAAGTGCCGGTCCACACAGGGTGGACCTTCCACCGCCTAATTTCCATTGCCTTCGTGAAAGAGCAGAGTTGCTGGAAGTCATAGGCGTCTTAGCGAGACTGAATACTTGTCATTAGAGTTCTCGTTTTATTAAGTACCAAAAAAAAAAAAGAGAGAGAGAGAGAGAAAGATTTTTTTAAACATTGCTTAAAAATTAATCTCACATTTTCATTAACCGATGAAATTTTGTATTTGAAAGTGCTTTGAATTTAAAATTTAGTATTTGAAAGGACTCTTTCGCCATCATCTAATCTGATCACCACAACCATCCAGTGGACTAAGTTACCTTTGAGGACATTGAGACACCGGAAGAAAAGCAAATTACCTAAGGATTTATTGTGAGTGACATAACAAAACTGCTATTCGCATTCAAGTTTCCTGAGCCCAGTCAAATATTCTTTCCAAGCTTCCTAATTTTACAAAATAAATTACATATACTGTGAATCATTATTAAAATTTGTCACATAAATTTACCCAACTTGTTTGTCATGTTTTCTTGTAAACCTGTTAAATGTGTCCTCCAAGCCATTTAGGCCTCTTCTTCCCCTACCTGGCACAGAGTGGAACAATGGGAGTTGTAGTTGATGGACAATAGACAAGCTTTGGGTGTCTTTAGGGAGAATGGTGACATTATAACAGCAGCATTTTAGGAAACTCCATCTGGCTGCAAGGTGTCAGACTCAGAAGAAAAGGCAAAGCCGAGTTATTACTTCTCTTGGGCCATATTCATATCCAATCTCCCTTTAGGACAAACACAACGTTTTGTCATGTACCATAAAGGAGATTCCCGCAACTCTGACATCAGTGGTAGGTGCTGCTTCCGGGAGGAGCCTAACAGGGATGACCTTAAGATTACTCTTTAGACACAACCGTCATATCCAATAGCCTGGTAAACTGAATGCTGCTTACAAAGGATCTTGAATTTCATCTGGGGATGGAGCAAAATCTGGATGAATTTGAGAAACAGGATCCTCTATCTAAATAGGCAGAGCCATCTCCCCTCCACGGTCCAGTCAGCAGAAATCCCTGCCATCTACCCTTTCCTCCATCGCTGCTGGATTCTCTGCTTTTAAAGCATTTGCCTTATATCTCACATACCTGTTAACAAAGGGCTCAACCAGCTAACCCAGGAGAGGGCTAAAGGTCCAATCCTAAGTAAAATACTTACATTATCTGTGACTTCCTAAGGAAATTAACATTACCCTTTTTTCCATGACTTCCTAAAGAAATTCAATTTTTCAACTTTGATATCTAACCCCTCAGAGATAATAGTGATGGGAATTTTAGACCAGGTCAAAAACATGGGTCACTAAGAGATGACTCAGTATTTTGAGGGAGATAAAAACTTTTGTTACTTGATTTATAGCAATTAAGTGCCTACCTAACATACTTAAATCACAGTCCACCAACAGCACGTACACAGGCCAGGAAGTCACCCCCTCTAAAGGGAAGTGCAATGGGTCATTGAAATGTGTAGGCCGATGACAAAAGGGCAGACACACTCTGTTTCCAGCAAGTTCATTCATTCACTCACCCATTCATGCATTCGTTTTGAGTCCCTACTATGTGCCATGTACTCTGCAATGCCAGACGAGATAAGGGGTTCCAAATGGTCCAGGCTGCCTACACCACTGCAAGTCAGAGCCCTGACCTAAATTTTGCAAAGATTCCTTACCCTCCAGGCTTCAACCTCTCCAAGTTCCTGCCCTCTGGAGGACAAGGAGCACTTTCTCCTGCAACCCCAATTTTTGGGAGGGATGCTTGTGTGGTAGAAAAGGCCGTAAACCAGAACGGATCCCTGGGGGAAAGGGAAGTTGTGTCTTCTCCTGAGGAGAATCTGAAAATCTGCTCTGGTCTCACAATCCACAAATCCTATCTGCCACCCACACCCTCCAGGACCTGATGAGAGAGCAAATAGAATCTTGTGGAGGGGTAGCCTACAGATAAATTTGCATGGACTTCAATTAAGGAAAACACTACCCCTTTTGTTTTTGTTTTTGTGTCTTCAACTCACCTCAACTCCAGGGTTTTTATAACTTTATTTCTCCTGATCCAAGCTCAGAGCATTCTCCCACCTTTCTCCTCTGTTCTAAAGTGGAAATACAGAACCAATATCACCATCACCCGATTATCTGTAAAAATTGGGCCAGCCCAGGGTCATGGATAATAACCAGAGATTATTCTGAAAAATCATCTAAATTTGCCTTTTGACCTACATTTGTTTATGTGTGTGCATTTTTTTCAAAGTAGATTTACCTTCTTAATTATGTTTTGTTTGTATTCCCTCAGCACACGTTGTCTGGGAAGCCAGGGAGGGGTTCATGGAGTGGGCTGAGTGTTGAGAGAAGCTGGTTTGAGATAAAAAAAATTGTAGGAGTTAAAGCACAGGTTGTACCCTTCGTTTAACAAATATTTATCAAACACCTAGAAATGGTGGAGCATGGCACTGGGCGTTTCAGGAAACATTAAGGAGGAATGAGACAGTCTCAGCGCTAGAGAAGTTTGCCATCTTCTTAGAAGAATACATAAAGACTTCACATTTATACAGTTGAGATTTCACTATAGCTTAAAATGTGAGCCTACGTAGCATTGTTTTTAACTCAAATATCTGCAGGGCCCCGGTGGCTTTGGATCCAGTAGGACTCAGAAAAATAGTGATTCCTCTAGTAACCATATAACAGTTTTCTGTATTTCTCTGCTTGTGTAAAATACCAGATTCTCAGCTTACATAAAATAGCAGAGGAATCACTTTTCAGAGCACACGAGCGTTCAGGATAACGTATTGGAGAGGTTCCCTCTTGAGACTGCGTGTCCGGATTTACTGACGAGTTAATCACCAAGGAAGCACATATTCAGTGTCGCACGTGATCCCCAGTTAACCCGTTCCCAGGCGAGCCCCGTCACAGCCTTCCTTTTGGTTTCTAGTCCTCTGCCTGGAATCGGTACCCTACTGACTCTCATAGGGCGGAAGCAGAGGCAGTCATTCACAGAAGCAACAGGTGCCAACCTGGGAAAGCAGATAAGGGGGTGAGAGGCCTCTTAGACCCACGTGCTAAGTGGGATGAAGTGTAACCCCATACCCTGACCCTTCGCCCAGATTCGCCCCACAAAACCTGGATCCTTTCCACTCTCTGTCACTCCCACTATGGCCAGAAGAGCCGACAGTGTGGATTATGTGCGTGTTTCTTGCTGGGTGTGAATCCCAGACCCACGCTCATTGCCCCACTGCTAGAAGGCCGTGTTGGACCCAAGATGTCCTGGGGATATTGCTGGGAGAGAGGGTGACCTCATGCTATGGGCAAGTGAAGAATTTACAAAAGGCATCTCCAGTCAGGCTTCCCAAGGGCCAACAAGGTCATTATCAGCACCATCATCAAAGACGCTCACACCACATATGCCATTTGTGCATGTGCAAGCCTGGCCTCCTAATTGTAAGTGACCTATAAAATCAATAAACTCAGTTTCATGGATCAAATAACATTTTTTACACATAATAAGGGTATTGTGTGAAATGACACATACATTATGGATACTCTTACTACGTATCACACTTTCAAAGTAAAAGCTACTCTACCTGAAACATACAGCATTGATGGGGGTGAACATCAAGTAGAAAGCCTTAGAAATGATCCTGTAATACTCACTGAATCAACACTAAGGTAAGAGTAAATACTTGCATCATTTATAAGCAAATAACATAAATAAAAGGGATGCGAAGGGTGAAGTTCCTTTTAAAACAAGGCTGCGTGAGCAGGACCCTCCCAATTCTTGCAACAAATTTCGAGTTCCCTCAAATGCCTCTCATCCTCCCTGCCTCAGCCAGAGAAAAGCAGGCACCTACTTTAATAGCTTCTCTTATAACTGACGAGTTTTAGGAGCAAGTCGGAGAGATTCAGTGCCCCAGTCTCACCGAGAAACTTTTCAGAAATACATCTTCTAAATCAGGACAATAAGTTGGTTCCCTGTTCCATTGATGCTGAGCATGCCACCTGCTAGGGCTGAGCTGCGGGAGAGAGGATTAACCACCTGAGCAGGGAGACCGGATGCCCCCAGGATGCCTTCCCTACTCTTAAAATTAACATGGGAGTACATGATTTCATATCCAAATCCAAATTCCCCTGAAGAGGTCACACTTTAAACTGTCAGTCACTTACCTCTCTGGGTGAATTTGTTTCAGACCTTTTTCTAAAACCAGGTATTAATAGGAACAAGAAAAGACCGCAAAGATCCCATGAGGGGGTCCTTGGAGGATATGACTGTTGTAAAAGGAGCCTCCAGGGAGGAGGCGGGAGAGACGAAGCAAACTTTTTTACTTTGCTTTGCTGAGGGCTGGTCATGGCCTCCTGCCCACCGAGGACATCACAACCACTGTGGCTTGAGCCAGCTTTCTAAGAATGCTGGCCACTCGAGCTTGGCTCTGAACCTACGAGTCCAAATCCAAGTCTGGAGCTGGGCAGAGTGTGCCCAGAGCATCAAGAATTTTGATTCTAATATTTGTCAGGCCATCCTTATCCCTTTTCCTACTGCACCAGGAAAATCATCCTGATAACCCCCAAACTGAGAGCCGGAAGATCTTCACGCTGTGGCCAGGAGAAGTCCAAGGGCAGAGGCACCTAAGACAACTATCCGGTCATCGTCATCATTAAATAATATGTATTAAATACTTTCTATATGCCACCTCGGTGCTGAGCTTTTCATGTATATTATTTCTTTTGACCATCCCAACAACCTACGAGGTGAGCTTGTCATTTATGATCATAAAACTAAGGCTTAGAGGGGTTAAGCCAAGGTCACATGGCTCATAAGCGGTACAGCTGGAATTTAACCAAGGCAGCCGAACTCCAAACTCTTAACCAGTAGGTTAAGTAGCAGCAAGCCTTGGGAAGAAGAGCTAATCAGCGGAGTAACCAGCCATGAAAGGTCTGCTTCCTCCGCGTGTATTCCACTCCAGCCTTATCCTGAACAATGTGAACTGACGGAAGAATGTCGAAAGGAAACCCTGGCTGGGCCCTATGGTTCCAAGACAGCTTCAAGGAGATGGGTGAAGGAGAGACAGACCAGGCTCGCAGCCGCCGGCAGCCCTGTGCTGAAACGCAGCCCTCTCTCTGTAGACGTGCCTGGGCTCCCACCCCTGAGATGAAATAATGGCTCAGACAAAGGCTTTGAAGCCATCAGTGACCTGACAGTAAAATACCCTTGACTTTCACAGGACATGTCTTTCAGCTGCAGAAATAAGGGCAGGATAATTTTAGCTCTGCGTGTCTTAGCACGAATCCGTCTCTACTGCCACCAAGCTGGCTCCGGACAGAGGCCAGTTGTACCTTCGGCACCGAGGTCATCAGGCCCTGCTCTGAACCACAGACTGCAGTGTCTGGGGAGTAAGTTTGGGCCCAGTGGGGAGCAGGGCTCAGGGCTCTCACCCCACACTGCAGAACCACGTGTCAGCAGGAAACCACGTCCCCTCTGCCCACAGGCCTGAGGTGGTGACTTCCGAACATCCAAGGAGACGCTGCTGCTCACGACATCTGCTCAGTGACACACAGTGGCCCTAAGCAGGCAAATAACAGAGGAAGGGAAGAGTGGCCTGTGCAGAAGCCCATATCCTTTGACCTAGAAAGAGGGGCCTAACCATACACCTTCTTCTCCTCCCTTTTTTCTTTGGTTTTAGCCGCTCATCTTTTCCCCTATTTTCCCCCTACTTCTGCAGATGGGCTTTTATGTATGTGTAGGGTTTTTTATCCTTTCTAGGGCATTGTCCACCTTTCCCTCACTTTCCCAATTTCATGAGTCTTATTCCTCAGTGGGAAAACCTAGGGTCTCATCACTTCCACCCAATCAAGTTCAGCCCTTCTCTGCTCATTAAAGGCCAGGCATGAGTACTTACAGAGGGAAAAGACTTAAAAATCTGATCTGTGAAGTACACACATGCACACACACACACACACACACACACACACACATCCTTCCCACTTGGGCCAGAACACACTTGGCTCAGACTCATCAAAGCCAGTTGAAAACGATGACCTTTCTCTAACGATGGCCCCCACGTCACTGTGGCATCTCACACCTAATCACCTTTACAGCCCAGGGACTCAGTTTCCTTGGCTCTTGGCAAGCTACTCGAGAGCCACAGACTGGATGAGCCCAGATGAGGGGGTGGCGCCATATTTCATAGGCACTTCCCTGTCTGGTTGGGATTTAAAGTTCTGATAAGCTATCTATTCCATGTCTTTAAGAAAGAGATACCTATTGGCTAACTGTTGTCAAGATGACTCTCATTTTTTCAAATGTCACCTCTGCCCCTTACTTGCTTTGTGAACTCTGAAAACCTTAATATCTCTTTACCTCAGTTTCCTCATCTTTAAAATAAGGATAATAAAAATCATCCATCCCTTAGGGTCCTTGTGTCAAATAAATGTGAAACACCTCCAGCTCTCTTGGTTACATGCAGCAGAATCCAACTCCAGACAACATAACCAACAGGATAGCGCCAAAACTCAAGAGAGAAAAGCGAATGCTCAGGTCCCAGGAAAGGCAGGGGCCGGGGAAACACCCAGATTCTGGGTTACACAGACATGAACCATTTCCTCGGGCAGCCCTGCCGGGGCTAATCGGTTCCATTCATTGTTTCATTCAACTCAACTTTCACATTTCCAAGACAGAGGGAGCTTGATGGGTCCGGCATAGATCACACACCCATCCTGTCCTCGGTGGAGCCCTAGGAGTTGTGATTCACAGGTGTGATACAGGCCTAAAGTTCAGATCCAAAGTCACGTGTGGCTTAATGTCTGGGGAAAACAAGGCGGGCCGAGTGGCCTAACCGCAAACTCCCAGCCCCTCCGCTCCTGCACAGAAGCCCACAGTCCTCGTCTAACAGACCCAGCGTGACTCCTGCTTCCCTTTGAGCAGCTGGCCTCAGTTCCCTGCCAGCCTGTGGAATTATCCACAGGGATATCACATCCTCACATGGGAACCAGGGGGCACCCCGCCCTCCTGACACGACAAAGTCAGCCTCCCGCAGGCCCTGCTCGTTCGCGCTGTTCCCAAGCACAACCCCCGGTGGCTCTGTGTGGTGTCCGGTGGCTCCGTGTGGTGTCCGGTTCCTCCTCCCCAACCTGTGAGTAGATGTGACTGAAGAACTGCTGTCCATCCCATCTGTCCAGTGTCGCGTGTCATGTGTCCAGACATCCCCATAACCCTGTGGAGGGAATTCCTCCCTCACCCACGGGGCGAAGTGGAGGCAAATAAAATAGATCCCCGAAGATTTACATGCACCAGGGGAAAATCAGGGTGCTGTCACCAGAAGACAAGGAGGAACGCAGGACAGAGAAAAAACAACGGGTGTCCAGCATGTCACAGAAAGTGCTTAACACAGGGCCCCCAAAACCAGAAAGGCATCCCAAAATGTAAGTAGCAGTAATATTATGTCCATAATGTCACAGAAACCAACAAAGGCTCCGACGGGAAACCTCCCATAGTAGCATTTTCCATGTTACAACGTCCCTTTCGCCCCCCTCCCCGGCACCTAACCTCAGCGCCTTCACTCAGCACAGAACACGCAGCAGGAAACCAAAGGCACCTTTAAGGCCACCACAGGTGCGGTGGGATTCCCGAGTTGAGCAGGTGAAGGAGGCACCAGGAGTGCATCGGACAGCGTCCTTGCTGTGCCAATGCAGCCACTGTCGGCCGCAGGTGCACCAGGCTGGAAGTGACTAGGTGATGAGCCGGTAGCCCCGTGTACTCAGCCACTCCCCTCATTGTTTAGTTCCTCCAGGTAAGAGTTAAAAACACTATTTCTGGAGAGCATTGGCCTTCTGAGCAGAAAGTATGGCCACTGTATCGTGATGTATTTCAGTCACAAATGCCAGACAGAGACCCCTGACCCCAAACATCAACCTGTTGTCTATCATTCTGCCATTAAAACGTCATTCTTCCAGTTTCTGAGAGTCTTTTTCGAAATGACACGGGTCCTTCCCTGTTAGCAAATACTTCACCTTTGCAGAGGTTTGCTCTCCTTAGGCTGAGAACCAAAATAGGACACAGTCTGGGCACCTGACTGGAAGCAGAACACCTGACTAGGACAAGACCCAGGAGGGAGAAAAGGAGGACTGAGAAGTGACTGGGGACACACCTCAGTGACAAATATCGAGACAGCTACTCGGTGGACAGGGGCCAGCCCGCATTGGCCCCACCCCGAGCTGTGGGACTGTCTGGCTAAGCGACGTGACCGCAGCCTGGCGTCGCCCTAACCTCTGTCTGCTGAGCGCTGGGCGTCCGCACGGACAGCCGGAAAGATGCTAGCCCCAGATGTTGGCTCGGTTTCAAAGAGCCCCAGATGCTGCACGGGGCCTGGGAACTCAGCTCCTTGAACACCAGGAAACCCTAACTTGGGCTTCCCAGTGTCAACCCCCATTTTCCTCCTTTTCTTTCTACTGCCTTCGCACTTCTAATTTGCGTTATTTTTAGAAATCAAAATTCTTGTGTAGCTACATGCATAGCTAGCTCTCTGCAGTTGAACAGCATGTATCATAACACCAGTGAGGGCAACAGTTAAATTGAAGAGCTTATTTAATGCCAGAGCTTATTTAACTTTATAAATATTAACTTATTTATTCCCCTACAATAACCTTGCTGGGTGAGTTTTCTTAATTTCCATTTAGCAGGCGAGGAAATCTAAGTATGGGGTGTTAAGGGACTTATCCAAGGTCATGCAGATAGTAAGTGGTATAGCTGGAATTCAAGTCCGACTGCAAAGCCTTGAACACACCTATTACCTCTTGGAAAAGAATGCCGACATCGTTATGTCCTAATTATGCTAGAGAGGCTAGCCATATACCCATGAAGGACCCATGAAACGCCACAGCTTTTCCTGAGGTTTTTACTCAGGAGTTCAGAATGTAAACTCATACAACTACCTGGACGTCAATCCATGGCCACACTTGACCTTATTATTTAGGTCGCTGAGAGGCCACACCCGACCCGAGAAGGTAAATAAATGAACATATCTTGTCGTATCTGAATTCTACCTTGAAATCAAGCTATCTGGTTAGTCTGTTTCTAGAGTTCTTATTGATACATCTTTCAAATGTGTTTGCATATCACCCACGGCTAGAACATAAAAATGTCCCTGGCTTGAAACACCATACGAACAGCATTTACACCTTTTTAAAATGTGGGCATCCTTTAAAATATCCACATTTTACAGTAAACAATACCATTTAGGATGTTCCAACACAGAAGCATTTTTTTTTTCCTTCTGTTCTTCTATTGTAGTCATGGAGATCTCAGATTTGGTTGAAATGAACAGATAAAATTAAAACCTGCAAAAAAGTTGGTATCAGAGCAAATAATAATGATAGGTTATATTTCAGTGGTACTTGTGTCTGAGGAAGTCAATCAGTCATTCTCTGCAGACATTACCACATCCTAATCACTCACTAAAGTAGAAAAGGACAGGTGTTCTTCTCCTCTTCAGGTCCACACAAGGCCCACGGCGAAGACCATCATAAAAGGACACTGAGTCTGCAGTGCCCTGAAACCTATACGGCTGAAACGTAAAGGATTTCACCAGCACAGTTATTTGGCATCAGGCTGATCAAATTAATCATTTGAAGCGAGTACTTTAATCAGTCGACTCAGCCACATGGATGTATCCAGATAAGAATTGTCAATTGGAGAAGAGCTGAGAATAAATCTCAGGCCACTGCATTAAATGTGCTGCTTTAAAATAACATTCTCCTGCCCCACCTGACATTGCCATTCTCCTGCCCCGCCTGACATTGCTTACCTTGACGACTGCAGCTGTCCCACATACCTCCCCACCGTCACCAGGGGCGCGTCCCTAAAAACAGATCTGATCACCTCATTCCCCGTTGACTACAGGATGGACTTGAAACTCTTCCTGATGACACCAGGTCCCTCCTGATCTGACCTCTCGCCTACTTTGCTGTCTCATCTCTCGCTCCCCACTCCACTGCCATGCTGTAGTTGTGAGAAGTTATTCTATAACTAGCAGTGATTTAAATGTTCCAGGCCACACCCCCTCTTCCAATCCCACGTGTCCACCTCAACCTCGACCTCAGCATTGCCTGCGTGAAGACACCCATATCTACCTCTTTCTTTTAATGATTACTTTTTAAAGTAACTTTTATTACAAAAAAAAAGTGCACAGAAAATACAGTAAAGAAAAATGGAAACAAGAAAATTAAAGGTATGCATAATCCCATTACCCAAAGATAATATCCTGTTAGCATTTTGGTATACACCTGACCCTTCAACAATGCGGGGGGCACAGTGGAAAATCTGCACTTTTGACTCTCCCCAAACTTAACTATTCATAGCCTACCATTGAGCAAAAGCCTTACAGATAATGTGAACAGTCAATTAACATATATTTTTTGTGTTATATGTATTATAACATTCTTACATTAAAGTAAGCTAGAGAAAAGAAAATATCAGGAAAATACATTTATAGTATTTATTGAAAAAAAATCACATGTAAATGGACCTGTGCAGTTCAAACCTGTTGTTCAAGGTCAACTGTATTCATATAGTCTTGCTTATTTGCATATGCTTTGACATTTTCTACCACACCAAATTGACTTCTGAGATCGAACTCCAGTGTCACTTCCTGTAAGAGGATTTCCCTAACCTTTCCGCCCCTTCATCCCCCCAAACTTAATCATGCTCATTTCCACTCCCACTTCAGGTCTCATTTTAAATGTCACACCCTCAGTCCTTTTCCGACTCCCCCAAAGTAAATTACATCACCCCAGTTACTCTCTCTGTAGCACAGTGCTTTTTTTCATCACATTATCTGAATTTATAGTTGTATATTTATTTGTGCATTCACACTTTCATGTCTTTCTCATTAGACTGTAAGCTCCACGAGTGTAGAAACCATAGCTGGTTGTGCTTATCACTGTACCCCCAAAGCCTAAAGTACCATCCGGTGTCATTAAATGCACAATGAATGTGTGTTGAATGACTAAATGGACAGCGGCTTCCTTCTCCATACCTCTACTAACACCTCAACAATCTCTGCCATGTCAACTAATTATGCCCGTTCCTCACCATTGAGCTGCATGGCTCTGGAAGACAAAGACTGTCTTTAAGTCTATGAAGTAATATTTATATATGAAGTCATAATTACATTCCTATAACATAACATCTCACACATGGCAGATATTTGATTCTTTTGAGTGATTGAAAAAATGAGTGAATTCATTACTATATGGGCAGGACAGCTGGCCAGTGATGCTGTTGGGTGATCCTGCTTCTTATGTAAATCCTTTATTCCTGGTTTTGTCTAATAGTGATTTCCATATAATACCAAAATACAGTTGAAAAATGAAAACATTGCTTTGTGTTCCAGATGTTCCATTTTCAGAAGTCAAACGCCCAGATCATTGGACCCATCTGAACAACTCTCTCTTCATCCAGGTGTTCAACATCTCTTTGGCTTATTCAGAGTCTAAAGGAAAAAAAAATGATGCTTTGCCCCACCCCCCACCTCCAATAAAACTAAATAAATATAAATAATTTTAGAAAACACTAAAATAAATAATTACTGTGATTAAAGCGCACATTTTCAGTGCACCATAATCTTTTTACATTCCAAAAAGCATTGGTTTACATAAGAGACAACTGTTATGTGGGAAAATAAGTGCATTTGCTTTCAGCTGCAAATAAGAAAACCTGACTGACAGTTGGCTTAAATATCAATGATTTTAATATACATATACGAGGAAGTCTGAGATTGTCTAATTCATCAGCTCAGTAGCATCAACAAAGACCCCAGTAGTTTCTACCTTTCTACTCTGTCTGTCTTAGAAAACATCTTTCTCATAGTTTCAAAGTGGCAGCAATAGCTCCAGGTGTCACATACATAGCATCTGGCAAAGAAGGCAGTTATTCCCATGTACCTCTTTAAGTTAGCAAAGAAAATGTTAGCACCCTCCTTCTCCCCATCTTACTTCTCAAGTCCTGTAGATCAGGACTGGGTCAAACGTCCCTGCTTACCCTAATTACTGGAAAAAGAGGACAAGATTATCATGGTTGCTATAGTTTAGCCCCTATCAAAGTATGCATAATTGGTCTTAGTTTCTGAGCAATTCATGCAATTTCTGCTTCATTGGATGTTTCTCTTTAAAATCATCTGATCATTTTATCATGCCTGAAAACTTATCTTAAATATTTTATTCGTCATTTAAAAATTTTCCGGGAGTTAAAATAGATCTGGAGATAAAAAAGCCTTTTCTTCATTTTCCATGTTTTTTTTTCCCCTTTATCTCCCTTCCGGCCTTCATATTTCTATTTCAGAGTACCAAAAGTTGCAGATAGATATTTTAGAAATGACTGAATTTAACCCCAAATTATCATAGGAAAACGACTAATCATAAAATAGCAGTGGCCTACGTGATGTAATTTGAGGCTGTTGAAAGTTTTTTCACACACACACACACACAAATTTCACTAACCTGCTTTATGATCTCAAATTTCTATTATGTAGGAGTATATCCTTTTAGGTAGAAGCTTCAAGTTTTCTGTTAAAATGAAACTATCCATGGAAAGGATAATAATCTCACTTATCTGCTCAAATATCATCTATTGATTCCCTGCTACCTACCAAATAAATTCCAAGTTCTTCAACTGGTCGTTCAGAGCTTGGAGATGGGCTAATCCTGACTTCTCAGCATTATCCCCAGACCCTCCTTCAGAAATTCACTGCCCAACAGGACCACTGCACACTGTGTTCTGAGCATGCCCAGTGCATTCCTCCCTCTAGCCTTTGCTTATAATGTATCCAGAGAACACTCCTTCTCTATTTAGACATTTATGCTTACCAACAGCCTACCCCTAACATTTGGTTGGCAGCACTTAAATTCTACTGGGATCATAACTAATTTTTTAATCCTTCCTGATTTAGTAAGGTCATCTTTGGTTTAAAGTGATAGAAACCAAATTTATTCACCAAATATTTATTTAGTGCCTATCGTGTGCCAAGTTCTAAGAGTTCAAAGTACAGCAGTGAAAAAGGCAGAAAAAGACACAACTCAAGCTCAGTGAAGCAAGAACAGGGGAGGGGGGATGTGTTGGTTCATGTCACTGGGAAACTAAATTTGGTTTCGGTCACAAGTGGATCCAGGAATGTCATCAGAAATGAAACTCCCTCTCTCTCTTTCTTTCTCTCTCCTCCTCCTCCTCCTCCTTCTCCTTCTCCTCTTCCTCTTCCTCCCTCCCAAAATACTTAATTCCACTTTTCTTGGGTACGCTTCATCCTCTGGCAGGATTTCTTCACAGAGATATAGACCTGGCCACTGGCAGCACTATGCTTTTATCATCCTAGAGGCAAAAGTGCCAAAGAAAACAGAATGCTTCTTTCCCAGAGAAAGGGGCATTTTAGTGATCTGTGATGGGGACATCAAGCCAGGGTAGTCTGAGCTTTTCCGTGTGTCCTTCAGTCACGGTCGCATGTACGAAGTCATTTCTAGCCATCCTGGTGCAGGAATGGCTTGCAGGAGGATGCCTACTGTCCACTGTGCTGACCCATTAAGCTTTACAACACAAAGATGCAGGGCCACAGTGCAAATCATGACATAAAAGTGAGGAATGTTGGAAATATGAAGGTAGGAGAGAAGAAGTGAGGTTTGAAGCTTACAGAGACAGAAGCTAGTCTATGGAAAACTCTTCTATCACATACATGTAAAATTCTAAGCAGAGGCTTTGGTTTCATTAATGTCTAGTCAAAATGTATAGTGCATTTAATTATAAGATACTTTCCCCCTCCTTGATGGAGACAGGCAAATCAAACATATCAGAGTTTCAGTATCACAGGGCGCAAACCTATAGCAGCACCACAGGCTCTGTGTATGAAGTTGCAAGTTTAATGCATCCCAATGTGCCATGTTTTCATGTATTTGATCCCTCTTATCCTGATGAAGAAGGTAATTCTAGATAAAATTTTGCAAAGTTGCAAAAAACACTGAAAAATGGCCTAAAGGAACAAGTGTTTCCTTTTTTCACTTGAAAAAGTCAATGAATTCATTGAAAAGTCAATGAATATAATATGAGTAATTTGCTTACATAATTGTTTCTGTTATCTATTGCTGCCTCACAAATTACCCCATGTGGGTTTCCTAGGATGCTGTAACAAATGACCACAAACTAGGTGGGTTGAAACAACAGAAATATATTCTCTCAGTGTCCTAGGGGTTAGAAGCCCAACATCAAAATGTCAGCAGGGCCATGCTCCCCCTAAAGGCTCTAGGGAAGAATCTTTCCTTGCTTTTTCCTCACTTCCAGTTGGCTCTCAATAATCCTTGTATTCCTCGGTTTACAGCTGCATCCCTCCGATCTCCGCCTCCACCTTCGCATACTCTTCTGGCCTGTGTCTCTGTGTATCCTCTCCTCTACTTAGAAAGGACACCAGTCACGGAAGTAGGAACTTATTCTACTCTAGAGTGACCTTATCTTAACTAATTACGTTTGCAAAGCCACTTCTTAGTCCAAGAAGAGCATCTGAACCTTTCCAGTTTCACAACTAGCAACACCAGCTGGTCATCCAGGAGACCCCTGAGAAAGAACACACGAGAGGATGATAGAACTGAGATCCAAGAGCAGTAAGAAGTGCTGGGTAGCTGTGGGAGCCCCTGGATCCTAGGAATGGGGAAAAGAACAAATCTTGGTGATATGTGCCACCATTTTCTAGAGTCGAGTTTGTAAGGCTGGTATTCTCGGTATTCTAGAGGTAGTGTGTTTTCTACTCAATTCTGTGTCTAGAATTCTGGCAGGCTCAGCCACACACACAGTGGTGCCTGAGGGTAAGGTAATGTGACTGAATCAGCCAGGCTTTCTCTAGTCACAGGCAAAAGAAAGACACATTAATTGAGCTTTGCTAATCAACAAAATATAACCCCATTAAAGTAACAAAACATTGATGTTAACAATTCATGAGTAACTAATATTTGCACACATTTTAAAGGTTGCACTGTAGAGAAGATAGTTAATAAATAAATTATGAACACTTAGGCACAAGCAAAACAGCTGTCTCAACTTCCACAACTGCTATTAGAACTGCTTGAATTTCCTCTGGGTCTTTAACATCTGGGCTCAGTACTCCTACTCAGTGGCTTCTCAGTAGCTTGCAGTTTGCAGTTTGCAGTTCTTAGTTAATTGCAGTGAGCTGGCACTGATTGCCCTTAGGAAAGAATTTCCTGTGTGCTTCTGTAATGCTAATCCCAGAAAAACCCTTAGGTTTCCAAACCTTTGTTTTAAAGAAAAAGGCTCCCGAATTTTACTAAGCTTTCTCTGTAGAACGCCTACAAGCATCCTCAAAGCAACCCTAGGCAACCCTCTTCTTATCTAGGGGTAGAGCTGGGGCTAGGCAGCCCACAGGGTTGATGCTACGATTAGCACACCACTCCACTGACATTTCCATTCTACCACGATCCTACACGGCAAAGTCAGTCATGCACTCAATGTTAAAGAAACTGAAATATTGCAACGATCCTCATGGTCATCTCACAAACGGGGAAAAAGGGGTAATGGGACCCGGCCACAATGCATGTGCATGTCTGCAGCTTCCTGGCCTCAAGTAGCTCTGCAGCCAGTATGAGGCTTTGACAGGGACTTCCGTTAACTTGGTCCCTCCTGGCTGAAGCTGGCTTCTTGGTTCCCCAGGCCCATGTACCGCCTTCTAGAGGCTGGGACAGCCAAGAGGTAAACAACCATCAGCTCCTCACTCTCTCCTTCTGGTATTCTCCACCCCATTCCAGCAACTGATGATAAGAGCTAACTTTAACTGGATGCTTATCACATGCCAAGAACCCATCTAAGTATTCTCCCAGTATACGTCATTTAAGAGATGACGCCTTGGTTAGGAGATGGATTCAAGTCAGATTGCTTGAGTTTAAATCTTGCTCTACCACTGCCTGGCTGTGTGACCTTGGATAAATTGCTTAATCTCTCTGTGCCTTAGCTTCATCTTTAAAATGAGCTAATAATAGCTATACCTTATGGGATCACTGAGAGAATTAAATGAGTTCATACAGAAAGAGTATGTAGAACAGTGCAATTTAAGTATAGGCTATTAATAATATGTCTGGATCGTAGACAGTTTATGATGAGGTTTTTTTTTTAATGATTTACAGTTTTTCTCTTCATGATATTTCAAGGGAGTAATACTGGCATTCTGCTTTTTATTCATTCTCACAGAATATGAAGAATTTCCAAATAGAACCTTTTCTTGAAAGACTCATGACTTAAATGGAATTTAATTACTAAAACCTAAATAGTTTCTAATGTCATAAATTTTAAATGTTCAATGTTATGAATTTTAAAATACCAAATAATTCTATGAGGGTTATTATTATAATCTATTCTATATTTCTCCACCTCGATTAGAATTAATTCAATGTTATAATTATTTAAAGGTTAGAAAGCATGTAATTTTTTCTAAAGTAATCTAGCTAATGTATTCTCTTATTATGCATATTGACATTCTTTCTCTACTTATTTATCTAAAACTTCTTAGTAATTAATTTTATATACAAAATGATCCTGCTCACAATCATATTAATTATTGCAGAATTTTACTCTTGCAGAAATAAATATATGTTTATACTTCATTTGACTGAGAGGTTTAAATGAATAAAGCACATAAAAAGATTTTTTACTTCAAGTTATATTTAGAATAAAACTTACCTACGTTTGAATATCCCAGTATTCTAATATTCTTACATTAACAACAAATTCAAATAATATGATATGCTTATTTTACAAATATTGTTACACCGAAGTTTCATGATGGTAAAGAGATTATTATGCAATCACTGCTTACACTCCAGTTCAGAGGTGTCAGAAATGATATTGAAGTAGGCATTCACCTATCAGAACTTCAAAGCCTAAGCCTGAACCAAATCTGAGCACATATTCTAGCTAAATATCAAAGTCAAGGCCAAATTTTGGTTGTCTCTAATATATCAGAACAGCTTGCAGCCATGAAGAATGATAGTTTAAAAAATAAAGGTACTGCCATGTGTGACAACATGGATGGACCTCGAGATAATCATGCTAAGCGAAACAAGCCAGACAGAAAAAGTTGAAAATCACTTGATATCACTTATATGTGAGATATAAACCTAAAAGCAACAAATGAGCAGGACAAACAAACAGAGACTCATGGACATGGACAATGAAATAGTGGTTACCAGAGGGTAAGGGGGAGGGGGGAGGAGAGAGAGGGAATATAGATGGGGTAAAAGGGGTCAAATATGTGGTGATAGAAAGAAATCTAACTATAGGAGGTAAACACACTATATATATATATATATATATATATATATATATATATATGCCTTACTATTACAATCTACAGCTGAAACTTATTGGATTTTGTTAACCAATGTCATCATAAAATATTAATTAATTAAAAATAAAAAATAAAGATAAATAAAGAAACTGGGAAATGTTCATGATAGCATCAGAGTATATAAGAAAACTGAACGTTTAATTATATAAATAAAAATATGACCTAAATAATTTCTATATGAGCTCTTTGAATTTTGAAGAACAGAGACTCACTCTAGCTAGCACAGGTAAAAGAAGTTTGGCATAAAGATAGACCTCGAGCAATTGGCATAAGGATAAATATGGAAAAATTAATGAAATCTAAGAACCAAAACTTAATAGAGCTAAAAATGAGAAAGAAAACGCAGGAAAAGGGTAAATGTATTAAAATCCTCATCTAATATGGCAGCATATCAAGAGGCAGTATCTACTGTTGATTAAACCAGAAAAAATTTAAGGATATTCTTTAGGGATTCAACAAAGGAAATCGACAGGAGAACTAACAATACCTTCATTAAAAATTAAGAGGGGAAGACGAGGAGAAGAGTGAAATTCTCCTTTTTGATAGGCAGTGCTCAACAGATTTATCCTAAAATAATCAATCAAAAATTAGCAGGACAAGTATATTATTTAGAAATAGAAAGTAACTCCCCAAAACTCTAAAGATGGTTGCCTGTGGTGAGGATGGGGTAAGGCAGACACTGCTGCTTCTTTTACAAGGCGTTTTATGTGACCTTTTTAAGTCAAAATTTCGTATTATCTGGATTAAAAGTTTCAAATAAAATGGCTGATTGCATTAGTGACATTCTTTCCTGTTTATGGCTGCATGGATGGCAAAGACATTGACTTGTGTGTAACTTCATCTCTCTTCCCCTCAGAATACCCTGAACTAGAGAATAGTCTGGGCTGGGGAGGTCCTGACAGGAACCTCCTATCACAGGCAGCACTCCGCCCACATCCGTCAATCAGCACGCTCCCTTCTCCTAGCGATGTTAATTCTGATTACAGCAAAAGTGGGAAACTTCCTTTTTTATTTAAAAATCACATCCTTTCTCCAAAGACGGTACAGTGAAATTATTTCTCGTCTACATTTTGTAATTCCCTCAGTTGCATAATAACTCATTATTCTATGAAAATGTGCATTATTCTGTAAATGTGAACGGCTTCAAGAAGCGAAGCATTATTAAAAAAATATATAATGTCCTTCCTTGCTGCATAAGTCAAATTCTGTTAAAGCTACATTAACATACTGATTAGTGATTTTTGCACATTAAAATTTTTATATAGATTTAATACCATTTTCAGCTTTTGTTTAATGAATATTTAATTCAGAAAGCTACGAAATAATAGGTAATTATAGCTCTACAAGAACACATATTGACATGTAGTTTAAAAGACGGTGAAAGGTGCCTTGAGCTCGCAGTGAGTTTGTAATTTAAACACAAAGAAAATTTTAAGGTTGCCAATCAAATATTCATCAGAAGAAAGAATGCACAGAGGATCACACATCTTCAGGGCACGTATGCAAAGGAGACACTAAAAATAACATAGGAATAGGTTTTGCAGACCATGTTTAGGCAAAACTCCAAACACATCAAGGAAGAGCTGGGTTTTTTTTTGTTTGTTTGTTTTTTTTAATAATGTTTTTCTAGCTTGAGGGCAAAGGCAGCATTAAGGGTCAAGTTTGGAAAAGATGGTGGGACAATAAGCAAAGGTCCTTACAGGAAGGAACAAAGGGGCAAGAAGTTCGAATTTCATTTCCCTCACGCTTTCTTTTAATATCTGTTTCTTAAAGTGCACTATCCTCCAATTTTTTTAACCCTGACTTGAGATGGCGCCCAACTCCCTCTTGCTGTCTATAAGAAACTCATTCATTCTAATGTGTAGGGACTTAACAGATTATCTTGTTAAGGGAGGGTTTACATTTTTTAAAAAAAGCCCATGCAACATGGTAGTGAAGTTGTAAACATCTATACCTTATCATACCCAATAGGTAATCATCTTTTCTTGCAGAGTTTGGCCAGGTTAAAAAAAAAAAAAAAAATTAGAGTCCTTCTAGCAACTCACCCCCTACCTTGCAGAAAAAGGCAGTAGATCTTAAAATTTAACATGTTTAAGAATTTTCTTGAATGCTACAAATGACCACTTTTCCTGAAATTCTGAGCTTCTGATTCAGCCCTATAAAGCTGTATTTTTAATCAGCCCTATAAGAAATTCTGATGTAACCCATCTTCTGACCCACATTTGAAAATCACTGCATTGCACTAAAAGACTAAAGGGATAGAGAAAGCTTCACTTCTCTCTGATGCAGGGAAATCCACCAGGGCAGATTTTGTTAAGGATGATGTCAAGGACCAGCCAGAGTTAAAGGTAAGGAGGAGAGTAATGAAGATCTACCTCCAGTACCAGCTGTTCATCTACACTGTCCAATAAAATGAGCAATATATGCAGACATGACATCAAGAGACTAACAGACGGCCTAAAGCCAATAATATTCTGTTTCGTGGCATGGTGGAACAAAAATCACAGCCTGGAAGCCAAATTATTTTGGCTTCAGATGTGAGTAAACAAAAAGTAGGTCAGTCACAATATGATCTGATTATGTTCATGGATGAGTATTGTTTGATTGGGAGCTAAAGAACTGAATTGTAATGATACTGGTTATGATTTTGGATGCCTAATGTGTGATATCCTAAGCAGAAAGAGCTTTATGAAATCCAAACATCATACCTGAAAAGAGGGTAATACTTGCCAGTTTAAAAGATTGGAAGGTTTTCATCCATAAACCACAGGAAAAATAATTGAAGGAGTCTTAAGCTTGTTACAAACATATTTTCAATACCCTGATACTCCTACATCCTTCTTTAACTTTGTAGTTGATCAAAATACTTTCCTGTGCATTTTTATGTTGTCTCATAAGGTATGATTTTGCAAGAATTAGGCTTGACCAAGACAATCTTCCTGTAATAGAACCTACTAATATTAACTAAGGAGGTAAGGGAATTGACCTAAATACCCAAGCTAGGAACCAGAGTTATAACTTGCCATTGTCAGCACTCACATGATATTGGGAGGTAAATTCAGAGCCAATGATTATTTAGTGTCAAGTCAATAAGAGGTCGGGATTTATTGCAAGTTGATCTTAGTATTTTCCAAGACAACGCTGTCCATAGAAATATGTGAACCACTACTATGCTAATATGAGCTACATATGTAATTTAAAATGTTTTAGTAGCCACATTAAAACAACCAAAAAAAAAAGGAAAAACGGGTAAAATTAATTTGTATAGTATATTTTAACACAATATAGCCCAAATATTATCATTACAACATACACTCAATATTTCATAATTACTAACAGTATATTTTACATTCTCTTTTGTTATGCCAAGTTGTTGAAATTCAGTGTATATTTAACACTGACAAAACATTTCACTTCAGACTAGCCCCATTTCAAGTGCTCAAGAGCCCCAAGTAGCTAGGAGCTACCATACAGGGTAACACCGCCCCAAGATCTCAAATGGATGATGACATTTGAACAGAAATAAAGCACTTATTGAATATATCATAAGATAAATCAAGTTTCTAAAACATTAAATTATTTTAACATATAACATTGTATTACATTGATTATCAAGGACTATAATCATCTGTAACCAAAATATAAATCACCACTATATTCTCTTTAAAAGAGAATAAAAGATTATTTTTGTTTCCAAATTAAGATATCTATTACTTAATTTTTGTGGTACAATGCTTCAATCCAACAGAATTTGAAGACCAGTGCTTTGGGATAACATGGGTCTTTTATAACTCTGAAAACAAAAACTTGACAGCAAAATTTGATGGGGGCAGGGGAGGAGAGAAAGAAGGAAAGAGGGAGCAGCAGGTCCTATGCCTGTGACAAAGAGAGGACCCGGTGTTGGGAAGGGGAGGGGCTTCATCTTCATTGCATTTTTACCAAGGACTAGTCCTGATATTGAATAAATTTATGCCTCTGCACAGCCTTATTGCACTGGCTTACAATGATTTATTGCTCTGGCTCTCTCATTTCTATATTCACAAGAGATATGTCTGAAGGCTCATCTACTTATTCTGAGCAGCTTCATAATTGATACTGATCACCAGGGCCTTCCCCACACAAAAGCATAGGCAGTGATCTACAAAGGGTCTTTGTGACCCAAAACACCTCCCACTTCCCACTGTGATGCCTGAAGTCAACCTGTTTGAAACATTAGGAATTATTAATATAAAATATGGAACCAAGAAATGAAGGAATAGATAAAGAAATCAAGACTAAATTGTTTTAGGTGGAGTCAGTGAAACATTTATTGACAGAGAGAGATGATGCAATCATTTAATAAGAGTAAACTAATAAAGAACCTTGAAACCAAGTGTGAGTCTGGGATACAGTTCAGAGATGGATGGCAGGTCCATTTAGTTGGCTGGGGCAGAATGAAGAGACTGTAATATCACTTGAAGGGCCGAGGAGACAGTTCCGGAGCATTTTGCAGGGGAAGAGGTTGAAGGTTAATGGTAAGGATATTGAAAGATGTGGAAACTAGAGAATGAAAGGGACATTGTCTCTCTCTCATGGAAAGCTTGACCTGGAGTCACCCCTGAACTTGATAAGCATTTAACCTCCCATCTCTCTTCATCCCTGATATAAAGAATCATACTAGATCATCTCCCAGGGTCCCTTTGAGCCAACACAGCTGCTGCCCATGTGAAAACGGATCATTTCCCCCGCACATATGCTGGGAGAGTCTCAGCTTTCAGATGAACAATGAAAGATGCTGGTTACAGTCAGCTGCTATTTTGCTTCACTTTCTGCTTTTTCCTGGTGTCAGCGTGTTACTCCTCATTTAGGGAGAGAATCAGTGCTTACTAGGTGAGAGAGAAAGAACCTAAGAGATGGCTTTCCAAGGGCCTCTGCAGCCGAGCGAGACAATTTATCTTCTCCCTAACACTGGCGGTAAGAGTCACTGGGGCACCTGACCTTAAGATGGAAGGCCTGACGTGCTTTGGACGGGAGTGGCAAGGCACCAGCAGTCACATACGTACGCACATCTTTTCTGGACTTTGTGAGGAATTGAAGTTTCTTTTTAAAGGAGAAAGAAAAGAATAAGTTAAATTGTTTATTCCTTCTCCAAAGTATTTTATATTTACAGGCTTTTTACTTGCGTCAGAGGTCATTATCCCTAGGAGGAGGTGCTAAGGGCTACCTAGTCATCTCCCTGTTTTCAGAAGAAAAACATAAGCCTTTTCCATAAGCCTAGGAGTGATCTCAGCAGCCCTGGTTTATGTGTGTAGGCACCCATGCTTCCTTTTGGCTTTGACCTCTGCCTCCTTGTGCCTCCCTCCCAGTCACCCAGCCAAGGGATAGCCAAGTGAAGGGCACTCCCCTAGAAGCTCTTGCAAGCTCCAGTAGTTACCTGGCAACAGTGATACTCATGCTAAAAGGAAACAAAACAGCAGTGGAAACCAGAGAGAGCAGTCCCTTCCAGAATCTATGAGAATGAAGGGGCAGGGAGGCAAATAGCTCTTTTTATCAATGGCTTTTCATCCCCGCCCATACTGTTCTCCTGAATCCCCAACCCCCAATTTCTATCATCATCTGCTAAAAATAGCCTCCCTTCTGAGAGTTTAATTACAGCCACGGAGACTCATATGGAATAGCGAACTTGGGGAGATTCAGTAAGCACCCCGCCCAACTCCAGCGTAGAATGCTCAGGAGTTAATCGACCCTAGTTTCCATCTGTGAGCATGTTGTATTCCCATTCAGGGATGTATTTTGACCACCTAATTGCCTTCCGTAATAGCACCCTAAATTCTGTGTACCAAGAAACGACGACAAGTACTTATCTCACTTCTTGTACCTTACCCACAACTCCACAGGAAGTGGCCATAGAGAGTGGAGTGTAACCATCCTAGCTGATAACAGCTGACGTTTACTGAATCCTTACTCTGTTCTCTGCTCTGTGCACTGTACAGACATATTTAACTTTTAAAGCAGTCCTATGAGATCAATAATATTATCACCCCCCTTTACAGATGAGGATCAGAGTGACTAACTGTCAAAGGTCATACATCTATTCAGGATCTGAACTCCCTTCAGGATTTGAACTCGTGTTCATAACCATATCGTTAGGTAGATAAAAGGTGAGAGATAGTAGGATTTGCTCAGAGGGAGCTTGGGTGGTAAGGCAGAGATGAAAATTAGCAAACTGTAAAAGTCAGTGGATAAAAATTACTTATGTTAAAATCGCCTAACGGAATATGCTAAGAAAAACTTACTCCTTGGTTAAAGTGGGATTGTGTAATAGTAAGAGACGCTGATCGATCATTTTCAGCAGTCCTGTAAGGCTATATAAATGCCCACAGACCTTGGGGCATGGAAAAGTCAACCTACGAGGAGATGACCTTAAAGACCTTGTCATCCTCATCATTCTGATTCGAAGGGAAAAGCAACATGGACATGTGAGTCAGCACGAACAGAATGGAACTGGAGTGAGATGACCAGACTGGAGTCCTGAATTGGTTGTCCATTCTTTATGACCTCAAAAAAGTCAAATCCATAAACATTTATTGTGTCTATGTCTCGCACCAAGTACACTGATTTAGCAGCTGAGGAAATAAGAATTACCAGGCATAGTCCAAGTTCTGAAGTGCAGTCATGGGCTCACAGAGCAGGGAAAATTGTGAACAATTTCCCATATATCCCTATCTACAGACAGAGAAAACTAGTAGTAACTCGTGTTGTTGTGAGCATCAAACAAGATAATGACTGTGAAAAAGATTTATGGACTGAATAATATGCCATGCAAAGTTGGTGATAAGAATGAACTCTTAAAATAAATCACATTTATTGTCACGGTTATTACCTACATGGTCTGGTCCCTGCCAACCTCTCCAACTTTATCTCCCACTGGGTCCCTGTCCCTCTTCTTGGTTGTAGAGGCCAAAAATATTCCTGCCTTAGGGTCTTTGCACTGCCTGGAATGTACTTAGTCCAGTTATCTGGGCAGCTCGCTCTTTCATTTCATTCAGAACTCTGTTCAAAAGACCCAGTAGAGGTCCTCCGCGATCACCCTAGCTAAAACACAGAACACATGTACGCACACAGGTACACCCATGCACACATATACACATGCATACGCACATGCATACACACATGCACACAGTACACACACATACAGACAGATATGCTATACACTCAAACATATTATACACACTCACAAACCCACACATACACACATATGCACACACACAAACCACTCTCTATTTCCTTACCCTGCTTTATTTTTTCTTCAGAATACTGTTTCTTCCTAAAATTATATCTTTACATTTTTGCTCACATGTTTATCATCTGACCCCCCCCCCCCCGTTGGAAGGTAAGCTCTGTGAGGGCAGGGACTCAGTCTCATTGCCCATTCCATTTCCAGTGTCCAGAACAATTCCTGACTCAAAGCACAGCTCCAAAATGATTGAGATGTAATTCGCATACCATACAATTCACCAATATAAAGTGTAGAATCCAAAGTTTTCAGTATATTCAGAGTTGTGCAACCATCACCACAATCTTAGAACATGTTCAACTGTCTCAAGAAGAAACCCCGTACCCATTAGCAGTCACATTCCACCCCCCACCCCAAACCTCCACTTCCCTGCCCTAAGCTCTACTATACTTTCTCTTTCTATAAATTTGCCTGTTCTAGACATTTCATATAAACAGAATCATGTAATAAGTGTTCTTTTGAACATTAAATTTTGACGAATACATGAAAAACGTTGAATCCAATGATTCGCCATACATTCTAGATATGAGTGGCCCCTCAGAAGGTTTGCTTTCATGAGTTTGGAGAAATCTAACATCCAATCTTGGAAATGGGGGATTAGTCTGGCAAAAATCTCATTTATTCATGGCACGCTTTTGTTTGTTGGTTTTTTCATAGTGACATTTTGACAGGGAGTTGAACAGAAGCTTCCCTTTGCAATATCAACAGACAAAAAGGAGGGGTGACAGCAAATTAATACTCGAAATGAAATTCCAAGGGGCCTGTTTATTTATTTAAGAGACCAACTGTTTCCAAACACTCTCAACTATAAATTATTTCATTCAAACATAAGCAGAGGCCAGCAAAGCCTGGTACGCTGACATGCTGCTTACAAGTCATTCTTTATTCATGTAAGCAGGACTCTGATCAGGCACTTTTGGTAGACATAATTCCACACATCCGTAGATTTGAAAGTCATAACATGGCCTTTTATTATTTATGAGAATTTCATAATGGACTTCACTAACCCAAATGGCTTTCCCCTTCAATTATTCTAAATTAGTGAGGTTTAAGTGCATCGATACACTCTTCTCTAACATAATGTCAAACAGTTTTTCATATTTGATTCACAAAGAGCAACTGACATCAGTATCGAAGTCAATCCATGAACTAAGTTCTTAGAATTGGAATTGAATTTACAGGTATCAGGTAAAAGCTCTCGTTCAATGCCGTAATCCAGGCTATAGCTTCCTAGTTTGAATGCATCCTGGGTACAGGGGGCACAACGTTACCTGAGGCAGCCTCCATCGTTCCAAACAAGTTTAATGCTGGAGTACTGTTTTTTAGAGTAACAATCCCCACCCCCAACCCCCACCCCCAGTATCCTACTGTAAAGATTTTTCCCACATGACTGTCTCCCTGAATCTACATCTTCTTTTAGTCCAAGTCCTGGCCTCTAGGGAATAAAAGGGAACCCTACTTTTTCCTGCTCAAAGCAAGTAAGTCCCTTGAGTATCTGGCCTCCCTAGGAATTCTTCCCTGAACTCAGTCACCCCCAGGCCATCTTACAACTTGGTTTGCAAACCCTCTCTCAGCTGCACTCCCATACTGCTGCCTCCGCTCCCCCCCCCCCCGCATCTTTCTGCTTGTCTACCATCAAAGCAATTCACTGCCATCTCTCAGTACAAATCTGCGATAATGGTATTTAATCGTAAACCTTTCCAATGAAAAGGAGGCCATACATACCCCCTGTTAATTGTGGAAATAACCTCTTAAATGCAAATATCATGTATATGAATTATTGAGACTATATAAATGAAATCATTCATATTTAGGAAGTTCTGTGGGGTTTTTTTTTTTCACTTTCATTTGTAGGTCAAGGACTGCTTTGAGCTAAAATGAGCAGATCCCATTTAAACAAAGGACAATATCCATTCAGGAGCTCTGCCCTGCACGTCCTATCTTTAGACACATGTAATTTCAACTGAAGTTATCATGAATTGAACCAGGAGAGCCAGAGTTATTTCAGCAGCTGTGAAAACAAAAGCAACAATACCAAGTGCCTTGTATCCATTTAATTTGGAGCTTTCTCGAGGAGAAAAAGTAAATCTCTGCGCTTCCCATTTAAGGATGTCACACAGAGAATGTCTTGTGTTTTCACAAGTCCTTCCAGTGGTAATCAGTGCTATAAGATAAGGGAAGAACTGACAGCCTATTTTTGTCAGAGCCACAGAGACACTATCTTAATGAGAATATTACACATCAGGGTCTGATCTGTTTGCATTCTATACTTTCAAACACAATAACGAGTTCATCCAGAAGTGAGCCAGTTTGGGGGCTTGAGTCCCACCGACTATGGCCACTCCTTAATTTCCAGCCAGAGAGACATCTCTGGCCCAAAACGAGAAGCATGAAACAATAGGCAGCAGCATGTAGAAGAAAAGAAGGCATTGCAAGTTAACCAAGGCAGACTTTAAATCACAGCTCCACCATTTCTGATGGATGACCTAGGAGATTACTTAAATACCCTTAGTCTGTTTCTTCCTCTAAAAATGGGGCTCTTCATACTTACCTCAGAAGGTTGTTGTGTGTGTATATGTGTGTGTATAATGCACAATATATATGTATGACAATGTACAATAATATATATAAAGTATAGTAAACAGGGACAGAAACATAGTAGGTGCTCATTAGTAGTGACTAATAAATAAATTACAGATCAGAGAGTTGTTTGGTGAATGCAGAATTACAATGTAGGGCATGGGATGTGTTTATGGGTTCTTTAAGAGCCTAATAAATTGTTCCCTTTCTATTCTATCTAAAGAACAGAGACCAGTCAGCTAAAACAGCCTCTCCTCTTTCCTGGACAACAATGAAACCACAGTGACACTTCCCAAATTTTCTGTTTTCACACTGTATGCAGACAACATTTTTCCCTGGCACTGAGAATATCCTTTGTTTCAGATCTCTGCTTTTACTAACGATTTTTCTTTCTTTATAATCAAAAGGAAGATACCGAATCCCACTGGCAAACTATTCCTTATACCTGAGGCTGGATTGCTTCTGAAGGTTATATATCTATATCTATATCTATATCTATATCTATATCTATATCTATATCTATATCTATATCTATATCTTTATCTATTTAATTCAGTCATAAAGGTGACACTTTTTCCTTAGAGTATCCTGTTCTTTCACCAAACTCATCTGTTTGGGGAATCCTCTAACTGAGGATTGATAGCCCCCCAAAATCTAACATCAGTAAATAAATGTAGACTTTTCAGTTTTAGCATTCAACACATGTACATTAAATGCCTTTATGCTTATGAAATAGACAAAGAAGAATCCTATATAATCCATGCTTTTAAGTTTGAGTTTATCCCCCCTCATTCTCGCCCAACAGTTCCAGATTGTTAACCTCACAGATGAGAAAACTAAGACCCAGAGAGATCCACTCCACCTAATGTCACACAGAGACACGACCTCTGAGCCAGTGCTCCCTCCACTCCATTCTACCTCCTGCCATGAGAGCGGAGTCAGGACTGGGCCATCTGATCGGACCTTCCTGAGGGATTACCTTGTTTCCTTGGCAACCATATGAGTCTGCACATCAAGCAGGCATGTTCTGGGATGGCCAGCAATTCAAGGCCCTGACATGGAACATCTGCAGGTGGTTCCTTTCAGGAGCAGCCTTTCCTGGTATGAATAGGCTGCTCTTTCCGGCGATGTTTGGTCAGACAGGATAGTGGCAGCTTTGTCTCCTTCCTCCTATTTCCTCCTATTGTGCATCCACAAAAGAAGAACTGACTGTGCAGCAGCATGACTACAGAAAGACGCTCAAGTTGGAACTGGGGACAATCCAAGTTGGTGGCTGCTGAGTCATGAGGAGATTCTTTGCTGCCACTTGTTCTATCAAGCATGAGTGATTCAGTTCTTGTGGCAAGACACCTGGAAGCTATTTATCTTTTTCACTAAGGACTCATTCACAGGGTAAAAATGTAATAATGTTCATTTACCATCACTCCATTACCCCAAGAACCAGATTGCTGCTAATTCAAAATGGTGCTGATTCAGCCGTCACCTCACTGGGACAACATTCTTCTGCGATAGCTATTTATGTCCCAGCACCATCTGAAACACCCTTCAGATCCTTTCTGAAATGTTCAGGTCCCAGAGAAGCAGCCCGATCTGATGAGAATTGCACTGGAGGTGGGTCTGAAGAGAGTGTGTCTGAAGGTCAGTCAGCCACCAAGAAGTCATGCCTTCCAGCTCAAGTGATACTTCCCTCTGATCCTCAAACTTATTTCAAGACAAACTTTCTCAGATTAAGAGTCACAGCCCACTGTAGCTCTGCAACGTCCACTGCTCGCTGTAGCAGGAAGAAGGCCAGGAGACTTGTCGGCAGCTGAACATTTGATAGCACTTGCTTCGGACTTGCCAACGGCCTGACATGAGAAATCAGTCATCCTTCACGGCTTCTCTGTGCTTCAGTTTCCCAAACCAAAAATGAGGATATTTACCCCATGTTGAAATAAGGTAAATCAAGGATGAAGTGAGGATAATTCCAGAAAGATGAGCAGTTGGAGTCGCTAGACACCCAGAAGAAGCCAGTAGAGGGGAAAATCTCTGAGCCTATTTAGACAGTGAGAACGTCCTTCGGTTTCCTCCCCCACCCCCCTCCCCCGCCCCCATCCCCCCATCTTGTCCTTCAGAGAGCCTGAGGGCTCGGCTAAAAGAGCGACCACCAGGAGGAAACAAGCCAAATGCTGCCCTTGCTTCCTCCCTCCTTCCAAGTAGACCAGGTGACAGTAGCTGATAAAGTGTTTGTGGAGGACTTCAAGCTCCTGGGAGACCAATGCTACATGAATAGAAAATGTTCTTATATTGCAAAACACTGGAGAATGGTTTCCCTGGAAGTCATCGAGCACCAGGCAGACAATTGATGAAGTCATTTCCTTTCCTTCCTTCTGATTTCTGGCTAAAAGTTTCTCAGTCATTTAAGGAGGATTTAATCCACTAGCGGACTGTCCCCATTTGAGGACTGCAGGGCTAAAGTTAGTACTGACCTGAACACAACAACCACAAGGGGGAACAGACCACAGTTTCTCTCTGCCGCTGCAAACCTGCCAGTTGGCACACCTGTTCCTTCTCCAGAGTTTGGGGGACACGGTTTTCCGCCAGGGTTTCTCCTTTGGAAAGCTTTCAAGCCAGAGCAGGCTTCGCACATAGTCCCCACTGGCCCTTCTCCCACCCCTGAACTTCACTGCCTTCAAGGGACCTTCCTCACGGGCACGGTGCTCTGCCATCAGCAGTTAGTCGCTACCCCGTGACATACCGTAGCCCTTCGTAGGCCCCTCTTTAACAGCCAATTGTAAGGTGCTGGGGAAGTATCGCCAGGGACTAAGGAAGAAATTTTGAGACTGGTGGACCCACTCTCTTCCCTTCAATTGACTCCATAAAAGTATCTTCCAAGAGAGGACTTGATATTAGTTTGTTTCTGAGGGCTACAGCTGTGTGGTCCAGAGAGGAAGGACCGAGAGAGGGAGTGGACCCATGGATTAACTGATAAAATGTGGGTGCGTTCCGCTTAGAGGAAGAATATCTCAAGGAAATGCAAAGGTGCTTTTAGATCCGTGAATGCGTGTCATTATAGTTCGGTTTTTATGATAACAAACAACAGAAACCCATTCAAGCTAGCTCAAGTAAAACGGGATTGTTATAGGGCTTAAGGGAAATTCGGGGAAATCCAAGAGAGGGAGCCATAGGCCCAGGCCTCCTGGAGAAATGGGTAGGGCTGTGGATTTGAATTTAAGGTGGTCTAGACACCACAGTAGCAGAAGCTCAAGTGCCTTTTTATAGAAAGTTGCCTTTAACATGACTCATTTACAGGCCAGCCATCTGCTTCCTCCTCTAACACTAGCAACTTCTTTCCAAGTTGCTGCATTTAAATACCATTGACGATCCCAGTGGCTTGGCACACTTTCTTTTCTAAAGACTTTTTTTTTTTTTGAGGAGTTTTAGGTTCACACAAAACCCCATGTACCCTCAGCCCCTACTCATGCACAGCCTCCTCCATTATCAACATCCCAGACCAGAGTAGTACATTTGTCACAACTGATGAACCTACACGGACACTTCATTATCCCCCAAAGTCCATAGTTTACATTAGGGTTCACTTGTGGTAGTGTATATTCTATGGGTTTGGACAAATGTATAATGACATATATCCGTCATTCATTATCATACAGAGTATTTTCACTGCCCTAAAAATCCCTGGGCTCTGCCTGTTCGTTTCTCCTCCCCCGCCTCCAAGCCCTGGTGACCACTGATCTTTTTACTGTCTCCATAGCTTTTGCCTTTTTCAGAATATCATACATTAAGAACCAAATAGTATGTAATTTTTTCAGACTGACTTCTTTCACTTAGCAAAATGCATTAAGTTTCCTCCATGTCTTTTCATATCTTGATAGTTCAATTTTTTTTTACTGCTAAATAATATTCTATTGTCTGGATAAACCACAGTTTATTTATCTATTCATCTACTGAAGGATGTCTTAGTTGCTTCCAAGTCTTGACAATTATGAATAAAGCCACCCTAAACATTCACGTGTACGGTTTTGTGTAGAAGTAAATTTTCAACTCTTTTGGATAAATACCAAGAAGCAAGATTGCTAGATCATATGGTAAGAGTATATTTAACTTTGTAAGAAACCACCAAACTGTCTGCCAAAGTGATTGTACCATTTTGCATTTCCACCAGCCATGAACGAGAGGGTTCCTATTGCTACACATCTTCACCAACACTTGGTATTGTCAGTGTTCTGGATTTTGGCTATTTTAATAAGTATGTAACGGAATTTATTGTTTTAATTTGCACTTCCCTAATTACATGATGTTGAGCATTTTTTCATCTGTTCCAGTATGTGGATTAAGAAGCACGACCTTCAGAGCCTGGTTTTGAGCCTGGGTTTGACCCCTGATTCTGCCTCTCCCCACTTGTGTGACTTTGGGCAAGGAACTTGATCTCCCCAAGCCTAAATTTCCTCATCCGTAAAATAAAAATCAGTTTTACTTCATAAGATCGTTGAAGAATTAAATGAGATAATAAATGTAAAAGCGCTTTGCATATTGCCAAATAAAGCTATTATTATTACTGACATCATCATCATTTTTATTATTGTAAACCAATATCACATGGTTAGTGGCAGAATTTGGCTGCCACATTAGGCTGACTCCCTATCCAGTGATCTTTAAACTACCCCTTAGTGAATCTTTGTTAAATTGTGTTTTCAATTTAGCTGAAGAAACCACTTATTTAATATTCCTGCCAAAACTGCATAATCTGACTCTAATCATGAAGGAACATCAGACAAAACCAAATTCGAGGGACATGTTAAAAAATAACTGGCCTAAATTCTTCAAAAATGACAATGTTGTGAAAATCAAAGAAAAGCCAGAAAACTGCTCCAGATGTATGATTCTGGATTGGATCCTGGGCCAAAAATGAAAGCATTGCGATAAAAAAAAATTATGAGAACAATTGAGAAAATGCAAGATCTGTAATTAGATAATAGTATGTCATTGTTAAATATCTCGAGTGAATATTCTTCTCAGAAAATATACACTGAAGCAGTATTTAGGGACAAAGAGTATAATTTCTGAGGCTTGTCAAATGGTTCAGAAAAACACACATATATATTATCATATATAAAACATATATATACAATATATGTTTGGCAAAATTTCCAGGTAATTCTCTACTTGGGGCTTTATTTTATAAAAGGCCTGTGATTTCTTATTGTCCTTTATTAAATGAGGCCTAGCACAGAAACTGGTAATTTCTTTATATTCTCCTCCTCGCATACCAGTGAGAACACAATGCTCATTATATGTGTTGCAAATGAGTTTTCACAAATTATATAGCATATAATGAGAGAGAGAGAGAGAGAGAGAGAGAGAGAGAGAGAGAGAGAGAGAGAGAGAGAGAGAAACTGAGAGGGGCAGGAGAGAGAGAAAGAATGATAAAATGAATTTGGCAAAATGTTAAAAGTACCCATTACATGAAGACACTATGTATGATAATAACACCCAATATTATATAGGACTTTACAGTTTACAGCATACATTCATGTGACTGCCCATTTGATTTGATTCTTGCTGAATTCCCAGTGAAGTACAATGAAACCATAGCTTATAGGGATAGGGTGAGGAGGAGGGATCTAAAATTTCACCAGGAAGGCAAAAAATCATGAACTTTTTTTTTAAATTACCCTCTTAGAATACTTTTTTTGTTTACCATGTAATCTTGTACACACAAAGGGTTTGGCCTTATGTCCGGGGCCAGACCATGACAAAGATGTGATTCTGTAATTGCTGTACTTGCTTATTCAGAGTATATAGACCAAGGGACGCAAAATTCTCAAACTGCAAGGGGTACACGGGACCTGAGATCTGCTGAGGAAACAGAATGTCTGAGGCTGACATTACACACTCACTCCAGACCTGATGCTCACTCCTTGAGGAGAATGTTCCACATAATTGCCCACCATCTTTAAATATCTCTCTCCCTCAATGAATTGGTTTGGTTTTGCTGAGTTCATGTTGCTGAACTGGAGACAGTTCAATGTGCATATGTAATGGGACTCAGGTAGGGCAGTGTTCAGGGTTTTATTGAATCTGTTCTCACCTGTTTCCTGGTGCCTTCCAAAGCTACAGAGGATGGAAGCAAAACACTACCTTTTCCAGATTCTAGTTAGGGGACCGGATACAGCTTAAGTTAGATGTAGTCATAAGAGATTTGGAAGGTAGAAGTGGACTAGAAGCTGTCTTCTTGCTGTTTTTGCTGCTTGCATCTGGCAGAGAAGATTTAAGTGTCATCAGCATCCCGTCTCTGTCTTCACAGATGTTCAGAGGTGTTTAGGCAACAGAGATCACCAGACTCCACATCCTACTGTCCAGACAATTTGAGGGAGAAATAGCAGTTGCCTCTTGTTACGCTGTCTTTCTGACCTCTAGATGTATGCCGCTGTGTCCGGAAAGTCAGTGGTTCCAGCCTCTGACAGCCCTTCCTGACGGGGACAGAGGTCACCATTTCCCTTGTGAGTAGGTTCTACAAAGTTCTGGTAGTTTCTGGAGGCCCAGCCTAAAGCCCACTCCTCCCAACTCTTCCACTAATTTTGGAAGCACCCAATCTCCTATATTAATCCCTCTGTCTACTTAAAATACCGGGAGTAGATTTTGTTTCTTGAATTGAACCCTAACTAATTTTTCCCTGTTTCCCAGAAACAGAGAGATAGGTTACAAGAGGTTAAAATGGTGCAGTGCTTGAGCGGAGTTCTCATACAAACACAGTCACTGGGAGCTAGCACACCTGGGCCATGAACTTGAAACTGACTCTGGGCGTCTAGAATATCTTTCTCTTTTAGATCACACAGTCCTAAAACAAAAGATGGCACCTCTGCACAGACTGCGTAAGGGTGCCTAACACTGACCAACCGCAATAAATAATATGTTCAAATTATTAGTTGACAGCTTCACTTCAGGAAATTAAAGCAAATTTCCCTACATTATCAGTTCATTTTCCTACGCCCTAAGGCAAGAAAGAGGGGAGTTCTGAGAGGGGAGTTCTCTAGACAGAAACAAATTGGGGTGATGTTAAACTTCCAGATTAAATAATGAAGAGTAGGGGTTCAGAAAATAGTCAGCAGGAAATGTAACCAGAAGCAGGGGCTCAAAACCCAAGTACCTATAAACAAATTCAGTCTCTATCTTCTGAAAAGACAAAAAGAGAAAAGATAGGTAAAAAATAGAGTCCACATCTATTCAACATACAGGACTATTTCTCAATTTTCACAACAAATTCAAGAGACAAGGACTATTATTATCACCACATCCTGGGTGAGGGGACTGAGGCTCAGGGGAAGTGAAGCCACCTCTCAAGGTCACAGATATGAAACATCCTAACCCAGGTGCAGGAACAGGTACCCTAACCCAGGCTTCTCTAACGCCAAAGTCTGTTCCTTTAACCACCTGCAAAATAATGCAGCTCTCCACCAGGTGAGTGATTGTCAGTGTTTTTTCCATTCCCCAAAATAGTGTTTTCTAAGCTGAAAGAGACAACCATTGATTAAACCCAGCAGCCCTCATTAATCAGTTTCTTGAGTGAAAAATAAAACAGCAGGTTCCAGCAGTTTTATTCTTCACTGCATTACTAGGAGAGGGAAGGGGAAAGGAAGGAAAATAGCATCAAGACCCAAGATGACTGATTCAAATCCATCCTTCCCATGTCCGTAGCCAGCTACCCCTGGATTCTCACCTACCAGTTCTACAGCCCCAAAACTCCTGCACCCACTTCCAAACCCAGGAAGGATTTCCAGTTCCTATAACCATTTATTTCTTCAAAGCAAATGAGGGGCACACAGTTTTGTTTCCATAATATTAACAATGAGTTTTCCTCAAAAGCAACTGACTGTAATTCTCAAGGTAGAACGACAATGGATCTGTCACGTAAGCCCACTCACTCCCTCACCTGCTCCTTTGCACCTTTGGTCCAGGTGTTCCTGCTGCTCTTGGTTACAGGGCCAAGGTTCTGACACTCCTCACTGCCACCACACAGATGCCCGGGGATTTATTCATAGATGACACCCGAGCCTTCACAGCTCACTGTTGCAAAAAAATTTTCTTGAAATCTCTGAGAGTTATAACCTTTCCTCATTTTTCTTTTCTGCTGATAAATTCTAGAAAGCAGTAGGGATAGCAGGAAGCCATCCACCGTCTTACAGGGTGGACGAGCGGCTAGCATGACCTTCTCAGCCAATATAACTTTAATCACGGTCTGCTGATTTCGGCTTCCAGAAATATGGCCTCAATGTGTCTTTCTATTCCTGCTCCATGCTGAATACTCTAAGGAGAGCCTTCTGAGTCTCACTAGGGAGGAGGAAAGCTATAACTAAATACAAGCTACAAATGTATATTTTGGTGGAAATGCATAGAACTCTTATTTCATTTGCAAAGGCAACTGGAAAACATTTGAATCTGATAAGTCCATGAGCCTTGAAATGAGATACTTTTAAACTAAAATTTGAGGATATGAAGGTATTTGCAAATGTCAGCAAAATCTACCAAAAAAAAAAAGAAAGAAAGAAAAAAAAGAAATGCTCCATTTTGCTGAATTCCACTGATTCCTTCCAATAATGTTCATTGAGTATTTCCATATTTTCTAAGGTGACCCTTAGAATAGCAATAAGGCTAATCATACCTTTATTTCTGAGATTGATACTCGTGATCTTCTTGTACAAAAACATTCAAAGAATTTATCACCCTCATAATTAGTTCTGATTCAATTCAATTTCTATAATAATGCCACTCTCACTCATGTGCATTCTAATATGCTTTTCTGGGGCAGGAGGGTGGAGCGGAAAGGGTGGAATTATACATAGTGCTGGTGTTGTCTCGGAGAATGCATCTCACCCATGCACACCAGCTGACACGTGTCTCAGTGGGCAAAAGACTGAGAAAACAGTGTTCTATGCCTGCCCCATTCTGACTTGATTACAATTTGTTGTTTGCATGATTAACCAGGCCTACTACAGAACCTCAGACATAAGGAGGTGACATGGCACAGCAGGTTCTGGACTAAGCCTATCTAGGAAGCAAAATCAAACTCTGCCATGTGATATGGAGCAAGTTTCCAAATCCCTCCATTTTCTTATCTTATTCACAGGATTATTATGAGGATTCAGTGTGATAATAATTTTAAGGTGCTTAGCACAGTGCCTGTCACATGGTTAGCTCTATTAATATTAGCTGATATTACCAGCCTTTAGTAATTGTAGGAAGCACTTGGAAAATGCCGAACAAATATATGAATGACCAATCCTCTGGTGTATTAAGAGCAGAAAATGACCAAGAAATATGGAATGAGCCAGTTTATCCTCCACTTAGGTGCTATTCTTGGCCATAGTAGGTCAATACTGCCATACTATGTTGTTGCTACTAAAGCACATACATTGTCACATATCCTGAGGTGGCAGTGAGGTACTGTATGCAGCACACTGTCTCACTTGGTGGTCAATAACCAACATTGGCAAGAACTTCGGCCACAATCAGGAATACCATTTGTGGTTATGCCAAATAATTTTCTTTCAGAAATGTTAACTGTCTCTGGTGGGAATCGATCTAGCAATTCTGGCCTCAAGTAGCATTAGAATAAATCAATTTCAGGAATAATGGGAAATCTAGAAATTTTATTCTTGATTTGCCCCCAGAAATTCTATCGGGGACATATTTAAAACAACCCTCAGCCGACAACTCAGCAGGGTGACCGGTTGGACAGCAGCCATTTAGAAACATTCACATTTTAAGAAAAGTCGTTGAGAAATTCCTTCCCAATATTCTCTAGAAACACTGTGATGAAAGAAAAATGATGTGTATGTGATTAATGGTTCCATGTTGCTTTCCCATCAAAATTCAAAGTAAAAATCACAGACTTGTCCTATTTTCTCATATCGTTGGGCCTTTGCTCATACAGTTCCCTCAGCCTGGAATGTCCTTCGCACCCCCATCCTGTCCCCGCTCACCCTCATCATCCCAACAAATCAGAGGAGTATAGTGCAGAGGTTAGTGGCATGGGTTCAAATGCCAGCTCCACATTTCCCTAGTCAGATGACTTTGGGCAAGTTACTTAATTTCTCTGTGACTCAGAGTCCTATGGGGATGATAATCATATCAACCTTGTAGGGTTTTGGAAAAATTAAATAGGTTAATACATGGAAAATTCTTAGAATAGAACAGTTTGTGGAACATGGTAAGCACTATATAATTGCTGTCATCATTATCCTTCAAATCCTAGCTCCCACTTTAGCCCCTTGTGAAGGTTCTTTCATTCCCCTGGGCAGAGTTACACACTGCCTCCTCCATGCTTGCACTTGTCTCTACTATAGTAAGTACCACATTCAAGTACAACCATTGGTGTGCGTGTCTGCCTTGCCACTGTGCAGAAATGTGAGGAATGAAAACACCATCATTTTACCCTGAGAGTCTTCAGGCCTTTCAACAGAGCCATGAACATGACAAATGTACAATAAATATTTGGCTAACATGTGAATGCATTAATTAAATGTTATTTAAGCTTTTCATATTTCCCATCAGTCGGTATTTCCCCCTCTTTGCATAAAACCGTTGAGTGATTGCTGTTGCTATGGCTGCTTCTAAAGTCAAACCAGGTAAGGTTTTGAACGATCTCTGAGTTGGTACAATAATCATTGGCATCATAAGAATTCATCATTAGCACCATTAACAGAGTGGATTAACGTTATCACTGAGCCATAGGCTGACTCTGCTCAGCATGTGTTGTCTCTAGAGATGAACCTTAAAGTTTTCTCAGGCAGATTCTCAAGCACCGCCCCACTCCAGCGTTGCTGGGACATGGGACATGTCACAGTTCCAAGAGGAGTGGTTAGTCACAGTCAGTCTGTAAGTGGAGAAGGGCCTTGGCAGGAATACAATACAAAGAGACACTAAGAATAAACAGTCCATCGAAGGCCAAGGGAACTTCCCCTTGTGAAAGTGAGAAGAGGATGATGAAATAAGCAGCTTCCTGGCAACAAAAAGATAACATCCAGTGAGGAATGGGGAAGGCAGAGTAGAACAGCAGGGAAAGCACCGGATGTGAGATCAAAAGACTCAAAGCTTAAAGCTTAATTCTCCATTTGGAGAGCTGACTTTCTCCTCTTTAACAGGGAGAATCGAATGATGAAAACTCTAAAGCGCCCTCTAAACTTAAGCAGTGATTCCATGTGTGGCTGAGGAAGGCCCCTTTATGCCCGAACTCATGGAAGCAGCTTCCACTCTGCAAAAGGCCTCTCGGTCTTCTTCACTCTGGAATTGAAAGAGGCGTCTCTGCCTCCTCTTCACTTAAACCAGTCAGTTCTAAAGACGTGTAGCAGGACGATAGGCTTTAAGGTTGTCTTGGGATAAAACTACTTTTTATTAGGAATATTTGGCCTTACAAAAGTGGCTTTTCTTTGGCCACAATAGCTTTAAAATACATGAAACCGCACAGCGTGACTTACAGCCCACGTGGATTTTTTTCTTACCTTCAAAGCAAATATTTAAGGTGCAAACTGCCAGTGGTATGCTTTGGCAGCTGGTCGCCTCTGGCTGGCAAGAGCTGATGTGGTATATTCCTTCCCACCTTCGTATTCAGTGACCCTGGAAATTGGCACAAATGCTATAAATTAGGATATTCTTTCTCTCCAAAAACTGGCTTACCAGCACACAACTGATTGAGCCCTTGAAGAACCCAAGATTTCCGCAGCCATCACTCCCTACTCCGAATACCACAAAAAGGAAACCACACGCATAAATATTACATGGGGACATTACAGAGGCACAGCACTGTAGGAATAGAAAAAAAAAAAAAAAAAAAAAAAAAACCTGATCTAGATCAGCTTCACATTCCTACTACACGAGATTCTGACACCAAGGTGCCTTGGGTTTTCCTAACAGAGTAACTAATATGCCAGAGAATTTTGAATCAACCTTATTTTGAGCCTCAGATGAATATATTCAGAAGTTATATTACAGTTGGACTTCAAACATCTCAATTGAAGGGAACATAATAATGGAATAACTGGCTTGTCAAAATAGGAGGTCTGTCATTTGTCTCCATGAGCTAATATAATACAATGTTACTTTTATATCCTTTCAATACCTAGTGATCAAATCATGGTATATCTATTCTCTTTAAGTTTAAACGGATTATTCCTTCTCTTCTGCAGTTCCAAACATTATGCTATTTCCCAAGGGTGGTGCTTGTGATAGGGGAGGAGAATAATGTCTTGCATGTATAAGGTGCTCGGTGGTCCTCAGAGGCCTTCCTCATATGCAATCTTCAATGAATGCTTGCACATGCTCTGTAAAGTAAGGTGAACCCATTTTCAGGTGAGGAAAAAGATGCCCATTATGATAATAAGAGCTGTGAACTCTGCACCCTCTTGTCATTATTTCTACTGGATTTTGGACACTGACTGTCATAGCCATCAACACTGCTGCCACTAGAATGAGGACCAAAATGCTCTGCTTCTTTGCGTCACTCTTACAGTCATGAAGCTCAGGACAAGAGCCTACGTCTCATGTCTGTACATTAAATCTCATGTCAAAACTTCAAGCAAACCAGTATCTGGTCATTTTTAGGCTTCTTCTGCAAGATGAAGGTCCTCCACCTAGCAGGACTCATAACATGGTAGATGCCCCAAACATAGGAGGGAGTTCAGTTACTGAATAGTAGATATTATTACTATAGTGAGCATCTATCCATCTATTACTATAGTGGCACACTATAATCTTTTGAGTCTCCTCCTATATTTGGGGAAATATTAAATAATATGAGTCATTACCGCTCTAACATAGGAGTCAGGATACAAGTTTCCAGCTTCCCTTGCAACTAGTATTCAGGCACATGACTTAGTTACTTCCAATCAGGGACACCATCATAAAGTTTTGATTCATAAATAAGCAACAAGAGGAAGGAGGCTCTGCAGGGACCTTCTATCTCTGTATCTTTGATGTTGAAGGGGAGACAGGTGTTTCGTGTGTGTGTGTGTGTGTGTGTGTGTGTGTGTGTGTGTGTGTGTGAGAGACAGCAGTGGCAGTGTGGCTATTTCCCAGGGATTGTATTGGTGTATTTCTGATGCAGAAGCAACAGCTGTGGAGAAGTTGCAGTTTTCCATTAGATCTACAGCTTGGTTTGGGGTATTATTGTCCCTCTAAGCTTATCCTGAAACCCAGTTTGTCTCTTGCATCCCACACCTTCCTTCTGCAGTCGATATTGATCTTACTGACATATCTTCTTTGGTAGTTTTTAAGCAAGTCTATTTTTTAAATTGTTTATCAGAAAATGCCTTTATTTCCCCTTTTTGCTTGGATGATAGTTCAGTTAGATATAGATTTCTAAGTTGAACATTATTTTTCATCAACACTTTAAAGATACTATTTCATTGTTTTCTAGTATCTTTGTGGCTAAGTTTGCTGTTGATCTACTTGTCCTTCTTTTGTGTTAATCTGTTTTTTTTTTTTTTTTTTAGTATTTTTATTTTACTTTAATAGTCTGCAACAGCAGCCCAATGTGAGGTTCATTCTAATTTATCTTGCTCAGAACATGTAAGATAGACCCTGGACTTTCATCTGTTCTGGAAAACTGCCATTTGTGATCGCTTCTAATATTGCCTCACCTCTGTGGGATTGCCCTCCAATATTCATTTTTCTCTATTTCCCTTGAGAATAGAACTATCATTTTCTTTTCTGGGAACATAGCTAGAACCTCTCCCTGTTCCCTAATGGCTCTGTGATATAAGAAGTGATATATATATATATATATATATTTTTTTTTTCTGGATAGAGCTTTTAAGGGAAATGGGCACGTGTGCCCCTTTTCCTTTCCCTGAAAACTCCCCCAACCGTCACCCTACACAGGAGGCAGACCTGAGGGGCAGAGCTACAGAAGCCATGTGGGATCCTGAAATAGAAGCCAGGAGTTGAAAATGTTAACAGAGTCGCTCTACCAGTCCTCGACATCTGGACTGTAATATGGGAGAGGAACAAACTTCTATCTTTAGGCCTCTATACTGTAGGGCCTTTTTAAAAATCAACTTCTATTTTATATTAACAATTGTATCTTGCTACTCTCCCCTTTCCTTGTGCCTTCCTTAATGTGACTGTGCATGTGTGTATGCACACACGTGTGTACACACATATGCACACATGACCTTCTCACTCTAACCTCCATTTATCCTATTCCCGGTCATATTTTTCTACCTCATTACTCTTTGGGTTGCTTTCAGGGTGATTCTTAGTGCTTTCTTCCAGGTCACTTGTTCTCGTCAGATGTCTAACGTGCTCTTGAGCATGTTTTTTTGAGTTTCTAACGTCAACAAATATATTTTTAATTTCTATTTGGCTTCTTTTTAAATAAATGTGCTCTTTTTTAATAATAAACTGTTCTTTCATTCTATGCTTTCCTTTATGTCTCTTCATAGCATGACTTCATAATGTCTTTCAGATTTTCAAGTTAACTCAGTTCTTAGGTTGCTAATCTTCCTGTTTATCTTCGGTTTCTCCTTCAGGATGATTCATTTCCTCATTCGACTTGCAATTTTTTTTATTAAGACTTCATTGTTTTAGCAGGGCTGGTTGTCCCAGTGGATACCTGTGTGCTTAAATTGTAGGAATACCCCAATCCAGCAGTTGGTTTGTTTCTGGTCCTGGGCCAGTTATTATGGTAATTTCTTTAATTACCATAAACTTTAATTTCTATAAACTTTAATCCTACATTTACTCATGGTGAGTCATGGGGGACACATATTTTCCCACCCATAGTCCCAGACCAACTATAAGCTTCCTTCCTGCTTCCTCACGACAGTTGTCAATGTTTTTTCTAGCCCTTTCTTCATGGATGAGGCATTTCTCCTGGGCTTCATGGTTTATTGACAGAACTCTGTCACAGTTAGGGTTACTAACTAAAACACAGAACACCCAGTTAAGTTTGAATTTTAGGTAAGCATTATTTAGTATATATCCCGTTTATTTTTTGAGACACATTAAAAAATTTATTCATTTTTTACCTGTTAATTCAAATTTAACTGGGCATCCTGTATTTTCACTTGCTAAATCTGACAACCCTCAACACAGAGTCATGCTTAAACTTGGGCTGAGGCCACAGAGCCTGACCCTACATGGGCCTCAACATCCCAGCCCCCAGATGCGAGGACCCAGATGCAAGTCCAGCAACATTTGCCAGTTACCTCACTGGTCCTGAGTTCCTTTTTCATACTGAGAGCTAGACTATTTCTTTTACTTTTTCAACACTGGTTGTACATATTTTTACCTGCTGCCACATTTTATCTAGGCTTTCTATGTGACAGTAGTGGGATGAAATGGCTATCTGCCATTGGTCAGAAATACTTTAATTATTTTATGTGTGCCCCCATCCTCCAGTTGAGGACTGTACTATGCCACCCAATGGAAAGCGTGGAGCACAGAGGGGTTAATTCACTCAAATCAACTGAAAGACAAGGGAATATGCAGGACCAAGTCCTCACAACTTATCCTTTAGCAGTGCTGCCCATCTCAAAAAAATGGAAGTTTTCTTCTTTACGTTGGAAGGGATGGATTCTTCAAAGAGAGGCAAATATATCCCAGGTTTTACTAAGATTTGACTTCCAAAGAACCTGGATATCTATACATTTCCTTTACATTTTGGGGGCTTAGGAAAGGAAGAAAAATTCTGACTTTGCTGCCTTTAACGTTCACTGGGCAAACTGAAAGACGAGAAGCTAGATGGTGAGATAAAAATAGAAAATTATTAACTAAAAGGGGTTCAAACATGTATATTTTAAGATTTTAGATTTGTCAAAACCTAGAAAATGAAAGACACCAAGTTACAGGATGAGGAAATAAAGTGCTTTTGTATTGAAATATTTCAGAGAAAGGCCCCTTTCAAAATAGTTATAAAGTTCTCGGAATAGAAAGAGTATTTTGTTTTCATTTTAGACATGGAAAATCCCACGGGCCAAAAATTCCAAAATCCTTTCCAAATATTTTCTGATTTTTTAAAATAATTCCACATCCCCCACTTGATTTCCAGGCAGGGCCTTTTATATAATCGCCAAATGAAGTTTTACTTTCTGTTCTAGAATCCTCTGTGTTAAAGGTGTTAATTCGTTCAAGATAAGCATTTAAAATATACAATTTTTTTAACTCTGTTTTGATACATGTATATATATTACCATTTCAGAAGTCTCAAAAATTGATCTATGCCCTGGGCTTTCTGCTCCCTCCGACAGGCTCTGCTGCTAAAAAATTCATATTGTGTAAGCCTCAAAGAGTGTGCATACCTCCCAAACATCTCCTGCCTTGATGTGAGTTCACAAACATAAGGTACACATTCTGCTAAAAAGCAATTATTTCTCTTTCAAAAGAGAATGGAATAATGCTTCTGACGCTTGTCTCTTGGCCCAGAACTTCTACGTTGCATGAAATTTTTGGTTCTACCCCACCTCCACTCGCATCTTCTAGGTCTGTAGGAGTCTCTCTAAAACAGGTTTGCCCCACTTTAAGAAAACTCACTGGATGACAAAGTATGACTACCCAAACTTTCAAAACAAATTAAATCAGAGAACAATAGAGTTCTAATACATGTTTTATGAGAGTTAACCATGTAGCTTGGAAAACATCTGGAAATAACACAAAAGTGTAAAGAAGTGGAAATCACATAGATCCTCACCACTCAGATATGTTTCCCTGCATAAAACATATTTTTAACAAAAATGGAATCATACTGTATAAGTTTTAGAATTTGCTTTCTTTATTTGTCTATATACTGTGTACCTTTTCCACCATATTAAATATTTTTCTACGGTAGCATTTCAGTGACTATAGATCTCATTTTATAAATATGCATTCATTTATTTTATAAGTTCTCTATTTGAAGGCTCTGTGATAATCATCCTTGTAAGAAAGTTATTCTTGCAGTCAGCCATAACTACGTCCATAAGATAAATTCCCAGAAAACTGATAAGCTGAAGAATATACGCTCTCAAGATTTCAGACACACATTGCCAAATTAGCTGGTAAAAATGTTTATGAGTTTCACCAGTAGTATTTAAGCATATCTATTTACCTGCTTTAAGGAATCTTGTATAAAGATAAACTAGTAAGTGATTATCTGTCATGTAAAAATATTCTTCTTTAATGAAAAGGATTTACAACATTTTTTACAATATAATTTCTTTAAACACTGAACTCTCCTAATACATGTAAAACGTTACTCAATTTAAAATATTATTTTAAGTTTCTGCGGAAATTTTCTGTAACACGAGAATAAGGTATTTTTCTATTTGGTTTTTGTTTTAAACGGAGAATGCCACCTCTCAAAAAATTCTTTCTCTTTCTGTCCTCATCCAGACCGAGAAGAGAGACCGCAGCACAGCACAGCGATTCTGCTCTTAATCCACCTTCTGTTTCATATTCAGTTTCCCATCATGCACTGGATAAACACGGCAGCCTGACATGATGAGAAACCTTCCCTGAAGACTACAGCCCACACTCATCCATCCCTTCACTGAACTCCTATTATACTTATTGTCTGTACCACACAATTAGCACTTTATTATATACTGTCTTGTCTCTAATTGTCTGTACCACACAATTTAGCACTTTATTACATTCTGTCAGATTCTGTAATTGTGTCATGTATTTTTGTCTTGTCTCTCCACCTAGATTACAAGCACCAGGGTGGCAGGGACCCAGTCTGGTCCTGCTTAGGCATTCCCACAGCGCTAAACACTGTTCCAGAAACAAAGTGGGCCTTTGACTAACACTGGCTGGTTTATTGGTTGGTGGGTGGGTTGGAAGCCTGGTTGATTGATATTCCGGTGGGCTTTAAAGAGGCTGAGTTATTTAGAACCTGGAGGAGGAAATAGATAAGGTGCTAGGTAACAGGACACTTGACACCATGGTCACTCCTGCCACTATCCTTCAGTCCCACCTGCTGTCGCCTAGCCAGTCATTGAGTTTCTCTCTAAGTTTTTCTATGTACGTAGAACAGGTAAGATAAAATATTTGACCAGACGATACCACTTCTTCAGTCTCATGGAAATCATGTTTTTCATCTGAAGATTTCACATTATAACATTCTCCAATTGGTCATACACGCAAGAGGTCATGCTTTGAAATTAAACTTCTTACCAGCTGTGTGATTTCTAATGCATTGTTTAACACATCTCTCTCTCTCTCTCTCCCTCTCTCTCTCTCTCTCTCTCTCTCTCCTCCTCCCTTGAAACTAAACTCTCAGTGCTCATCTACGAACCTATTCCAATGACTATAATTATTTGTGATATTGCCACAAGTGTCCATAAGCCTACTGAAATATTCTTATTTTTTCCAACTTCTACAAATACCATGCCTTGAAGTAAGTGTTGAATACTATTATTATCATAATAAACATAATTAGTACCTCTGTTTGTCTCACACACTAGCTGAAGAGTATCTGTCTCAGCTGTGATTCGTGGGCTTACTTCTCAGAGAATAAAGTCAGGTTACATGATTCCTTTATTTTTTTCTTAATTGAAGAGTTGTTTACACTTAACAGTCTACCCCATGATGTCAGACTCACATCTAGTGAATAATAAGAGAAGAATTCCCCAACATCCAGCATTAACAAATCTGCGCCTCACTCTGTCACTTTCACCTCTGCTATAAACAGGGGAATCGAGCATAGAGTTAACCGTATTTCTCTGAATTTGGGACGATACAAATAAAATGTTCTGTTCCCGTGTCACCTGCTTTTCCTCTTTCTGATCAATATGTTTTGTCATACTGTTTTTGTTTTCGTGTTTTCGTCTTTGCTTTTTCAATTGGCAGGTACACAACAAAATGTAACTAGTCAAATACTTGTTCAACATGTTATTCTCTCAACACACGATCAATTTAATCCTCTCCCAAAAGTGCCGCTCTAACGCTGCATATCCTCCACCCTCGAGGACCCAAGACGCCTAGGGAGCTTCACCCAGCTACTTGGTAGGGTGGAGGGCACCCTCCCTGGGAGTGTGTTGCCTGAGCATCCCTTTGGTAAAGATGAGCGGTTTCCTTTTGTGTGTCAATGCTGATGGCTGTGTTCAATGACTCTTTCAAAAAGATTTAGCAATGTCTGCCACGTAACAGGCAGGGACAAGGTGCCGGAGGTTCAAAGATGTACAGCACACACTTAGGGATGCGCACGGGAGGAACCCACAGTCTAACGGGGAAGCAGACAGCCGGCAGATAATGACCATGGGGTGAGATAGATAAGTGTGGCTACAGCATGTGTGGCCAGGGTGCCAGCGTGAGTCCAGGTGTGGCCACCATTAAGAGTCAACCTTGTCCAATAAATCTATGGGAGCAGCTGACCTGGCTAGGCGCTGATGAGACTCAAGGGAAGTGACTGCTTGAAGCCAGCTTCCTGGCAGCCTTGGTGGGGGGAGAGAGAAGGGGGCTGGAAAAGAAAGGGAGGGGGCCCAGCGAGACACTGGACACAAGTTATGCTGCTCTGGGACCCGAGTGAAAAAATATGGCAACAGAGAAGACAAGAGGCTTCTCTCCATGCCTTTAGGCACCAGGAGAGAGCGTTGGCTGGTGGCTGTGACAGTGGCTGAGATGAGACACTGCCCCCCAGCGGCTTCACGGCAGAGGACACCAACAAGGAACTCAAAGTAGAAGAGGAAAGGACAGGAGGAGCACCAGGCCTCCCAGAGAAACTGGAGGAGACTGGAAGGGCCGGCTGGTTCCCCACTAGATGGGTGGAGGCACAGGCCAATGAAGGTGAGTTATCACTGACACAGGAACCATCACCGTTAGCGCTGCGGCTCAGAAACACACACATAAGTGCGCACATAAAAGCACTTACTTTCTGGCCACAAGATTAAGCTGGGTGATGCCCATGGGTCTGAAGTCTGGTAGGTGGAGAGCGGAAACAGGCGAGATAAGTCACAAAAGGAGATTTGAAGGACCCCACTGCTGGGGTGGTGGTGAGAGGCGGTTCACCAGGCTTCTCCTTTCCCTGAGGTCACAGGTGCCTCAGCAAAGCTCGGGGTGGAAGAATTTCCGGGAAGACGGAACTAAAGAGACCGGCCCCGTGGCCGCAGACAGACTGGAATCAGAAATGTCCAGAAACGAATTCTAAAACTAAGACTTATCTCCTAAGCCAAACAAAATGAAATTCGATCCACAAGCATGTGGTCAAATAGAATTCAAACAACAACAACAAAACATTTCATACAGTACTAAAGGGCGTGCTGAAAAATAAGCACCACCTGCCCTCAACCCCCTTTCCCAGGGAAATGGTTGACAGCTGCCGGCAGGTAGTGGTGTAAATGCTCAAGGTGTTAAAATACTTAAAATTTTCAGGTTGGTAAACAGCCATTGCTTTAAGTCCCTGAAGTGCTGCTCCCCCCGCCCCAAGAATTTTTACTGATTATTAAAGGGTTAAAGCTTAAATATCAGAGGATCGCCAGCATCCCTCCAGCTCCGAAGCCAGCAGCCACCCCTGCTCGCCCATGCTGAACAAGTTATTAAATATTTTGAATATCACCGTTTTTCTTCCAGAAACCATCTATGCATATACAGGTATATCCTACACAGACCTTGTTTTTTTCTTTTAAAACAAATGGAAGAATGGAATATTGTTCCGTACTGAGCTTTTTTATTATTATTATTAACCTTCTTGGTCACCTTTAACCATAATGAGCAAGGACAGACTGCACATTTTTCTTTCAGAGCTAACAGAATTTGGCTATAGCTAAGACACCTAAACTGAGACAGGGAACACAGGGATAAAAAGAGTGAGACACTGGAATAATTTATGTACTAGAAATAGCAGGCCCAGGAGAACTTAGCCGACAGGACAGTGGAAACGACACTGAAGGCCGGAATCTGAGTGTGCTGGTCCAGGGTAACAACACCCTGATGACTTGGACAGAAGGAATAAGGAGGGACAGGACCAACAAAATCTCCCCAAGTGCCCCTCCAGAGGCCGTGTGGGCTCCTGCCCCCGCAACCACCTGACACAAAGGGCTTGAGCCTCCCTGAGCCCAGACTATTAGCACCTCAATTCAGCTGTCACCCAGAATCTAACTGGTCTTGGGTGGGAACAAATTAAATTTCCAATTGCACTTACCTCTCTGAATTCTTTCCAGGGAGTTTTCCCTTCACTCAAAAGGAACATAAAATGAAAGTTCTTCATAAAAGAGATAAAATATATTTCTCCAAATTGCCCTATCTTTACTTCAAATGCTGAAAGGAAGCAGAGTTATATTCATGAGGGAGAAAAAAACAAAACTTGAACCAGATTTTTAAGTATCCTCTACATATCAAAATGTCAAGACCACTGAGTGTACTCTCTTTATAGCTGTATTTATCTTCAAAACCCCATAAAAACAGTATTTTTAGAGGGAAATTTAATTTTCCATGTCTAATTTCTGTATTTCCATACGTCATTTTATTTTCATTATTTTAATGTTAAGAGAGAGATTAAGAAGAATGTTTAAAATTGAAGACATCAACTGCATAGATTTTTGGGGAAAGGAGAATGGGGAAATGGGATCAAGAAAAGATTAGATAATCTTTTTATTTTTACTGATATTCCCAGAAACTTTCAGTCAGAAATAGTTTCACTGAAAGAGAAAGCAATTTCTGCAGATAGACTGTCACCTAGTGGTGAGTTTTTACCTTATTCATAATATGAGTAGCTACCGAGATGCTTTGGAAATAAATACATGCTTATTTTTCTTTGACATTCCTGGGCAACCTCTTAGAGTTTTGTCACAGTAGAACGGACTCACTGTGTGCTTCTCAAAGGCCTAATGTTCCTGTAGGCAATAGCTAATACAGGCTGAACATCTTTCAAAAAGAAGTGTGGCCCCTGTAATTGTTTGAATATTGTCAAAGAAGCCCTGGCAGCAAAATTAATACTAATTCTCTCTTCTGTTTTCAACCTCTGGCATCCTCGTAATTCCCCTTTTCTAGTAGTCAAACTAGGCTCAAACTCTCAAAGAGTTTCCCAATTAAGGGGTGACAAATTAATGTATGTAACCCATTGGTACATCAGTCCAAAGACACAATTCAAAAAGAGGATCTCGAAGTCAAGAATGAGGCAACAATCTCCAGATTTAATCCACACCAAGAATCCCTCCTGTCTTATTCTCAAAGAGACACGACAGTCCTCTTCCTCCAGCTCCTTGTCCTCAGTGCTCCCTAATTTCTTCTTCTCTATGCTGACACCATCCCTCTTGGCCTCCAGGTTCTCTGCTAGTGCACCAACACCAGGCAACACGGAGGTACCCTCCTCCCATCAGAGCCGAAGTCTATGTTCTGGCCACAGAGCTGGCACACTGCTCAGTTTCAACGTTCACTCTGCATTCCATACTAGTGAAACCATTTCTCAAGTGCCTACCGTGTCGCAGGCATGACGTGTGTCCCAGGGAACAGAACAGGCAGATCGCTGTCCTTGCGAACCTTACAAACTAACAAGGAGAACCAAACACACTAATAAGCTGTGATACAAAGGGAAAGCACGGGGCGTTATGAGGAAGAGATGTCACCTAGATTGGGAGGGTCTGTGGAGAGATGACCTCTCAGGAAGGTACATTTGAACTATGATGTGAAAGATGAGTAGAAGTCAGCCTGGTGAAGAGCATCCTGTGCGCGTGTAAAAGCCCCAATCTTGGTAAGAATTTGAGGCTTCTAAGAAACTGAACAGATGCTGGAAGTCTCTAAACTAATTTCACAGGAACAAGGACACTACATAATTCCACGAAGTTTAAAACCTAGTCAAAATCGTAGCTTATTCATAGTAGCCCCAAAACAACTCAAATGTCCATCAACTAATGAATGAATAAACAAAATGTGGTATATCCATATAATGGAGTATTATTTGGCCATAAAAAGGGAATAAAGTACTGATACGTTGAAAATATTATGCTAAGGGAAAGAAGCCAGACACGAAAGACCACATAATGCATGATTCCATTTATATGAAATGTCCGGAATAGGCAAATCTATAGAAACAGAAAGATTAGTGGTTGTTTTAGAGTTGGGGGCAGGGAGGAAGGGGGAAGCAAAGTTAACTTCTAATGGGTAGAGGTTATTTGTGGGAGAGGGATGATGAAACTGCTTGAAAATTGTGGCAATGCTTGCATAACTCTGAATAAAAAGACTGTTAAGTATTGTATACTAAAAATAGGTGAATTGTTGAGTAAGTGAACTGAATCTCAGCAAAGTTATTATTTTAAAAAATCTGGAGTCACAGATCCCAGGTCAAGAATGTCAAATATGAAAACGCATCTCCTGTTTGAGTCTCCTTTTTCTTTGAACTCTTTCTCCTTAGGAAACCAGGATGTGTTCACAAAGGGCTTAGCTGGGAGACATTTGAGCTTGACTGTACAATACTGCTCTCAAAATTCCCTTCCTGTGACCCCAAAGCATTCTCTGAAACCAGATTATGCACAGGATTTTTCTCCCCTCCAGAGATGTCCCTATACTAGTTGTCAGTCAGCTCCAGGAGGTAAGCCTTAAAAGGGAAGGGTCTTTGTCCTGGGGATCAGCAATCTGTCCAACTTCTAGTCATGGCCAGCTCCCTTCTCTGTGAAGATGTTTGAACTTCGATGCAAAAATAAACCCCAGCTTTTTACCAGCCCCACTGACACAGCCACACAGTCAGAGTTTCCAGGAGTAATTCTCATACTTGTGACTTGGTTTTGTGTTCTTTACACTGAATGGAAGGGACTCTTGCTCACCGATGGACAGACCTTTCTCTGCTCCACGACAGATAGCGACACTTCAGGATCCAATTTCCTTTCTCCTTCCTTCATGGGTGATCCCCAGTGTAGTAGTACTTGACTGTCTAAAGTCTGTTTCCTCTTTTCTGGTGAGGGCAACTTTATGAGGTAAGGGAACCTTTCTGGGGGGCCACCCTCCACACACGGTCAGTTTAGGTGCCTGGAGCCTATGATGGGGCTCCACATCCTGCTCCAAGGGTGGAACGTGTGGCCAGTCTGATCAATCACAATGCACTATATCCCCCAAGCTCTTTCCTCTCCACCACTGTGGGGTTCAAACTTCATTTGTAGTCAACAAGACATGATGTGAAAGCCCAATATATTTTGTAAAAGAAAAAGGGGAGCTGAAGGGAGTAAATGTTTCCAAGCCCACACTCTTGGCCCGCAGGTAGATAGGCACTGTGCTCCGTGAGAAGACAAAGAAATAGGACTTGGTGCTTGCATTGAGCACCTCACGGTGGAGTCAGAGGTCAAGAAATAAAAGCATGAAAAGTGGTGATGATTTTAAAATACTGGACAACAATAAATGTCACCAGAGTCCTTGCCACTTATCAACAGCAAAGCGTTGTTATAGGACTGCAGGCCAGTTGCAAGCCTTTTGCTGCCTTCTCCTTCTCCTAAGCCCTACTCTAGTCCAGGACTTAGCTCAGGTGTCGCTTCCCCCAGGGAGACTTTTCTGAAACACTCTTCTGTCTCATCACACACACACACACACACACACACACACACACACACACACACACTCCTTCCTTCCTTCCTTTCCTTCTTTCCTTCCTTTCCTTCCTTCTTTCCTTTTTTGCAGGATAACATAGAGTAGTGGTTAAAGGTATCAGCTGCCAAACTACCTGAAATACATTCACAACTCAATCACCCCTGGCTCTGTGGCCTTTGGCAAATCTCTTAAGCTCTTTCAATGCCTGTGTCTGAACTGCAGTAGGGTCATGCTTCCTCATTGGTAAAATATGAATTAAAGAACTAGTGCCCACCACATCAGATTGTTTTATGAATTAATCAATTTCTAGTGCCATGTGCAATGAAAGAACGATTATAATAGATTTTAAAGCACTTTGAAAACTAGAAAGCCCTTTGGAGAACTTATTTTCTTTAAGTGAAACATTAAGCATCACCCATTACCTTTTATGGAAAACTGAGGTTAATTCACATCAGCAACAAAAACCTGAGGACGTGTTTATGGCTGTGTTTCTGGTTTATTAACATAGTACATGATATTAGAAAGTAAACTTGACATCCCTGCAAGTGGAGATGTTTGTGTTAAAAAAACATTTTTCCCTTTCTGAACTCTTCCAACTGTTCTCAAGAATACCCCAGAAAAGCTTCTGCGTTAGCACCTAATCCACTTTTAACACTGGCTCGTGTCTCTTTTTACCGTGAGAGCGTGCGGGGCTGGGGCTGGGCCTGGGGCTGGGCCTGGGGCGCCGGCCAGACAGCACGGAGCGCCTGATGGGCAGCACCTTCTCCAACAGCTGCCGGAAGTTCGAAGCCCAGAACCACGAAATACCTGTTGCTGCGGGGCCCGGGACAGAAGAAGGAAAGTCAGGACGCAAAGGCGCCCACGGGGCGTCTGCAAGCGGGAGGCCGGGCAGCGCAGAAGAGGTAGGGACAGGAGAGGGCAGGCGACACCGACGTGCAAGCGCAGCTGCTCGCAGCTCTCGGGGGAGGGGGGGGGCGGGGCGGCGCGCCGGGGTTCCCTCAGCCCACATCGGTCGGGGCGCACCCTGCGGAGAGCCAACTCCCCGCGTGCAGAACGTCTTGAGGTGCAGGGCGCGTGACTCTGCGTGTCCGCGCCGCCCGGCGCTCGCCGCGGGAAGAGGCGCCGAACTACAGTCCCCAGGGTCCCCGGGCGTGGGGGGCGCGCGGTGCGGGGCCCCGTGGCTTCGGCGGCGATAAAGAGCGCGGCAGAGCGGAGCGGCGACACTGCACCGGCCGAGCGGCGGCGGCCTCGGCGGCGGCCTCGGCGGCGGCCACGGCCACGGCCACGGCGACGGAGGCGGCCCCTCGGCGTGCGGGTGAGCGCGGCGCGCGCCCGCGTGGACGCGCGGGGCGCGGGGGTGGGTGAGACGGGACGGCCCGGGGACGAGGGGCAGGCGGACGAGCGGGCAGTGGAGCCAAGGGAAGTGTGAAGGCGACACCCTCCGGGCCTGGAGCAGGAGTCTGGGCCGCGCTGCGGGTCTCGGAGGATCCGTTTCTCAAGACCAGAATGAGCGACTGAGCTTCTAGTGCCATGTGCAACGAAAGAACGATTATAATGGATTTAAAAGCACTTTGAAAACTAGAAAGCCCTTTGGAGAACTTAACGATGAATTCTGATACAGTCTCTTCATTTTATGGAAAATTGGTTGTATTTCTGTGGGGTTTTGGTTTTGTTTTGTTTTGTTTTTAGTTTCCCTCTTCTTCTCCAGATATTTCCTTTCAAGTCATTCCCCCTGCCCAGAGCTGCATCCTTTCCTCCCCCAAGAGGCTTCTTCTGTTATTCTTTTCTTTTTTCTTTCTTCCCTTCCCTTCCCTTCCCTTCCCTTCCCTTCCCTTCCCTTCCCTTCCCTTCCCTTCCCTCTTCCCTTCCCTTCCCTCTTCCCTTCTCTCTTCTCTCTTCTCTCTTCTCTCTTCTCCTCTCCTCTCCTTTCTTTCTTTCTTTTTTTTTTTTTTAAACTTTGCCCTTTTCAGAGAATTTAACTAGATCAACCTGGATTCTTTGCACTAAGAGTTCTTGTCTGTGGAGAGAGGTGTATGATTTCAGGAGTAACACCTTTTCCCCAGTGTTCAGTCATAACATTCTAAATTCACATTAAGCCTTAGGCTGAAGAACATTCTAACCATTTGCTTTTGATAGACGCTATAAAAAGTTTTAAGGCATAACATCGCCACATTTATTTAAAACTTTAATTTACAAAATATTGATAATTTTTCACTTACAGGTCATTGTAACCTCTTACCCCATCTTTTCCTGTAAGAGTTTCACAGTTCACAGAGTCAGCAAAGTACTCATTGAAGTGTTTTGCTCTGTACAAAGGTAAAAAATTTTAAACTGTGCCCGCCCCCACATGGCTTACAGTCTAGAAGAGAAGACAACTCTTAACTCAGATGAAAAGTTTTTAATAAAAAGCAAGTGTTTGGGTACACAATTATATTCATCTTGGAGGGTCAGGGAATGTTCCCTAGCTTTTAAAGTGAGTTTTAAAAGTTGGCTAGTCTGAAGGGGTGGAAGTAGGAGATAGGACAGGGTAGGTAGCAGCAGCAACTGGGACCAGCTAGGCTAGGCTAGAGATCTGTACAGAGACCCAGACCTGAGAGTTTGATTTATTTCTTGGAAGCCAGGTGGGCAGTTATTGGCATTTCCAGAGCAGGGCAAAATGCAAGGGCAGACATGCTCATGCTACTGGAAGATTAATCTGGTAGTTCGTGTGAACTAAAGGAGGAGAAGAGGATGAGGATTAGGACGGTGATGTCCAATTCCCATCTCATACTTACCTTGAATGTTTTAACCAGTCAAACTATACTTCAGTCGCTTAACTTGATTTCTTTTGGTACGAGCTATAACTACCAGTGAGCTTCTAGACCATCCTAAGAATATCAGTGAAACTGCCCTAAGTATGAAATAAATGCAGCTAAAAGCATAAGGATATGGAAGTCTTGTGTGAACAGCCTAGTACTGTTCGATTTAGGGGACTTTTAGTGCTGAACTCAGCTCTTGGGACTCTTATCACTTGAACCTTCTTGAGCCCCTGTGGGCCCCTGGGACCTGAGTTGTGCCCATGGGTGTAGATAAGAGGTAACAAAGGGTAAGTTATGAGAGGGGCAATAATGGGGGAGGGAAGAATTGCAGGAAGGAAGATAACAGAATTGAAATGACTTAGTCCCTGAATAGACAACAGTAGTTAGGTTTGGGGAGGAGGTACCAGTAGAGCTGGGATGACAGGAAAGGATACTGATAAGGGAATAATAATAGTAGTACTTGCTAATGTCCTATAGCCGTCAGACAAGACTTCATGGAGGGGGCTGAACTTGTACTTACTGTGTGTCTGGCACTGTGGTTAATCACTTTACAAGAATTAATTCATTTAACTCTCTCAACAACCCTATGAAATATGATTACTATTATCCCCATTTACAGAAGGGAAAGTCGAAGCACAGAGCAGTTAAATAACAGTTGCAATGGGTTTTTTAAATGTGCCAGTGACCTCAAAACTATAATATACTCCATCTTATTGATTACCTATAGAAATCACTGTATTTGCTCTAAGCCAACCATCTTTTGTATAATTGTCATTAAATGCTATCTGATTATTTCTTCTTCAATTGTTAGACTTTGCATTTGTGGCTTCAAATTTTTATGTCTTACAGTTCAAAAAATAATAACTTTTTCTATAACTAGTAAGTGGCAGAGCTGGAAGTTGAATCAGGCAGTCAAGCTACGGAATCCAAGCTATTAACCAGGATGCTCCATTGCCTCTCATTGCCTGTTTTGGACAATTTCTTGGCTTTTTTACACTGGACGGATACACTCTCTGATGGATGGCGAGGGATCCTTTTGCCCCAAATGAGTGAGGTTAGGCTGACTCTCTACCAGTGGAAGTAAGCATCCAGCTACAATCTGAACACTTCATTCAATCAACCAAAAATTCATCAATTTTTAATTGGACACCAGGTGTTCAAGGAACACAGTGCAGGGAAAGCAAAGGCAAATGAAATATGTTCCCTTTCCTGGGGAGCTTGGTCTAGTGGGGAGAGTGAATGAATAATTGTGATTGTCTTTATGTGGTTTACTAGAGCTGGGAAAACGAACAAAACTGGTCAAAATTAGAATCCAAAAGGATAGTTAGGTAAATCCGAAGATAATTACATAGATTACATGAGAGCCTTAATATTTTAAGTGCTGGTTTTAGGTGAGATTCTCGCTTAACAGCAGGAAAGTATGGGAAAAGATAAGCATGTCCCTTTTCTCCTGACCATATCTCAATTTAAGTAATAGTAATTCTTTATATATTTGAGCTCCCTGAGTTAAGTTCATGTGCTTTCTTGGGTCTGTTGTTTTTCATCTCTGCTCTTTGAGTTTCAGATTGCCTCAATCATCTAGATAGATAAAATGGGAGATTTCCCAATGATATTTTCCCCGCACACTGCTCTCTTGTCTTTAAAAAATAGTTTCCTCCCCTGTAGAATTAAGCCCTGAAATTCTGCATTCTTCTCACTTGCTCTCTGAGTTTGCGTGACTGTAAGAATTTTTCACAGTTCTGAACTGGGAACGGACCTTGCCCGGGAGTTTTATCATTAATCGACATTCCTTGAAGAGAGGAATTATGTTGTATATTTTCCAGACCTTTTGCAGCAGCTCAATGGCCTCGCCAAAGAAGAGACTTCAAGGTCTTGTTGCCGCGACCATCACGCCGATGACTGAGCATGGGTAACTATCGTTTGGGGCCCACGGTGTCCGCTCTCACTCCACCAGAGCAGACAGGCGTCCTCTAAGTGCTCCTCTGTGGTATGGTTGCCAAATGGCAGCTTCTGTCATTCGTCCCTGCACTGTCTCTGACCCCAAGTCAGAGAACAGTTCTCCATATCACAGACGGTGCAGAGAGAAGGTAAGATACGGCAGCTTGCCTTTCTCCCAGGGTCTGTAGTTCCACAATGCAAGTTCTTGGATTTTATCTCAGCCTTGGCTTTTCCAAAGAATGCCAGTGGAGTTGGATGAAAACTTTATTTCAGCAGGATTTGATATCCAGCACTGGCCTGGCCCTCTAAGGCCTGTCTCTAGACATCTGTGTGGTTCCAGCTCAGGCTGTGTATAGATATGATGAAAGTGGAGAAGGTAGCTTAAGAGGAACCCCTTAGGCATGTTTATAGCCTCATTTCCACGTTGGTTAAATGTTGGGGAGCCTGCAAGAGTGGGAGGTAACAACAGATGATTGCTGAGAAATCATTACCCAAACAAGTATTTTGACTTCCAGATGAAATAGTATGGAATCCATTTGCTTAGATTGTCAGGTAATGGTCATGTGCCATACATGTCTGTGTACAATATGTAACTCCTGCCTGGACATTGCTACTTAGAAAAAGGGGATTCATCCACCTCCTGGATCTACATGTTTTTGACCTGTTAGAAGAGTCAGTCATAACAGTCAGAATCTTGGCTTCTTTAAGCTTCTTTCTTCCTTTATAAAATACGATGGTCATACCTACATCATGGAGTGATAAACATTAACAGATTATCAACGGAACAATGCTTAGCACAAGGTCAGTATGCACGTAGGTCAAGACTTCGAGTTTCTAAGATTCATGAAAAAGCACATCTTTGCTAGGTCTAAGTAAAATTCTTGCTGAGATGGCATTTAGATTACTCCACAAGTAATGACCTGTTTTTCTTTCTATTGCTTCTCCTTTTCCATAAATTCTAGGAAAGACTGAAATCAGCTTTTTCTCAATGTGTCAGCCACTTGCTACGCAGATAAAACAGAGGACATGTGATTGCATGAGCAGGCAGAATTTACTTCCTGTTATGGAGTAAGATCCTGTTTGCAAACTCAAAACATGGCATCTGGTTGATACTATTTTCATCTTTTTAATCAGACCCCTCTTAGCCTAGAAGTGGCTTCTCAAAAGAGTCTTGTCCATTCATCGGGGACCCACTGAGAGTGTCAGTGTGTTCTTCCTCCTTACTCTGCTGTTTTCCTGGGACGCTAGGCCCCATGGGTCAGAGTTCACCAACATGGCTCTGCTCTGCTGCATCCTTCTCCATTTCTCAAGCACCTCTGGTCCTTCTGCTTCCATTTCACTGTTTCCTCTTTTTTCATCAATTCTTTTCTAGAACTCTCACTTTCCTAAAGTCCAAAATCAAAATAATAATGCATTTTTTTTTTTGGTAAGGGATTTGTAAGAATTAAATTAGTACATTCAAAAAGTATAGAGCAGGTAGTAGGCACATAAGCTATGTCAGTGCCCTTTCTTCTCACTACATGCCCCATCCAAACATTCCTACAGATGCAAAGCAGGTTTGGAGTATGCACCAGGAGCAGGTGGGCATTAACCTACAAGGGAATTTGTACTTCCGACATGTTTCCAAGGGTCAAGACAAAAAGAAGGGTCACATGGAATCTATCTCCTGGAAATTCTGCCTGGTGGCCTGCCATCGTGGGAATTGTAACCTGGCTTGTACTGTATTACTATGGCCTCTACAATTTAGAATGGCTGAACAAGAACTGTTCCCCTGCATCCTTTTTTCTTAGTAATTCTAAGGAATACTCCTTAACGAATCAACTGTCTAATTATGTTGATGTCTTCGAGTGGGAAATTGGCAGTAAGAACTTAGTTAAGTAGATTATCTGGGTTCTTAACCCATAGCTTTGCCACCAACTGGCTTGTTAGACCCTGGGGAAGTCTCATTACCTGTTACAAGCTCCCTTCATATTCTGTAAAGAGAGGAGTTTAACCACATTATCTCAGGCCCATTTGAGTTCTGAGCATCCACAGTCTTCTTGTGTTATGTCATCAGGGATATTAGGGTGATCCCCATTAAGCAAGAATGGATAAAATATCCACAACTCCAGTTTATCCTTTACACTAGCCCAGTGAACTTCCTTGTAAACAGATCTAATCATGCCACTCTCCTCTTTAAGGATCTCAAGCCTAAGCCTTTCTATTCCTTGTACGGGTCTGTGGACCATTTACTCCAACATCACAAAAGAGCTCTTAGAAATGCAGAATCTCAGGTTCAGCTACATACCAGAGAATCAGAACCTGCATTTTGAGTGTTTCTGGATAATTCTTTAGCACATTAAAGTCTGAGATGGATTGGTTCAAAGATTAAAGCCCAGACTCTCTGGGGTGACACAGGAATTCCTTTGCAGTCTCCTTTCCTGCTGCAGTCCCATTTCCCCCAAACACCTCATACCCTTCCTTCCCTCTGTGCCTTTCCACATCCTGTGTCCTTTGCCTTTTGCCACCACCATCCTCTCCTTTCTCTACGCCACTTGAACACTTCTATTCAGCCATCCAAGTCTTCCTTTGGTGATTCTTCCCCATTTTCCTAAAAAGAGAGAGTTCTTCCCCTGTGATCTCACAACACTCTGCTTACACTTTTCCACATTACATCAGAATTATTCATTTATAATAATTTTTACAATAACTCTTTGTTACATGCCTGTCTCTCCCAGCACACTCTGTGTGGCTTAACCTTATTTACCAGATCATTTATTGAATACCAGGCAATATATGAAGACTGAGCACGTATCTTATTTATCTTTATATCCTCAGCCTCTTGGACAGTGTAAGGTAAATTTTGTTATTTCATGAGTGGATGAAATAACAAAAGGATAATGCTGGTGGTCAGGAAAAGGGAGGAAAGGAAGCCAACACCGATTGGCTAAACACTATGTGTCAGTCATCATGCTGGGCATTTTAATTCATGTGTTCCAATTTAATCTTCACAACGATCCTGTGACAAAACTGTTATCTCTATTTTTGCGGTTGATGGAACCAAGAGCCTAAAGATTAAGCCACTTGCCCCTAGCCAGGTAGCTGGAAAGGAAAGTCTTTCTCTGCCCATTCCAATTCCTGTCTTTTCTACACAAGAGTAAAAGAATTTTGCTTTCTTTAGTCGTTTCAAAAAGTCGCTTTTTCCTTCGTGCAAGGACACAGTCATTAGAACAGAAAGGCCATTTCACATTGGCCAAAATGTCAAGGAAAGGACTGTTTGCTCTCTTGAATGCCCTTGACTTTGCTGTTGGAATCTCTACCACTTTCTCTAGGAAAAACAAGCCCATCGCTCTAGTCAGAAAGGGCCTGGCCCACTGGAGTCGGGATTATATATAAAAACACTACGGTTGGGTGATTAAGTGACCTGGATTCCCAGAACAAAATGTTTTCCACCTCTGGCGAGGTGGGGCAGTTATAACCCCTGCTCGCTTCACTGCTGAAGGAGTTTTGAAGTAGCCATGTAGTTGTTTTGCCAAAAACACACATCACTTCCATCAGACTTTGAATGCTGAAAGATATATGTGAAAGAAAAAAAAATGAGAAGCCAGATTTTCTGATATGCGTGCCAGATCATGCCAGTTATGAAAAGAGCCTGTCCTGTTGATTCTGTATTCTCAAATAAAGTGAAAGTCTGTATGTCATGTACCAGGAGAGGAAATAAATAGCAATAGGGATTTTCCTCTGGAGAGGTACTTCAGAAAAATTCTGTTTTCCTTATACCCTAAGAAAAGAGATGTAACATAAATGTGGCATCACAGTTCACCCACTCAGGGCCTCCACTTGTGGTAAAAATAATTTGATAGAAGTTCCCTCCTTTTACAGCGTTTGGAAGTAAACTAAATGTCTAAGTATAGACCATTGCCTAAATTATGTTCATGAAGTGAAATTCTGTGTGGCCAGTATAAGAACAGAATATCTGAAGATGTGGAGAAATAATTTGAAATGCTAAATGAAAAAATATCGCAATAATGTATAATATGACTATATTTATTTAAGAAAATACTATGTTGTGTATTTGAGAATAGAAAAATATCAAACTAGTAAGAGTAACCATCTCCAGGGAGATCCTGACTGTTTTTTTCCTCCTTTTTTTATTATATGTACTTTCAAAAATAAATTATATCGCTTCTGTAATATGAAAAAAGTTAAATACTTTTATTTAAAAAATAATCGTGGCCCTTAGGCAAAGAATCTGAACCCACGGGAACTGAAACTAAGACATTAAATTGGAGTTAAGTATGAGAATGACTACAGCAAGCATGGGATTTGGTTCTGGGCCACTCTGCCCTGAGGTGGCCAGTGCTTACATGTGTTCTTGGGGCTCATGGAGGAAGAGAGGATGCAGTTGAAAGCCAGTTCAGCCTTTACAAGGGAACTGGCTTGCTCCATCCCTCACTTCTCTGAGCACCAGGCCCCAAACAGCTAGCCAGTGAGAAGAATAATTACTTCTCATTGTTTCTGTTCTCTCTAGTGACTTCCTGCTAATTGATACAGTGCCTGCAGCAATGCACATGAACCCATGGGGAAGGAGAGTAGCTGGGATAACAGGGAAAGCAGCAAAGTCTCCAGAGAGAATTGTCATCTTGTCACCACCCTAGCCCTGCTGTTTGCTGTGCCTTTGTGAGAAATACTATAACAGCTTCAGGTGATTTCACTGGGCTCGCTTGTGACTGGGGACACCGAGCATCTCTACCAAGGGCTGCAAATTTGCGCCTGCAGTCAGACAGGGATGGATCCCTGAAGTGACCTGGGGCTTCTGTACCTCCATAGGTCATAGCCACTGTGCTTCCCAGCCAGTTGGTGCTGTGTGGTGATATCGGCCCGGCCTTGTTACATCTTCTGGCTTTTCAAATATAGTCTGTTTTTAACATGAAAAGGAATTTTAATATTGTGAAAGTAAACAGAAACCCATTTGGGGACATTCCTTTCAAACCTCTGACCTGTCTAAGGAGAATTTGATAGTTCCAAAGGCCCTTAATCTGAAGACATTTTTGGGTGACTGAGCTACTGCCCTAGAAGTTCTACCATTAGTGCCATTTCTGTAGGTTCGGGGCATTTTATGAGCAGCAGCGAACTGCTTTCTTGAAGGGACAGATAACTACCACCCATTAGCAACCCTAAGCTGAGTGAGAGTGTTGTAGCCCTCTTATCCATCAAGGCCTAAAGGAGTTGAGAGATGGTGGGGGAGCACATGTTGATGGAAACACTACCTGCGAAATCCAAAAACTAGCATGGAGTTCACTGAGCAAGGAGAAGGAAGTGTGGCTTCCACATACTGCCCTGGATCTGCCCTGGGGTGCAGCCAACTCCCTAGAAAGAGGAAGGCCCCAGAATAGGCCAGACAAATAGCAGCTCTCAAAAATGTGAGCAGGAAGGAGAATCACAGGGTTTCACCCTATTTATTATTCCAGGTCTACCTCCTCCTCTATCCTCCCTAGTTAGAATGGTCAGTCCCTCTTCTGAACCCCTAGACAGTTAATTTTCAACTCAGTCATAGCCTTCACATTTTCCTCAATATTTCAGTTATTTACATACGCTTTCTCCTTCACTCAGTTAATGTAACAGTGAAATTTAAAAGCATTGTGCTAATGGGCACATGAGCTGTTTTTAAGGCAGAGATCATGGGTATTTCATCACCATCGTAAGTACCTGCATCACAGCTCCCGGAGCCTTAGTCTTTGTTGAGCATCAATGCTGTGCCAGGTGCAGAACAGGGATTGTAAGATATAAAAGTCACAGTCCCTGCCTTTAGGAAGTTCTCGCTCCAGCCTGGAAGGTGGACATAAATAATTGATGTTCGTAATAACAGAGATGTGAAGTTTGCTGAGGATGTGAGATATTTCCGGTCTTCATCACTGAGGAGTAATAACAGCAGTAATGATTGAGCATTTCATTGGACCCAGATACAGTAATTATAGTGGGGCTGAGCCATTTGGGAGGGAGTCTGCTCCCTTTGGAGGCTTTCTACCTGCATTAAAGCACAGCTGTTCTCAGCGGCAGGCTCAGGCTGGTTGCCATTTGCATGTAGAGGACAGTGATTGCCTGTGCATTTCTTGTTTTTGTCTCTATCCATTCCATTCCCCTGACACATACCTTTGATGTCTTTGTTTTCTTTGTATGTGTCAGACTTTTTGTTTGGTTTTTTGTTTTTTAAGGAATACTATAAGTAAACAAGAAAAGAATGTTAATAAGGTTAAAATTAAATTAGGATTCTCTGGCCACACTGACAAAAATGAAGATGGCAGCCAGCTAGTAGTACTTTGTGTTCTTGGCAAACCAACCACAGATTCTGCAGCATTTAACACAGACTTGCCTCACAGTTTCCCTTTGTATTTTTCCTCTTCACACCCGCCATCCTCCCCACCTATATATTGATAGAGAACAGGTTGCTTTATATGATTTGTGTTTGAGTCCATTTCTAGATTTTAAAATTAATGTGATTTTAAAGAAAAGAGCTCTTATTGCTTTAAGCATCAGATCCTTACAAGGTCAACACTGCGAAGTGCAGCAGATCACATGGGGATCTTGTTTCAATGCAGATTCCGTCTGGGTAGGACTGTGTGGAGCCTGAGACTCTGCATTTCTAATAGACTCCCCAAAGAACAGATTCTGCTATTCTTTGGACCACACTTTGAGAGGCGAATTGACAGCAAAGTTCCTTTCCAACTGTTAATCTTCTTTGATTTAAAACTAGCAAATATGTATGAGTTTAAACTTTCATTTGTTATCACAAATATTAAGTGCTAAAATTCTTAAATTATTAAGATTGAATTTTCTTATTTTGTAAGCCTAGGAAACGTTCGCTTCTCACCAAATGGAAAACGTGAAGTTCTCCTTTCGCCATGACCCCAACCATTACTCTTTCCAAAAAGGACAAAAGTAACAACTTTTTAAATATTACTTGCAATGATTTTTAAATATTAAATGTAAAGCCTTTGTTGATAGCTAATAGTGTTTTGTTCACATAAATGAGGCACACATGGCTAAGTAGAGAAATAACCAGACTCAGGAGAAAAACTAAAACCAGGCTTTACTCAGAGCAGGCTAAGAATTTCAAAAACTGACTAGGTGGATTTTAAAAACTGTTAACAGCAGTTTGTAGACTTGAGGATTGGTTGAATAATATTCTAAAAAGAGACTAAATATGCATTTTCCTATTTTTTTCCCTTTGTCTTTTAGAGAAATCAACATTTCAGTAATCGGTCAGTATGTGGATTATCTCGTGGAAAAACAGGGAGTAAAGAATATTTTTGGTAAGTCTTCTTTAAAGATTTCTCTACATATCTCTAGCTCAGTCCTTAGAAAGTAGCTTTCACCTGGTTATTAGCCAGGAAGTCACAGTGTCATTGTGTCATAGGTTATGACTGAGTCTGGCTAAGCTATGTAAAAGTTGTGCATTTGTAGACTCATCAATTTTAGAACTGAAAAGCACCACAAGAGATTATCTAATTTGGTGGTGTGCCTTCAAAACAGCGAAGGTATTATTGGTATCTCCATTTCAAGAAGAAAATCTTTGGTTCAGATATGTTATGTAGGTTGCCCAAGTCCACTCAGCCAAGAAGTGGTAACGTAACAACAAATCCCTGGCTCCACTCTCTTAGGCATAGGCTTTATTCTGTCTTCACTCAGACTTTTCATACTGTAAGTTTAAGAAAGACTATGAATGCAGCACACAGAGGAATCACAGGCCTAGAAGTTAGCCTCATTTATCTGTAGACGGTGGAAATGAAAAAATCAGACCCTGAACATTTTAAGCCTGAGCCCTGCAATTGCACTCCCCCTGGTGGTGTGTTCTGGACCTCAGTGCCTCGGGTCGGTTGTCATTGTGAGGACACAGGATCCCCTTCAGAACTGGAGGCACCTTGGTCATAATCAGAGCAGGTTAGAACCTCTGCGAAAAGGCGTCCAGGCCATATGTCAACCAAAACCTGATTACAGAACCACTCAGTGTCCCCTGCACTGCCAAGCCATAGTGGGGAGACAGATTCTTCCTCCTCCAAGGGCCCTAGGGAGCATCCTTAAAGGGTCTCAACACCCCAAAAGAGTGATAAAAACACTCTTTCCTGCTCCGCCTCGCATCCCTCCCTCTTCTTCATCCCCAACCGGAGCTCGGTGTTTGCAGACCCAAAGTGCTGCCATGTGCATTAGGCCCCAGTAATGCCCCCCGAGTGCCATCTGCTTCCTTCCTACGATCCATTAAGAGAGGATTGTAGTTGAAGGGAAAGTTTGAGCATCACACAGATTTGGATTCAAACTTCGATTATTTAGTGATTCAGAACTTCATATTTTCATCTGTAAATGAGAATTATTTGTACTTCATTAGGCTGTTGTGAGAAGAAGTGACTATCTAAGAGTACTTGATATAGTAAATATTAACATCCTGGTACTTATGAATTATCATTAAAAAAAATAAGTTGCCCCAGAGCACTACCATGTTGAACTATGGCAGAGGCCATTTTGGATCTGTAGTTACACCGCTGTCCTCACCTATAACTCCCACCTGTGACTGCCTCACCGTCCCAGTACTGGTGTTGTTCTTCCTGCCATTCAAGCCCCAATATCGAACTGGGTGATATGTTTGGAGATTTGCTTAAAACATGGGCAATTACCTCTGTCTTTATTTCACAAATATTTGCCCTCTGTCCCTGATAACAATGACAGATGTGTAATTACAAGTCAGAAATAACCTCCCCAGGTGAAGATACAAACAAGACTGGGTCTGAGGCGAAAATGGAAACGTGTCATTTGCCCTCTCTGAACCCATCGTCTGACGTTTCTCCCTGTCACCTCCCCTGAAGCAGGGGTTTCTGACCCTGCCCCCCAGCGTTGCTGTTGGACAGGCAAAAGTTATTGGTTGGTCCCACTGACTGAATCTTTGTTTGGAACAGTGAATGGCACCACGGGAGAAGGCCTGTCTCTGAGCGTCTCAGAGCGCCGCCAGGTCGCAGAGGAGTGGGTGACAAAAGGGAGGAACAAGTGAGTGGCTCCACCAGGATGAAAACACTCACCTGCAAGAGCTGTACCCAGTGCGGCTCTTCCCAGATGAGACGGCCTCCGTGTCCTCTGGGCACAAGTCAGGCTCAGGCCAGCCTGTGGGAAAATGAGCAGGGACCCGAGGCTCCGGGCACTTTGACAAGGAGCCACGGCAGAGGTGCCCTTCCTTTTTGTGTGGAAGGGCAGCTGGACTGCAAGACACGCCTTCCTCCCCGAAGTTGGGAACCACTCATCTACGTACCAGGCCAGTCCTCTCAGTTACGTGTCCGTGGCCTGAGGGTCTAATAGGGGAAGGTGCTGGTGACTGATTCTGCTCTGCTCCTGGCTCTTCTGATGATCAGTTCATACCCCTGCCCTTCTCGGGGTGGATGCGCGACGCTCCCAGCAGCCCTGCTCCCTCCCAGGTCTCCTCTGTGCTTCCTCTCTGGTCTTCTCGATGAGCCTGTGATCAGCATGCTCTCTGTGCTGCTTCCTCTCGTCGTCTTACTGAACTTTCTGCGTCCTCTCAACTTCGGTGTGATGATTTGTTTTTGTTCTAACATTCAGGCCACGGTGAAGCAAATTGGACGGTATCATTTCAATAAGCGTATTCAAGTCACCACGTTTTGTTTGTGGTCTGTCACGTCGTCGTGTTCTGTACGTGCTGCGCTGGCACCGGGGGTGTAAAGCAGGTGTCTGCCCCCACGTTGCTCACCGTCCAACGGAGATGTTGCCTCGTAAAAACTAACGCTCAGATCCTTCCGATAAGTAGTAGAAACAGGGATCAGAGGAGGGAATGATTGACGGTGTGATAGGTGGAAGCAAAAAACTAGGAGGTACGCCCTGTCGGGCGGTGAAAGGTATGAGGAGGTCATGTAATAAAGCCACTGGTAAGAGCGAAACAGGACAGTCGGCTTCTTTTGTCCTTTCACAAGTCTTCTAATACCCTTTAAAAATTCCAACCTGATTGTGTTACTTCTCAGCTAGGTCCCATCTACCTAAGATATAATAAATCAAGGATCAGTGGAAGACTCAATGATTGAGCCTAAAGGGAAATGTGTGTCCATCCCTGTGAGGATGGGATCTGTGTCATTCAGAGTCCCTCAGAACGCCTGCTGGGTCACCTGGATTCACAGCTAAGTCTTATTAATCCTACCCTGAGAAGACCAGTCTAACTGGGGCCTCTTCCCATGGGGCCATGTGGAGCACCTCCAAAGGTGAACACTGAAATCTCAGAGAAAACCTCACTTAGGGCCAAATTCCGAGGACTTATAAGATAGGAAAAAGCTTTTACCATGAATTCATTTCTCACATGGCTGGTTCCTGGTTGTACTCTTTGAGGAAACTTTTTATCTCCAACAACAAAAAAATCCCTCAATTTTACACCTATCTTTATGTACATCAAATACAACATCTACAACGCCTTGTCAAAATAAGGACTCAAATGTTGATTAACCAGTTACTGGTTTCAAATTTTACTGCTTAGTTGAACTTTAGGTCATATTCCCTGGACATTTCTTTTTAAAAAACAAAACAAAACAAAACAAAAATCCATAATTAGATTAATTTAAATAGCTGACTATAGAATTTAAGTCTTTTGAGATTGAGATTAATGAGCTATTAGGTAACTGCTAAAACCAGCACAAACCAGGATAGTGCCGCCTTCCTATGTTTTTATAAACTTCAAGTGATGCAGCAGTATTTTCTCTTTTGCAGGTTGGATCAGGTGGTAATTCATGTAGGAGCACTGAGCTTGAAGGAGTCACAAGAACTGGTAGGCATGTAGGTGCATCTGGGAGAGACCACTCGAGGGGCCTCCATTTTTATACTGAAGTTAAAATCAGTACCATTTTTGCTCCATATTGGATGCTGTGCTGGAGAATACTAGGTGTGGGACCTCAGGGAGCTCATCATCTAGAAGCAGGCACAGATCCATAGAGTGGCCCAAAGTGATGGCCGCCATAGCAGAGCTTTGAATAGGAGATGGAAGCACCTGTTCCTCTGAGCAAAGTAAGGGTAGCTTTAGAGGTGGCTAAGTTTGCAAGTAAGGAGCAGAATTTGAACCAACCTCAGTTTCCTCTAGGAAGTAAAAAGCAAGGCCATCTGCTGGGCATAAAGGAGATGGAAGATGGTTTTCAGACATGACGAATGGTAAAGATTGAGAATTGCTGTCGGAGAGTGGGAGAGAACTGAAACACAAGAACGCCCGCTCCCAAGTTCATGGCAGCACTATGTACAATAGCCGAGAAGAGAAAGCAGACCAAATGCCCATCTAAGGATGAAAGGATAAACAAAGTGTGGTACATACATACAGTGGATTATTGCTCAGCCTTAAAAAGGAAGGAAATTCCTCCTGTCATAGCTACAATATGGATGACCCTTATTGAGGACATTATATTAAGTGAAATAAACCAGTCAAGTGAGTTAGGGGGGATTGCTATATTTGGTCTGTTTCCAGTACAAAGCTTCTAAAACCCTTGGAATTTCCTGTGATGAGAATGATTAAGGCATCTCTTGTTATGTTAATGAATGTATTTGGAAAGCACCTGAGGATGGGAGAATCATCCAAGTGATTTACTTGATTTAAGGATTAGAACTGTCAGCCCCAATCCCCCCAACCCAATCTCGGGTGAGGGGGAGGCTTGAAAGTTGAATTAGTCACCAGTGGCCAAAGATTTAATCAATCGTGCCTATGAAATGACGCCTCCATAAAAATCCAAAAGGGCAGGTTTCAGAGAGCTTCCAGGTTGGTGAACAGGTGGAGATTTGGAGAGGGTGGTGTGCTTGCATTAGGAGAGGGTGTGGACTCTCCAGACCCTTTCTCTATGCCTTGCCTTCCTGCTGTTTCTAAATTATATCCTTTTGCAATAAACTGATAATCTAGTAAGTAAAAGGTTTCTCTGAGCCCTGAGCGAAATTTATCTACCCAAGGAGGAGTTGTTGGAATTGCCAATCTATAGCCAGTGGGCCAAAAGCACAGGTGACAACCTAGGCTTATGACTGGCATCTGAAGTGGGGATGGGGGAAGGGGACTGAACCCTAAATCTGTGGGATCTGACTCTATGTCCAGCTAGGTAGTGTTAGAGTTGAGTTGAATTGTAGGACACCCAGCTAGTGTCAAAGAATTGCTCGTTGCAGTAGGGCAGCCCTGCACCTACACACATCAGAATTGTGGCCAGATCTGTACTGGTCTTCTTTCTTCTTTTAAAGGCCAAACATGCAGCAGAAATAGGAGCGGATGGCATCGCTGTCATTGCACCTTTCTTTCTCAAGCCATGGAACAAAGGTAAGTAGAGACTTTTAAATGCACAGCACCTCACATGGTCCATTTCTTTTTGCCTTCATTCACAATGATTATATTTAACTCATGAAAGTAAAGTTTTAAGGACGGGAGGCATGAAGTTACGATGGTACAGAGCTGTCCAGAATATTTGGCCTCCCTGGATCCATACAAGAAAGTCCTTCATCAAAGGATTTCAGCTCTTTTGCCAAGTTATCTGACTAGATCATCTCCCAACCCCTCCCCGCAACCAGGTCAACCTGTAGGTGCCTGTTTGGGTCAGGTGTCCACCCCTCCTCCTGTCAGTTGTGGGCAGTGTCAGAGTCACATGGCAAAGCATGGGACCATTTTTCTCAAGAGGAATAGAGAAGTGCTGAGCATTTTGAGACTACAGGTTCTATTCAAGGTTGAGTGAGTGATGAATTTGAAAAGAAATTTCACAGAAACGTCTATTGTTTTCCAAAATATCAAGTTATTGCTTTCTTCTCTGCTTTCTCTATGGAAACTGTTTGTGGTTTCCAAGTATACTGAGTCCTTTTAATCCTTTTGATTAGCAAAAAAAGGAAATAAAATTTTAGAAGGATTAAAAACAGACAAGATGTTATTTGTATGCATGATTAAGTAAATCTGTAACTAAATATATAATGGGTTGAAATTATCTTGAAATATCACCTATTATTGGTAGAGAGAAAACAGTTGTTAATATGATAAGTGGTTTAAATACTGCTACTTAAGAAATTTAAATTGAACATATTAAAACATTTTTTTCCACATGGCTTTAAAAAATTTTACATGAATACTTTTTCATGTAAAATACTTTTTCATGTAAAACAACAAGTTAAACAATAATTTTGTTAGGAATATTTATTAAAATATTCTGTAAAAATTATTTACAGAGGGAACACATCATCATAGTATTCAGCTGAAGAATGTAAGACTGTCTCTCCCTCTATCCAGTGGCATGGAAAGGGCAAACAATTCTGCTAGGTTTATTTATCATCTGCAGTGTTATTGCAGTTGGAGTTCACACTGGATGATGTAGGAAGTCCCAATTCCTCAGTAAACTGGAGTGAGCTCTCTTCTGATGTATCTGGATTTCTCCCCAAAAGGGTTGAATTATTGTGAAATGTGCTTCCTTCTGCTCATCCCTCTTTGACCAGATGTTGGTTATCTTTTTGTTGTAGGATTTTCTCGGTTACAACTCTGTTATTCTGATCCTAATGCAATTCCTTGCTGTTCACCGACCGCACTTAACCCCTCTGGGGTAAGAGAACAAGAGCCCTACCTGATAGGTGTCTGGTTTTTATAAGACTATTTCATGAGCTCTTCTTAATAGGTGGAAAGATTCACACCAGTTTTTTAATAGTACTTTAGTATAATAAGAAAGCGATTGTATCATTTTGGCCTTTCTACAGAAGGAGAAATAAAACTTTGAATGAAGTGAGTTGCAAAGACATGGCAGTAGTAATCTCAGGGATGGTAAGAATGGCCAACCAAGAATTTTTGGCTTCTGGAAAGGATGGCTGCATTTCAATAGACGGTTCATCCACCAGGGAAAGCCAGTGTTTTACCTGTGTTCGCCTAATGACTTTCCCTATTGCTCTTTCAGATGTCCTGATTAATTTCCTGAAGGAGGTGGCTGCTGCTGCCCCAGCACTGCCATTTTATTACTACCACATTCCTGCCTTGACAGGGGTGAAGAGTAAGTACTGCTTCTTTCCACAGTTCTTCCCCTGCCCCACATCTTACCCTATTATACTAAGAAACCCTACTCCTTCCCACCCACCCCATGTCATAAAAGCATAACACTGTCGACTAGATGATTTCAGATGCTCTAAAATGTCACTTTTATCTTAAAGGAGTCAGCATTTATCTATCATTGACACCAACTTATATTGGAAGTTGAGTATAAGAGTTGACCCATCGGCACTCTGGCAGACACCCTGTGTCTATCACACACACCCTTCCTTTACATGGGAAGACACAGCCCATAAGCCCCACTGGGAAAGGGACTGCGTCTGCTTTGTACCCTACTGTATTCTCAGTGCTTGGCACATAAAAAGATACTCTGGCTTTTTCTCACTTTTCTTCTAGCTTTTCTTTTGTTATTACTTCTCCAGTGGGAAGATTGTTACAATATTTAGATCTGAAAATTTTTAGATTTTTTTTTAAATCCCATTCTTTTCTAACTTCCTTAAAAGGAAAAAAATGGAAATAGTGCTTTATATAAATATCCATCCATTGTCTTCAAGGAACTGAAGGCTTGGGGCTATAATTCAATGAGTACATAGGAGCTACGAGGCGAGGGCAAGTGGTTATGTCCAACCTGCAGTCAGTTCCAGCTGAGAACAGCCCCTGGCAGCTCACCGCAGATGTGCGGGGCTCTATGAGATGTTATTTGATATTTTCTGGAGATGTGCAGATTAACGAAGCATTTACTGTTTTGAGCAGTTCGTGCTGAGGAGTTGTTGGATGGGATTCAGGAGAAGATCCCCACCTTCCAGGGGCTGAAATTCAGTGACACAGATCTCTTGGACTTCGGTCAATGTGTCGATCAGAACCGCCAGTGCCAATTTGCTTTCCTTTTTGGTGTGGATGAGGTAAGTCACCCCTCGGTGTATCCCACGGGTTAGTTTCCCTCCAGAACTATTTATGGAGCTGCTTATGTAGTAGCATTTTCTCTCTCATTCATAAAAGTGAATATTCTTTGTCTGTTTCCGATTAGCAACTGTTGAGTGCTCTGGTGATGGGAGCAACTGGAGCAGTGGGCAGGTAAGTTGGACTCATTTTTCCCAATGGTTGTAAATATATAAATGGTTATTTAAAAAAAGTACCCCTCCTTAAGAGGCAATGATCACCAAAATAGTTATACTTCTTGCATGTACACCTTTGCTATAGAAGTCTTTCTTCCCCACATCCTTTCAGTGAAAGAGAATTACGTAGGGCTTAGCAACTCAGTCATTGTTATCAGAAGCTTCTATTGCAGTTCAAGGTGAGAAACAGGTGCTGAAAGCATGCACAGAATTTTTTGGTCAGGAATTATTTGGTCACAAATAATAGAATCCCCTTTGAACCAGCTTATATGAACTAGGGTGTTATTTCAAAATACTAGGAAATTACCTAAAACCCAAGAGGAAGAAGAGTAGCCAGGCCTAAGAGAAGATGAGAATATAGAACTACAAAGCTCTCGACAGCCAAGACGACGTGTTCTCCATCTGTGGTCCTCTGGAGACGCTCACCCCTGCACCTGTCTGTACCACTCTTTATTTCACCCTTCTTTCCTTCTCTCCAGATGGGCTTTCTCTGCTTCCGCATGCACATGGTCAATCATGGCTGCCCAAACATGGCATCTCAGAATGTTACTAGGTAGTTCTGCCTAGTCAGATGTCCTCCTAAGGTCCTATCTGCTGCAGCCAGCAAAGTAGAATCACATGGCCTGATGCCTACTCAGCAGAAGGCTTAGGGAAGGCAGGCGATTTGCTTAGCATGGCCACTGCACGTGTTAACCTAGTTCGTTGGGAATGTGCCTGCATATAGATTTAAATATTTGCTTTAACTGAAAGGGCATTTCTACCCAGTAGGAAAAGTACAGGGGCAGAAAAATAACAGTCATGACATGTCTTGGAGAGCATGTTCTTGATAAAGAGGAAAGTCTTTTTGTGTGTGTGTGTGATAATTTTTTTAATTTAATGCATCTAGACATCAGTTGGAAAGACTTAATGGCTTGGTGAACAAGGTGGGCTGGAGGGACATTTCTACCGAGGAAACCTGGCTTTCTACATTTGCTGGCCATAGAAACTTTTTTCCCCCAGGAAATTCTGATTTTTTTGACTCCTGTTTTTTGGCCAGAAATTTGAATTGTCAACGTAATTTATAAGCAAAGTATACTTGGTTAGACCTCGTGTCTTTTTTAATTAGAATCGTATTTCTCTCTATTTAACTGAGGACACACCTAAGACCCCTGGGACTCAAATTGCGGTATTCTGAAACCCCTTACTCACTCATTCGTGTACATGATGCGACTTAGGGGTGTTTCACACCTACAGGTGACTTTTCTCAGCTATTATATTTCATTTTCCTTACTTTATTACTGGAGGATAATATGAACTTCACGTTCTTGGAATCCCTTGCTGTTGACTCCAGGGTCTACCATTCTGTTCTTGGTATGTCAAGATAAATATGTTTTTTGATACTGGCTTACTATACAGGAAGTCATTAGCAGCTGGGGAAACATCCTTGTCATGAATTTCTTTAACCTTCTATCTTTCTGATTTCTCTAAGAATTCAGCAATTCGTCTAAAATATTTGTCTTTTTTGGTAAAGTTAGAACTTCATTTTAAAGTCTGCTAGAACATTTTTTCTGATCAAATGACTTATTCTTACTTCATTTTTGTTGAATCGTCATAGATTACAGCATGAAGTGATGGAAGGTCTTTGTGATGACCCTGTGGCCCTTCTTCGAGCCATAGTTTCTTCACAGAGAAGGAGAAACCAGGCCAACTTTGCAGGGCTTTGAGAAGATGAGATGGGATTTATGTCAGGCACCTAGAATATAATAGACACTAAATAAATGGCCTCTCATTTTATCATTATCATTATTGAAATTATTTTCTAGAAACTGGTCTCTAGGCAATATATAAGTTGTCAAGGAATTTAGGAAATCTGTTGGGATTGCCCCTTGTGCTGCAGTGCTCCATTCCCCTACTTCCTCAGCATGAGGCTTTTAGGTCCCGCCTCAGATACTGCATTTTTACCCACAGTTCTTACCTCGCACCGCACCCCTGTGTGTGCCCTGGGGCAAGTGTTGGCCTTGGTGGCTCCTTACCAACCACACTTCCAGCTTTTACTTTTTTTCTTTTTTCTACTTTTATCCTTTTTCTTCTTTTCTTCATTTTCCTTATTCCCTTGGGTGTTCTCTGCCTCCCCTTGGCACTGCCTAGTATTGCTGGAAAACTCAGAACCGAAGACACCTGATCCTCTAAATAGATTAGGGCATAAAAATACACTTTCTGGACCATCTGGTGTATTTTTGTCTCTTAAGCAACAGAGGAGTTTGAAGACCTGGACCCTTCCCACTGGGTTATTGATTCTGCAGTATATGCCGTTTTCTTTCCAGTACCTATAACTACCTGGGGAAAAAGACGAACCAGATGTTGGAGGCCTTTGAACGAAAGGACTTCTCTTCAGCCCTGAATTGTCAGGTTAGCTTTTTTCCTTCACATAAATCTCAGCCTTTTTTCTTTTCCACTTGAGAATTCTTAGCCTCTCTCATCCTACCATACCTGCCCCCATTACAATCACCCAGCTGCCTTTTTCTTTACTTTCCTTCTGTTTCTTACTTTTTCTTGTTTAAAATCAAACCTGTCTCCATTATCCGCACTCCCGACATGTTTAATCGGGACAGGGCCCCTAAGGAAATGACTCCTTTCTGTTCCTCTGAGAAATGACCTTATTTTTATTCTATGTTCAAAGTATTTTTGTGGCTGTAAAATAATAGTGATAGATTTCTGAGAAAATGCCCACATGTCATCCCCTCGAGGAGATCACACCTGAGTCACCAGAGTATCTGAAGAAGCTAAGAAGCTAGTATCCTAAAATGGGGAGACTCAATCCAGAGTCAGAGCAGGTCAGTTGTCTTCACCTTGGAAATGTCCTGAGAACAGAAAACATCCACCAGACAGAAAACAGGAGCCTTGCAGGTGACCCAAAAGGGGACACTGGCTTGGAAACAGGAGCAGAGAAGCAGCAGGAGCCGATGTGCTATCGGGAAGAGTCCAGGGGAAATGGCGGCTGCCGTGAATGTTACATGGACGACGGCCTCGCTGTCCAGGGCATGAAGCACCACTGGGCAGAACCAGTCTCAGGAGCTGGGTAGTGTGTGTACTTCAGGTAAAGAAAGAAGTATGGTAGGCACAGGAGAAAGGCTTTTGGAGGCCGAAAAGCAAGGGAATTTCAGGATGATGGAAGTTACCCAGAGGAGTATGTCAAGAAAATAAGTGGGAATGAAAGGCATAAGCAAGACCAGACCAGAGCAGGTGGTCTGTCTGGAGCATCGAGCCAGCCTAAATTGACTTCCTACTTAAAGTTTAAATAGTTTATTTAATATCCACCTTTGTTCAGCCCCAGACCAGGTGAAGCTGAGAGCAGGAACAGGATAGAGACTTAGGAAGCTGAGCCAAATTAAACATCGACAAGACTTTGGCTTAAATTAAGATAAGAAATCTGAATTGTGTGGACTCTTCCATCTCTTTGCATTCATGGTTTTCTTTTTCTGTAGTTTCCCTGAAAAAGTTATTTCTGAAAACTCTAAACTGTTCTGAGATGAATGTCAGGGAAATCATAGGCTGAAGGAAACTGCGAAACAGCTACAGTGGGGATCCTTAGTGATTTTTTTGGCTGATTCAGTTTTCATCTTTTTTTTTTTCCATTAGTCCCATCAAAGAAATCATCCCACTCAAAATAGTAGCAGTATAGAATTTAGTTTACTACATTCTGTTTCTTCTTACAGAAGGCAAGTGCAAGTGGGTCTCATTTACTCATTTATTCATATGCCAGGGGCTGAGCTGAAAGCATAATTTCAATAAAACTAGTCTCTGCCCTAAAGGAATTTACAGTTGACTGAAGAAGCAGGCGAGTAAAAAGTTAGGGCTAAACTTAATTATTCCATAGACTTAAATGCCATTCATTATATTTATATAAGTGAAATGACACATGTACAAAAACTTCCTTATAGCATTGTTTATAATAGATGGAAAAGATGGAAACAGCCCAAATATCCATCTATAAGGAAATGGTTAAATACATTATGTTTGAGTTATGCAATCAAATTATATACAACCCTTTAAAAGGATGAGATAGTTTTATAATTACAGATTCGGAAAGACTTACATGATATATTAAGTGTAAAAAAAACAGCGAAGTGTAGACTTGTGAATGTAACGTCCTATAGTTTCCACTTGAGGGAAAAAAGAACATATACATGTATGTTTGTAAGGCTCTGAGTATTAAAATTTTTTTCTGTGTTGAATTTTTTATTACAAGGATACAATTGATTAAAACATCAAAGTAAAATGTTACTGAAAATGCATCTCTGAATGAGATGGATGAGAGTCTTTTTTTATAAATCAGGTCATGAATTCATGGATGACTGTTACTTATGCTAGGATGAGTTAAAGTTCAGCATCAGTACTATTTCTGGTTTTTTTTTTAGAGAAATAAGTGCTGTGAGACCCTGTTCATATAAATTAGTAGATAAGACTAGAAGAAATTTTGTTATCGCGGTGTCATTCAACTCTTTTTGAGTCATAAGCTGGAAATCAGAACGTTTGATCATTTAATCATTTTCAGCTACCAACCTGAATAGCAACATTGAAAGCAGTGTTGAAAGCAAAAAAATTGAAAATCCTACGGTTTTTTTAGAGGACGTGTTATCCCTTAGAGGAATCACTCTGTCACTCTCTTTGTTGCTGCCAACAGCACTATTTGATTTGCTCCTTTATTTGGTTCTCAGAGGTGTACCAAGGTGGTGATATAGGCAGTAGGTCTTTATTTTTTTCAAAAATGGGAAAAGAAAGACTGTGAAAGGGGAAATATAAAAGGACAGCCTGCGCCTCCATTATGGGTAAATCCTTATCATGATCAGCTTTTAGAAAATAGCACTTATGGAAGTTGAGGATCTAGAGATTTATTCCCATGAATCTTAGCCTTGGCCAAGTGTCCCTTCGGTATCTTAGAAAGAACCCCAGAGGTTAGCATACCCTGTTTTGAAAATGATGGCACTAGCTGATAGGTTTGCCTACGTGAGCAGGGTAGATAAGGGTACCTTCCCTGTCTCAACTCTCTATCATACAGTTCTACCATTGGAACTTCTTTTTTGCACGAGTCCGTTTTATGAAACTCATATATACAAAAGACCCTACCTTACCCTGAGTTGATCTCAGCCACCCTCACTTGGCTGCTTCTCTCCACTCTGACAGACCTTCAGAAATCTAAGGCATGTGGACTTTTTAGTTTGGGGTTTCTGTACTTTGACGTCTAAATTCTTTGAATTGTAATCACAGTTCAGTAATACTAACTATAGATTTGTTTGTTCCTTTCCAGTTCTGCATTCAGAGATTTATCAACTTTGTGATCAAACTAGGTAAGTTTTTTGTCTTGTCTGCTACTGGAAAATGTAAAGAAAAGGACTTTTTTTTAGAGAAAGTGATGAGGGATTTTGATCACTTTCTTGGACGGTTCAACAGGAACATCTTTTAATGCTCTGTTGCAAGTAGTTCTTTTTCCAATGCCGACCTTCAGGGCCGACCCTGTAAAACAGTGAAGTAAGCCTAGTTGAAAGGTCTTTGACACCCTTTTACAAGTCTCCTCCATTTTAGCACTTCATTCACTTCCCCTCTCTACACTCACATAGTTTGTACTCCTTCTTTCTACACCATCAGCACTCCCTCCCTTTATTTGCCTCTGCTCATTAAAATTCAGCTACCGTGATGTGGCTAAGTTCAGCCTAAGTGCCTGGAGGAAGG